>CM060950.1:230376804-230476804 GCA_030765055.1 Mantis religiosa
TAATAGTAATACTAATATTAATAATAGTAATACTAATAGTAGTAATACTAATAGTAATAATAATACTCATAGTAGTAATAATAAAGATGATGATGATGACGATGATGATGGCTTATGAGAAAATTGCTGCACAAGTTTTAACAAAACAAAGCAGTGTTTACATATGAAGCTGGCCGTGAGTAGTTCTTAATGTAGTCAACGTGTTTTAAATCTGGAAACTGTCAGATCTAATGAATTAAACATCTTACAACGCATCACTTGATGGCGTACTTCAAGATTTATTGGAGTCCGTACTACTGACCCTTACTGTTGGTGTGTAGCAGATGAGGAGAGAGAGAGAGAGAGAGAGAGAGAGAGAGAGAGAGAGAGAGAGAGAGAGAGAGAGAGAGTAGCAGATAGAGGGGTTTGTAAAATAGAAAAAAAAAACCTTCTTGGTCTTATCTAAATGGCAACTTCGGCAGATAATATATTTGCTTTCAAATGAGATATAAATGAAATGGTTTTTGTTATCCCTATGAGGAAGCGGGAGAGAACTTCTACAGCTAACCGCGTAATCACTTGTGGGTGTGGAAGCATCCAGAAACAAATAGTGAACCGAAAGACATGGATGGGATACCTGATGTCTCCGAACATCATCCTGAGGCAGGTGGAAATTCCTACAACCTACCTCTCCCCTACCTCCGGTCAACCGCCAGTTCCTGAACTCCACCATTGCGCGCCTCGTCTGTTTTCTATGCCCTTGATTCTTGGGCCCTGAAACGTAATAGGAGAATGTGGGATAGAAAAACTCGTAGGATTATGTAATCAACTCATCCACTCCTCTACCAACCAGCTTAAAGTGGCCGGTCCAACGGACATCGATTCCGTGACCTCGCGAATGCACATTACCGCGGTGTTATCTCGCCTATATGTCATACTCCTTTATTGGCCGTGGTACGCGTGCTGCCTACCCTAAAATCCGTGGCAGTTCTAATATCCTTAGAACGTCGGGCTACACATTAGAGCCTCTCCCATAGCGAAACTGTTAAGATTGTTTTGGTCTCGACAGGGCAGTGCCTCCCAATACACAAGGAATATTGTGTATGTCTGGATGAAGCCCAGGCTGCGTTGTGCTAGATCGCTGTCGGCCCTAGTCATCCCCTTTGTGGTTGATGTGCATCTACTTCCACGCATCTACCTCCAGCTCCGGGTAGACTTTTGCTCAGACAGTATGCATTCTTGTTACATTCTCTACCAGTATTTAAGTACAGCAATTTCCAAGGATGTGACATGGAGACTTTCAGGAAAATCTGCACATTTCAAACAGCCATTTACATGGAGACTTTTTCGAAAAATATGCGTTTCTCATAAACGACTCTAACAATTTTCGTTGTATTTAAAGTATTTTCATGAAAATTTAAATATGTATATTGAAATGTTTGAAAATAGTCCCTTAAGTCAATTATATTTTTCTCAAATGGGAGGACACTATTCCTCTTTTTCTTCCGCATTATACGAAGAGAACAGGAGCCCGTCTCTGTAGCGTAGGTAGTAGTATGTCTGCCACACGTTCAAGAGGTCCCAAGTTCGCGCTTAGGTAAGTTATCTGGATAAAGTTTTTACCGGGGCTTTCCGTTATCCTGAAAAATGAATGTCTAGTAACTCGAGAGATGGAGAGAGGTAGAGAGGGAGAGGGGAAAGGGGGAGGGGAGGGGAGAGTGGTAGAGCGGGAGGATGGGAGGAGAGGAGGGGAGAGGGAGGCGGGGAGAGGGGGAGAGCGAGGAGAGTGAGGGGGAGGGAGAGAAGGAACGGGATATTAAAGCCATAATCTTATTTAGGCCTGTTCCCATATGCTTCTACAAGGAAATAAGTAAGAATGTTATTTTTACAAATGTTTATCTCAACATGAATTAGGTAGAGGAATAACCGTTTTCAGGAATTGTTTTACAAGAGTAAGGAGAGAAAGACTCCGATTTCTTTTGAATGTGAAAGGTTTTGTAGTTCATAGCAACAAAGCAGCCTCAGAACTACAAGTGTTCTGCGGAAGATGAACCGAATAAAGTGAAAATTCACTATTTGGACATTGGTACCACCTTACCCGACTTGGAGCGAAAGTTAAGTATTACTGTACATATATATGCTAGTCATTAATACTGACATACTGGCATTTTATTGAAACAAGATAAACAAACAAAACATAAGTTGGGCAGCCTATAAACATCTATTATTGATAAAACCTGCACATCAGGCTCTTTCCAAATGGTATTTCTTTTATTTGCAGAAGGTTTGTTTAACTTGAAAAAGAACATGTAAAGTGATTTTAATGGCTTTTAGGGAAGAAGAAGCTTACGCGAAAAGCATTAAATTAATCGAGAATTGCTGAATAGCAGTCGCGAAGATTAAGAGCTGTGGAAATTTATTTGTTCTGTATTGCTGCAGGAAGAAAATGAGGGCAAAGGGTGGGGTACCTTAAAATGACCCGGACGTATTTTAAGGATGATAGATGGGCGAAATTTGTGTACGGACAGAAGTGGAAGCAAGAAGAGCAGGAAATCCTTAAATGAAGAAATGCCATTAGCTATGGAAAAGCTGGCAAACTGTGGAATATTCTGACGGGTAACATTTGATATACAAAGTGGCATCGGGCGCTCAACAAACGAGCATCTTTCAAGCGTTTGGTTTATGTTTTTTTGTAACGCTTAATGATGCTGGGAAGTATCAACAGTTTCTTTGTGCTTCTGTAGATTTAGAGAAGTCATTCTTTTGCATTGTGTTTCTGTTACTGATAGTAGAGTTTACGGGGTTGTTAATAAGACACATCACTCAGTGTGTGGAAACGAATTTGGCTTATATTGGAAATGAATGTTAAAACTCTGTAAAACTCACTCTATGTGGTCCTAAGGAATCCTTTGTGTTGACTGCCACCTAGGGACTTTTTTTTGTAATTTACATCCTCCAACGTTGTCATATCGGACGATGAATGAAATGGGTGAAGTGATGCTCAAATGAGTCTGGGGTCCATGGGGCTTAGAGTTTCCCAACATTCGTCTATCAGGATAAGGGAAACCCCCCAGAAAAGACCTTATCCAAATGACTTTCTGACCGAGATTCGAACTCGGGACCTCTTGAACGTGATGCAGACACTTAGGGATGTCCGAATTAATATCATATATAAACTAATGAGACTCAGACAGCTGAAAGGGTGAGTTTTGTATTGAGTTGAGGAGCTTTAATCGATATTCAGAAGTAATCCCATACCTATCTTCATTCAAGCGGAGATTAAATGACAAAAATTACCGGAAATAATATTAAGTTTTAATTTGTTTGCATTTTTATCTTTGAGATGTATTTCATCAGTTGGAAGCAATAACTTCAAATCAGATATGTTTTTAAATGTCGTGATGCATTTACCATACTTTATTTTGAATTCTGCCCCACTTTACAAACAGAAATTCAAAGTCATATACACTCTCTTTTAGGAGGAAGTTGTTCTTCCACCAGTTGATACTATTTTTAAGTACAGAGGCTTCCCCACACAAAAACTATGACATTTCTTCTTCGGGAGGCCTTTTTTTCTACATATTTGCTTTGAATCGCTTTGTTTTCCTGTAAACAGCATATTTTTCTGATATAAATTACTTAGATATACTTATATACCTCTCCTGTGCCGAGCGAAGAATGCCGTGGTATCGTGTGTAACTCGAATTACGTAGGACGCGGTTTCAATCGATTTGGGGTTTTCGTGGTTTCCGCTTATCACTTACCTTAATGCTTTGGTGCTTACGACCATACCACGATTTCATTTCCATACTTCCCCTTCGTTCCATTTCCTTATCTTTCAGGTGTGCTTTCCGGTTCCTGGGGTATGGTGGTGCTGGTTAAATGGCGCAAATGCTTGCGAATTGGACATGTCGTTCTCTGTGCAGGACGGTGTTGTGTGGTCGTCCTTGCGTGGGTTACACTTTTCGAAAGTGGAGTGTTGGTCGTATCTGTTGGGCATGTTTCATGTCTTGCTCTTCTATTTGTAATGTACTTATTTGACATTTACATCAGGCGTTTGGCAGTAGTTGTTTCCAGAAGAGATAGTAGTGATGTTTATCTTTTTCTTGTGTTTGTGAGTGTTTCGGTGTTGTTTTTGCCGGCCGCTTAAGTTCGTGGCTTTTAATTAGTTGGGCCGGGAAGTGCCTGTGTGGCTCTATCTCATGACAGTTGCCAGGAGATATGAACGGTGACATATGCTCTCAATTTTGGAGCAGTGAAGAGCACTATGGGGTTCGGTGACTTTAGGTAGTTCCGTCCTCTTTCTGGCATTTTATTCTTTTTTATTTATTTATTTCATTTTTTCTTCCTTGTTTTATTTAGAAAATTGTTCGGCATTGCGGGTTTGCTGTTGCGTGTTTGTTTTCTGGTTTAGGTAGGAATAAATATTTTAATAGTAGGGACTGTTTTAATATGATTTCACTTTTTATTTTAACAAAGGCCAGAGTATGAGGGTATACTCAAGTCAGTCTGCCATGTTTCTTTCCTCTGTTTCGTGGTATGTAGGGACTGGTATATTGTGGATAATCTCAATTTGTATCACATTGAGTATGATTACGATCTCGGTTTCTTTCTTTCTGGGATATTGCTATAGCTCGAGTAATTATTACTGATTAAGTCCGCTTTCGATTAGCCCGATTTGTGTGCCAGTGACATGGATAATGTTCAATAGTGTTACAGGTAATTAAATTCAAACAACCACAATTCATTTACTTTGGTCCTGTAATGCCACAATAAGTTTGCCGCCCGCCTCGGTAGCGTAGATAGCGTGTGAGCCTCACGTTCAGGAGGTGCCGAGTTCGAATCTCGGTTAGGGTGAGTTACCTAGATAAGGCTTCTTCCGGGATTTTCCTTATTCTCAAAGATGAATGTCGGGTAGCTCTATGCTCCATGGACCCCGGACTCATTTGAGCTTAATTTCACCCATTTCATTCATCGCCCGATATAAGTTTGCCATTGTAGGTTTTATACTTTGAATTTTCCTTAAGAAAACGTTAAGCTATATCGGACGATGAATGGAATGGATGAAATGATGCTCAAATGAGCCCAGGGTCCATAGAGCTTAGGGTTACCCGACATTCGTCTTTCAGAATAAGGGAAAATCCTTAAAAAAACCTTATCCAAGTAACTCACCCTGACCGAGATTCGAACTGGGACCTCTTGAACGTGAGGCAGACATGCTACCACCACGCTACCGAGGCGGGCTTCCGTGAGAAGCTGCAATAATTCTACAATTTAAAAGTAGCTTCACTTCTGCACGCGTCATGCCTTGCACATTTTTTATATTAATTCTGAAATTTCAGTTTTAATAATTGTACAGCTCTATACTCAATCTTATCAGTTTTCCTTGTAGAATTTTACATTTGCCATTGCAACAACAATGTTGTTATGAAACTGCTAGCCGTTACACATTACTAGTTTTGAATGCGGCTTTAAGTTCTAACTTAGTTGTAAATGAAATTTGATGCAGTATTAACAGCTGAGGGAAGCATTTCTAAACTGTTTAATTTCAAAGATAGCTTGGTTTGTGGAAAGGCTTTGAAATACTGTTACTGCACAAGTTTACTGCATAGAGTAGCAATGTAAGACGGTGCAAGGGAATAATTTGTGCAAAATGCGCGTGGGATGGATAATTAATTTACTCTCACCTTTTGTGTCGGTCTTGAATTCTTATAGATGTATGCCTCGGCGCTCTGGGTGAATAAGTCTTATCTCTAACCGTACTATCGGAGTGAGAACAGTCTTTATGCTGTTATGTTTGAAAATAATAACAACTTTCCTCTTCTTTAAAAATCTTGGAATTTATTCCGCATAAACCATTTATATATCTTATCACAATGCTGAACTTGGTAGAACTATGTCCTTTCATAAAATGATTAACACTGCATCGTTTCACTTTGTTTCTGCAGACTTACAGATCAGCACCACAGATAACACGTCTTTACACGATGATGATCTAATACAGAATGACGCCAAATTATCTACATATTCTCGAATATTTGCGCACGAAGTTTCTATAACATTTAAATTACTTTTATCCTATTGGGCCACGACACTACATTACGTAATCACATTATTATAATACCCAATAGGAACACTATTACACAAATTATATCATTCTGTGGACTACCCAGTTTTACATTCTATTTTATACAAATCACATTTTTTAAAACAATCCAGAACAAATCCCCAAATATATGAACAAATATTAAATAATCGTTACAAAGCTCTAGCTTGATCAAGAGAATTCTGGTTGTTTAATTCTGTGCATCTTCAGGTAATATTTCTGCTAATATATGTTTCAAATGGGAAGAGTTCTTGAGTCCAGCTAATAAGATGCCGTATCACACTCAGCGTTGCCAGCTTGTTACGCCACTCATTTTATATTTCCTTTCTCTCTCGCACACTCATACAACATGCAGGTCTGCTTGGCGCTAGATGTAAGGGTAAGCGAATTATATTTTACAAACTTTTACAATCATGCAGTAGCCAAAATCAAATTTGGAAAAAGCATTTTCGCAAAATATGTATATTTTTAAATACTGTAACTATAATTATAGTCTATAAATTACCTTCTTTTATAATCCAAATGCGGGACACACTTGTTTTACCTACACGCTTCAGCAGTAGGCCGTTGAGAATTTTTGAAATCGAGCTGATTTCTATATTCCTCATTACCCAATTTTTTGCAAAACATGTACATCTTAAAAACAATACTTCCAGCCCGACTTCGCAATACCTGCCTTTTTGACTCGCCACTAATTTCACCGCAAGGAGCCATTGCACTATTTAACTCTTACTCTATTGTTGTGTAAAGAACAACTGAATAATATTGATCTGAACTCTCCACAGTAAATAAACACTTCTTATACAACACTCATTCATAAACATGAGCATACAGCATTCATTCATAAATATAAGCATACAACATTCTACAGGCTAACCGGAAATAGTGTTTGTTCTTTCTCGAATTTAACACCTTGATTTATTCACAGTAATTCTATTATCACGTCATGCAGTAGTTTAACTTTCAGTTCTGAGCAATGAAAAGTATATATACATACATAAACACCAACCACTTTACTCTCTGGAGTAAATAGAGATTACGAACCATTCATAAACAAAGATATAATGTGACCAGACATGTTCTGCCAGGGCAGCAGGAAATTGTTTCCTCTCGCTCGAATTGGATTATTCAAAGTAATTCTTTGATCACGTCATGTCAAACGTTTACGTTTCAGTTCTGAGTAATTACAAATATACGTACATGCATGCATGCCAACCAATAATGATATTCATACAGCGCTTACGTCGCGACTTATTGTTATAATACAGGTAATAGTGCTTTGTATTATAAAAACTATTTGAGCTAAAAATATGGGGTTTTCATAGTTATGTCAGATACATTGCTCTCTACCTTCTATATGGATCAGTTTTGGCGAAATCTGAATTTATGTCTTAGCGCGAATAGTATTTCATACAGATTGAGTATGTTGGCGCTCCGCACACACCACTTAGCGGGAATGAAATAGGACAACACCGCAGGACTCCGATTGGTTGCTCGCATAGTAGCGCTCAAGGACAAACACCTCATGTGAAACACATAATAGTAAAGTGCTTATAGCTGTAATAGCTGGCAGTGTCCCATATAGTTGGTAACCTTAAATATACTGCAGTCTGGTTTCTAAATTCCTACCATTTCAATTCCAAGATGACGAAGGTCCTTTAAGCATCCCTGAGTTCTTTGCTGCACCATTATACCCGTTTCTTTCATTCATTCATTGTACCTAAGGTCAAATAATAACATTTAAACCGTGAAATCATGTTTCTACAAAGAAAGTTGATCCATAAACTGGGTTTAAATTCAATTAAATATATTGATTTGGTCTGAAGAGAATATTTCGGTGCACAAAATTACAAAAGAGCTATCAGATTGAAGGGAACTGGACGTAATCTATATTTACTTCATATTGTTGCATTAACTGCGCGCTCGCCTTCAAAGAGGTTGAGTGGGAGTAGGAGAATTGCTCCGCCTTTGTTGTCTACTGTTGGAGGGGCAGGAATACTGTAGACCTCAGGGGGGGTGGCCACCAGCTGTCGTTAAGAAGACATCACGGAATGAGCTATATTATTACGGCACAAACAGTGTTCGAGATTCTTTTCAAATGTAATTAGAGAACATGGGATAAGTGGAGTCATCTTCCGCGCCCGGCAGGTCTGTATAAGAGCCGATGCGAAGTCAAGTGACCAGTAGTGTTCTTAGAATTTGTGTGTTTTGAGTTTCGAGTGCGCCTCCGTGATCAGAAGTCCATGCAGTGAAGCAGCTCACGACTCAGTCGATCAGTTGAGTAGTGTGAGAAGTGCAGAGGTGGGGACTCAGAAGCAGCGAAGCAGTTCACGAGAGAATATTCTAGTAGGCGTGCAGTTCTGTGCACTTGGTGACGAACAAATATGTTTGAAGTGAACTTCGTCTCGTCTCGTCTTATGTGTTTCTGTAAGAATGTTGATCGAGTTAAGCGTTTGCAGTAATACACTTACCGAGCGGGATGGCTCAGGCGGTTTCGTTTGTGGCTCACATTCGGGTGGTTTGGTTTCGATTCCGTTCGATTCTGACCCATGGGGTTTTTCGAGGGTATTCCCGAGTCGCTTGGCGAATACTGGGTAGGTTAATTACATCTCCGAATTTCCTGTCCCTCCATTTCACCTCCATGACCATGTCTCATCTGGCGGTCTCTTTCAGTGTAGAAGTTTCGGCGGGAGCCTCGGCGATGTATGGCAGGACGATATGGTCTCAACAACACTTCCTCCGGTAGGACGGTCTCCAGCGTCTTACCTTGGCCTGGTGGGGCCGTTTCCGCACCGCAATCGTTTGAGCTGCCGGTTGTACTGGCTTGCAGGGTAGTTAACAACAGGTAAAATGTAGGGAGCCTGCCCTCTGCTTGTTGTGGCTCCTTGAGACGTCCATCGTCTGTCTCCTTTCACCTCATCCTTCCTCTTGGGGATGCATCACTTGGGGTGGACCATCATTTGGAATAGACCATCACAATATAGCATCAATTGGAGCTCTGAGCTAAGTCCCCTCCATAGCGTAATCCAATCCAATACACACTTCGTTGTAGGTACTAGGGTAACACAGCAGCTGAAGGATTGTCAAATATTCAAAAAACGGGCCAGTAAGTTATTCCTTTGTAATGAATGTAATAAATTATTTTGTAACAGTCTGAGGAATGCTCGGTGGTACGCAGGTTACGTATTTCTGTAGAAGAGCAGTCGCCTGACTTTTCAGTGATAGTAACTCTTTGACTATGTTTGGAGTTCTTCATTTTACACTAAGGCTACTTACCCAGTCTGCAAGTACCTCAGGTTATCACGTACCTGGCATACAGTGAAGTTATTTCCTATACACAAGTTATAAAATACTGCTCGAGGCCACGAACGACGTGGAGAATTTCTCTATCTGTTTCGACGTCTCCATCACTCCTCTGGTAGGCAGAGAAGGTGTTCTCTACTCAAAAATGGGATAAACAAATTTCACCAGAAATTCATGTTTTGAGATCGTTGATCCAGAAAACATGTTTATAGAAAGGCATATGTGTGCCTGTGTATCTTGTAGGGGAATATCGTCGTGTACGTAAACACCATTAAGTACCACATTTGGATTTAAGTTCAACAACTTCTAAGGATCTGACAGGTGGTTTTCCAAGAAAATTCCTTCACTCTAAATTAACCTTTACTTAAAAATTTCGTTTTTTTAAATGTATCAAAAATAGAACTGATGACTTGTATTTAAGCCCAATATGTGTTAGACATTTGTCTGATAAATGATACAAAAATCTGATATATTTTGGAAAGAGCCTGAGAAGTATCTACATTCTGAATGACTAGACGAATAATTGGTAAGTTGCAAGGGATAGACAAAATCTTGCTATGCAAATTGAGTGGGAAGGCCAGTTGTGTCTGTGGCCCGCTTTTGGGAGGTCCGGATTGATTCCCGTGACCGAACTACCTGACCAATGTTTTTTTCGGTGGTTTATCCTGAGTTGCTAGGCGAATGCTGGATAATTTAATTACATCCCCCGAATTCCCTGTCCCTTTATTTCATCTCCATTATTATTACACATCGTCTCTCATCTGGTGGTCTCTTTCAAGTTAGAAGTGTCAGTGGGAGTCTCGGTGGCGCATGGCAGGATGATGTGCTCTGGGGAAACGTTTTCTTCTCGGGTAGGACAGCCTCCAGCCTGAAAGCTGGACCAGTGGGGCGTTTCAGGAACGCGTTAGGAGGGATGTAGGTTTTGCCAGCCTGCCTGGAGTATTCCCAGCTCCATAGGCGGCTTCCGGTCTCTGGGGTGGCCTCGTGGACTGTTTCGGGCTGCGGTAGAAGGGATGCCGGTTGTCCTGGACCGCCGGGAGATTTCGAACTGGTAAAGAATAGGGACCCCACCCTTTACACTATCGTGACTGCTTCGGGTGGCCCACCCTCTTTCTCCTCTCAGCTCATCCTTCCTCCCGGGAATATCGCAGTTGGGGCAAAGGTACAATAGACCAGTCTGGTCGATATGTCAAATTTCCTCCGTAAATTCTATCCTATTCTACTACGAAAGATACAAATCTCGTTAAAGCACAAAGTTTAGTTAAATGAAACTTCTGCCCGCCTCGGTAGTGTAGATGGTAGCATGTCTACCTCACGTCAAGAGGTCCCGACCTCGAATCTGGGTCAGGGTGTGTTACCTGGATAATGTTTTTTCCGGGTTTTCCCTTATCCTGAAAGCCGAATGTCGGGTAACTCTAAGATCCATGGACCCCGGACTCCTTTGAGCATCATTTCACCCATTTCATTCATCGTCCGATATGACTTAACATTGGAAGACGTAAATTTCAAAAATAATAAAAAAAGCTGCTGTTACCTTTTGGTTTGAGTTTTTAAATACTTATACTTCACTCAACTGGAATATCACTGTTCTCATGTATATGCACGTTTATGCTTGTTTAAATTATAGCAGAGTGTCGCGCTCTTTAAAAAATAATTCAGAAAAAGGAATACCAATATAAGCAAATTAAGTATTTAATAAGCTCTCCGTTTTCAGTTACACATCTTTTTCTACTTACCCTTTCTGTTTCCTATCACAACGGGTAGTTTGTAAAAGCGCTTCTTTTTGTTTTTGGATTATGGGAACCTCAAAACGTGTTTATCGGTGAATACTAGTATCGAAATGTTTTATGGAATGCAATACTTCATCTAAATATTGTAGTGAGTAATTGGTTTAATTTAAAAAATCTGAAAATTCATTTCAACTATACCAGGTGGCCCAAGCAAGCCAACCTCTGTAGCTTTATGCTTCCCATATACGTTAGTGCAAGAACGGCTGCCTTGTCTCTCGCTGCTGTTCAAAGGGATAGTGTAGAAGCTAAGCTTCACTGAGCGGTGCTGCTACCTGCGTGCGTTTTCTCCTGGTTTTGCTCTGATAAAGTCGCAGGGCCGTCTGTTTGTAGTTTGAGTCAGATCTTGTCAAACAGGCAGCAGCTGCAATGTACTCAAACGAAGAGTACACAGATATAAATGATCTATGGAGAGACATATCGTAATTTAGCTATGCCCGAAGGCTGTATACAAAGTTTTCCAACAAGACGTTTGCCTGCACATGTTTTAGGCGTACACAAATGCGTTTAAGAACCGAGGGATCTTTTCAGATACAGCGTGTCATGGAAAGACCAATCTGTGACCCATCGATGTTTCCCGGAACCTTATTGACTATTTTGGAGCAAATCCCATGCAAGGTAAACATAGCTTACATTGAAATGACGAGTGTGTAAAATGTAGTGTAAACAATAATGTTATCATGCTATTTCATTTTTGTTTGCATTATTATAGGCATGTACATATAATAACATTATCTTGATTGTTATTATTAATATTATGAAAGTTATTGGTGATACCGAAATTAAGAATTGCAATGAGTAAAGAATCGTAATGGATTCAAAGGAGTATTGTATATTTGTTACGACACGAACAGATGCAGTTGGTTGAGATGTGTAACAAAAGACACGGGAGAAGCACAGGGTAATTTTGCAGCCCGTTCAGCAAAGGCCACACCGATCTTTCTAAGAGACCCGAGTAAGGCTAGGGATCTCACAGCTCATCCAAACGCAAAATACCCAAATCTAAAATACTCAGTCCGCAACATGAGCGGCACTGTTGCTTTCCTACCGGAGTCATCTGACGACCATCGTCTCCTCCGGAAAGTGCTCACCGAAAGCAACACGCAATTCCTGACCACTCTACTGCCAGAAGAGAAACTTCTGTATGTTACAATAAAAGACCTGCCCATGTACATCACCGAGGCAGACGTCTCTGAAAAACTTAAGGAGCTGCAGTACCCAGTGGAGAGAGTTGGGCAGCTACGCTCTAATCGTAGCCAAACCCCGCAACTTCTTCCACACTTCAGAGTAGCCTTGAAAAAGGAAGGGAGCTACCAGCAGATATAGAAGGAGACGAGGATGTTCAACGCCACCATCCGAGTTGAATCCTATCGCCCACCAGCTAAGCCTCTGCAATGCACAAACTGTCCGCAATTCACACATAGTGCTGCAGGTTGCCGTTTGGAGCCCGTGTGTTCTTTCTGCGCTGAGCCAGGGCATAAAAGAGCAGATTGCCGAAAGTTAGGAGTAACTGGAGCTAAACCAACCTGTTACAATTGCGGCGGCGATCATTCTTGCCGATATGCCAAATGCCCTGTTTGGCAATAAGCTCGAATTGAAATGCAGCTCAATAAAAATGGACAGCGCACCAGATTTGACGCAGCTCCAAAAGTACCTAATCCTATGGGTCTCCCTAAAGAGGCTTTTAAGGGTACCCGATATCCTGGTCTGCCACCACCTACCAGGATTCAGTACACGAGCTATGCAGCAGCTCTTCAGGCCACCGTCGCTCCCAGCAAGACTGCTACCACCGCAGCAACCACAACCTCTGGAAACTCGCCTCCGGTAGTCACCAAACAACAGGAGTCTGCAAACACATTGCCTAAAGCAAACCCACCATCTCAGCCACTGAAGGCAGCAAGTACCACTGCACCCAACACAGCTTCCAGGAACATTACAACTCCTAGTTCCAAACCAAAACCCTCTAATGGAACCCGCCAACTGGCTCAACAACGTCTGCCAGCGCACCACTCTATTCCAAATTCCATGCCTTCATCATCTCTAAATCCGTCCATCCCAGATGCACAATTTTTAAAACTCATGGATAAAATCCCAGTATACCTACAACCTGACTTCGCAATAGCGTTGGCTGCAGCATTAGCCCAGCGACCATTGAACATCCATTCTTCAACCATCCTTGTACACACCGTTTATACCTTCTTGGCTAATTATGGCGGACAGCAATAAAATAACTGCCAACATCCTCAGTTTAAGGATTTGCTCCTGGAATGCCAACGGGTTGAGGAACAAATTAAAGGAAACAGCAAACTTCATTGCAGTGAACAAGGTGCAAGTGCTTATGGTGCAGGAAACACATCTATCCAGTCACCAGAAGGCCTCTATCCCTGGTATGACCTGTCATAGGTCTGATCGCGCAGATGGATATGGTGGAGCTGCTATATTCATTAGCCACAATATTCAACACCACAGGCTACACTTGTCACCTTCCAATCTTCTGGAAGCCACAGGAATACAAGTGGCCACAAACAAAGGCCACCTCAACCTGTTTTCCATATACATTCCACCTAGCAGACCTTTTAATGTAAAGGAACTGGACACCATCTTCTCTGCAGGCTCACCTACCATAGCTTTGGGTGACTACAATGCAAAGAGCCCCCTGTGGAACTCTGCCATCCGCAATCACAGGGGATCTGCAATTGGGTACTACGTCGAAAAGCACAATCTTGCTGTACTTGCTCCTTCATCACCCACCATATCCTATGGGGATCGCCGTCCGCCAGATTGGCTGGACTTCGCAATACTGCAAAACATTCGCGGCCACCCCAAAGTCATGTCAATCCCTGAACTTTCTTCAGATCATTACCCACTCCTGTTCCTCTATCAGGGTCGGGCTACTCCTAAGGCCCCCCTATTTCACTTAATCCAAGACACACAAACTGGAGCAAGTACACTGAACTAATGGCCTTGCAGCCTGCAGAGGTTCTACCTTGTAATAGCTTTGAAGAAGCTGAACAACTGGCCACTAACACCACAACCACAATGACAGCTATCATGGACCAATCCACTCCACCACGCCGCACTACATTTAGCTTCAGGAAACCTCTCCCATATGAGCTAAGGCGTCTTATTGCCGATAAAAACAAGGCAAGACGACGCTTTCAGCTTACACGCAACCCTATTCACAAACGTGAATGGAACCGGTTGCAACATCTAGTAAAACTAGAATTACTCGAACACAGTAACGCTGAATGTGAGAGGCGTTTGTGTTATCTTGATGTAGAAGACAGATCTTTATGGAGAATGTCAAAGGCACTTCTAGGGATCCCTAAATCTGATCAGCCTCTTACTGATGGCAGGAGAGTTGCTACTTCAGTAAGAGATAAAGTGGAAATCATGGCAGAACATCTTGCCTCCTCTTTCCACCCTGCAGAATCTGTTGATCAAGAGATTTCAGATGAAATTACAGCGTCTGTAAGGCAGTATCTCAGCACACCACACTTACTAGATGATGTGAAGCCAACAAGTGTAGCTGAAGTGAGGAACATAATTAACTCTGTGCGTCCATATAAAGCAGCAGGTGTCGGCAACGTACCCTACGCTGCCTTCAAAGCTCTACCTCACTCATGGATCTTACTACTAGTGCATCTATTTAACAGCCTACTAGTATTAGCCTACTTCCCGGTAGCTTGGCGGCAATCTAAAATCATCACCCTCCCGAAGCCTGGCAAAGACTCACAACAAGCAAGCAGTCATAGACCCATCAGTCTCCTTCCTACGATAAGCAAGCTCTACGAAAAGGTACTCCAACTACGCCTTGGAAACTTGCTAGACCAAAATAATGTCCTGCGGCCTGAACAATTCGGATTTCGACGGCAACACTCCACCACGCATCAACTTTTGCGCATCGTGGATGAGGTGGTTAGAGGTTTTAACAACCGTCACTATGTTGTAGCCCTTTTCCTAGACATCTCCAAAGCCTTCGACACTGTGTGGCATGAAGGTCTTCTGCATCGCCTTATACACTACAATATCCCGTCATACCTTATTCACACACTTCATCATTATCTCAAAAACCGTACCTTCGTTGTATCAAAAGACAACATCCTCTCTCATACCTACTTCATAAACGCAGGGGTACCTCAAGGTAGTGTCCTTGGTCCTCTGCTCTTCCTCACTTACATAAACACCCTTCCAACCTTAAGGGGCTGCAACCTATACTTATTTGCTGATGATACAGCCATCACAGTAGCATCTAAGCGCCACGAAAATGCAGTGCAGCGAGCTCAAATCTTCGCAAACATGCTACATGTCTGGTTCGCCACCTGGCGGTTGAAACTAAACGCCACCAAATCCCAAACCGTCACCTTCACTAGAAGACCCCTCCAAGACGTTCAAAATCTGCATTTAGCAGGAGCGGACATTCGTTGGTCCACGCACGCCAGCTACCTAGGTGTAGTTTTGGACATGCATCTGCAATGGAAGGAGCATATAACAACCGTGGCAAATAGAATAAATAGAAGGATGGCCATGCTCTATCCCCTATACAACAAAAAATCAGCTATGACGCTTAGCAACAAACTTTTGCTATTTAAGCAGGTACTCAGACCTGCAATCACTTACGCCTGCCAAGTCTGGGGTGCAGCGGCTAAATCCCATCTCTATAAACTACAGATTCTCCAAAACCGTTACCTTCGGTCAGCAGCTGCTGCCGATTGGTACATCCCAAATGAAAATATCCATTCTGATCTTTCCTTCCCAAAACTTTTTGACTACATATTGCATCTATCCCACGCCTTCTAAGCAAAATTACCTTCCAGTTTCAATAACCTTATCCGAAGTCTCGGGGAATATGAATTTGATCCTGGTGAAAGATACAAGCGTCCCAGACTTATCCTTGGAACTCAATAACAACAAGTCCCTTTTCCCATAAATCAAACATCCTTACTCTTACACTAATCTCAACTTTAATCGCTACCATCTAACCACCATCCCTTATAAATACCCACCACCATGCCAGTAAGGGACCTAGTCCCGGTATGGCAAATGTCGAAGGACCCTCCTCCACGGAGGAGGATAACCCTTCAACGACCCCATGGCGTGTCGTTCGGTAAAAGTAAACAATTCAACTGTTTTATAAAAACCTAAAAATAATGTTTGAAGAGAAACAGTGGTCAGTGGTTTGGAGAAGCATCTGTTAGCAAGTCATTGACCCTGTCCTTTTAAACAGCAACACTGCACTCCATTTATAACAGATCCAAAGTCTCAAATATCTTCCTTCTCAGCTTTATAACTTGTTTTCCTTGTAGTCTGTGTCATTACTCTTTAGTCATTCATTAGAGTAAACACTATTGAGTACTGGAATAAACTGCACTATTATTAAAGTATTTAGTAACATAACAAACTCAGTACTTTCATTATTGTTTTAACGATGGAGATCCTTTTCTCACTATCCCTTCATCTATTTGTCTCCTTCCCTTTAATACTCTCTTCCTTTCTTACTATTTCTCCCTCACCTCCTGCGGATGCAGCAAGCCATTCATATCACAGATATACTCATGTGTTGTATTCATTTGACCTACTTTGTATACTTTAATCAGGATAATTATTTGAAAAAAATTAATTACATACATTGTAATAGCTGCAAAGGAAATATGGGAAGACTTAAGCGATAGACAAATATTTTAAGATGTGGTGGCTAGGTATATGATGATTTTGAAATTATTTTCTGCTCTATTTACATGATCAGGAGGTGAAAGAAAACCATAACTTCCCATTTGAGAAAAATGTTAGTATTTGAAAGTTAAAAGCAATAACAAGAAATGTGTTTGAAATTTGTAATGCCATAACAATTTATTTTCACATAAATAGTATACCCTTAGCGAAATGCGCATTTTTGATCAGTAAGATCTTTGCCTTTCTCTTACTACTTTGCAAAAATCATTGAAATTAGCAGGAATTCAGAGAATATTTTCAGAAATTTAAAATATGCTTTTTTCATGGAAATACTTAAATATATGGTAATTTTATGAAAATCTTAGCCCTTCTTGAAAAAATAAAAAAGCTTCAAAAATTGCCCATGTTTTTCTATTTTGGCAGGTGGGACCAGTTTGAAAATCTTTGTCTGACAGGCTTGGAAGTCGCTAAACTTAATAGTAAATTTGGTATTTGTTTACCTTTCTGTTTTGAGTTATTGGATTGGGGAATCGGCACGGCAACCAGTCTTGGCTTATTGTACCTATATGGTAAGCGGAGTATCCACGGAAGGAAGGATGAGGCGAGAAGAGACGGGCGGCCGTCCCAAGGAGCCACGGCGGTGTACAGGGCAGGGTCGCTACACTTTGCCAGTTGGAACCTCCCCGGCAGGACAACTCACCCGACAATGGTCCGGAAACGGCCCCGCCAGACTGGTCTTGGAGACCGGAGACCATCCTATCGGAGGAGGAAGTTCTACTGAGAGTATATCATCCTGCCATGCAACGCCGAGACATCACCGACACTTCTACCCTGAAATAGACCACCAGATAAGAGATGATATTAAATGATAGTAGAGATAAAATGAAGGGACAGGAAATTCGGGGGATGTAATAACCTACTCAGCATTCACCTGGCGATCCGGGAAACGCCCCGAGAATAACTCTTGGGCCAGTAAAGTCGGTCACGGGAATCGAACCACCCGATTGTGGCTCACAGTCGAATTAACCTCAGCTATCCCGCTGTTTGTTTTTTATTTTTGTATTATGCTGTTTATAGAAAGCATGGACTTTCACATAAGATCCTTTTATAAATGACTTCGGGAATCTCAAACGTGTGTTTCTATTGAACCTTGAAATAGAATTTTTGGATGAAATACCACATTTAATCTACGTTTAGTGCGTAATAGAGAGATTGAAAATATTATGTTATATTGTTATGAACGGTGTGGTCAACATCTTTAAAGCACGTTCTCGTGAACAGCAATTTTTCTGTTCACATGGCGTTTAGAGCGTCCTACGTGAAACGTATTTTCCGAGATTTGATCACCTGTAACTGACAAACGCTGGACCAGAATCTACTCTAAACTCGGGGGTTTAGAATTAACCTAAGCAACAATAATTTAATTTTTTACGTCATTAGAGTAAGAGCGGGCGTTAAATTCTACTATGTTCACTACTGTTCAATTTTATGAAGCATCTATACACTGTTCTCTCAGAATATTACGCCCTTGGCGTAGTAAGCTAGAGCGTTGTGCTTTGGTTCCCTGCCACGAAATGCACCCGGGATTGGTCCTACCCCTGGGGGGTGGGGATTTTATGTCCTGTATATAGGACCGGTGACCACTCAACATCCTGAGGAAATTTTGTCTAGAAAGCCAGTTTCCAAGATGCTGATCACATCTCCTCCCCGTATCGCTTGTACCTTCCGTATCTGGGCGTGAGGTGGTAGTCGGGTTGGCAGTCTCAGGCTCACTTTTGGCTGTTACGTCAGTGATATATTTACGTTACTTCAGGATAAATGTTTGCGAAGAGGATACTGATAGTACATATATAGCTAGCTATATATTGGCATTGATATTCCCTACTAATTACATTAAGTGGTGAGAAACGGTAAATAGCGACAACGCTTAAAAATTAAGCAAAATTTCTTCCGGTTTAAGAGAACTTCAGAGTCAATTCCTAAAGAAATTTCAGGATATAAAATTTATTTGTTATTTAGGTATTTTAAGCATGTTATTTTTAACAAAATCCCTAGAGCCATTTCTAAGAGGGAGACATAGACATAGACATAGAGAGAGAGAGAAACTAAAATTATTCGTTTATACGGAAGTTTCTAAACAAATCTTTCTACCACATTTTTGGAAGACCAGTTTGAGACATTTATTCGACATTTTGTTTTGAGCTATGCTATTTGCTGACGTACACACACAAATATTTTTCTACAATGGTCTTTAGCTTTCTTCTTCTTTCTCTGTCCCATATGCCTTTTTAGGCTTTGGCTTTGAGGAACAAACTCTGAATCAAATAGAGAGCACAGAATGGGTGAGCAGCCCGTTGCCTGGTATGAGAGTAAGAGAAGTAGATGATATAATGAGGGCGAAATGAATGAAAGGAAAGATGGTAATGGAGCAATTGGTGGAATTATGGCAGGGGAAATCGGAATTCCCAGAGAAAACCCCTGCCTGCGCCATGTAGTCCACCACAAATCCCACATGGGATTGACTGCGGTGGAACCCTTGGTGAGAGAGAAGCCGTCTCAAAATATTTATTTATGGTGAAATCTCTGTATGGAATTTCTAGGTGAAGTGCAATACTGTATCTACTTAGAGCCAGTTGCACAAACTGGGAATAAGCCCCTGTTAGAGTTATTCAATGGTTATGCGCTAAATTGTGTTGTGTGACGTCACAATAGAACCTATCAAGAGAACAATCATGGAATAACTATTCTCTCATTCCATGCTCCGACAGCGGGCATGAAAAGAAAAATAACTGCTTTGCTACTGCACACAATTTATTCTGCTTTAAACGATAAATTTGTTTATAATGTGTTTTTGAGAACTAGAAAGCTTGTCGCAATATGCTGCAGAGATAATCTGATAAATGAACCCAACTGTAATGAGATTGAAGACGAGAACTGATATCGCGTTAGATATTTGATGGTTATTTAGGAAATATGTGAGGCGTGTAGTGAAAGTACAATTTAAAACAGTAGAGCTTATCTAGAGTATTATCAACAAAATACACCTAGTTTTATAAAAACAGTAAAGTTAAATATCCACTACCCAAATTAAACAAAAAATAACATGGGCGCTTACAAATATATAGCGAGGTTAGTTATTATCGACGAAGGATCTGATAATTTCATTTTTTCCCTCCCTTACATCAGCGACAATGGTGTTTGGGGACAAGGATTGAGGGAGGCCGAAACACTAAGCCTGATACAGGAATCAGGGTTAAGGGGCCAGCCCAACGCCTGGGATGAGAGCAAGAGAAGTGGATAATAGTAATAGAAAAGATGGATTGTGCAGCAATTGATGGAATGATGGAGGGGGAAACCGGATTACGCGGAGGAAACCCGCCCAGCACCCTGTTGTCTATCACAAATCTTACTTTGTGATCTATTCCGGGCCGCCTTGGTGAGAGTCGCGCGGTGTAGCCACTGGGCCACGGCGCGGCCATACTGATCACTTCATGAGGTACACAAACATTACTCAAAATATTCAGTAGCCACAAATGTGAGTGTTTGTCACATTCGTATTTGGAAGTTATCAATAAGATAAACAAACCTGGCAATGTGGGGAGGAGATACCGGTGATAAGGGCTTTGGACCTTTCATAACTAATATAAGATTAAGTTCACATTATTTGAGAAAAAAAGTCCATAATTTTGACATTTTGTCAACATGGATTTACTCTAAAGCTCACGTTTATTAATGTCACTTGTCTGGGTACAGCACAAAGTTGATGGGCGAATCAGAAACAAGTTTGGTCAAATCTAACCTCAAAAAAAAAAAAGCTCAAATGTCATTGTGAATATTTCAAGAGTTGTAATATGAATAGCCTGTCAATGTCTAGTTCTGACACTTCTGTTGTGTAATAATATCTCTTTGGCAAATAGTTTATTATGTGTTTCAAATGGGAAGAGTTCTCGCCTGTAGCGAATCAGATGCGTTAGAGCCTTCACCGTTGCCACCTAGTTATCCCCACTCTTTTTATATTTCCCCCTCTCTCTCTCTGGTACCCTTGCGAATCTTTTTTTTTTTTTTTTTTTTTTTTTTGCAATGTACGTCCTCCAACGTTAAGTCCCATCGGACGATGAATGAAATGGGCTCAAATGAGTCCGGGGTTCATAGAGCTTAGTTACCCGACATCTACGCCACCGAGGCGGGCACACTTGCGAGTGTTCCTGGCGCTAACGCAAACTGAATTTTCCAAAGTTTTGTAATAATGCAGTTGTTGAAATTACAATTGCAACATGGATATTCGTATATTACGCAAATGTTTTAAATATTTATTTGAAAGTTAATTATAGTTTATGAATTGTTCATTTTTCTAATTCAACGAAAGTAACAGCGGTGCATCCGTATAGCTATGAATGTTACTTACGTTAAGAGACAATTCGTCATTGTTATTGTCTTCAACGTCTGAGTACTGAAAGTTTATGATGATTGGCTCCAAAATCTCGTTGCGTGGTATTTCTTTCCAAAAGTCGTCTTCTTGTAGTTTAGCTGATGTTTCACGCATTTTCCCCAGTCTTGATGCGTTCCTTGTCAATTTCTTCGTAAATAAGTCGTTCGTCAGTCAGTTTAAAAATATTATTTCTGTTTGCAACATAATTTAAGCCGACACTAACTCAATTGGATTGTTCTAGCAGTAGTAAGGGGGCAAAGGTGGATCGTGTCTCGTTGATCCAGCTGATACACTTTTTCATGGAAGAGTAACTGAATAATGCTGCCTTGAACTCTCTAGAGGAAATAGAGATCACGAACCATTCATAAACAAAGAAAAAAAAAAAAAACAAAGGAAATGTATTGTTTCCTCTCATCAAATTTAACAAACACCTTGGCTTATTCAAAGTACACATTTCTTTTACCACGTTATGTCAAATGTTTACGTTTCAGTTCTGAGTAATTTCAGATATACGTTCACACATACATGTCAACCAATAATGATATTCATTACAGTGCCTACGTCGCAATGCATTGTTATAATATAACGGTATTTACTTTATTTATTTGTATTGGGAAAACTATTTGAGCTAACAATATGGGGTTTTTACGGTTATGTTAAATACATTACTCCTTCCTTCTTCATGGATCACTTTTTGCAAAATTTGAATTTCTGTCTTAGCGCGAATAGTATTTATTAGAGATTGATTAGTTTGCCGCTCGTCACACATCAGTTAGCGGGAATACAATACGACAACACCGCAGGACTCCAATTGGTTGCTCACCTAGTAGCGCTCAAGGACCAACACCTTCCCATTTGAAACACATAATAGTTATCCGATCTCTGTGTGGCGATTCAGTTATATATTGACAGTGGCGTTGGCAAAAAATATGGTTTTGAATATAGAACATGGAACATATCACATATGTCTAATAGCAGACATGAAAGGTGAAGTTGTTTAATTCCATTCCATTACCCTATTGCAACAAGCCACAGAGTTTGTGCTTAGATTTTGTGTAACGTATTTTGTAAAACCACCATTTTGCATACCATCACTCATGTGGCTATTCATAATTATTTTAAGTACCGTAAATAGTTAAAAATGAACAACAAACAACAACAATAATAATGATATTGATGATAATGATATTGATGATGACGATTATGATACTAATAATAGTAATAATTATTATAATAATAATAATAATAATAATAATAATAATAATAATAATAATAATAATAATAATAATAATAATAATAATAATAATAATAATAATAATAATAATAATAATAATAATAATAATAATAATAATAATAATAATAATAATAATAATAATAATAATAATAATAATAATAATAATAATAATAATAATAATAATAATAATAATAATAATAATAATAATAATAATAATAATAATAATAATAATAATAATAATAATAATAATAATAATAATAATAATAATAATAATAATAATAATAATAATAATAATAATAATAATAATAATAATAATAATAATAATAATAATAATAATAATAATAATAATAATAATAATAATAATAATAATAATAATAATAATAATAATAATAATAATAATAATAATAATAATAATAATAATAATAATAATAATAATAATAATAATAATAATAATAATAATAATAATAATAATAATAATAATAATAATAATAATAATAATAATAATAATAATAATAATAATAATAATAATAATATTAATAATAATAATAATAATAATAATAATAATAATAATAATAATAATAATAATAATAATAATAATAATAATAATAATAATAATAATAATAATAATAATAATAATAATAATAATAATAATAATAATAATAATAATAATAATAATAATAATAATAATAATAATAATAATAATAATAATAATAATAATAATAATAATAATAATAATAATAATAATAATAATAATAATAATAATAATAATAATAATAATAATAATAATAATAATAATAATAATAATAATAATAATAATAATAATAATAATAATAATAATAATAATAATAATAATAATAATAATAATAATAATAATAATAATAATAATAATAATAATAATAATAATAATAATAATAATAATAATAATAATAATAATAATAATAATAATAATAATAATAATAATAATAATAATAATAATAATAATAATAATAATAATAATAATAATAATAATAATAATAATAATAATAATAATAATAATAATAATAATAATAATAATAATAATAATAATAATAATAATCATAATAATAATAATAATCATAATAATCATAATAATCATAATAATCATAATAATCATAATAATCATAATAATCATAATAATCATAATAATAATAATAATAATAATAATAATAATAATAATAATAATAATAATAATAATAATAATAATAATAATAATAATAATAATAATAATAATAATAATAATAATAATAATAATAATAATAATAATAATAATAATAATAATAATAATAATAATAATAATAATAATAATAATAATAATAATAATAATAACAATAACACTAACAGGAATAATAATACTAATAGTAATAATAATACTAATAGTAATAATAATACTAATAGTAATAATAATAAAGATGATGATGACGATGATGATGGCTTATGAGAAAATTGCTGCACAAGTTTCAACAAAACAAAGCAGTGTTTACATATGAAGCTGGCCGTGAGTAGTTCTCAATGTAGTCAACGTGTGTTAAATCTGGAAACTGTCAGATCTAATGAATTAAACATCTTGCAGCGCATCACTTGATGGCGTTCTTCAAGATTTATCGGAGTCCGTACTACTGACCCTTACTGTTGGTGTGTAGCAGATGAGGAGAGAGAGAGAGAGAGAGAGAGAGAGAGAGAGAGAGAGAGAGAGAGAGAGAGAGAGAGAGAGAGAGAGAGAGAGAGAGAGAGAGAGTAGCAGAGAGAGGGGTTTGTGAAATAGAAAAAAAAATCTACTTGGTCTTATCTTAATGGCAACTTCGGCAGATAATATATTTGCTTTCAAATGAGATATAAATGAAATGGTTTTTGTTATCCCTATGAGGAAGCGGAGAGAATTTCTAGAGCTAACCGCGTAGTCACTTGTGGGTGTGGAAGCAGCCAGAAACAAATAGTGAAGCGAAGGACATGGATGGGATACCTGATGTCTCCGGACATCATTCTGAGGCAGGTGGAAATTCCAACAACCTACCTCTCCCCTACCTCCGGTCAACCGCCAGTTCCTGAACTCCACCATTGCGCGCCTCGTCTGTTTTCTATTCCCTTGATTCTTGGACCCTGAAACGTAATAAGAGAATGTGGGATAGAAAAACTGGTAGGATTATGTAATCAACTCATCCACTCCTCTACCAACCAGCTAAAAGTGGCCGGTCCAACGGACATCGATTCCGTGACCTCGCGAATGCACATTACCGCGGTGTTATCTCGCCTATATGTCATACTCCTTTATTGGCCGTGGTACGCGTGCTGCCTACCCTAAAATCCGTGGCATTTCTAATATCCTTAGAACGTCGGGCTACACATTAGAGCCTCTCCCATAGCGAAACTGTTAAGATTGTGTTGGTCTAGACAGGGCAGTGCCTCCCAATACACAAGGAATATTGTGTATGTCTGGATGAAGCCCAGGCTGCGTTGTGCTAGATCGCTGTCGGCCCTAGTCATCCCCTTTGTCGTTGATGTGCATCTACTTCCACGCATCTACCTCCAGCTCCGGGTAGACTTTTGCTCAGACAGTATGCATCCTTGTTACTTTCTCTACCAGTATTTAAGTACAGCAATTTCCAAGGATGTGACATGGAGACTTTCAACAAAATCTGCACATTTCAAACAACCATTTACATGGAGACTTTTTCGAAAAAGATGCGTTTCTCATAAACGACTCTAACAATTTTCGTTGTATTTAAAGTATTTTCATGAAAAATTAAATCTGTATATTGAAATGTTTGAAAATAGTCCCTGAAGTCAATTATGTTTTTCTCAAATGGGAGGACACTATTCCTCTTTTTCTTCCGCATTATACGAAGAGAACAGGAGCCCGTCTCTGTAGCGTAGGTAGTAGTATGTCTGCCACACGTTCAAGAGGTCCCAAGTTCGCTCTTAGGGTAAGTTATCTGGATAAAGTTTTTACCGGGGTTTTCCGTTATCCTGAAAAATGAATGTCTAGTTTCTCGAGAGAGGGAGAGAGGTAGAGAGGGAGAGGGGAAAGGGGGAGGGGAGAGTGGTAGAGCGGGAGGATGGGAGGAGAGGAGGGGAGAGGGAGACGGAGAGAGGGGGAGAGTGAGGAGAGTGAGGGGGAGGGAGAGAAGGAACGGGATATTAAAGCCATCTCAAAAGATTTGATTTTCGCTTAATCTTATTTAGACCTGTTCCCATATGCTTCTACAAGGAAATAAGTAAGAATGTTAATTTTACAAATGTTTATCTCAACATGAATTAGGTAGAGGAATAACCGTTTTCAGGAATTGTTTTACAAGAGTAGGGAGAGAAAGACTCCGATTTCTTTTGAATGTGAAAGGTTTTGTAGTTCATAGCAACAAAGCAGCCTCAGAACTACAAGGGTTCTGCGGAAGATGAACCGAGTAAAGTGAAAATTCACTATTTGGACATTGGTACCACCTTACCCGACTTGGAGCGAAAGTTAAGTATTACTGTACATATATATGCTAGTCATTAATACTGACATACTGGCATTTTATTGAAACAAGATAAACAAACAATACGGGGTTGTTAATAAGACACATCACTCAGTGTGTGCAAACGAATTTGGCTTATATTGGAAATGAATGTTAAAACTCTGTACAACTCACTCTATGTGGTCTTAAGAAATATTTTGTGTTCACTGCCACCTAGGGACTTTTTTTTTTGTAATTTACATCCTCCAACGTTGTCATATCGGACGATGAATGAAATGGGTGAAGTGATGCTCAAATGAGTCTGGGGTCCATGGGGCTTAGAGTTTCCCAACATTCGTCTATCAGGATAAGGGAAACCCCCCAGAAACGACCTTATCCAAATGACTCACTCTGACCGAGATTCGAACTCGGGACCTCTTGAACGTGAGGCAGACACTTAGGGATGTCCGAATTAATATCATATATAAACTAATGAGACTCAGACAGCTGAAAGGGTGAGTTTTGTATTGAGTTGAGGAGCTTTAATTGATATTCAGAAGTAATCCCATACCTATCTTCATTCAAGCGGAGATTAAATGACAAAAATTACCGTAAATAATATTAGGTTTTAATTTGTTTGCATTTTTATCTTTGAGATGTATTTCATCAGTTGGAAGCAATAACTTCAAATCAGATATGTTTTTAAATGTCGTGATGCATTTACCATACTTTATTTTGAATTCTGCCCCACTTTACAAACAGAAATTCAAAGTCATATACACTCTCTTTTAGGAGGAAGTTGTTCTTCCACCAGTTGATACTATTTTTAAGTACAGAGGCTTCCCCACACAAAAACTATGACATTTCTTCTTCGGGAGGCCTTTTTTTCTACGTATTTGCTTTGAATCGCTTTGTTTTCCTGTAAACAGCATATTTTTCTGATATAAATTACTTAGATATACTTATATACTTCTCCTGTGCCGAGCGAAGAATGCCGTGGTATCGTGTGTAACTCGAATTACGTAGGACGCGGTTTCAATCGATTTGGGGTTTTCGTGGTTTCCGCTTATCACTTACCTTAATGCTTTGGTGCTTACGACCATACCACGATTTCATTTCCATACTTCCCCTTCGTTCCATTTCCTTATCTTTCAGGTGTGCTTTCCGGTTCCTGGGGTATGGTGGTGCTGGTTAAATGGCGCAAATGCTTGCGAATTGGACATGTCGTTCTCTGTGCAGGACGGTGTTGTGTGGTCGTCCTTGCGTGGGTTACACTTTTCGAAAGTGGAGTGTTGGTCGTATCTGTTGGGCATGTTTCATGTCTTGCTCTTCTATTTGTAATGTACTTATTTGACATTTACATCAGGCGTTTGGCAGTAGTTGTTTCCAGAAGAGATAGTAGTGATGTTTATCTTTTTCTTGTGTTTGTGAGTGTTTCGGTGTTGTTTTTGCCGGCCGCTTAAGTTCGTGGCTTTTAATTAGTTGGGCCGGGAAGTGCCTGTGTGGCTCTATCTCATGACAGTTGCCAGGAGATATGAACGGTGACATATGCTCTCAATTTTGGAGCAGTGAAGAGCACTATGGGGTTCGGTGACTTTAGGTAGTTCCGTCTTCTTTCTGGCATTTTATTCTTTTTTATTTATTTATTTCATTTTTTCTTCCTTGTTTTATTTAGAAAATTGTTCGGCATTGCGGGTTTGCTGTTGCGTGTTTGTTTTCTGGTTTAGGTAGGAATAAATATTTTAATAGTAGGGACTGTTTTAATATGATTTCACTTTTTATTTGAACAAAGGCCAGAGTATGAGGGTATACTCAAGTCAGTCTGCCATGTTTCTTTCCTCTGTTTCGTGGTATGTGGGGACTGGTATATTGTGGATAATCTCAATTTGTATCACATTGAGTATGATTACGATCTCGGTTTCTTTCTTTCTGGGATATTGCTATAGCTCGAGTAATTATTACTGATTAAGTCCGCTTTCGATTAGCCCGATTTGTGTGCCAGTGACATGGATAATGTTCAATAGTGTTACAGGTAATTAAATTCGAACAACCACAATTCATTTACTTTGGTCGTGTAATGCCACAATAAGTTTGTAGCCCGCCTCGGTAGCGTATATGGTAGCGTGTGTGCCTCACGTTCAGGAGGTGCCGAGTTCGAATCTCGGTTAGGGTGAGTTACCTAGATAAGGCTTCTTCCGGGATTTTCCTTATCCTGAAAGATGAATTTTGGGTAGCTCTATGCTCCATGTACCCCGGACTCATTTGAGCTTAATTTCACCCATTTCATTCATCGTCCGATATGACTTACCGTTGAAGGACGTAAAATGCAAAGCAAAAAAAAAAAAAAAAAGTTTGCCATTGTAGGTTTTATACTTTGAATTTTCCTTAAGAAAACGTTAAGTTATATCGGACAATGAATGGAATGGATGAAATGATGCTCAAATGAGCCCAGGGTCCATAGAGCTTAGAGTTACCCGACATTCGTCTTTCAGAATAAGGGAAAATCCTGAAAAAAACCTTATCCAGGTAACTATTCCTGACGGAGATTCGAACTGGGACCTCTTGAACGTGAGGCAGACATGCTACCACCACGCTACTGAGGCGGGCTTCCTTGAGAAGCTGCAATAATTCTACAATTTAAAAGTAGCTTCACTTCTGCACGCGTCATGCCTTGCACATTTTCTATATTAATTTTGAAATTTCAGTTTTAATATTTGTACAGCTCTATACTCAATCTTATCAGTTTTCCTTGTAGAATTTTACATTTGCCATTGCAACAACAATGTTGTTATGAAACGGCTAGCCGTTACACATTACTAGTTTTGAATGCGGCTTTAAGTTCTAACTTGGTTGTAAATGAAATTTGATGCAGTATTAACAGCTGAGGGAAGCATTTCTAAACTGTTTAATTTCAAAGATAGCTTGGTTTGTGGAAAGGCTTTGAAATACTGTTACTGCACAAGTTTACTGCATAGAGTAGCAATGTAACACGGTGCAAGGGAATAATTTGTGCAAAATGCGCGTGGGATGGATAATTAATTTACTCTCACCTTTTGTGTCGGTCTTGAATTCTTATAGATGTATGCCTCGGCGCTCTGGGTGAATAAGTCTTATCTCTAACCGTACTATCGGAGTGAGAACAGTCTTTATGCTGTTATGTTTGAAAATAATAACAACTTTCCTCTTCTTTAAAAATCTTGGAATTTATTCCGCATAAACCATTTATATATCTTATCACAATGCTGAACTTGGTAGAACTATGTCCTTTCATAAAATGATTAACACAGCATCGTTTCACTTTGTTTCTGCAGACTTACAGATCAGCACCACAGATAACACGTCTTTACACGATGATGATCTAATACAGAATGACGCCAAATTATCTACATATTCTCGAATATTTGCGCACGAAGTTTCTATAACATTTAAATTACTTTTATCCTATTGGGCCACGACACTACATTACGTAATCACATTATTATAATATCCAATAGGAACACTATTACACAAATTATATCATTCTGTGGCCTACCCAGTTTTACATTCTATTTTATATAAATCACATTTTTTAAAACAATCCAGAACAAATCCCCAAATATATGAACAAATATTAAATAATCGTTACAAAGCTCTAGCTTGATCAAGAGAATTCTGGTTGTTTAATTCTGTGCATCTTCGTGTAATATTTGTGCTAATATATGTTTCTAGTGGGAAGAGTTCTGGAGTCCAGCTAATCAGATGCCGTATCACACTCAGCGTTGCCAGCTTGTTACGCCACTCCTTTTATATTTCCCTCTCTCTCGCACACTCATACAACATGCAGGTCTGTTTGGCGCTGGATGTAAGGCTAAGCGAATTATATTTTACAAACTTTTACAATCATGCAGTTGTCAAAATCAAAATTGGAAAAAGCATTTTCGCAAAATATGTATATTTTTAAATACTGTAACTATAATAATAGTTTATAAATTACCTTCTTTTATAATCCAAATGCGGGACACACTTGTTTTACCTACACGCTTCAGCAGTAAGTCGTTGAGAATTTTTGAAATCGAGCTGATTTCTATATTCCTCATTACCCAATTTTTTGCAAAACGTGTACATCTTAAAAACCATACTTCCAGCCCGACTTCGCAATACCTGCCTTTTTGACTCGCCACTAATTTCACCGCAAGGAGCCATTGCACTATTTAACTCTTACTCTATTGTTGTGTAAAGAACAACTGAATAATATTGATCTGAACTCTCCACAGTAAATAAACACTTCTTATACAACACTCATTCATAAACATGAGCACCCAGCATTCATTCATAAATATAAGCATACAGCATTCTACAGGGTAACCGGAAATAGTGTTTGTTCTTTCTCGAATTTAACACCTTGATTTATTCACAGTAATTTTGTTATCACGTCATGCAGTAGTTTAACTTTCAGTTCTGAGCAATGAAAAGTATATATACATACATAAACACCAACCACTTTACTCTCTGGAGTAAATAGAGATTACGAACCATTCATAAACAAAGATATAATTTGACCAGACATGTTCTGCCAGGGCAGCAGGAAATTGTTTCCTCTCGCTCGAATTGGATTATTCAAAGTAATTCTTTGATCACGTCATGTCAAACGTTTACGTTTCAGTTCTGAGTGATTACAAATATACGTACACGCATACATGCCAACCAATAATGATATTCATACAGTGCTTACGTCGCGATTTACTGTTATAATACAGGTAATAGTGCTTTGTATTATAAAAACTATTTGAGCTAAAAATATGGGGTTTTCATAGTTATGTCAGATACATTGCTCTCTACCTTCTATATGGATCAGTTTTGGCGAAATCTGAATTTATGTCTTAGCGCGAATAGTATTTCATACAGATTGAGTATGTTGGCGCTCCGCACACACCACTTAGCGGGAATGCAATACGACAGCACCGCAGGACTCCGATTGGTTGCTCGCCTAGTAGCGCTCAAGGACAAACACCTCATGTGAAACACATAATAGTAAAGTGCTTATAGCTGTAATAGCTGGCAGTGTCCCATATAGTGGGTAACCTTAAATATACTGCAGTCTGGTTTCTAAATTCCTACCATTTCAATTCCAAGAAGACGAAGGTCCTTTAAGCATCCCTGAGTTCTTTGCTGCACCATTATACCCGTTTCTTTCATTCATTCATTGTACCTAAGGTCCAATAATAACATTTAAACCGTGAAATCCTGTTGCTACAAAGAAAGTTGATCCATAAACTGGGTTAAAATTCAATTAAATTATTGATTTGGTCTGAAGAGAATATTTCGGTGCACAACATTACAAAAGAGCTATCAGATTGGAGGGAACTGGACGTAATCTATATTTACTTCATATTGTTGCATTGACTGCGCGCTTGCCTTCAAAGAGATTGAGTGGGAGTAGGAGAATTGCTCCGCCTTTGTTGTCTACTGTTGGAGGGGCAGGAATAGTGTAGACTTCAGGGGGGATGGCCACCAGCTGTCGTTAAGAAGACATCACGGAATGAGCTATATTATTACGGCACAAACAGTGTTCGAGATTCTTTTCAAATGTAATTAGAGAACATGGGATAAGTGGAGTCATCTTCCGCGCCCGGCAAGTCTGTATAAGAGCCGATGCGAAGTCAAGTGACCAGTAGTGTTCTTAGAATTTGTGTGTTTTGAGTTTCGAGTGCGCCTCCGTGAGCAGAAGTCCATGCAGTGAAGCAGCTCACGAGTCAGTCGATCAGTTGAGTTGTGTGAGAAGTGCAGAGGTGAGGACTCGGAAGCAGCGAAGCAGTTCACGAGAGAATATTCTAGTAGGCGTGCAGTTCTGTGCACTTGGTGACGAACAAATATGTTTGAAGTGAACTTCGTCTCGTCTCGTCTTATGTGTTTCTGTCAGAATGTTGATCGAGTTAAGCGTTTGCAGTAATACACTTACCGAGCGGGATGGCTCAGGCGGTTTCGTTTGTGGCTCACATTCGGGTGGTTTGGGTTCGATTCCGTTCGATTCTGACCCATGGGGTTTTTCGAGGGTTTTCCCGCGTCGCTTGGCGAATGCTGGGTAGGTTAATTACATCTCCGAATTTCCTGTCCCTCCATTTCACCTCCATGACCATGTCTCATCTGGCGGTCTCTTTCAGTGTAGAAGTTTCGGCGGGAGCCTCGGCGATGTATGGCAGGACGATATGGTCTGAACAACACTTCCTCCGGTAGGACGGTCTCCAGCGTCTTACCTTGGTCTGGTGGGGCCGTTTCCGCACCGCAATCGTATGAGCTGCCGATTGTACTGGCCTGCAGGGGAGTTAACAACAGGTAAAATGTAGGGAGCCTGCCCTCTGCTTGTTGTGGCTCCTTGAGACGTCCATCGTCTGTCTCCTTTCACCTCATCCTTCCTCCTGGGGATGCCTCACTTGGGGTGGACCATCATTTGGAATAAACCATCACAATATACCATCAATTGGAACTCTGAGCTAAGTCCCCTCCATAGCGTAATCCAATCCAATACACACTTCGTTGTAGGTACTAGGGTAACACAGCAGCTGAAGGATTGTCAAATATTCAAAAAACGGGCCAGTAAGTTATTCCTTTGCGATGCGTGTAATAAATTATTTTGTAACAGCCTGAGAAATGCTCGGTGGTACGCAGGTTACGTATTTCTGTAGGAGAGCAGTCGCCTTACTTTTCAGTGATAGTAACTCATTGACTATGTTTGGAATTCTTCATTTTACACTAATGCTACTTACCCAGTATGCAAGTACCTCAGGTTATCACGTACCTGGCATACAGTGAAGTTATTTCCTATACACAAGTTATAAAATACTGCTCGAGGCCACGAACGGCGTAGAGTATTTCTCTAACTGTTTCGACGTCTCCATCACTCCTGTGGTAGGCAGAGAAGGTGTTCTCTACTCAAAAATGGGATAAACAAATTTCACCAGAAATTCATGCTTTGAGATCGTTGATACAGAAAACATGTTTATAGAAAGACATGTGTGTGCCTGTGTATCTTGTAGGGCAATATCGTCGTGAACGTAAACACCATTAAGTACCACATTTGGCTTTTATGTTCAACAACTTCTAAGGATCTGACAGGTGGTTTTCCAAGAAAATTCCTTCACTCTAAATTACCCTTTACTTAAAAATGTCTTTTTTCTAAATGTATCAAAATAGAACTGATGACCTGTATTTAAGCCCAATATGTGTTAGACATTTGTCTGATAAATGATACAAAAATATGATATATTTTGGAAAGAGCCTGAGAAGTATCTACATTCTGGATGACTAGACGAATAATTGGTAAATTGCAAGGGATAGACAAAATCTTACTATGCAAATCGAGCGGGATGGCCAGTTGTGTCTGTGGCCCGCTTTTGGGAGTTCCGGATTGATTCCCGTGACCGAACTACCTGACCAGTGGTTTTTTCGGGGGTTTATCCTGAGTTGCTAGGCGATTGCTGGATAATTTAATTACATCCCCCGAATTCCCTGTCCCTTTATTTCATCTCCATTATTATTTCACATCGTCTCTCATCTGGTGGTCTCTTTCAAGTTAGAAGTGTCAGTGGGAGTCTCGGTGGCGCATGGCAGGATGATGTGCTCTGGGGAAACGTTTTCTTCTCGCACAGGACAGCTTCCAGCCTCAAAGCTGGACTAGTGGGGCGTTTCAGGAACGCGTTAGGAGGGATATTGGTTGTGCCAGCCTGCCTGGAGTATTCCCAGCTCCACAGGCGGCTTCCGGTCTCTGGGGCGGCCTCGTGGACTGTTTCGGGCTGCGGTAGAAGGGATGCCGGTTGTCCTGGACCGCCGGGAGATTTTGAACTGGTAAAGTATAGGGACCCCACCCTTTACACTATCGTGACTGCTTCGGGTGGCCCAACCTCTGTCTCCTCTCAGCTCATCCTTCCTCCCGGGAATGTCCCACTTGGGGCAAAGGTACAATAGACCAGTCTGGTCGATATGTCAAATTTCCTCCGTAAATTCTATCCTATTCTACTACGCAAGATAAAAATCTCGTTAAAGCACAAAGTTTAGTTAAATGAAACTTCTGCCCGCCTCGGTAGTGTAGATGGTAGCATGTCTGCCTCACGTTCAAGAGGTCCCGACCTCGAATCTGGGTCAGGGTGTGTTACCTGGATAAGATTTTTTCCGGGTTTTCGCTTATCCTGAAAGGCGAATGTCGGTTAACACTAAGCTACATGGACCCCGGACTCATTTGAGCATCATTTCACCCATTTCATTCATCGTCCGATATGACTTAACATTGGAAGACGTAAATTGCAAAAATAATAAAAAAACTGCTGTTACTTTTTGGTTTGAGTTTTTAAATACTTATACTTCACTCAACTGGAATATCACTGTTCTCATGTATATGCACGTTTATGCTAGTTTAAATTATAGCAGAGTGTCGCGCTATTTAAAAAATAATTCAGAAAAAGGAATACCAATATAAGCAAATTAAGTATTTAATAAGCTCTCCGTTTTTCAGTTACACATCTTTTTCTACTTACCCTTTCTGTTTCTTATCACAACGGGTAGTTTCTAAAAGCGCTTCTTTTTGTTTTTGGATTATGGGAAGCTCAAAACGTGTTTATCGGTGAATACTAGTATCGAAATGTTTTATGGAATGCAACACTTCATCTAAATATTGTAATGAGTAATTGGTTTAATTTAAAAAAATCTGAAAATTGATTTCAACTATACCAGGTGGCCCAAGCAAGCCATCCTCTGTAGCTTTATGCTTCCCATATACGTTAGTGCAAGAACGGTTGCCTTGTCTCTCGCTGCTGTTCAAAGGGAAAGTGTAGAAGCTAAGCTTCACTGAGCGGTGCTGCTACCTGCGTGCGTTTTCTCCTGGTTTTGCTCTGATAAAGTCGCAGGGCCGTCTGTTTGTAGTTTGAGTCAGGTCTTATAGTCAAACAGGCAGCAGCTGCAATGTACTCAAACGAAGAGTACACAGATATAAATGATCTATGGAGAGACATGTCGTAATTTAGCTAGGCCCGAAGGCTGTATACAAAGTTTTCCAACAAGACGTTTGCCTGCACATGTTTTAGGCGTACACAGATGCGTTTAAGAACCGAGGGATCTTTTCATATACAGCGTGTCATGGAAAGACCAATCTGTGACCCATCGATGTTTCCCGGAACGTTATTGACTATTTTGGAGCAAATCCCATGCAAGGTAAACATAGCTTACATTGAAATGACGAGTGTGTAAAATGTAGTGTAAACACTGATGTTATCATGCTATTTCATTTTAGTTTGCATTATTATAGGCATGTACCTTTAATAACATTATCTTAATTGTTATTATTAATATTATGAAAGTTATTGGTGATACAGAAATTAAGAATGGCAATGAGTAAAGAATCGTAATGGATTTCAAAGGAGTATTGTATATTTGTTACGACATGAACAGATGCAGTTGGTTGAGATGTGTAACAAAAGACACGGGAGAAGCAGAATTGTAAGGGATACCACTTGACTTTGTTTGTAAAGGGTATTCTTCGGACCCTTAATAATGGCATGACCGAGACTAATAACCACAATGGACAAAATAGTCACAAAGGGAATCTTTGTCTGAAAAGAGGTCTTCCAGAAGTGAAAGTTACACACCCACGCTGTGCCCAGTAAGGGGAGACGGTCCGCGGCTGGCGGCTGATTCAGTCGCTTCTCTCTGGTTCTGTCTTGATCGAAGGCAGAGCAGAAGTGATGAGAGAAGATTTGTCGGTTTATACGTAACGAATTAAGTATTATCGAGTAATAAGCATTCCACCTTCAGTCACTCTAAACAGTGATATATTGGTAACCCTTGGTCGGCAACTTCAAGTTTGATGTAATGTTAAAAAGAAGCAGTCATTAAACCAGTTTGAAACGGGCATTCCAGTGTCATTAGAACCATCCTTACTCATACGTATCCACGCATACCCAGAGAGAAACCCCATTGCTCAACCCTGAGATACCCATGTTATTCGCTCCAAACTGTGGCGTCAACGTGGAATCTTGCGCTACCCATTTTATCGTACCATTAGTTTCCATACATTAATAACTGCCTAGTTCTCATCGTAATTAGGACAAAGAATAGCTGCAGCAGACCTGGAGGCATCGAGGTCGTCGGTACCAAGGATTCTGAAGGAAATAAAATGGCATTCCTTTAAGCTGTACCTACCCCAACAGCTATATGGATACAATTTCAAAATCGGGTATCGTTCTGCAGATGTATCTTAAATAAAATTGACGTAAATTCGGATTTCATCAGGGAGATTTTGTGGGGGAGATGAATGCTATTTCGCCAATGACTCCACTGTAAATAGGCATAATCTATATTACTGGGCTCCTGAAAATCCTCACTGGTTAAGACCACATCACATGCAAACGCACAGTCATTCTCCTATACAAAATCTTTCCGAGCCCAGAAATCGAACCGGTTCCTCATCGCAGTTAGTGCTGTAGCTACGAGCTACGGGACCAGTTATATTAGTTAGCTGTTGGTTTTCTAGCTTCGGTCCTACATTTAGCATTTAGCAAGGTCTAATCTCTGTTGGTTTAGCGTCCTCTTTACTCACATGTTTAGGCAAACCTTCGGCGTCCGTGTTATCCGGGAGTAACTAATTTCAACGAAGGGCGGCTTGCGTGGTCCACCTGGTATATTTCCTAAAAAGTATATAAAATGGTGTAGTTAATAAAATGATATTAAGATGAATAAAGTGTATTGAATTTTCTGTAAATAGTCAAAATTCCTCTTCCTTCTGGATTAAATTTTGTACATGTGTGAACAAATTGTAAATTCATTTTTCTGCATATTGTGACTTTGTGGGTTCGTAGAATTAAAAGTCCGAGTTGCAGATATTCCAAATGTTCTTTATTTACATAGAAATACACTGTTCAATACTCACGTAAGAACATTACATCACATACACACAGTCTACCAAGATCGATGACAATAACAAACGTTCTGATTACAACATCAGCTCCCGTTTAAACACACTCTACAGCTGTTTTCTGCTTAAACTCCCGCGAATGACTCTTTGCGAGTCGTCGCCTTCTCAAGTACCTCATTGATAAATTCTAGATATTTCCGGAACAATAAAGAAACTGTGTAATCTATATCAACCAAGATGTCACCAGAAATTTCCATTTATCTCAGTTTGTTTCGGCAGATCTTTATCTCGCGCTATCTTGAACTGCTTATGCAAGCTCTTTATTACGGTGAAAAACTATCTATTTGCGCCAAAACTTTTATGCCCGTTGCCTTGACAATATATTGTCACCCAATTAGCGGAAGGCACGACCGGCGACAGCTGGAAGGGACCAGAGGCAGCCGAGCCACGCCCCCCATTAATCTCAGTCACTAACTGAGGGGTGATTAGGGAAATATCACTTGTCGCTGGCCGCCTCTTTCCCCCCCTCCCGCTGCCATCTGGAACCTTCGCGTGGATTCACGGAAACTAGAGACTTCGAGAAGACGGCGACATTCCTATAAAAAGGGCTCTAGCGAGTGAAGTCAGTCAGTCAGTGCTTGACGAGCTAGCGAACGGACGAGAAGACTGTACGTGCATCGGAACGGTAACGGACGAACTGGTGAATTGTAATTGGGTGCATTACGTAACTCTGTGTAATTGGCAAGTGTTTAACTGCAAGTCGGTGGAAATAAAGAACATTTTTGAGTGGTGCAATTGGACTTTTCATTTCACGAACCCACAAACTCACAATATACTAACACTTACAAATGTCTCCTGTAATAAGTTAAATTCCTATATTTTGGATATATATAATATTAACATTCTGTGTGAAAATTTTAATTTCTTCTATGTATATTCAGAGAAAGTAGAGAAAGAGTTGTATTCCATCTAAAAATTTGTTAGAAAAGCTTTACCAAAAATATGTGCTTTGAGACTCCCTGAATAAGGAAAAAAATGGTTTTTAGAAAAAAGTAGTTTACGCTCGCGCGTTTGTTTGTGTCCAAAAAAATCCACATTTTGAAAAAAAAATTTGATGTAGGATGATACGTACAGAATACCGTAAACGTAAAGTTTATGGGAACAATCGTGACAGCATATAAATTTAAGAAGAACAGAAGAACAGCAACTATAAAAATTATGTATGAGGCGTTTATGCCTGTGAATGGAAGTTAACTGAATGCTCCATTGCAGAAAATAAACACAACTTAAAATCTATGGTACATATTACTATTACTTGTAGGTAAGTGGGAGTCAAAGAAAGAATAATTTCCAGTTCAGTAATTAATGCGTGAAGCACGCATTGGTGTCATCCGTGGCCCACAATATAACGAACTCACCGTGTGTTTGTGTATATATACACACACAAATACATTATATTTATAAGTAAGATTTGACACTTTTATCCTGACACTTAGTTTCCTAAGTGAAAGCACTGTTACCAACCTAATTAATTTCCAAATACTTTGATAGGCATATCCGTCTCAGTTTACCCTTTTCATAAAGAGAAGTTACAGCCCAAAGACTAACAAGAGGGCATCTGTAGTAAGGTGCTTCTCGAGGAGTAGATAAACTCTGTATCAGAGAGGCTAGACACGATGGGCGATCAGCCAGAAGCCTGATACAAGAGTTTGGGAGACGATGATATGAAATGGAGGGCGAATTGGAGGAAAGGAATAACGATAGAGCAACTGGTGGAATGAATGGCGAGAAAAATCGAGAAACGTGGAGAAAATTCCTCCATGTTCGGCTTTGTCCACCACAAATCTCATATACATTGCACTGGACTTGCCTTAGTGAGAGGTGGACGACAGAAATTCACAGTACCACTAAGTAAAATCCAAATAATGAATAAACTGCTGGCTAATTCCAAAGTACATTCTCAAATACAGCTATTAGTGTGCATAAAGTTATTTCATAGATAGAAATTAATTGCTCTTTTAGATTGGCCATGTATAGGTCGAAGTATGGAAATGTAGATTCAGACTGAGAAATTCAATGCCATTGCCACGAATCAGCTGGAGAATTTAATACCATGTTGGCATGTTGGCCATGGTAGCTCAATGGTTAAGCGCAGCCAGACGGAGACCGGAAGATCCGCTGTTCAAATCCCGGCCATAGCATTGAATTTTTCAGTCTGACTCTACCTTTCTCATACATAGATTTTGAAATCTCAAAATTGTTGATGTAATATTTTCAGTGACCTATTATTACGAATTAAAACAATGTAAAAGTTTCAAACTCCATCATGTAAACTCTCAATTGCGGAGTTACACCTCTAAATTGTCATAATTAGCACATTCAATTCTGTTCTTCACAATTGAAATATTAACAATTTAGTTATTAATTAAATTAAATTACTGTACTATAATTACATTATCTATACACATTATAAACGTAAAATTATGGATTTAAACACATAAAATGAATGTGAAAATTTAGTTACTTAGAATATCATTTCACTAGTTTCTCCGGAAATCAAAGAGTATCTTAACTTCAGAGAATGAACAATGCACTGCATTTATTCACTGGTGCAAATCTTTTTGCATTCACTTCACACAATTATCTTTCGCTTTCACCATTTTCATCTCTTCTGCCTCGTCTGTCATCTTTTCTCGGTTCCTCATCTGAGGGGATGTGCTTAAAAATGCATTTTTGCAGTTTTATTTTTATCATAAGAATTCTTTATTATTTTATACAATATGTTTTCACATGTATGTAACTAAGCCTCCACAGACTGATACAAAATTATTTTAGAGAAAGATTTATGATGAATAACACAATGGGGGATATATGTCTGTCTGTGTGTATGTGTGTGTGTAGGTTTGTAATGGGTAGAGTATGTTGTGTTGAGTTTTACACATCTACGATTGTCCTGCTTTAACCCCCGCGATAGGGAAATACATTTAGACGTTAGTGTGTTGCTTATTATCTGTCCCCTTATCAGTCTATTTCTGCAGAGACGAGTGTGGACAAATGAACCAAAGTTATTTTGAAGCGGAGATTAATTGCTTATAATGGCCTGGGAGCTAGTTATCTGGTTATTCTGCTTAGAGACGAAAATAGCAAAGCCGCTGTGCCGCCAACCACGTCTCCGTTGGGGCTTCATATCCTACAGCGTCTGCCGTAATTTAGTTCCGTACGGAAACCATATATACAAGGGACGAGCAGTAACAAGAGTATGAAGGAGCAATGAAAAAACTGCAAGGAAGGGATAAAAATATTAAAATAAAGTAGTGAGTGAGTAATGGGGGAAAGACTGAGAGGAAAGGGTGAAGTAGAGATGATTGGAGTTCCTGAGAAAATCCTTTTAAGGAGAGAATGATGAAAGCATGCTCATGAAGTATATTTGCTATCTGCTCACTCCTGTACAAAAATTAAAAAGTCTTTTTCACATGTTTACTTCATGTTAATCGAAATAGGCGTCTGTGAAAAGCTATTTTCTTACATGTGCAAATCGAATAGGGGAACATAATAGACTTCCAAGCGATGGTCAAATGCTTAAAGATGCCATCGCTATGTAATGACTTTTAAATTACAATCTCTGAATGATCATTACATAAAAAGAAGAACTAAAGACCAATATATCCTTTGAAATTCATATGAATAAGAAGGAATATCTCTAAAATAGTTAATTGCATAGCCCCTTCATTTGACTTCAACTGCGTGTTTATTGAGATCTTATATTTTGTGTGTAGTAAGGGTTGTCTGTCTCTTAGATTAAGCAGTTATGCAGAAGTCATCCACAGTGAACATGTCTTCAGGAGCTACCTCCAAAGTAGTTGAGGATACACATTTCGTTTGTCATAAAAATATCGAAAACGTAGATATTTTAATCAAAACCGTTATAACATTGTTTAAGAAAATCAGTTTTCAGAAAATGATCAATGTAAAAGGTAGTTTAAAGTAGAGCTATTTTTTAAATAATCATGACGTATCTCAGAAATATGCTGAAATTTAATTAAAATTTAGTATTTTACTCACTTTTTAGCTTTGAGTTACGCACATACACACGCTCAGAAGACATTTTGTACTTTTTCTATAAGAGATTATTTCAAAGTGTATTTATAGTAAAATGATCTCTATGTACGTGGTAGAGAAGGCAAAAACTTAACCCGTATATCTGTATTTTTTTAATTTAATGGGCATGATTAGCTTTGTGGTGCAGCATTGGCACAAGAAACCGAAGGTTTTTATTCAGAGTCCTGGTTCAAGAAAGGTTTCATTATCCAATTGGGCCGGAGAGTAATTCAAAATACGACTTATTTTTTCGAAAGATCTGCTACCACGTATGAAGTATAAATACTGATATACCTCATGTATTGCAATTTGTACAAATTTTACTGTCATTTCACTTGAGAGAGTTAAAAGCAAAATGTCATAGGAAACAATCTTAGAATATAATTAAGCAAAAGATGATTTTGAAATACTGAAAGATATTTCAACACACATTTATATTATTAGAAATAGCCCGTCTCGTTAGCAGCCGTCAGTGTAGATTAAAATACGGTCACCTATCCCGCTACGGTGACCGTATTTTAATCTACACTGACGGCTCCAAGGGTACCCAAGTTGTTGGAAGCGCCTTTGTCTGTGCAAACGCCACGTACGACTTCGGTCAACCTAGTAGCGCTTCCATTTTCAGTGCAGAGCTCTGTTATCTACCAGGCCCTATTGCACGTGCGCCGCCGCAACCTGGGTGACTGCCTGATTCTGAGTGATTCCCTAAGTGCCCTACAGTGTTTGCATGAGCTGTACAACTACCATCCTATTGTACAGCGTGTCCAGGATGCCATCCACGCTCTAAGCACCTCTGGCGTTAGCGTTGTTTGTGCCTGGATTTCTGAGCATGTTGGCTTGTCGGGAAACGAGCAGGCGGATTTGACGGCAAAGGCGTCCAAAGCACCCCAAATCCGAGCTGCTTACGTCACATCTGAAGACTGCAGGCTAGTTGTTCAGAGCGCAGTGCTTTCGTGATGGCACGAGGACTGGTTGACTCTTCGTTGTAACAAACTGCGAGAGATGAAGGACATTCCGACTCCATGGAGGACCTCCCAGCGTGCTTCTCGTCGCGAAGAGGTGATTCTGGCACGGCTACGCATTGGGCACTGCGCTTTTACGCACGCGTACCTTTTAAAGCGGGTACCGCCACCACTTTGTCCGTTGTGTAGGGACAGTTCGTCGGTCCGTCATGTGCTGTTGGACTGTGCTTCTTTAGGACACCTTCGTGCCACCCTAAACCTACCGGGCCGTCTTGCAGCAGTACTGGCTGATGACTCCCAAGCTGTCCAAAAGGTTTTTAAGTTCTTATCACAGATACTCTTCGCACTGCAGATTTAGATTTTAGATATTGGCTGAGGTAGCACTGGCACTACGCACAACCCATTCCCTTATCTACCACGCTTCCGTGATGCTACATTAGCTGATCACATGAAGCTGTGCCACCTTTTACCGTGATTTTAACTTTTTAGCTCACTGTTTTACCCCCTGATGTTTTCAATCGTTTTTATTGGTAGGTCCCCCTGCCTTTTGCACCATAGTCCTGTTGAGGCGCTAATAACCTTGCAGTTGTACGCCCTCAACACAACACAACTCAACAAGTCAACTCATTAGCATAGATAGTAGCGTGTCTGCCTCACGTTCAAGAGATCTCGAGTTGGAATCATATAAGGTTTAGTTATCTGGATAAGCTTTTCCTGGGGTTTCCACCACCAAGGCGGCCCAGGCTCGATTCCAGGACACCGCAAAATGAGATTTATTGTGTAAAGCACGGCGCTGGGGCGGTTTTTCTCCGGGATCTCCTGTTTCCCCGACCGTTTCATTGTCAAGTATTATCAGTGTCACCACCTTTGGTGCCGTATTGGTAAAAGCGGGCGTTAAAAACTACACACTTCATTTCCAGAGTTTTACCTTTTCCTCAAAGATCAATGTCAGATGACTGTAAGCTCTATGGACCCTGGGTTCATTTGAGCATCCTTTCATACATTTCATCCATCATCCAATGTGACTTGACGTTGCAGGACTTACATTTTAAAAAAGTATATTATTTCAAAGTAATTTAGCACAAAATAGAAGAGAAAGAAATGTTACCGGATAGGAATTAACAGAAGAAGGAAGAAGAAATAAGGATAACCAGGTTGAGAAACAGATGAAGATAAGGCATTAATGAACACTCTGATCTTAAATTCGATGATTGCAAGGAATTAGTTTAGGAAGAAGAGTAAAGATGAAGGGACTGATAGGAGTTACAGAACAAGTTACTGTATGGTAGAAAATTGAGGCTGTAAAGAAAGAACTGATAAAGACCAAGAAGCAAGAGATGAAAGAGAGACGACGTGTTAAAAGTTTGGGATTAAGAGAAGATGACAGAATGGAAGTGAAGAGCAAAAAATAGTGAAGTGAAGGAGAATGATGTAAGGTGAACGGAAGGAGATTTAATACCATTGAAGTGTGTTCATTCTTTGAAGCTAGGAGGTGCTTTTGGTTTCCGATGAAAGAAGTCATGTGTGATGTTCTGTATTCCTATATTTGAGTTTTAATATTGATTGTGCAATTATAAGGAGGTTAGTGAAAATTTAAATTATAATGAAATTGTGAATATTTCAATTTTGAACCGAAGAGCTGAAAAATGTTGATTATGGAAATTGGGAAACTAAGTGCACAATTGAGAGTTCAGAAATTAATGATTTTGGAGGCTCAACAATGTTGTAATTCATAATAGGAAGTTGTAGAAATTACTATATATGAATTTTAAAATTTCAAAATCTCTTAATGAGAATTTAAAATTTTGAATGCACAAAGTAGCTTTATGGACACCAATAACTGTAGTTTTATAATATAGTTTTGGAATTAGCCAGTAGTTTAGTTACTTAATTTACTTTTGTATTTTAGTTATTTGTATTGGAATTTGTTGTCCTCCTTTCAGTATGGTGAGTACCGTGAAGGGTAAATGAGAATTCTGGTGGGTAAAGCGCAGCATGGGCGGTTTCTCTCCGGGTTTTCCTATTTTACCCGCCAGTTATTCATTCATTCCTCTAGCTGCTCTATTATCTTTCCTTTCTTCCATTTCGTCCTTATTTCATATAATTTTCTCCCTCAGTTTCCTTCGTGCTGATCACCGATCATCTCTAGTCTCTTTGATGGAGAATTTATCTGATCCTCAAAAGGCATTGGCCTCTAAGCATCCTCATGTATGTCGTGTTGGTTCTCCATGAAACTGTGAAAGAAGTGAATTTATGAATTACTGGAAATAAACTAATTTGACAGCAATGCCCTGACTTAGGAGATTTGGTGTCCTGACAAATATTTGGTTAAGTGCAGAGTAGGAATTTAGATGTAGTAGAGGCTAAATATATAATATGGAAAATGCGGAGAAAATTATATCAGAAATTGCAATCATGGCATTTTCACAGTATTAGTATCAAAAGTCAAAGCTGCTGCTAAAAGAAGAAAGGAACCAAGTGATCTAAAGAAACAAGTTCTGGAACTTTTTCTCACAATTCTCCTGGGGATCTAAACAAGACTCCAATTTCTACGTCACATAATGGCTGCCAGACCGTTTGACGTCGATAAGTTTGATTTTTATGAAATAACTTTTCCTGGAGCCCATCTCAAGTAACTGTTTACCTTTATTTTTGTTTATACAGAATTGCGACACTTTCCAAGAAACAGCACATATTCTGAATTTGTTAATCATAATGCCAATGCCATCAACAGGGTTTGAAAGAACCTTTAAAACTCTAAAACGTGTAAAAACTCTTCTAATAAGTACAATGTATGAACAAATGCTGAATATATTAGGCACTGTTCGGATTAAAAATATTTTTGAACAAGCTTCCAAATTCCAAACAAAAAGTAACCATTTTTCGCTGAAACTAAGTACAGAACAACTTTCTGGAAAGGATTTTTCAGAGTATATTTAAAACTCTATTACTGCCATCTAGCGATAATGATCCTTAACTAATTGAATTTCCTTAAGTATAGATGGGGAGATACCTCATTCGACATTTTATTTTTGAAATAGGTGACATATTAAAATAGGAAAGAAAATATAAAGAAAATAAATATTATTCGTTTATAAATTACAAATCATAGAAATGGAATGAGCTCATTCATCATATCTTTATCGGCTTGTTCATCAGTCAAAATACAAAAATTATGTTGTGTTTCAATGTCTACAATGTTAAGTTTAAATTATGTAAGAAGCAAGTGAAATATTAATGCTATATTCTCAGTGACAAGGATCGTTAATTTTTGAAAGGGATTGGGCTACTTAGTGAGTCCGATCCGTGAAAACATTCACATTGGATGCCATAAATACTCAATTTACTTGTAGGTATACCCGATATTTTTACTTGTTGTACAGTACGTAGGGAAAGTGTTTCATTTCACACACATTTGATAGCGTACAATATAAACATACGCTTTTGGTTCCACTGTGTCCAAAAAGGTAGGATTTGTTGAAAACCTCTATGTATGTGTGTGTACACAGCAAAACTCCGAAACAAAAACACACAAAGATTAAGAAGTAAGCCCACCAACACCAGAAGTATGTTTTATAACAAAATAAAGCATTTTACAACATACAATTCTTAGTATATACATTTTTAACTTATGGTGAAGCATTTTGGACATATTCGTTCTCATTTTTGTGAATTTACCTACTCATATACTTTTCTGAAATTCGAAGTCATCTTCTGGATTTATTTATTTTTAATCTGTATGCCACGTCATTCAAAGTAATCCATAGCGACCAGTTTTAAACATTTGCCTATGAAATAATGCTCAAATGAGTTCAGGGTTCATGGAGCACAGAAGCACAATATCTTGGAGTGCTTCTTGGTATGCGCCTTACCTGGAAGGTACATATTAAATCACTAGTTCCAGAGTATCCAAGAATATGGTGAGGCTCTATCCACTACTCAACAGAAAATCACCTATGGCTCTGAGGAATAAGCTACTTCTATACAAACAAGTAATAAGGCCCACCTTCACTTACGCCTGTCAGATCTGAGGTACAGCTGCAAAAACTCACCTCTATAAACATCAAATTCTTCTGAACCGATACTTTCGAGTAGCAACAACTTCCAAATGGTACATTCCTAATGAAAACTTCCGTTAAGACTTATCATTTCCCAAAATAAATGAATATATCCAAAAGTCTCTAAAAATGCTATTCCTATCTTCCCCTACAGTTTCAGTCAACTTATCCGAGGCCTCGAGGAATATGACATTGACCCCGGGGAAACCTACAAGCGTCCCAGTCTCACCTTAGGCCCATCATAACCTCAAAGGTCACCTACATGTCCTCTGTTCCATCTGAATGAACCACATAATCGAAGGATAAAGAAAGGTAGAATCAAGGGCTATGTTACACATATTCTCTATTGCTTATTTAAGTTAAATTTGAAATAGTCTCATAGTAAAAATTATCATGCATCAGTTACACCAAAGAAATAAAACAGTAGTTTGGTTTTACGAAAATACTCATGTTGTTTTAATTTAATGTAACCACAATTTCTCATAACTTGCAACCAAACTTAATGGTGCACATTGCATTTCTATCAGACAACTGCAAGAAATTAACGTTTACTTGGTAGTATCCCGTACATATATTTCCAAATAACATAACATTCAAATTACTTATTGTTCTATTATCTAGAAATCAAGAACTAGAAATCTAGAGATCAAACTTTTCCGATACTTGTCCTATAACATTGCTATAAAGACATAGTTGGCTATACAATTTCTGTAGCATTTTTCCACACCTAACCTCGCTGTTACTCTGGGTGTGTTAGAATTTTCTTTCTTTCAAAATAAACAAACGCTAGTGCGTGTTGATTTTTATGTTTCAGTACAAATTTAATTTGGTAATTTTATTTCTGTTTTGCATTTGTAGTCTATGTAATACGTTATTCATTTTGGTAGTTTCATACGTCATTTGTTTCACCATTACAGTGCAGTTAATTCGATATTTTACATTGGCAGCACCATCGTCGTTAATATTCTTCACATTTGTAATTATCGTTTATATTTTTTTCCTTTTCTTTAGAGCTTCCTTGTTTTAAGGGTAGTCTGTTTTTGACTATATGAAGATCTTTAAGTAAAATACAAAAGTACACTGCCTTAGCAACACTAGTAACGCCATTTTAAATCACAACTATATGTAAATAATAACAAATTGTTCATTATATATCTTATATGTATATTCAAATTCTCTCCTACTGTCCGAATTATACAACACACAATCTCCACGTCCTATACTCCAGCAATAAGTCAGGGGAAAATGAGCAGCAATTACTGTTGCATTAATATCAGTTTAATTATTCTGCTGTGGTGTTTGAGTAGATGAAATCATTCGATCGGTGACCATGACCTCTTAAGCTTCTTCCTGCTGCTATCTTCTGAGTGAACCAACCTTTCACTTCTGGCTAACATTTCTCATAGAAACATGTCCCAAGTTGAAATTATACTTGGTTATGTGCAGATTAGGAATTTAGATGCAGTCAAGGCTAAACATGATATGGAAAATATTGAGAAAATTTTGTTAATGATGGAATTCATGGCATTTTCAGAGAAGTAGTATCAAAAGTACAAACCACCTACTAAAAGAAGAAAGGAACCAAGTGATCTAAGCAAAGAAGTTTTGGAGGATTGTGACACAATTCTCTTAGGAATCGAAATCAGGTTCCAGTTTCTAAATCACATAATAGCTTTCAGACTCATTCACGTTGATAAGTTTCATTTGTATGAAATAAATTTTCCTAAAATATATCTCAAGTAGCCATTGACAGTATATGCGTTCTTTGAATTTAAGATTAAGAAGTGAATTTCAGGTTTGTTTTTCAAGGCCAGAACTGCGCTGTCGCTGGAGCAATACCTATATTTTTGTTTGCACAGACTAAAGATACATGCGACACTTTCCAAGAAACAGCGCTTATTACAAAATTGGTAATCGTGATGCCAATGCCATCAACGGGGGTCGAAAGATTCTTTAAAACTCAGAAACGTGTAAACCACATCCAATAAATACAGTGAATTAACAAAGACTGTATGAATTAGCTATGCTTCTTTATGAAAAGAAGATTTGCAGAAAAATTCCATATTTGAAAGAGAAAAATAACAATTGATTGTCGAAAAGAAGTACAGCAGAACTATTTCGGGATATGATAGCCATTACTCCACTCTAGCGACAAAACGCCTGAACTAATTGAACTTCGTTGGAGAAAGAAACACAGGATGGCGGAACTAGGTTATCTGTCACTTTTGGTTTTTGGAAATGGAAGAAATATTAAAATAAGTAAGCAAGTTTGTAAAAAAGTAAATGTTATCAGTTTATAAATTAAAAATGCATAGAAATGGAAAGGCTTAATGTATCACATCTTTGCCGTTTTGTTCATTAATGAGAAATAAAAAATGTATTTTGCACATAAATGTCTGCCATATTAACTTCAAATAAGGTAAGAATGAAGTCATTCGCTACAATTTACGACTGACCAATACTACAATTTTTGGGAGGGGTTGGGTCACTTAGTGAGTCCAATCCCTTATAACGTTTATTCCACTCAGCAATCCAATACTGCCCGCCTCGGAAGCGTAGATGGTAGCATGTCTGCCTTACGTTCAAGAGGTCCCGAGTTCTAATCTCGGTCAGGGTGAATTACCTGGATAAGGGCTTTCCCTTAACCTTCAAGACGAATGTCGGTTAACTCTATGCTCCTTGGACCCTGGACTCATTTGAGCATCATTTCACCCATTCCATTCACCGTCCAATATGACTTAACGTTGGAGGACGTAAGAAACATCCAATACTCCAGCACAATTCACATTGGCTGCTATAAATACTCATTTTACTGGTGAGTATATCCAATATTTTTAGTTGTTCTACAGTAATTAGGGAGAGTATAGCATTCCCTACAAACATTTGAAGGTGTTCAATATAAATATACGTATTTAGTTGTTCTGCGTCCAAAAAGTGGGCGGATTTGTGGCAAGCACCTGCGTATGCGTGTGTAAACACTATAACAAAAAGACACAAGGTTTTGAAGAAAATTCCACCAACGCATACCAAGATGTTTTATAACAAAATGGATGCCATTAAAACATACAGTTTGTGATATATACATTTGTCTGGAAGTTATTTCCGGTCTGTTATGCCATTGTCTGCTGGAGTTATTGACTTTGTCCATGAAAGCTTACGTTCTCTCATGTCCTGAATAAATATTTGACATTTATTTATATATGCAATATATATGTATGTGTATGTACATGGCACACGGTGGGTCCGTTATATTGTGGGCCCCCTATGCGTGCTTCCTGCCCAATTTCTTACAATGGAAATTATTTGTTCTTAAAGTCCCAGGTTACTTACGAGTGACAGTAGCATGCTGTATGAGTAGGTACTAAACCTTTCAGTATTTTTGTTGTTACCTGTTTCGAGACATTCTCAGCTCCCATTCACACGCATAAAAGTCTTTTGCGTATGTTTTGTAATTGCTGCTCTTATATTGTCTCTGAGTTCATATGGTGTACCGAGCGGTTTCGCCTGTGGCCCGTATTCTGGAGACCCGGGTTCGATTCCCGTGGCCGACCTAACTGATCCATGGGGTTTTCGGAGGGTTTCCCGGGCCACCAGGCGAATGCTGGCTAGATTAATTACTGTTCCTTCATTTCATCTCCATTATCTTATCGTATCATATCATCTCTCATCTGAGGTCTCTTTCAGGTTAGAAGTGTCGGTGGGGGTCTTGGCGTTGCATGGCAGGATGATATATGTTCCTGGTTAACCTGACTAGCAGCCTCCTGTGTTTCTTTCACTTAATCCTAGATTAATGTAGGTCAAGGTGCGCGTTCTTTCTCCTTTGTCTATAATTCATGTATATTTTTTCAATTAGTACAGCATTTACCACTTTGCACTGTGAATTCTGCAACGCTTTACACGCTTTGGAGTACAGAGGTAAAGTATTAGCCCATATGATAGGGAAATTTTGCTCCACAAATTAAATATTGCATACTACTATTGCATTATATACTACTTAAATATTGCAGCACCAGTGTGTTCAAGCAATGTAGTTTCTTTCTGTACAATTGTAGGTTTATTTTCTCAAATATGTATTAAACAGTTTTTTCTAACAATAAAATTCTGAATTCTGAATGTCACTTTCTCTCGCTAAGTATTGACCATAGCTAAATTACCTTTTAGGGTATAAGAATGAATCATTTACTGTGCATATTCCAACATTTTTCAATTTACAACTTTTGGATACATTTATTTGTCATTACCTTGTTGCTACCTTGGGTTACATGACACCCTGACCTTCTGTTCTGCCAGATAGCTCTTAACCTCCATATGTCCTTCTTACTTAATTAGCCCAATTCTTTCCCCTCAACTTCCTTTCTTATATTCTTTACATTTCTTGCCCATTTTTCTTTTACGTGATGCTACATTAGCTGATCACATGAAGCTGTGCCACCTTTTACCGTGATTTTAACTTTTTAGCTCACTGTTTTACCCCCTGATGTTTTCAATCGTTTTTATTGGTAGGTCCCCCTGCCTTTTGCACCATAGTCCTGTTGAGGCGCTAATAACCTTGCAGTTGTACGCCCTCAACACAACACAACTCAACAAGTCAACTCATTAGCATAGATAGTAGCGTGTCTGCCTCACGTTCAAGAGATCTCGAGTTGGAATCATATAAGGTTTAGTTATCTGGATAAGCTTTTCCTGGGGTTTCCACCACCAAGGCGGCCCAGGCTCGATTCCAGGACACCGCAAAATGAGATTTATTGTGTAAAGCACGGCGCTGGGGCGGTTTTTCTCCGGGATCTCCTGTTTCCCCGACCGTTTCATTGTCAAGTATTATCAGTGTCACCACCTTTGGTGCCGTATTGGTAAAAGCGGGCGTTAAAAACTACACACTTCATTTCCAGAGTTTTACCTTTTCCTCAAAGATCAATGTCAGATGACTGTAAGCTCTATGGACCCTGGGTTCATTTGAGCATCCTTTCATACATTTCATCCATCATCCAATGTGACTTGACGTTGCAGGACTTACATTTTAAAAAAGTATATTATTTCAAAGTAATTTAGCACAAAATAGAAGAGAAAGAAATGTTACCGGATAGGAATTAACAGAAGAAGGAAGAAGAAATAAGGATAACCAGGTTGAGAAACAGATGAAGATAAGGCATTAATGAACACTCTGATCTTAAATTCGATGATTGCAAGGAATTAGTTTAGGAAGAAGAGTAAAGATGAAGGGACTGATAGGAGTTACAGAACAAGTTACTGTATGGTAGAAAATTGAGGCTGTAAAGAAAGAACTGATAAAGACCAAGAAGCAAGAGATGAAAGAGAGACGACGTGTTAAAAGTTTGGGATTAAGAGAAGATGACAGAATGGAAGTGAAGAGCAAAAAATAGTGAAGTGAAGGAGAATGATGTAAGGTGAACGGAAGGAGATTTAATACCATTGAAGTGTGTTCATTCTTTGAAGCTAGGAGGTGCTTTTGGTTTCCGATGAAAGAAGTCATGTGTGATGTTCTGTATTCCTATATTTGAGTTTTAATATTGATTGTGCAATTATAAGGAGGTTAGTGAAAATTTAAATTATAATGAAATTGTGAATATTTCAATTTTGAACCGAAGAGCTGAAAAATGTTGATTATGGAAATTGGGAAACTAAGTGCACAATTGAGAGTTCAGAAATTAATGATTTTGGAGGCTCAACAATGTTGTAATTCATAATAGGAAGTTGTAGAAATTACTATATATGAATTTTAAAATTTCAAAATCTCTTAATGAGAATTTAAAATTTTGAATGCACAAAGTAGCTTTATGGACACCAATAACTGTAGTTTTATAATATAGTTTTGGAATTAGCCAGTAGTTTAGTTACTTAATTTACTTTTGTATTTTAGTTATTTGTATTGGAATTTGTTGTCCTCCTTTCAGTATGGTGAGTACCGTGAAGGGTAAATGAGAATTCTGGTGGGTAAAGCGCAGCATGGGCGGTTTCTCTCCGGGTTTTCCTATTTTACCCGCCAGTTATTCATTCATTCCTCTAGCTGCTCTATTATCTTTCCTTTCTTCCATTTCGTCCTTATTTCATATAATTTTCTCCCTCAGTTTCCTTCGTGCTGATCACCGATCATCTCTAGTCTCTTTGATGGAGAATTTATCTGATCCTCAAAAGGCATTGGCCTCTAAGCATCCTCATGTATGTCGTGTTGGTTCTCCATGAAACTGTGAAAGAAGTGAATTTATGAATTACTGGAAATAAACTAATTTGACAGCAATGCCCTGACTTAGGAGATTTGGTGTCCTGACAAATATTTGGTTAAGTGCAGAGTAGGAATTTAGATGTAGTAGAGGCTAAATATATAATATGGAAAATGCGGAGAAAATTATATCAGAAATTGCAATCATGGCATTTTCACAGTATTAGTATCAAAAGTCAAAGCTGCTGCTAAAAGAAGAAAGGAACCAAGTGATCTAAAGAAACAAGTTCTGGAACTTTTTCTCACAATTCTCCTGGGGATCTAAACAAGACTCCAATTTCTACGTCACATAATGGCTGCCAGACCGTTTGACGTCGATAAGTTTGATTTTTATGAAATAACTTTTCCTGGAGCCCATCTCAAGTAACTGTTTACCTTTATTTTTGTTTATACAGAATTGCGACACTTTCCAAGAAACAGCACATATTCTGAATTTGTTAATCATAATGCCAATGCCATCAACAGGGTTTGAAAGAACCTTTAAAACTCTAAAACGTGTAAAAACTCTTCTAATAAGTACAATGTATGAACAAATGCTGAATATATTAGGCACTGTTCGGATTAAAAATATTTTTGAACAAGCTTCCAAATTCCAAACAAAAAGTAACCATTTTTCGCTGAAACTAAGTACAGAACAACTTTCTGGAAAGGATTTTTCAGAGTATATTTAAAACTCTATTACTGCCATCTAGCGATAATGATCCTTAACTAATTGAATTTCCTTAAGTATAGATGGGGAGATACCTCATTCGACATTTTATTTTTGAAATAGGTGACATATTAAAATAGGAAAGAAAATATAAAGAAAATAAATATTATTCGTTTATAAATTACAAATCATAGAAATGGAATGAGCTCATTCATCATATCTTTATCGGCTTGTTCATCAGTCAAAATACAAAAATTATGTTGTGTTTCAATGTCTACAATGTTAAGTTTAAATTATGTAAGAAGCAAGTGAAATATTAATGCTATATTCTCAGTGACAAGGATCGTTAATTTTTGAAAGGGATTGGGCTACTTAGTGAGTCCGATCCGTGAAAACATTCACATTGGATGCCATAAATACTCAATTTACTTGTAGGTATACCCGATATTTTTACTTGTTGTACAGTACGTAGGGAAAGTGTTTCATTTCACACACATTTGATAGCGTACAATATAAACATACGCTTTTGGTTCCACTGTGTCCAAAAAGGTAGGATTTGTTGAAAACCTCTATGTATGTGTGTGTACACAGCAAAACTCCGAAACAAAAACACACAAAGATTAAGAAGTAAGCCCACCAACACCAGAAGTATGTTTTATAACAAAATAAAGCATTTTACAACATACAATTCTTAGTATATACATTTTTAACTTATGGTGAAGCATTTTGGACATATTCGTTCTCATTTTTGTGAATTTACCTACTCATATACTTTTCTGAAATTCGAAGTCATCTTCTGGATTTATTTATTTTTAATCTGTATGCCACGTCATTCAAAGTAATCCATAGCGACCAGTTTTAAACATTTGCCTATGAAATAATGCTCAAATGAGTTCAGGGTTCATGGAGCACAGAAGCACAATATCTTGGAGTGCTTCTTGGTATGCGCCTTACCTGGAAGGTACATATTAAATCACTAGTTCCAGAGTATCCAAGAATATGGTGAGGCTCTATCCACTACTCAACAGAAAATCACCTATGGCTCTGAGGAATAAGCTACTTCTATACAAACAAGTAATAAGGCCCACCTTCACTTACGCCTGTCAGATCTGAGGTACAGCTGCAAAAACTCACCTCTATAAACATCAAATTCTTCTGAACCGATACTTTCGAGTAGCAACAACTTCCAAATGGTACATTCCTAATGAAAACTTCCGTTAAGACTTATCATTTCCCAAAATAAATGAATATATCCAAAAGTCTCTAAAAATGCTATTCCTATCTTCCCCTACAGTTTCAGTCAACTTATCCGAGGCCTCGAGGAATATGACATTGACCCCGGGGAAACCTACAAGCGTCCCAGTCTCACCTTAGGCCCATCATAACCTCAAAGGTCACCTACATGTCCTCTGTTCCATCTGAATGAACCACATAATCGAAGGATAAAGAAAGGTAGAATCAAGGGCTATGTTACACATATTCTCTATTGCTTATTTAAGTTAAATTTGAAATAGTCTCATAGTAAAAATTATCATGCATCAGTTACACCAAAGAAATAAAACAGTAGTTTGGTTTTACGAAAATACTCATGTTGTTTTAATTTAATGTAACCACAATTTCTCATAACTTGCAACCAAACTTAATGGTGCACATTGCATTTCTATCAGACAACTGCAAGAAATTAACGTTTACTTGGTAGTATCCCGTACATATATTTCCAAATAACATAACATTCAAATTACTTATTGTTCTATTATCTAGAAATCAAGAACTAGAAATCTAGAGATCAAACTTTTCCGATACTTGTCCTATAACATTGCTATAAAGACATAGTTGGCTATACAATTTCTGTAGCATTTTTCCACACCTAACCTCGCTGTTACTCTGGGTGTGTTAGAATTTTCTTTCTTTCAAAATAAACAAACGCTAGTGCGTGTTGATTTTTATGTTTCAGTACAAATTTAATTTGGTAATTTTATTTCTGTTTTGCATTTGTAGTCTATGTAATACGTTATTCATTTTGGTAGTTTCATACGTCATTTGTTTCACCATTACAGTGCAGTTAATTCGATATTTTACATTGGCAGCACCATCGTCGTTAATATTCTTCACATTTGTAATTATCGTTTATATTTTTTTCCTTTTCTTTAGAGCTTCCTTGTTTTAAGGGTAGTCTGTTTTTGACTATATGAAGATCTTTAAGTAAAATACAAAAGTACACTGCCTTAGCAACACTAGTAACGCCATTTTAAATCACAACTATATGTAAATAATAACAAATTGTTCATTATATATCTTATATGTATATTCAAATTCTCTCCTACTGTCCGAATTATACAACACACAATCTCCACGTCCTATACTCCAGCAATAAGTCAGGGGAAAATGAGCAGCAATTACTGTTGCATTAATATCAGTTTAATTATTCTGCTGTGGTGTTTGAGTAGATGAAATCATTCGATCGGTGACCATGACCTCTTAAGCTTCTTCCTGCTGCTATCTTCTGAGTGAACCAACCTTTCACTTCTGGCTAACATTTCTCATAGAAACATGTCCCAAGTTGAAATTATACTTGGTTATGTGCAGATTAGGAATTTAGATGCAGTCAAGGCTAAACATGATATGGAAAATATTGAGAAAATTTTGTTAATGATGGAATTCATGGCATTTTCAGAGAAGTAGTATCAAAAGTACAAACCACCTACTAAAAGAAGAAAGGAACCAAGTGATCTAAGCAAAGAAGTTTTGGAGGATTGTGACACAATTCTCTTAGGAATCGAAATCAGGTTCCAGTTTCTAAATCACATAATAGCTTTCAGACTCATTCACGTTGATAAGTTTCATTTGTATGAAATAAATTTTCCTAAAATATATCTCAAGTAGCCATTGACAGTATATGCGTTCTTTGAATTTAAGATTAAGAAGTGAATTTCAGGTTTGTTTTTCAAGGCCAGAACTGCGCTGTCGCTGGAGCAATACCTATATTTTTGTTTGCACAGACTAAAGATACATGCGACACTTTCCAAGAAACAGCGCTTATTACAAAATTGGTAATCGTGATGCCAATGCCATCAACGGGGGTCGAAAGATTCTTTAAAACTCAGAAACGTGTAAACCACATCCAATAAATACAGTGAATTAACAAAGACTGTATGAATTAGCTATGCTTCTTTATGAAAAGAAGATTTGCAGAAAAATTCCATATTTGAAAGAGAAAAATAACAATTGATTGTCGAAAAGAAGTACAGCAGAACTATTTCGGGATATGATAGCCATTACTCCACTCTAGCGACAAAACGCCTGAACTAATTGAACTTCGTTGGAGAAAGAAACACAGGATGGCGGAACTAGGTTATCTGTCACTTTTGGTTTTTGGAAATGGAAGAAATATTAAAATAAGTAAGCAAGTTTGTAAAAAAGTAAATGTTATCAGTTTATAAATTAAAAATGCATAGAAATGGAAAGGCTTAATGTATCACATCTTTGCCGTTTTGTTCATTAATGAGAAATAAAAAATGTATTTTGCACATAAATGTCTGCCATATTAACTTCAAATAAGGTAAGAATGAAGTCATTCGCTACAATTTACGACTGACCAATACTACAATTTTTGGGAGGGGTTGGGTCACTTAGTGAGTCCAATCCCTTATAACGTTTATTCCACTCAGCAATCCAATACTGCCCGCCTCGGAAGCGTAGATGGTAGCATGTCTGCCTTACGTTCAAGAGGTCCCGAGTTCTAATCTCGGTCAGGGTGAATTACCTGGATAAGGGCTTTCCCTTAACCTTCAAGACGAATGTCGGTTAACTCTATGCTCCTTGGACCCTGGACTCATTTGAGCATCATTTCACCCATTCCATTCACCGTCCAATATGACTTAACGTTGGAGGACGTAAGAAACATCCAAAACTCCAGCACAATTCACATTGGCTGCTATAAATACTCATTTTACTGGTGAGTATATCCAATATTTTTAGTTGTTCTACAGTAATTAGGGAGAGTATAGCATTCCCTACAAACATTTGAAGGTGTTCAATATAAATATACGTATTTAGTTGTTCTGCGTCCAAAAAGTGGGCGGATTTGTGGCAAGCACCTGCGTATGCGTGTGTAAACACTATAACAAAAAGACACAAGGTTTTGAAGAAAATTCCACCAACGCATACCAAGATGTTTTATAACAAAATGGATGCCATTAAAACATACAGTTTGTGATATATACATTTGTCTGGAAGTTATTTCCGGTCTGTTATGCCATTGTCTGCTGGAGTTATTGACTTTGTCCATGAAAGCTTACGTTCTCTCATGTCCTGAATAAATATTTGACATTTATTTATATATGCAATATATATGTATGTGTATGTACATGGCACACGGTGGGTCCGTTATATTGTGGGCCCCCTATGCGTGCTTCCTGCCCAATTTCTTACAATGGAAATTATTTGTTCTTAAAGTCCCAGGTTACTTACGAGTGACAGTAGCATGCTGTATGAGTAGGTACTAAACCTTTCAGTATTTTTGTTGTTACCTGTTTCGAGACATTCTCAGCTCCCATTCACACGCATAAAAGTCTTTTGCGTATGTTTTGTAATTGCTGCTCTTATATTGTCTCTGAGTTCATATGGTGTACCGAGCGGTTTCGCCTGTGGCCCGTATTCTGGAGACCCGGGTTCGATTCCCGTGGCCGACCTAACTGATCCATGGGGTTTTCGGAGGGTTTCCCGGGCCACCAGGCGAATGCTGGCTAGATTAATTACTGTTCCTTCATTTCATCTCCATTATCTTATCGTATCATATCATCTCTCATCTGAGGTCTCTTTCAGGTTAGAAGTGTCGGTGGGGGTCTTGGCGTTGCATGGCAGGATGATATATGTTCCTGGTTAACCTGACTAGCAGCCTCCTGTGTTTCTTTCACTTAATCCTAGATTAATGTAGGTCAAGGTGCGCGTTCTTTCTCCTTTGTCTATAATTCATGTATATTTTTTCAATTAGTACAGCATTTACCACTTTGCACTGTGAATTCTGCAACGCTTTACACGCTTTGGAGTACAGAGGTAAAGTATTAGCCCATATGATAGGGAAATTTTGCTCCACAAATTAAATATTGCATACTACTATTGCATTATATACTACTTAAATATTGCAGCACCAGTGTGTTCAAGCAATGTAGTTTCTTTCTGTACAATTGTAGGTTTATTTTCTCAAATATGTATTAAACAGTTTTTTCTAACAATAAAATTCTGAATTCTGAATGTCACTTTCTCTCGCTAAGTATTGACCATAGCTAAATTACCTTTTAGGGTATAAGAATGAATCATTTACTGTGCATATTCCAACATTTTTCAATTTACAACTTTTGGATACATTTATTTGTCATTACCTTGTTGCTACCTTGGGTTACATGACACCCTGACCTTCTGTTCTGCCAGATAGCTCTTAACCTCCATATGTCCTTCTTACTTAATTAGCCCAATTCTTTCCCCTCAACTTCCTTTCTTATATTCTTTACATTTCTTGCCCATTTTTCTTTTACTTTCTTCAAGAACTTACCATTACGTCTTACCTTCTTTCCCTCCTTTCCCCTTAACATTTTTATAGCTACTATCCTCTTCTCTACTTTCTCACATGTTTGTCCCAAACCTTTTTCCTCCACATTGCAACCTCCTCGCATTCTCTTACGTAGTGTTCTATACTTATACAAAGTGCATATTCTGTTTCGGGATGTACATTGGTATTAACAGCATGGTTTGTTATGTATCAAAAATAATTGCTGATCAATTTTAATCAAAAGACTCTGACTTTGAACAAAGGTTTATGGGTTTATTTTATAAAAGTGGATCAGTGAACTTTGAAGACATGCATCTTTATCATATAAGAACTGAATATTGATTTCCTAAATATTTTACGCGATAACGATAATAGATTTACCGGATTTAACATAGGAAGGATAGAAGTTTTTAATCCCCACTTAAAGCCACATCTGTGGCACTTTTGAGCGCTGGTCTATTAACACAGATGTCGACCGTATTAACACTTACATAAAGCATAGGTGAATAATCATCCAAATAATACGGACGGTACTGAGCTGCATTTGAAAATCTACAGACCGCTATCTGTCGTGGTTCCTTACATGTTTATGGAGCATCGGTCCAAACACATGGAACGAAAATTCCGCAGTCATATGGATGAGCAGAAGCACTTGCGATTTCCGTGACTCGGAACGAGAGGAGTAGGTTCTAAACTACGACAAGATGCTTTAGATATGTTAAAACAACACCAACTCCAATTCTCAGACCATAATACGAGAATCGACTGTAGCAAAAATGACGCCGCTCGTGGCCTAGCATGTTATGTTATGGTTATATCCACCGAGTGAAGCATGTGTTTGTTTACTTTGATTGTGTGTTTGCAGAAATAATGTAATTCACATTAAAATGGCAACTAGTGACCAACGAGTTAGTTTATAGTTTGTTTTTAGCATAACATTAAGGTACAAAGTTTATGTAAATATATAGTAGTGTGAAATATTGTCGAAATGGGTCGTTCTTGTTCTGTTCCCGACTGCAAATGTAATTATGGTAGTGAACCTCATACGACAATATTTAAATTTCGTAAAGAAAAATCTTTAGGGGATAAATGGTACAGGAACATACATCATAAAATTTTTAAAGTAAATGACAAAACTGTAGTTTGTGTTCATCATTTTGAACAGACTTTGTGGTTAAGGAAGACATTTTTCTAGCAAATGATGTCCCTCGAAACGTAACAAAATTAGCTGATGATGCCTACCCTACGATTTTTAAGAATCAGCCATCCTATAACACAGTAAAGCTCAACCAGAAAAGACGAAATCCTGAAGAACATATGCAAGACATTTTGCTGAGAGTGAAGAGAATTTTAATAATTGGTGCGCACAAGATTTTATTGACAGTTTTGAAAACCGAAGTGGTGAGGAAAGATTTTAGCACATTCATAGTCATTATTACAGATGATTAGTTATGTTATTTTCAATAACATTCAAGATCCCAGCTTCACTGATGTTCGTACAATTAATGTGAGCTTCAAAGTATTTCATAACCTAGAAGTGAGTGTGTTTTGCAATATTATGAACCTACCAGTGAAAAATTTTAGATGGATCTTGCAATGTGAGGGACCTGCCACCTTCAAATTTGACAGATGGAGTAAACTGGACAATCTGGTGAGTTCTCCTAAATATTATAGTATAAGCAGTAGGTATGTTCTTCAGAAAAGGTAACTATGTAAACAATATAAAAGAAACTTTATTACTTGCTACAGATGATAATACAGTCCAGTAAGATAAAGTTTGCTTTAGAACAGCTGGAGCTAGCCTGTGCTAGTCAAATTAAATGTTCTCCAGATGTTTTGATATGGGCTACAAACACTTCAAATGCATATCCAGAAGCATATGAAACAATAAGAAGAACCAATGTATTTACATTACCACATCCTGTGTATCTAAGGCAATTTTTAAAAAAGATGTGCAAGCCCCCCTGGCTTAGGACACTCACACAAAAAAGAAGAAAATAATATAAATGAGCCTTTACTTGTCAAAGTGAAGAAGTGTGTGAAAGTGCTGGCAAACATATCCATGAACAATTACATAAAATGTTAAATGAAAAAATAAATGTGTCTGAACACTTATCCAGGAAAGTGCAAAATAGAGAAACCAGAAGAAAAGCCAGTGATGAACTTGGTGAGGAAGGAGCTCAAACTTAGCAGCCAGTAAATATTTCATGTTAGCTTTTTCGTTTTCTTTTTCTTTCTTTCTTTTCTTGTACATATGTTCTTGATTTTACCATTTCTGTTGTGTCCAAGAAAAACCTAACTTTTGTTTAATTTCATCATGTTTTCCTCTTTGTTTTTACTGTGCGAAGTGTTAAATTCTTACGAGATTTCATGCCTTATAAGTTAATTTTGGTTGGAAGTATAAGGTGGAAAATGCAGTGGGTTGTGCTACTATATGTCATAAACGATTAGGATTTGTCATGGTGCTTTTTATTTATGTTATTACACGTTTTGGTTGAAAGTATAAAGTTATAAATGCTTAGGAGTTATCTGTTTCTTAATATGGATTATATTATGTCCATTGTATATAGTTACCTATTTTGCGTAACCAGAGTCGCTGGGCATCGACGGGCGCCATCTTGGAATCTGTATTAAGGTCTAATTATTGGAGTTGGTGTTGGTTAAAACTACAAAAACTACTGTCTCGATAATAATGTTATCGACCACTACCATTGTGTTCGACTAGCCATGAAGCGCGGCTACAAGATTGTCCCTTAATTGCGTTAGAGTTTCCAGCGAGACATGTACTTACTGCTGTGTCTAGCATTGGAACACGATTTAAAGGGGTGGGTCTTGCTTCCAGGCAGAACATTGTCATCTAATTTAATATTGTAATACTCTTATCTGTTAACCTTGAAATACTCCCAAGTAATTAGTCGACAGTTTCTGACGTATATTAGCAATATCACTCAATAATTCCGCATCTAGATTTCACAAGACATTCATGTTTTCCGGTCCCTAAGCATATGCTTTTACTATTCATGCTTTTACAAAGTACTATACCAAAAGCTTATTTTATATACTTCTGCTCAATCAGTTGTAAATACATTTTCAATTCACATTTTCACATTTCGTTGTAAAATAGGTAAACATATAGTGAGATTTCTAAACAGTATGTCTAATGGTATTGGTTTCAAATCTTTGTCACAGCACAGAAAAGGAAACGAGTGCCTGCCTTTAGGAGATCTACATTTTGAATGTAGAAAGCCTTTGGCTTGTCTGTTATGGTTTCTTATTTAAGTCAAAGCAATTTAGAATGAACTCACTTTCTTCTCGGGCAGCCAGCCAGGTGAAAAGATGATCAGATATCAACGTTTTGGTAGTGTATATCTCTCCCATCATCAGGATATTTATAAAATGTTATAACCACAATAAGCTTCCTTAATTCTCCGCTCCCAGCAACTGTCAGATAAGCCTACCGCTACAGCATGCATCCCGTTTACCGGCAATCTATCCGGCAGAATCAGCAGAATTCTCGCCAAATGAAACATCAGGACCATCTACAAGCCACCTCCGAAGATTAACATCTGTTGAGACCAGTGAAAGACAAACTGGACTTCCAAGTTCCGGGAGTGTACCGAGAGCCAACTTTCGGGAGACGATCATCTTGACAAAATGCAACAGTTACTGGGAGCGGAGAATTAAGGAGGCTTTGGTGATTTCCTCTGAAAGGAGCACGCTTAATCGTGATGCTGGATTTCAGTTCAGCTCCTCTTGGAAACCGGCCTTAAAGATTGATACCAAATTAAAGGACTGCAATAAGTAAAGAATCATGATGGATTTCAAAGGAATGTTGGTTCTTTGGTACAACGCGTGCAGGTGCCGTGGAGTCAAATAGCAGTTGAGGGAGAATAGTTGTTTTTAACAAAAGAAACGTAAGAAGCATTGTCCTTAGCAGAGTTCTAAAGGGTAGTACTCGACTTTGAATAGGGTCTTCTTCGGACCATTCACAATGGCATGACAAAATAGCCACAAAGGGAATCTTTGGTTGAATGAAGAGGGTTTCCAGAAAGTGAAAGTGACACATTCACTCACGGGCAGTTGTGACCAGTAGGGACAGTGAATCAGTCCACGGCGTAAGGCCGATTATGGCAGTCCTCTTCCTCTGTCTTGGTCGAGGGAGACCAGAAGTGATGAGAGAAGATATTAGTCAGTTTATACGTAACTAATTAAGTACTATCGGGTAATAAGCATTCCGCCTTCAGTATCTTTAAACAGTGATATTAGTAATCCTTGGTCGGCAACTTCAAGTTCAATGTAATAATAAAAGAAGCAGTCATTAAACCAATTTGAAACGGGCATTCCAGTGTCATTAAAACCACCCTTCTCACACATATCCACGCATACCCTGTGAGAAACCTAATTGCTTTACCCTGAGCTAAACACCCATTATTTACATTTGCTTCAAACCGTCGCCCCAAGCAGAACACTTTGTTCGCCAATATATTAGATTCAAAATGGAAATCCATCGAATTAAGAAGCAAAGATCAATACAGCTTTATAATCAAGTTAAGTAGTTAGGTCTCTTTGACACAATTTTCTATACTCACGCCATCTCCTGACCCGGCATTTAATTTACTGAAAACAGTCTTTTGTTCAGTAATTCGAATTTGGATCGTGTTTTGTCTTTGTTTATAGTTGTGTTATATCCAGTATTTCGTTTTGTGGTTATAACATTTTATAAATATCCTATTAATGGGAGAGATGCACACTCCCGAAACGTTAATATCTAATCATCTTTTCACCTGGCTGGCTGCCCGAGAAGAAAGTGAGCGTATTTGTCGCCAGGAAAGCTTCAGGCCTTATTTTAATTTAGAATGAAGCGTGTTCCTAGAAACGTCAAGATATACATTTCATTTGCCCTGGAAATATCTGAAACACATATTTTAATCCAAATCTTCAGCATTCATTCATGTAAAGCGGTAGAAAGATTTCTTAAAAATGCATGTGTCGCATCTTTGCAGTATGGATTTTTAAATGCCAAGTTTGGTGTTTCACTGAACTCTGGTGTTTGTTATGCTGTTGACATGCAAACACTCACGCGGATTTCTAAAACTGCTTTTTTTGGGGTCTCATAAGGACAACATATGACATCTCTGTATCGAATTTCTGAGGGGAATACAGTACCTCTCGTAATGACTATACATAGTAGGCAAGGTAATAAGAGATTATATAAGAGAAACCATAATCAAAGAAAGGTTTTCCGCTAAAACAGTGCCGAATATGGGGGAAAAGAAAGTTATAGAGAACATATTGTTGTGTAAAGGGACAAAGTTATGGAGATAAAAATGTATAAATGAGAAACGGCTAGATGGATACAAAAAATGTATTAACTACAATTTTCAATAAATAATATATGAGAGCTGGAGTGCATTTAAATAAAGTTGAAGAGAAACAATTTCTCATTAACACCACAAGTAAACAAAGTATAAGGGAAATTCATGTGTAGCTAATAGAACTTTAACAATGAATATGGCAAATTAACAGCGTGGACTGATCACTTAATAACACTTCTGTGTTATGCGTAAGACGCTTAGTATAAATAAATTGTTTGAAAATTTCAACAATAGAGCAACTCAATGAATAAAAATAAAATAGCTTTGCATACTTTAAGAATCCAAATTAACTACTTTTGTTATACTTTTGTTTTGTTTTTATTGGAGTTAATGCGAGTAATGGAGCCTCAACGTCGAAATATTAAAAGCAACTTATTCTGTTGGCTTTTATGTCTTTGAAATATAGCTGTATACCCTGGCTATTGGTTTTGAGAGATTTTGTCCTATTTTTCTCCTTAGGATGTGAGGAAAATTCTTGAGGGACATTAATCAGCGTATAGTTAATCTATCATTAGGGATCTTCGCCTGTATTCACCACTTAGCTTTTTAATTTACGTCCTGCAACGTTAAGTCATATCGGACGGTGAATGAAATGGGTGAAATGATGCTAAAATGAGTCCGGGGTCCATGGAGCTTAGAGTTACCCTACATTCGTCTTCCAGGATAAGGGAAAACCCCGGAAAAACCTTATCCAGGTAACTCGCCCTGACCGAGATTCGAACTCGGGACCTCTTGGACGTGAGGCAGACATGCTACCACCACGCTACCGAGGCGGGCACTTAGCTTTTAAACTAATAGTAACAAAAGTAAGAGATTTAAGCATATAACAAACGGCATGTGTAATACTTAACAGAACTATGACCTTTTAGAAAACTTAAATTTCCAAAATATACAAATTGCTTTATCCGAAAATAAACGTACTGTTATGTGTTACAGAAGTCCAAATTAGGAATATATATGCTTAAATTAGATCACTTATGTCCTCAATTGAAGCACATGAAGTTAACAGAACCAGAACAAAGTTTTTGTAATTTACGTCCTCCAACGTCAAGTCATATTGGACGGTGAATGAATTAGGTGAAATTATGCTCAAATGAGTCCAGGGTCCATGGAGCTAAGAGTTGAAGTCTTAGTTAAGCTTAGTCTTGAAGGATAAGGGAAACCCCCGAAAAAACCTTGTCCCGGTAACTCACCCTTACCGAGATTCGAACTCGGGACCTCTTGAACGTGAGGCAGACATGGTACCATCTACGCTACCGAGGCGGGCTCAGAACAAAGTAAATGAGTGTTTCTCTTATTGATGGAAATACCACATCTGTAGCAATATATCTTTGTAGTTACACGTGTTTTGGCACAAACCGATGTACTCAATGGTTTCATTTCATGCATTCGGATCATGTGTACGGCAGGATCAAAGTTGCACAGTTTCTAATACCATGTTGCTTCATTTCGTTGAGGCTTTTCAACATATAGGTTCATAGTGTTCTCTTCCAGCTTGGCATATTTCTCCTCAAGCTGCTTCTTATATGGGGAACTGCCTGAATTGTAATTCTTTTCCTCTTCCCAGTTGTCAGTTGTATTAATGTGCAAAATATCTACTGGTTTTACTGTGGTGAAAATTTTCTTGAGCAAGCTATTTGAGCTGATGTAGATATAGATTTTAAATGGTAGATCATTTTATTCTATCAATCCTCCATACTTTCTGTGTGACATTTGTTATATTTCAGAGAATGGAAAGTCAAATTACTGGAAAACCTCAGTGATGACTGGTAATTCCCCACTTATCCTGCAGTTATGCGCAGCTGTTTCCACAGATGCTGAAATGTTTACCAAATATATGGATTATTTGAAATGACATTATTGCTGTTTCAAAGTGATCAAGCATCTATTTATCGTCTGTTTATTTTACTATCGAAAGCCTGATCGCACTGAGCAGCATTCACATTGGTACCATCCAGTCTTCCTGTAAGAGTGCCTTTGCTACACTCATGACCTCAAAGCTGCATTTTAGTTGGGTATCTTCATTCTTCGATCCCGTTACTGCACAATCACTTATTATTTATCTCAAGCACCGTACTTTCCTATTTTAAAATTTTATGAATAAATTAGCAATAACGTCCCTTAATGTAAATCATTTTACTTCTTTTAGTATTTATACAGTTAAATGAACATTCATTAAAATCATTCCTGTATTCCCTTAACTTCTTATAATTCCATTTCTAATTACGCGGGTCATTCCATAAGTCTTGGCAATAATGTGATATCTTCCCAAAATGTGGTATCACTTTGCCGTCGGTATGTAATTTGAAACCCCGCGACAAACCTTACGAATTCAACCGATAGATAGACTTTAAGCATGGATGGCTAAGTACCAGCACCGAACACATCCAGTCTGAGCTTGACCGTGATAAAATAGTGATATAAACAAATTGGAACAGCGATCATAGGTGAAGATTGTCGTGCTAGGTGGCCGAAATGTTACTCATTGTCATGTGGATCTTTGAGAAGCTTTGGAGAATACGACATTGGTCTATTGCACAGTTGCATTTTTGTGTGGAGGCGTTCCGACAGGGACGCGCAGTAACTACAGATCTACCATGATGTGGGCGCCCAACGTCTGCCGGTACTGACATGTCCGAAACCGTTATCGAACAGTGTTAGTCAGAGGACTGACGTGGACTGTACAGTAAATAATGACACTTAGAGATATGTCGAGGGTAAAAGTGTGCATTTTACTACCGGAAAATCGGCAAGCACTGTTTGAAATGGGTATTGCATCATTTAATTGAAGTGCAGCAGTGTTCGCGATATGAGTTCAACTGCATCAACCTGAAATGCTTTGCGTGGGAATGAAACATTCAGTAGTGTTTATTGCTACTGAGGAGATGTGGGACAACCGTGTATCGGAGTTGCAGGTCCAGTCCGTCGAATGACTTTACCCAGGTTCACCACGACGACGCAAAATGCGACGAATTTCATGCTCATTCATGTATATGACAGTCACAGCATTCTGAAATGTCACCCAATAAATCTCTGATTACCGTCTGCGACGTACATTGCGGGGAAAATGTTCTGGCACTGCTGTATAATGTAATCATATCCCATGATAATGGCACAGCCCACACTGCCGATGTCTTCAAGAAGTGTGCACAGCGGCGAGGTTGGGAAATCCTGCCACCTCAATTCTACTCTCTGGACCTCAATCCATGGGAAGTCGATCTCATTTCCAAACTGAAGATACGATTGCGAATATTGCTATCGTCGTGCTGATCGAACGGATACTATGGATTCATCTCTGTTTATGGATACCTCTCAGATAACGCACTGATTACTCCACGTGGACATACATCTATCCGTCATTTGTGATTCCTGCGAATTCCATTGGCTGAAGGGATGCGTTCGTTGGTGGTTAGCACAGCTCCGAGAAGCGCAACGGTTTCCCTCTCACTCTTACAAGAATAATCAGTGCGTTACCCGAGAGGTTTCTATTAATAAAGATAAATCCATGGTAACCGTTCGATCAGCACGACAATACGTATGGTTTTTTATTTTAATTTACGTCCTCCAATTTAAAAGTCATAGCGGACCATGAATAAAATGGGTGAAATGATGCTCAAATGAGTCCGGGGTCCAAGGAGCTTAGAGTTACCAGATATTTATCTTTCAGGATAAGGGAAAACTCCGGAAAAGGCCTTATCCAGGTAACTCACCCTGATCGAGATTAGAACCCGTGACCTCTTGAACGTGAGGCAGACACGCTACCATCTACGCTACCGTCCTAAGTATGTGTATCTTCTATCTGTGTGTCTGTCTACAGTAGGTGTTCCGTATATACCAAATTCATTTTTCAGTTCAGCATCCTCCAAGAATTCGACACAGATAATTAAAAAAAATCTCCCAAAACAAACTTTCACTCTACATGGACACATTTTCCTTGTTTTTACCTCCATAATGCCTCAACGATGATGGCCAAGAAACACGTTTAAGGTATTTTGCACTGAGGTGCCCTAACGGCGCTCATATAAGCTAATGAAGTCACGCTGTAATTTCACCCCAACCCGTAAATTTTGTGTTTGTGCCGTACAAGACCCATTTCCCCTCCACTCACTCAGTCAGTGACGGTTCTGGCAATGACAGCCAAACGTCCAGCAGTCCACAACGAATGGGAAGAAGAATTTCTTTTTGTTGAAGAGGAAAACACGGTGAGATATCTGATTTGTTAACATCACTTACCGTGGGGTAGCCGCTTTAACATAAAACGACACTCTATAAATATCATCATTATGATTATGGTAAACACGTTCCATCAGGTAAGCAATTTTGATGCATAACTTCATGTTATGATTTCAATTCATATTAGCTAAATTGTGCATTGATTGTGTAATTAATAGATTTCATTTGCAGGTGCTGTAAGACTGCAAAAGGTAGAAAATATGAAAGTGGTGATTCCTGAAGGTCCTCATTCTAATAGTGTTAGCGTTTCTTACAGAATTGTTGAACTTATTGCAAAGAGTATGAAGACTTTAAATGAAGGGAGTTCATATAAATTGTTTAATTACTGCAGCCCAAGAAGTGTGTCCCAATATAATAAATAAATGAGCCTATCTCGAAATACCATGACAAGATGCATGGAAGAATTGGGGAGTGGTATTGAGCGACAGTTACAGGAAGAAATAAATTCATTAACTTTCTTTTCACTGGCGTTGGATGAAAACACAAACATTGTTAAACTGGTTGAAAATAAACTGCGCCAAAAGAGTCAGTAACAAAAACGGCGTCCCGGAGGTGCTGTTGATATTATTTCCCCGTAGGGAAGGGGATCCGTCCCCTTCAGCTGTCATGGTGAGGGCGCTGCGGACCCGTAGCACTCGTGGTACCTCTGACGCTACTAGAGGAACCTCGGGCCGAACATTCGAGCCCCTCCCTGATTGGGAGTGGTTCGGATTGGGTTGGACTCCAGGGGTCAGTGGTTCCTGATACCCGTGGGTGATCGGGTACGTCTCCGGACGGGGTTGAGGGAAGCCATTAATATTCCCGCGTACTAGCCAGCATAGGTAGTAGAAGGTGTGCTAGATCACCAGGCGGCCCCACCGAGGTCATATCGGTAGCCTTCCCATTTTGGAGTTGGCGCGCGTAAGTGGCGTGTCCAGTTCCATCCCGTCTTGAGACCACAGGACCAGAGGGGGGGGGGGCTTGTTAGTCTCTAGGTCTTTCCCTATGGAAAGCCCCACAGGGGCGCCGGGCGCCCTTTTGGGACAGCTCGGTACCTCCCTGGTCGAAGGAGGCCCGGCTCCTTGGTCCTACGGGCCCAGGACTAATGGGAGTAGAACCTAGGACATTAACGTGTTGATATTATTTACACCAAAAATCCACAGTAGAAGTAACTGAATTCGCCGCCACTGTTAAGAGCAACGTTAGCGAGGTCGACTGCTATCAGTAAAGTAATTAGGACATAACTGCTCGAACTCTGGGTGGACGTTAAAGCACCTTCCCCTTACGCGGTTAGCCCTAGGCACCTTTGATTTTGCATAAAATTAAAGTGTATATTTTAAAATTTTCGAAATTACCAGTTTAATTCGTGTATTATCCTGGGATGTTGTATAATTTTCTACATCGAATAAATCAAAAGATAGGAACACTGACTTTTCATGGTAGCATATAGGTCTATTTAAGAGGCAAAACTAATTTTAAATCATTTTTATTCTTTCATCAGACTTTTCTAGTTTCATTAGTGTTATTTTCAATACTTTTGTGTGTTTTGAAGTGTTCATTTGTTCACCGTTCAGTTGTTTCTCGTGATATGATGCAACGCTGAATTCAAAGTTCCTGGTAACTAAAACGCAAAAAGTAATTCAATTATTTTTGCAAACGTTAATCTCAACTGTATATTACAGATAAGTAAAGTTTATTAGTAAAAGTTTGTGGAAGACCTATAAAAAGAAATCACACTGGCTAGAGAAGGCTATGTGAATGTAATTTATTAGAGTTTTGAAATACTGTATAGTGGACCTTGTAATCACAGGCGGTATATCTATCTAAAGTGAATACTCCCCATGAGACTGGCTGGTATTGCAATTATTATTAATATTCCTTATTAATTTGTAGTTTACTTTAGATATGGGCTTCGGTGAGCTTTGATAACCCATAATATACGCCACTGCCTCAGGTGGAGAAAAATATGACCTTCACGTATCTTCTTTTAAAAATCAGACTGTATACAAACTACTATTTTGACACACTAATATACAAATGTGGAGCAAAAAGACACTATTATGTGGATAAATACTGTGTTTAGTAGATAAACATAGCCTTAAAGGAAAAATAAATACAATTTAACATTTAAATGTAAGCAAGTAGCCATATTGTTGCAGTGTACAGTTTAGCATACCTTAAGTTAACAGCGTTTATAAATACAGCTACACATTTAAATTACGAAGACAACATAAGCAACTGGAAGCAGTATACCATATACAAGATACAGAACTGCTGCCACTGAGTTGACTAAAAATTATTAAGTCACTGTTTATCATAAAATTACGAGGGTATGGTAAAAAAAAACAAGAATACTTTGTTTTTCGTGAACTTCTCACCTTATTTCTCGACATAGATAGCTATACATTTGGTCCAGCGATGTTTTTTCCTCCCGGTTGTAACAGTATTTTTGTGTTATGTTCGAAGGAATTATGAAAAAATTATGAATTTATAAAAATATATGTAGTTGTGTGATTGGCCGAAGTAGTAATGGTATGATGTAATATGACGTAATGTGGTGACGTGCCATTGGATCGGCCAATCACAAAAACAAGAGAGAAGTAACGATAGTTACGATATATCAATAATCTGGCTTCATGGTGGAAAAATGACGCGGAGAAGATAAAAGTTTTGAATAGTAAGAAATAAATCAATAATCTCGTTTTAAATAGAGAGAGATTTTTGTTGTAATGGTGGAGTGTGATGAATACTGGTACTAGATCAGGAACATTTAAGTTATAATTTGAATCTGTATAAATATAACCAATTACAGAATTTGACTCCGTTATTCCGAACCACGCCTTGAAACACAGATGTCTCATGACTCTTATTTAGAATAAGATGATACAATTGGTGACCAGAGGAAATAGTTAGCCGCAAAAACTCACACGAGAAGAGAAAGAATTGTGCGTCCAACATAGAAATCCTGTCCCAAATTGCACCCGAACGGCTGATGAAGACGAAGATCAATTAACGACGAATAGACTCAAATTCCTGTTCCACGGTTCAGTCAAGGTTTACAAAATACTTCTTCACAATCGGGCGGAGGGTGGACGGGTAAAATCTGATTTATTTTAGTTCACATGATTCCATCCTCCGTCATCAAGGAGAGGAGGTACTACAATGGATTAAAAAAAAATTAATATTGGCTTTTCAGCACAAATGTAAAATCAAACAGAAGTGTTTTCGTATGTGAATCACTTATCTCAAAAGACGCTTAAATGCCACACATCCCGGAAACACACTCCGGTCATTTTTAAAACTGTTTTCCTACTCTGTCGTCTTTATTTTGTCAAATTATTATACTTTTAAAATGGCCGTAATGATTTTTATTAAAATGTAGCAAAACGTACAGCTCCGTTCTCGTTACCATAATAAATGGGAAAATTTCTGTGTGTGTGCGCGTGTGCGTGCGTGCGTGTGCGTGCGTGTGTGTGTCCCTCTCTTTCCGTTCACTGTTCCTTCCACTTCTTTCTTCTCCTCTATTATTTCTCTCTTAGGCTCAATCTTCTTCATTCGTCTTAGTCTTCTGTGCAAGTTGATGTGATGTAATGTTTCAATGTCATTAATAATGCTAATTTTTCTATAATGTCAATAAAAGCATAAAACGAAATAATATAATATCTTAAATGAAACGTAATCTCTGGACCTGTATTTCTTATGGGGATTCCTAATGACCGTTAGTTACCGTGTGTAAGCCCATAATGAATAAAGAAACAATTCGGAAGACATAGTGACAGGAAAGCAAATATAAGTTTAGTAAACAGCTCATACAATGTAAAACATTAAAAATATATTTATATATTAAATACGAACATTGTAAGAAAACCATGTTCACAGGGGGCCTGCCAGCCGGTGAAGTGAATTACGAGGGTGGGTCAAAAAGTAATGCCTCCTATTTTTTCCTTAAATAACTGTTATGTGGAAACTTTGAATTTGGCGCAACTCCTCAGACCTTCTCCAATCCCCTGCAGTAGTAACTTCGTAAGTCAACAGGTGGCAGCACTGCATCCTCTTGCAAAATGGCTGGCATCGACATTCGTATTAGACAGCGTTCTGTGATTGAATTTTTGACTGCGGAAGGTGAAAATACAGTTCGCATTCACGAAAGGCTAAACGATGTGTATGGTGATGCAACGGTGGATGTCAGCACTGTTAGACGATGGGTTCGTCGCTGTAACGAAGCTGAAGGGCAAACATCATTGGCAGATGAAAAGAGAAGTGGCAGGCCGGTGACTGCAGTGACTCCATGCAACTTTCAGCGAGTCGATGACATCATTCGTAGTGATCGCCGGGTAATAACAGGTGAATTGTGTCGCATTACCTCCCGCAGTAAATGCAGTGTGATAACGATTATTCAACAACTGGGTTACTCAAGTTTGTTCACGTTGGGTACCAAGAATGTTAACCGCCCAAAACAAAGAAACAAGGAAAACAATAGCCTCCGAACACTTGCAGCGCTTCAATTTGGAGGGAGAGGAGCTTCCGGAAAAAATTGTTTTTGGAGACGAAACGTGGGTTTATTATTTGAACCTGAATCAAAGAGGCAGTTAATGGAATGGCATGACACAACGTCACCGAAGAAAAAATAAATTCAAAACTCAGCGTTCGGCAGGGAAAGTTATGGCGACAGTATTTTGGGATGCAGAGGGTGTGCTTATGATTGAATTTTTGGAGCAGGGATGCACAATAAATTCTGTCCAATATGTCAGAACTCTCAAAAAGCTGAATGCACGCCTTCGCCGAGTTCGCCCAACAAAAACTATGGCGGATGTTCTTCTTTTGCATGACAATGCAAGACCACACACCAACCGTTACACCACTGCAGAAATTGAGAAATTTGGATGGAAAGTCTTACCTCATCCCCCATACAGCCCTTACCTGGCAGCATCAGACTTCCATCTGTTCGGGCCACTAATGGAAGCTCATCGTGGGATTCATTTTGAAGATGAGGAGGCTGTGAAAACCTCCGTGTGTCAATGGCTTGGGAAGCAAGACCGTGTGTTTTACCACACTGGAATACATGCCCTAGATAAAAGGTGGACAAAAACTGTGGAAAAGGACGGAGATTATATTGAATAGTGAGAAATTAATCGTCAATGTTGTAGTTTTCAAGCTATGTAAATTGGATTCAATTTTCTTGGCAATTAAAACAGAGAGAGAAAAAAATAGGAGGCATTAACTTTTCGACCCACCCTCGTAACAAATGAAGTTATGCCAATTAACTTATAGCTTCGGGCTTAAGTTTGTGGTACGGTTTACCTCTGGTCCGTGAGAGTCGTTTCTCTATTGTCTGTTCGCCGTTTGCAGCCCTATGATCGCGTTTTTAGGTTCGAGGCAGAGTCGAATGACTTTCAGCCAGCCAGCCAGTTTGTTTGGGCTTCCTTTTCCGCGAAAATCCTCGGATTTCGGGGTAGTCTTCCTTAATGTCGTAGTTGGCGAAATTCATTCATAGCGTTCTTACCCTCTTTTCAACGAGGAAAATGAGGGTTTCGCTCGTTGCATTTTGTAGATATTGATGAAAATTTTCCCGGCTCTACTGAGTACGTGGCATATCGGCTATAAATGATTTTCTTTTCTTTCCTGCATTTACTTTGAAATTGCATATTGCCTGTTCTTCTTTGTTCCATTTCAGTGTGTTGTGTGTGCTATATTCTTATTGTTTAATATTCAGATTTTACTTAAGCTGTTTAATATTTAGGATTTATCTAAATTTGTAAGTTTATCTTAATGTGCTAATATTTAAGAAAGTAAAATGCTAATATTGAATATAAATTAAAAGTTTTCATTATCATAAGTGACTGTTGCAGTTAGATTATGTTTCATCGGAAGATTTTATTCTATATTATAAAAGGTAGGCTATTATGAAATGCCAATAGAAGTGAAACTGTTCTTTTTACTAGTTGTATTTCCATGCTACAGTGTCTTTCTGACCTTTGTTTGGTTTCCTTCACAGGCTATTGTTTATTGAGAAATATAAAACATATGCAGTTTCATTTGTTATTATCGTTCAGCTTATTACGATACTTTCAGTAATAATTTACTTGTTTTTATAAAATAAATTAAGTTATACCGAGCAGAATGGCTCAGGCGGTTTCGTCTGTGGCCCGTATTCTGGAGGCCCGATTTCGATTCTCGTAGCCGATCTACCTCACTCATGGGTTTTATCGTGTATTTTCCCGGATCGTCAGGCGAATGCTGGGTAGGTAAATTACATTCCTCGAATTTCCTGTGCCTTCATTTCATCTCCCTTAGCAGGTCAAATAATCTCTTATCTGGTGGTCTCTTTCAGGGTAGAAGTGTTAGCGGGAGTCTTGGCAGGATAATATGCTCTGAGTAAAACCTCCTTCTTCGTTAGGACCTTCTCCGGTCTCCAAGCCTGGGCTGATGGGACCGTTTTCCGACCATAGTTGGGTGAACTGCTGGTTGTGCCAGCCTGCCTGGGAATTTCCAATTGGTAATATGTAGACACCCTGCCCTCTGCTCTGACGTGAGTCCTTTGGACGGTCACCCTTTGTAACCTCTCCTCTCATCCTTCCTCCCGGGTATGCCCCACTTGGCATAGGTACAATACATCAAGCCTGGTCGCAGTGCCGAATCTCCTCCGTACCGTAATCAAATCCAATCCAAATTAAATGAGTATACCAAATCCATTGTATCAATATGTATAGTGTGATTACAGGGTAGTGTTTCTTACCTTCATGCTCATATGGATATTTCTGGGTGGTCGGGGGTAATTTTCCATCTCAATGGATCTTTGAATGGATTGCTTCCAAGCAAGGTCCTTCCATTTATAGATGTGGGGTAAAATACATAATGAAAGTAACATGGTGTAGCCTATGGAAGTTCTAATATATGATCGGCCATAGCTTGTCTAGATTTAGTGGACCTGTAATACACAAGAATTCGTCAAACTTGTCAAATATGCCAAGTGATGTTGGTCAGATCCCTAAAACATTTTGGAAGCTCCAGATATGTTGTCCTTAGAGTAGTATGAGAAAATGAGTGATTTATTATCAGAAGATGCATATTCCATCAGAATGTGTGACAGGTGTCGGCTCTAAAGTGGGCGTCTACTGGCTTACCTAGAAAATGGAAGCAATTTCCAAGGACTATTATTCCATTTTGCATCTTTCAAGAAATCTGCTTCAGGAAAGTGTGTGTAGATAACCACTGAACCAAACAGAAGGTACAACGTTTTAAAGTTTTTTTACTTTAACTATCCAAATATTACCTAATCATTCCAACCAAGGGAAAGTGTACTTTCCAAAGGATACCTTGTAGCTTTTCCAGAACTGGGGAGACTGTTGGGAAGAGGTCAAGGAAATCTTTGTATGAATATCGGGGGAGTTATCATTCATCATTTGGAACAGTGGGGAGTGTATGCAGAATATAAAGTGGAGAATTCTCTATTAAAATACCTCTAGATTATTAGTTAACTGTTTTATAAAGAAGGGACGAAGCAGACGAAATTCATCATTAGAATTTAAAGAAGTCAGCCGTACAGCGTTGGGGAAGGCAATTAATTCTGTATGAACTCATTCCAATCAATTCCCCATACTGGGTTTTCGGGTGCAATGCACTACATCCTCTACCTGTGTCTTAGAAAAAGTAATGTATATTAAACCAATATCAGAAAGGCTATATATATTGAAAGTATGAATAGAAAAATTGTCACCCGAACATCGGAATTCCCGAGATAACCAGCTGGCAGGTAGGGGCCAGACGGGAAGCATTCAGACCACGCCCACCCATTTATCTGTGTAGCGCTCACGGAGGGGATGGTTAGAAGAGCTTCACGAGCCACTGTACCGTCTCTTTCCCCTCCCCCTGACGTCTGGAACAATCGGGATGATTGTTCCGAGCCACGAAGCTTCCAGATACACCGATCTGCCTATATAAGGGCTGCAGTGGACGAGTCAGTCAGTTCCTGGCAAGCAGCCATGAAGAGCGCAATGCTAGAGAACAGACTGGAAGACTGCGTACGTGTATCAGAGGAGTACTTAGTCAGCTCTAGAGAGAGTTGTGCGGCAAGTTGCCGAGTACCAAGTGTTACGTAATTGTGAGTGTTGCGTGATTGTGAATGTTACGTGATTGTGAGTGTTACGTGATTGTGAGTGTTACGTAATTGTGAGTGTTACGTAATTGTGAGTGTTAGGTAATTGTGAAGTGTTAGGTAATTGTGAAGAGTTAGGTAATTGTGAAGTGTTAGGTAATTGTGAAGTGTTAGGTAATTGTGAAGTGTTAGATAATTGTGAAGTGTTAGATAATTGTGAAGTGTTAGGTAATTGTGAAGTGTTAGGTAATTGTGTAGTGTTAGGCAATTGTGAAGTGTTAGGCAATTGTGAAGTGTTAGGCAATTGTGAAGTGTTAGGCAATTGTGAAGTGTTAGGCAATTGTGAAGTGTTAGGTAATTGTGAAGTGTTAGGTAATTGTGAAGTGTTAGGTAATTGTGAAGTGTTAGGTAAATGTGAAGTGTTAGGTAATTGTGAAGTGTTAGGTAATTGTGAAGTGTTAGGTAATTGTGAAGTGTTAGGAAATTGTGAAGTGTTAGGTAATTGTGAAGTGTGGAGTGGACCTGTGACAGACGAACTGGTGGATAGTAATTGTGTGCGCTACGTAATTCTATGTAATCGACAAGTGTACCAATTGTAATTCTGTAGAAATAACGAACATTTTGAGTTTGTGCAATTGGACTTTCAATTCTATGAACCTACAAAGTCACATTATTCTGAAAATATCGAACACAACTTATAAGTAATTTATATTACGATTTGAGGGCTCTAAGAAGCAACAGGTAACGTTATTTGTAAGTGCTAAGCTGGTTAAGGTTCTCTGAATGTGTTTAGAAATTTCTATGATACGATAAAATGATAAGATTTTATGGACTAAAACATTTACAAAATTGTTAATTCAAATATGAGGCAGTTAAATAGAAGCAGAAAGCAATAGCCACCAGAAACATAGGATAATTTCAGCACTGTGCCCATGACTATGCATATTAAACTTCTGTGAGGAAGGAATATGGTGAGATAACATGAAGAGCGGCAGACACACAGGTTCTTCATGTATCCAGCAGCCTTTCTTCAGAGGCAGGTTCAGCCAGTATGTTTCAGTCGGTGCACATCCACCGCATGCGCCGCACAACACCGTCCACACTGCCTAAGATGGCCGCGCCGTGGCTCAGTGGTTAGACCGCTTGGCTCTCACCAAGGCGGCCCGGGTTCGATCCCAGACGACCGCAAAGTGAGATTTGTGGTGGACAACACTGTGCTGGGGAGGGTTTTCTCCGGGATCTCCGGTTTCCCCTGCCATCTCATTCCACCAGTCCTCCATCTTCATCTCATGTATCATCAGTTTCATCGCCTGCGGTGCCGTATGTAGGAAAAGCGGGCGTTAAACATTACAAATTTTATTATTACACTTCCTAAAACTGTAAGAAATAAATAAATAAGAGGAAATAGGGGAGAGAAAATCCTTATGGTGCATAAAAACAATGTGCATTCGTAGAAGGAATGGCAATGAAATTAAGCTGTTTGGAACAATGGATCACGGTAGCTTTTTTTACTTATCATTCTAAAAGCGTTAGCAATAAATCCGGCATGTGAGTCTCAAGTGTGTGTGTGTATGTGGGTGTGGGTGGGGGTGGGGGAGTGGGTGGGGGTGGGGGACTGGGTGGGGGTGGGGGTGTGGGAATGTGGGGGGGTGGACGCAGCCCCTGTCACCTAGGAACACGGAGACGACATATAACCTGATATCAGAAAGGCATTGACACAAACGAATAAATATAAATAAATGATGTATACCAGAATAGACATATGCCATAATGCTAGCATATACTCCGGAGACCGCCACAGTGACAAGGTCACTCTACAAAAGTCAGTAAACTCCCTTTGCAATCCCTGTAAACAAACAATCCTACTCTATTGTCTGTTTTGCCCTCAAGAAAAATTTAGTGCCTCCCAGTCGGAAACCAACCCAATGTCAAAATCCCATGCGTGCTTCTGACAACAGACTATAAGATTCTCACCGACGCGCATGCTTTCGCATAAATGTTTGCATGGAGACCGTTAGAGTATGGGTCTCTAATGTTAGGTCCGAAACTGGAGATTCTGAACACTGATCTCAAGTGGAAATAGTTAAGAGCCAATAGAAAATTGATATTTGTTCATGTGATTTTACAAACTCCGAGAAAAAACTAGAGTGGTGGTAATTCAAAGTGATGACGGAAAGTAGCTTTTGCTAGTAAGAACACTTCGGTCCTGAGTTCTACGTGAGACGGACGCGCATTTGTCGCCGCCTAACAAGTACACTTCCACGCCATGCACAGAGACCAAGTGCAATATCTAACATTCTCTCCAGTGAGAGTTAGCACAAAGAGTAATATATAGGGAAGACGATAAATATATCCAGTTCGACTACGCAGTGCTACTGCCTCCGTGCTTCAAATCACAAATTTGACCGTGACGCTCAACACAGCAACCACACCGACGACAACTTTACGGTGGCGAGCAAAGGGGCCAAGGGACAACAATAAACTTCTGTCTACCAGATTCGAGGTGTCCTCATTCAACCCACAAGCAGTCAGGACTCACCCACTCCTGGAGTACAGATGAGAGTTCTCACGCGGGAGTTACAAGTCACCTCGAGCCGGTTACAATCTCCCTTTCCTTAAGCTCCGCACACCACCGAACCTTAATTGTGAGGCGTTGAGCACAAGGGAGAGCTCGACGTGTTTCGCTACGGGCCGGACCGCCTCAGTGTGTGTGTACGCGTGTGCGTGCGTGCGTGTGCGGTGGATCTGCGATAGCACTAGTCACCGTCTCTAGGTGTGTCTAATGTGAAGCCTACTGGATGGTAAAGTAATACCATCTTGTTCAGTATATTAAGAACATTTACTTTCTAATTGTGTACTGATTAACAAAGACACACCTGTCATGCGAGTTAGATTTCATTTAGATAACGTTCATGCAATGCCCCTATTACTATACAGCGTCTGGAACACTGTGATCCCATACCCAAAATGTATAGTTTGCCATTGTCTTAACTCTGCAATTTTCTGCAGAATATTTTACAATATCATGTATGATGCACTCCAACATTCGCCTATGTGACATTAATCGCAGTACAACATTTGCGTACCGATCTTGGAAATCCACGAAAAAGTAAATCCAAGGCCACGGTACTGGTACCAGTAGAAATGGAAGGCGAAGCCTGTCAAATACATATTTCATACATTAACGGCCTAGCCGTTTCCTCCTGCACCTAAACACTGTGAGGTTCTGCGTTTTCTCTAATGTAGACATCAGCTTCAGGAAGTTTGTCCGTTAAAATTCTGTCAACATCGCGTGCGTGTCTGTGACATAATCTTGAAGTTAACGTTTGGACGTGAGACCCACTCAACTAGAGAGATAACAGCACAAACTTTGTGCAAAATGTTTTGCCTTTTAAAGGCAGCTCGACGCACGGTCGAATCAATTTACTGGTTCAAATATGGCGAGTGATAAATTGTTAAACGATACTCCTGTTGCTGACATTGCACTGTTACATACAACTACCAGTGCACGCTTAATGAAGTCTTGATTTGTAACACCAGATGCTGTTTGTTTTGAATAATGAGCAAATTACATGCAGTATCTAAAGTTCCTGCTCGCTTTATTCGTATGCTAAATTATTCTGCTTTCTCCGTCAAAAGCATTTATTGGACATTCAGCTTTAGCTGGGAATATTTATTTCGAGCTCACCCTTAACCACACTTTTCAACTAGGTAGTGATCTACTCCAATCACCTTAAATGCCTTGTTTGTTAAGAGAATAACCCACTAAAAAGACAGGGTAAGGTAGGATTTCCATTCGTTTATGCTATTTATTATTTACTTACATGGGAACTATCACTGTACTCCCACCGCTATACATCTGAGAATTTGGTGATATGTCTGCTGTATATAAACCATGTACACCAAAAATCTGCTGCGGAGTGGAAACACGAAACCCAAAACTAAAACTTACTTGCAAGAAGCTGCTGGTCATCCCTCGTCAGCCCTGTGCCAGATGTGGGGGATGGCGCCATTTGTAGACTGCTGCCCGTCAGGGATAAACAATCCCTCCCATACAATGCTGAGTTATTACGCAGGGAGAAACCGGAGATTCCAGAGAAAACCCGCCCGTGCGCTGTGTTGTCAAACACAAATCTCATTTGCGGTCCCCTAGATCAAACCGGGGCTGCCTTGGTGAGATTCGAGTGGTGTAAGCACTTGGCCACGGCGCGGCCAATTCAAGTACTTTCAGCAATACTCCGCACCTAATTTTTGGCACACAGGCCCCACATAGAGCAGAGATGATGCCAACAAACTTTCAGGCGCTTACAGGTGTGAGCATAGTGATAGTTCCCTTGTAAGAAACAATTGATGGTTTTTCAGAAGGACGATATAATTGAGGAGAAGTTGTAGTTAAGTTCATAGGAAAATGTAGGGGAATGTCGGAAGAGAAAAGTACTCCAAGCCCACCATATTTGGCACAAAGGAATAATTACAGTAGATATGACATGATTAATTACATCAATCAGAAAGGAGAGGAAGAATTGGCATACGTGAAACCTTATTGTCCTTTTTGAAGCCTCCAGGAGATAGCGCTGAAACCAGACATATAAAGAACAACAAACTTTCTAAAACTGCAGTATCCAAATTGAAAGATGTGATGCAGACAAAAAGAAACTTTTCTTAAATAACCATGTGTGAGAAACTCATTCAGTGAGTACTGAATCACTAGGATTTTTAAGAGTGGTAGAGAAATACACCGATTTTAAACGTTTTTAAGAAACAGCAATGGTACACTGGGGCATGCGGTATATCGCAATGTTACACACACCGATCTCTATCTGAACGATGATAGATTCCATCATAAGTCTCAACGACAGGGAGTTCTCAATACACTGGCCCATAGAGCTTTGTCTATCTCTGATCCCAGTCACTTAAATCAAGAATTACAGCACCCGAGACTCACTTTCTGTCAAAATGGCTACTCCGAATATGACGTTGAAGCCTCGATCACCAAAGCTAGGAAAGGGAAACCTGTAATACAGCAAGCGTCAGATAAGCCTACCGCTACAGCCTGCATCCCGTTTACCGGCAATCTATCCGGCAGAATCAGCAGAATTCTCGCCAAATACAACATCAGGACCATCCACAAGCCACCTCCGGAGATTAAACATCTGTTGAGACCAGTGAAAAATAAACGGGACTTCCAAGTTCCGGGAGTGTACCGCATTCGCTGTGAATGTGGGACAGCGTATATAGGACAAACCGTAAGGACCATCGTTACTAGAATAATCGAACACGAACGGAGCATTCGTTTAATGCAACCTAAGAAGTCTGGGCTGGCAGAGCATTGTTTTGATAACGACCATAGAGCCAATTTTTGGAAGACGACCATCTTGGCAAAATGCAACAGTTACTGGGACTGGAGAATTAAGGCGGCTTTTGCGATTTCCTCTGAAAGAAGCACGCTTAATCGTGATGCTGGATATCAGTTCAGTTCCTCTTGGAAACCGGCCTTAAAAAGGAAATCCGTCGAATTAAGAAGCAAAGATCAATACAGCTTGATAATCAAGTTAAGTAGTTACGTTTCATTGACACGATTTTCTATACTCACGACATATCCTGACCTGGCATTTAATTTACTGAAAACAGTCTTCTGTTCAGTAATGCGAATGTTGGTAGTGCTTTGTTTTTGTTGATAGGTGTGTTATATCCAGTTTTTTTTTTTTTGTAAATTACGTCATATTGGACGATGAATGGAATGGGTGAAATGATGCTCAAATGTTTCCAGGGTCCATGGAGCTTAGAGTTACCCGACAGTCGTCTTTCAGGATAAGGGAAAATCCCGGAAAAAACCTTAGACAGGTAACTCACCCTGACCGAGATTTGAACTCGGGACCTCTTGAACGTGAGGCAGACACTCTACCACCACGCTACCGAGGCGGGCGTTATATCCAGTATTTCATTTTGTGGTTGTAACATTTATAAAATATCCTGATAATGGGAGAGATGTACACCCCCGAAACGTTAATACCTAATAATATTTTCACCTGGCTGGCTGCCCGAGAAGAAAGTGAGCGTGTTCGTCGCTAGGAAATCTTCAAGTCTTATGTGTTTTATTTCTTTACTGATCTGACTAATGTTCCAAATCATCACCAATTATCTCAGCGCAAAGCTGGATCTTACACAGCACAGTGGTGCGTGCTATCTGTAAAATCCTTGATGTTTATTTTATGTGTTGCCATTACAAGAATTCTTTCAAATAATAATGCCTCCCAGTCAAAAGCAATACGGATAGACTTTCAATTAGACCCAGAGAAAGAAGTCAAACCTGTTGCGATACAAGAATCTTGTGAACCAAGGACGTCCCGGGCCGATCAACCGATTATTGAAAGTACTGTAAGAAATGAAGGCACCAGTTGGTGATGAACACCCTTCGTTATTTAGCCACTTAACGTCGTGCAAACTGACACCTGTAACACTTGGGCACACTCGGACCATTATTCTACTAACCTGTTGAATGGAATCTCAACTGAATTGCATTCGGCACTCTCCACTCAACTGAACATTTAGTGTCAATTGTCTACTGAAAATTCAAAGGGAATGGTTATGGAAAAGGAACCGATTCGAATTTCCGAAACGAAACTCCAGAACCAGGGAGGCTGCACTCAATAGCCATTGTTCTCCATGGGTTATTGTTATGCTAGAAAAAGCCACTAGATGCAACTGAGCCTGGATAGCCGAGTAGGCGTGTGCGTGTCGGCAGCCGCACACTACGGCAGTGGTACTTATAATAATTATTAATGTGCAAAATGAGCTGGGGCTCCATCTGGTATGGAGGGCTGCTTCCTCCGGTAACAAACATTCTGTACATTGTTTACCTGAATGAAGGAGGCAACAGAAAATAGTCGTCTACGAGAGCTGCTGGAATTCTCCACGGAAATAACAAGCTCGTCTATACTTTCTTCCGGAACTCTTTCAATTTCCCAAACTGCACTTATTACGCCTTTTGCATGCTATAATGGTTTTACCTAATTTTCAGCATCTACTGATATTAACGCCTTTTTCATCAGTTTTATTACCAGCAACACTATGATGTCTTTGTTCTTTGGACCAAAAATAACTCTTTGCTAGATTAATTTGACCGGGTGAAAATGTCAATAGTAATTTATGACCGTGCTCTGCAGCAATGCCATCGACCGCACAACTTGGAAGCCACGGTTTATTAGTTTTCACAAGTTCTAGTAGCTCTATTTTTTCGGTTTCTTCTTCACTGGTACATTGTAGCGAGAAAGCCATTAAATTATTTCATTTTGTCTAGTTCTCATTGTTAGTTCTCTATCGGATATTACAGAGTGTTATTTTGCATTGTCCATTAATCTTACAGATGGTCTCGATAAATTGGAAAAAGCTGTTCATTGAACCATTTTGAGAAGTGGTATGATTTATCTCCTCATGATAATAAATACTCTTTTTATTTAGAAAGAAGGCAACACTGGAACAAAACCTAATGTAGCTCCGGAATGTTGAAGTATTCTGACTCATTTCACTACTGGCACATTGATTGTCCTTTCAGCATAGGTTGCTGAAAGAATGATTGGTATTAATCCACATTTGATTAAACTGAAAATTATGCATAACTAAAGATATTAGGATCCCATTTTCTTCCTCAATAAGAAAAAATTGACTGCATATTATCACAGTGTGGCATTGTTGTGCTGCTGCCACAGGCCGGAGCTGGGTGTATGGCAAGAGCTGACGCTCGCCAGGAGAGTAAAGCAGATGAAGAGAGGCTCCGGAACGTTCTGCCCAATGATACGGCCGCGAAAGTTCTCGGAAGGTCTGTAGCTTTCTAGAATCAATGGCTGGGAAGTATAACTTCCGGCAAGGTGTAGGAAGCGGCAGTTGTTTGCTGGTTATTGTAACAGTCGACGATTGAAGTTTACCGCAGTGATTTCTTTCATTTGTTTTTGTGCAGAAGAACACCGAGTCAGCCTTGAAGACAGCTGAAAGTCAATTTCAAGCCTTTTTACTGCAGCAAAAGTTGTTCTAAATTTCTGCATACGAGATTTCCGAATTTACGTAACCTACGCAGTCACAATATAGTATATCCCTGGAAAGGATCTCGTTTACATGTTTTTCTTTCCTTTGCAGGTGTTTGTAGTTTAGATACCGATGTCTGTTACTTCTTCTTTATAATATTTTTCTTCCCCTATCTTAACTACAATATTCTTACCACTTCATAAGCCGCGCCGTGGCTCAGTGGTTAGACCGCTTGGCTCTCACCAAGGCGGCCCGGGTTCGATCCCAGGCGACCGCAAAGTGAGATTTGTGGTGGACAACACGGCGCTGGGGCGGGTTTTCTCCGGGACCTCCGGTTTCCCCGCCATCTCATTCCACTGGTACTCCATCTTCATCTCATGTACCATCAGTGTCACCGCCTGCGGTGCCGTATGTAGTAAAAGCGGGCATTAAACACTACACATTACCACTTCATAAATTATGCGAGGTGCTATTTAGTACCTTAGAGAGTGGAATATGCTCCCGGTCAATTTGACTTCGTTTCTTAGAAATATTCTTTTCGGAGCATATTGTTTCCCACGCGTATACAGTGTTATTCTTTTCGCGAGTGCGCTCGGTTTTGCTTGACTGTGTGAAATTTATGATTATTTTTGGACTTCCTGAAATATTCACTAAAATGTTAGCACAATTACAAGATATTGCAACACAAGTACAGATACGCATATTCCAACATACGTAAACACAAGGACAGTAACCATATAAATAGTACGATTCAAACGCACACATCAGTACCTAGGCAATCACTAACTGATGTAGGTGTTACAAGTTCGAGTTACAGAAAGGCAATGTTTATATTGCAGCGACAGTAGAAGATAAATGAGTTTGCTACTGCTGGCTTGCTCGTCAGGCACTTGCTATATCGGACACTATTATGTATTTCAAATGGGAAGGTGTTTGTCCTTGAGCGCCACTAGGTGAGCAACCAATCGGAGTACTGCGGTGTTGTCATATTGCATTTCGCCTAAGTGGTATGTGACGAGCGGCAAACTAATCAACCTCTAAGAAATACTGTTCGCACTAAGACAAAAATTCAGATTTTGCAAAAACTGATCTATGAGGAAAGAGAGAGTAATGTATTTAACATAACCGTAAAAAACCCATATTTTTAGCTGAAATAGTTTTCCTAATACAGATAAATAAAGTAGATACCACTATATTATAACAATGCATTGCGACGTAAGCACAGTAATGAATACCATTATTGGTTTATATGTATGCGTGTACGTATACTTTAAATTACTCAGAACTGAAACGTAAACATTTGACATGACGTGGTGAAAGAAATATGCACTTTGAATAAGCCAAGGCGTTTGTTAAATTCGAAGAGAGGAAACGATACACTTCTTGCTCGTCTGGCAGAACGTGTCTGGTCACATTATATCTTTGTTTGTGAATGGTTCGCAATCTCTATTTACTCTAGAGTTCAAAGCAGAATTATTCAGTTACTCTTCCATGAAATAGTGTATCAGCTGGAGCAACGAGACACGATCCCCTTTCCCCCTTACTACTGCTAGAACAATCACATAGTTAATGTGGGCTCAAATTATGTTGCAAACAGAAATAATATTTTTAAACTTACTGACATTGAACGAATTATTTACGAAGAAATTGACAAGGAACACAACAATACTGGGAAAACTGCGTGAGACATCAGATAAACTACAAGAAGACAACTTTTGGAAAGAAATAGCACGTAACGAGGTTTGGGAACCTAACATCATAAATTTGCAGTACTCAGATGTTGAAGACAATGACAATGACAATGACAATGACGAATTATCTCTTCACGTAACATTTACAGCTATACGGATGCACCGTTGGTATTTTCGTTGGATTAGAAAAGTAATTCATATACTATAATTAACTTTAAACTAAATATTTAAAACATTTGCGTAATATACAAATTTTCATGTTGCAATTTTGATTTCAACAACTGCATTATTATAAAGCTATGTAAAATTTAGTTAGTGTTAGCGCCGCGAAGCACAAGTGTGCGAGAGATAGGGAAATATAAAAAGAGTGGGGATAACGAGGTGGCTACGGTGAAGGCTCTAACGCATCTCATTGGCTACAGGCGAGAACTCTTCCCATTTGAAACACATAATAGGTTTCGGCATCTACCATTGCTGTGGAAAGTGTTAGCTTCCATTGGTCCTTCTTTTCATTGCTCTGAGGACCGTAATAACGTATCCATCTCTTCCCGTTCGCTTAAAACCTTTCACTATGTAGTTAGCAACTGTCAGTCATGTTCTTGATTGTTGGCGAGTATAAACTATGGTAAACGTTGCTCTTGAACTTGCTTCTGGATTGTTCTGTAACATCACCCTTGTTCCTCAAGGCTTGGTGTATGGTGTACGAGTATACGCCACTGATCATTAATCTGTGCTGGCGTTTCCTAAAAGATAGGTGGACATCTTCATGGTAGATTCGCAGGTCCCTTAAACTATAGCCTTCAGCTGCTTTGTAACCAAAGTGCAATGTCTCAATGTTTTTCCGTAAGTAGTACTCATTTGATACTACTCTTACCACACAGGTACTATCTTTCAAGAAAGTAAATGTTCACTTTCCGCTGGTCAGTATCACTCAGGGGTTTCATGACTACATGGTATGAAAACTAAATCGGCCATGCTCGTAGATGTATAGTGTCGTGGTCACCATTTTAACCTGATACTCACTTCGAAGATTTCTAAGGCTATATTAATCCAGTATAACAAAAGATTGAGTATATATCACAAAGTAATAATTCTCTTGCAGCTGAGCAATTAACTACATGGCGTTGAAAAATGTGCAAAAAAACGGAAAACACGTGGAGTTATGATTTTAACAGAACCAATGTCTATATTGTATATAAAGCAAGCTTCCTTAAGTGCTCACGTAGCTAAATGACAAAGAGCACGTGCTGTGATATATAGTTCTAGGGTTCATGGTTGGAGTACCATCCTGTGCATATGTTCTTTATTCCATATTTTTAATTTGTTAGATTAAGTAACGAACCAATTTACAACTGTTCTCTTGGGATAAGCTGTTACTAATGGGATTGGGCAATTAGCAAGAAGACGAATTCGAGGAAGAATGGCGGCTTAAGAGCTTACTACAAACACATGTTATAGTAGCTCAGTGGCAAAGTACATGGTGTCACTGAGTCGAGGATTCATGTTTCGAAACCTAGTATGCAGCCATAATTTTTATTCCAATGTTTTTACTTTGTAAGACACCGTAACGAATGTAATTATACTCTCTCTCTTGCGACTAAGTTAATAACATGTTTTAGAAAAGAATGCCTGAAGTTTCCAGAAGGTTGAATGATAATTTTAATGGAGCCAGATCTTAAACGCTGTATACCATCCATCTGTTCTAACAATAAGCTAATATATAAAAGAACAAGAAATTGAATAATTCCCATCTTGAGAAAAACAAACTAAGAGCTGCAATATAACTGTGTAATCCAGTGAAGTGTAAGACAAAACTGAAAAGATATTTTGTGTAACCTTAGTAACAAATAGCCATTATTAGGAATTACAAAAAGAAGACGATATTCAAAGATAATGTTGCTTAGGAAACAAAGTAAAAAGCTGTCATTTGTTCATGAAGCCAACGTTATACATTAACAAATGAATTACATTATGAAACACTTGAGATGTTGACCCTATTAAGCCACCATTCATCCCGGCATTCGTCTTCTTGCTAATTCTCCAATGCCATTAGTAATAGCTTACCCCAAGAGAACAGTTGTAAATTGGTTCGTTGCTTAATCTAACAAATTAAAAATCTGGAATAAAAAAAACATATCCACAGGATGGTACTGCAAAAATGAACCCCCGTAATATTTATCACAGCGCGTGCTCTCTTGTCATTGAGCTACATGAGCGCTTAAGGGAGCTTGCTTTATATACGGTATAGATATTAGTTCTGTTAAAATCATAATTCCACGTGTTTTCTGTTTTCTTGAACATTTTCAGACGCCATGTAGTTAATTGCTCAGCTGCAAGATAATTTTCACTTACTTTGTGATAAATACTCAATAGTTTCTTATTCTGGGTTAATATAGCCTTAGAAATCTTCGAAGTGAGTATCAGATTAAAATGGCGACCACGACACTATATAGCTACGAACATGGCCAATTTAGTTTTCATACCATCTAGTCACGGAACGCCTGAGTGATACTGACCCACAGAAAGCGTACATTTAATTTCTTGAAAGATAGTACTTGTGCAACCTGTGTCGAAAAGCATGACTTGCTACGTACCTCAAATCAGTATTCGGTGGAAGCAAATTAAAAAACGAACAAACAAACAAATTGATAATGTTACATTCACATGTGTGAGTGCTTTGATTACATATTTCATTGCAGGTACAATGCGAATAGGGTAGTATACAGTGATACTCAAATATTTTAAGAGCTGAACGTTATTTGACAGATTTGAAATTTTATTTCATTTACAATTTATAAAAAGGACCTCTGATATGTTACACACATTAGTTTCTCTACTCTTGTACAAACGTATTCTTCTATTTACGTTATATTAATGGAGACAATAATACCTAATTATCTTATGTTCTCGTAGATTCAGACATAACGGGATTACAGTAGTTAAGTGATAGTGGAGTCTTTTAAGCGCTCGTCACTGTGTGTTGGCTTTTAAATCTCTTTCCGTGTCCAAAAGATGAAAGAATGAATAACTTATTCAGTTATTCCTATTTCAAGAAGGTAGAACTTTTGGAAAATTCAAGCCACCGGGTTTATCTTAGAAATTGACTTCTGTTTTTTTTGCGTAGATGTGTACTTTAACGAGATTTATATTTTTGGTGTGGTAGCGCAATGGTAGCGCCCCTGACTTTGGCGCGGAAGCACTTGGTTCAACCTCCGGTACCCGCATGGGTGGCCTGGTTCGGGGTGCAGTCAGTCTGGTGATACCAATCAAGTAGCTAGCCTGATAGAAAGGTAGCGGGATCTCCTGCCACCCACGAGGTATATGGCTGGACGACATAATGGCCGGGCAAAAAGTGTAAACTGTGTATAGGGGAGACGCCTTAGTGACAGTTTAACACATTTTATTTCTTAGATTTAATACAGAATGAAGAGGACTTCTGAAAACATTCCCGGAAAGTCCAAGATATGCATTTCATTTTCCATGAAAATATCTTAAACATAGGGAAGCTGTATAATATCGTTAGTTATTTGAGAAAACCAAAAATTTCAACAAGGTTTCATCTAAAGCAGTTTGAGTTAGAGAGAGTTACTTATTTTTTAATTTACGGGTTGCATCCTTAAACTATAATTGCCAAATTTGGTACTTAAGGGAATTTTCGTTCTTGAGTTTTACACAGACATTTTCCTGAAAATATATTTTACTAAACTTTTAGGAATCTGTTAGGTCCAAATCATGTATTACCCATGAACTCTCCATTTGAACATTTTGGATGGAATGCAAGTCCTGTTGTACTTACTGTGCAAATGAGAAAGGGATTCCTGTTTGCTCACTCACGTGTTACTTCTGCGGGTTCCTTGCCCAATCAGTGTCTTGTTGACATACGGCTATTTCTTAAAATTTTAGGAATGATGATAAATTAAGTATATTTAGTACATTTATTGTATCATTATTCCTATTGGTTATGCTCTTAGGGTACTGAAATTTGGAAGATCTATATGATACACTCCAATATCTATTAAGTGGGGAAAACAGTGATAAAGAACAAGCTGGTCCAACGGGAATCGAACCTAGGATTTCCGAATAGCAACCATACTGGTCACTTAGAATGAGTATAGGAAGTGAGGTGATGATTGAGTTGAGTGAGTGTTTTTGTGTGTAATTTTACGTCCTCCAACGCTGTCATATCGGGCGGTGAATGAAATAAGTGAAATGATGCTCAAATGAGCTCGGGGTCCATGGAGCTTAGAGCTATCCGACATTCGTCTTTTAAGGATAAGGGAAAACCCCGGAAAAACCTTATCCAGGGAACTCACTCTGACCGAGATTCGAAACCGGGACCTCTTGAACGTGAGGCAGACTTGCTACCATCTACGCTTCCGAGGCGGGCAGTATTGGATTGCTGAGTGGAATAAACGTTATAAGGGATTGGACTCACTAAGTGACCCAATCCCTCCCTAAAATTGTATTGGTCAGTCGTGAATTGTAGCGAATGACTTCATTTTTCTGCTGTACTACTTTTCGGCAATCAATTGCTATTTTTCTCTTTCAAATATGGAATCTTGCTGCCAAAACATTTTTTCATAAGGATGCATAGCTAATTCATACAGTCTTTGTTAATTGACTGTATTTATTGGATGTGTTTTTACACGTTTCTGAGTTGTAAAGAATCTTTCGACCCCCGTTGATGGCATTGGCAGCATGATTACCAATTTTGTAATAAGTGCTGTTTCTTGGAAAGTTTCGCATGTATCTTTAGTCTGTGCAAACAAAAATATAGGTATTGCTCCAGCGACAGCGCAGTTCTGGCCTTGAAAATCAAACCGGAAATTCACTTTCTAATCTTATATTCAAAGAACGCATATACTGTCAATGGCTACTTGAGATATATTTTAGGAAAATTTATTTCATACAAATGAGACTTATCAACGTGAATGAGTCTGAAAGCTATTATGTGATTTAGAAACTGGAACCTGATTTCGATTCCCAAGAGAATTGTGTCACAATCCTCCAAAACTTCTTTGCTTAGATCACTTGGTTCCTTTCTTCTTTTAGTAGGTGCTTTGTACTTTTGATACTACTTCTCTGAAAATGCCATGAATTCCAGCTCCAACAAAATTTTCTCAATATTTTCCATATCATGTTTAGCCTTGACTGCATTTAAATTCCTAATCTGCCCTTAACCAAGTACAATTTCAACTTGGGACATGTTTCTATGAGAAATGTTAGCCAGTAGTGAAAGGTTGGTTCACCCAGAAGATAGCAGCAGGAAGAAGATTAAGAGGTCATGGTCACCGATCGAATGATTTCATCTTCTCTAACACCACAGCAGAATAATTAAACTTATATTAATGTAGGCGTGTGAGACGGAGAGAGAGGGGTGGGGGAGGGCTGAGGTAGAGCGGGAGAGAGTGCGAGAGGGGCAGGGTGAGGGGGAGGGGGTGAGGGGGGAGAGGGACCGGCAGAGCACAACAGGATACAACAAAAAAGGCATATAGGACCAAAGTGTACAAGATTTATATCCAGGTTCGTTTTCTAACTTTCTTTTAAATTTCCTTTTTTTTTTTTTTTTTTTTTTTTGTTTTGTTTTTTGCTGAATATGTTTGACTCTGTTACTCTGCGTTTTAAACTTAGATTCACGCAAGCCCTGATGCACGAGCCTAGACACCAGCCCATGTCTCTCCAGTCCATGAAACTGTTAGAATGAAGTGCCTTATCGATCTAATTTTTAAGTCCACATTTAACCAAATTACTTATTTGTTAAAATGCTCTTCTTTAGCAATGCCTTTCTGTTCCCTCTCCTTTCATTATTTTACCGGTGAATTGAAGCATGTTTTTCCATAGTACACACACACGCGCGCGCGCGCGTGCCCGCCTCGGTAGCGTGGTGGCAGCGTGTCTGCCTCACGTTCAAGGGGTCCCGAGTTCGAATCTCGGTTAGGGTGAGCTACCTGGATAAGGTTTTTTCCGAAGTGTTCACTTATCCTGAAAGACGAATGTCGGGTAATTCTAAGCTCTATGGACCCTGGGTTCACTCATTTCAGCACCATTTCACCCATTCCATTCATCGTCCGATATGACTTAACTAACGTTGGAGAACGTAAATTACAAAAAAAAAAAGAAAAAAAAACAAGGCCTCGTGCCTTCATGCTTGAAGCTAGACATTAAACCCAGCCCACGAAATGCGAGACTGAAGTATCTTGTCGATCAATGTTTTCAGAATTAACATTTAACCAAACGATTTTTATTTGTTGTTTTTTGCATGTTTGTGTGCTCCTTTTTATTTGAGCATGTTTGTCCACAGTAAACCTATACACACAAATCCTCATGCTCGAAGCTAGACACCTATAGTCACCCAGCCCACGAGTAAAATTTTTCTAGGTGAGTGTTAGAGTAGGTTATATACTATAATGAATATTTATATCCACTTCATCTTGCAATTATCTAGATTAGGCGTGGTGAATGGTGGCGTGTTGCCTTTGTGGTGCTTTGAGAAGATAACCAATTATCGTTCGCCGGTACGAAATCGTCTGTTCGAACCTCTTCGAAAAGCTAACATGACATTGAAGTATCAACCGTGATGTTTAATCTGGAAACCTTAGGAAAACCATTGCGATGCGCTTGTCACCGTCATATTTGGCCGCTCTACGTAGTGATATCTAATCAATGTAATGTTGAACCCTTTAGGGTTCGAAGTAGTGTCATGGCAGTCCGTAGGGGAGGGGATCCGCCCCCTTCAGCTGCCGTGGTGTGGGCGCTGCGGACCCCTAGCCCTGGTAGTACCTCTGACGTTATTAGAGGAACCTCGGGCTGAACATTCGAGCCCTTCCCTGATTGGGAGTTGTTCGGATTGTGTTGGACTCGAGGGGGTAGTGGTTCCCGATACACGTGGGAGATCGGATACGTCTCCGGATGGGTTTGAGGGAAGCCATTAATATTCCCGCGTACTAGCCAGCATAGCTAGTAGAAGATGAGCTAGATCTACAGGCGGCCCCACCGAGGTCAAATCGGTAGCTTTCCTATTTTGGAGTTGGAATGCGTAAATGGCGTATCCACTTCCATCCCGTCTTGAGTCCACAGGACCAGATGGGGGGGGGCGGCTTGTTAGTCTCTAGGTCTTGCCCTATGGAAAGCTTCACGGAGACGCTGGGCGCCATTTTGGGACAGCTCGGTAACTCCCTGGTCGAAGGAGGCCCGAGTCCTTGGTCCTACGGGTCCAGTACTAATAGGAGTAGAACCTCTGGCATTACATTACATGTCATGACAGTCTTAGTTGATATTAAATGGTAAAATTACATAAATGTTGCACAGCTCACGGTAACGAATTCAAAATTCCAGGAGGAAAGAAGTGGAAACCTCGAACAAAAGACAGGCGAGAGGAATCTTTTCAGAACGCAAGTTTCCCTATAGTGGGATGAATGACCGACAAACCACTTAAAGAACCTTTGTAGACTTGTTATCATCTTTCTTTTTCTTTTTCGTCTAGCAAAAGACAAACAAGATTATGACATCATATCTCAGTTAGCAGGCGCTGTTCACAGAATAATGACGTCCACCAAGTTTTACCTCCGCAAATAATTTGCCTTACATTTTTCTCCGAGCTCACTCAGTGAATATTTAAAGTTAATGAAAGAAGTCAACTTTAATAAAGAAGAGATGGTATTCAGGTCGTCGCCAAAAGTTAGTTCTTCATTATTTATGTAGAGTTTTCAGCCGAGGGAATAATGGAATACCTCAACAGAGATCGTAAAGTGCTTGTGACTGGGTCGAAAAATATGTGCGTTACAAGATGCCTAGCATTACTTTATTACTGAAAAATAAGACTCTCCAGTATGATTATTTAGGTTCAATTTGAAGGCTATAGAGCCACATTTTGGGTCTTAAAAGCAACAAAGTTTGGCATTTTATTTCAGGTGGTACGTAAAATTTGTGAATTATGCTTAGCTATCTAATAAATATTTCCTGAAACAATTCTAAAATGTATGTTGTATTCAATGTATGTTCTTCTGAAAGTATTCTTTCTAAAGATTATTAGTCTATATGAATCTTGTTAAGCTATATTTTAATTCACAATACTTGGCTTATCTGTCCTTGCTGTACTACGAGGGTGGGTCAAAAAGTAATGCCACCTATTATTTTACTTAAAGAAGTAAGTTATGTCTTTTTTTTTTTTGTTTACCGTGGAGGGGAAAACCCAGTTACAGGCGACGGCCCACGTGCGATGGCCGACAGTGTGAGGGTCCCCGTGCCCTGAGGGCCCAGGCATACTCACTAAAAAAAAACCTCCACGTGTTAGTTACGTGAATGTTATATTATTTTGCGTTCATTTATTATCATGCTTCATTGTCGGGTCCCGCATAGCACCCCAGTTAGTATGTGGTAACTACTATGCTGGCATGCGATGCATGCGAGCGCGTCAACGTTGCCTCTTGGTGGTGACCATGAAACCTGGGCACCACCAGGTGTTAATCATGCGTTAGTATTGTTATATACATGCGGCTCAGGCCGGGTAGCCCTGTTAGTCAGTGTTGCGCGAATGTTACTTATTTATTATTTATACGTGCTTTGTAAGCCTATGTGTATTGTGATAATAAAGCTCAGGCCTTGGTGACCTGTTAATCAGGGATTAGTAGTGGTAGGTTATTAGTGTTCTACTTATGTCCCCAGTTTCCTGGGTTTGTCAGTGGTTGGTATGTGGCATGCAGTTTCGAACTATGTGTTCGGTCGTCCTTTGTTCCGGCGTGGCCTTTCGTCAGTTCCTTGGTCCATGCGTTGTGTCGGTGTGTCCTACTCCATCTGCAGTCGCCCGCTGTCTCTGCGCCTGTAGGACGCTGGTGGGAGGCCCTCTAACTCCCGGACCGCCTTAAATGATGTCAAGGGCTTGGAGGGCGCTGTGCGGGCAGCGTTCTGAAAAGAATCAGTAAGAAAAAGATTAATGAAGGGAAAGTAGGAGTGTCAGCCTAACTGTCTGTGTCAGTCGTCCCTTATTAGGTTGTTCAGGAAGTTCTGAACGTCGTCTTCGTCGTCGTGTGTGAGTCTTCTTTCGAATAGTGACAATGATCGCGCGTGTATGTTTATTTCTGTAGTGTAGTTTCTGAGTCGTGAGATTAGAGGATTGTGATGCATCTCTAGGTTTTTATAGGTGTCATATGCTAGCTTCTTAATGAATTCTTCAACTGTGTGCATCTTTAGTTCGCTGTGTAGTAGGTCGGCTTGGTGCTGTGTGAGGTACTTTCGCTATCATTCGTAATATTTTGTTTTGAAATTTCTGTAGTCATAGTATGTATGTTTTGGCGGCATACCCCCAGACCGGAGTTGCGTATGTGAATATGGGCCTTATAAGAGTTTTGTACACCGTAAGCCCTAAGTTCATGTTTATATGGGAGTTCATGCTTATCAGGGGGTAGAGCCTGCCCAATTGGGCGTTGGCTTTACCCCTGATTTGATGGACGTGCTTTTTCCCCGTCAGCCCTTGGTCCATTTTGAGTCCTAGCCAGGTGACTGTGTCCGTCCACTCAATATTTTCTCCGAAGATAGAGAGTGAGGGGAGCTGGTGTTTTCCCAATCTGTGCTTAAGTTTTTTGGTAAATATTATGGCTTCCGTTTTTCTTGGGTTTACCTTAATACGCCATTTTGTGAACCATTCTTCTAGATTATTCAGGGCGTTTTGTAGTCTCCGGTGGATGAAATCCGGTTTGGCTGATTGAGTCACAATTGCTGTATCATCAGCGTAGATGTATAGGTCTGTGTAATTGGTTTTCGGTATGTCGTTCATAGTGATGTTAAAGATAATCGGCCCTAGGATACTTCCCTGAGGGACTCCCGCATTGATTTGGCGGGGGGGGGGGGTCAATAATTGGTTGTTAACTTTCGATTGGAATTTGTAGTCGTGTAGGTAGTTCGCGATGGGCTTTATTAATATGTCGTGTATGTGCAACGTTTTGAACCTTTTGAGCAGTCCTGCGTGCCACACCCTGTCGAATGCACGTTCGACGTCGAGCAAGAGTGCTCCTGTTGATTTGCGGATGTTAAACCCGTGAGTTATGTGTTCTGTGGCTCGGAGTAGTTGAAGCGTTGTGGAGTGTTTGACTCTAAACCCAAATTGCTCCGGGATTGTGATATTTTGTTTGATTAGTTGGCTATTGAGTCGTTTGAGTATGTCCTTTCCGAGGAGTTTACCAAGAACGCTTAGAAGACTAATTGGCCTGTAGTTTTGCGGGTGAGAGGCGTCTTTGCCCTTCTTGGGGAAGTGCACCACAGTGGCAAGCTTCCATCTCTCGGGATAATATTCTTTCTCTAGTGTGTAATTGAATATATTTGCTAGTAATTTGATGGCGTCCTCCGGTAGGTTGGCAAGTGCCACGGTTGGGATTCCATCAGGGCCCGGCGCTTTTCGTTTGGGGAGGTGCTTAATTATCCATTTAATTTCGCTGGGACATGTCTTTCTCACTTTATTGTGAGTTCTTAGCTCTTTGTAGTTCTTTGTTTCTGCTTCCGTCTCTTCCGCAAATTGTGGTCAGGACGGAATGGTGTTGGGAGTTAGCGTAGCTTGCAGTTAAGTTATGTCAAAACTTTGAATTTGGCGCAATTCCTAAAACCTTCTTCTCCAATCTCCTGCAGTAGTAACTTCCTAAGTCAACAGGTGGCAGCACTGCATCCTCTTGCAAAATGGCTGACATGACATTCGTATTAGACAGCGTTCTGTGATTGAAGTTTTGACTGCGGAAGGTGAAACGCCAACTCGCATTCACGAAAGGCTAAAAAATGTGTATGGTGAAACAATGGTGGATGTCAGCACTGTTAGACGATGGGTTCGTCGCTGTAACGAAGCTGTAGGGCAAACTTCATTGGCAGATGAAAAGCGAAGTGGTAGGCCGGTGACTGCATTAACTCCATGCAACATTCAGCGAGTGGATGACATTCGTTGTGATCGCCGGGTAGCAACAGGTGAATTGTGTCGCATTACCTCCCTCAGTAAGGGAAGTGTGATGACGATTATTCAACAACTGGGTTACTCAAAAGTTTGTTCACGTTGGGTGCCAAAAATATTAACCGCCCAAAACAAAGAAACAAGAAAACCAATAGCCCCCGAACACTTGCAGCGTTTTTGTTTTGGAAAAAATTGTTACTGGAGACGAAACGTGGGTTCACTTTTGTGAACCTGAATCAAAGAGGCCGTCAATGGAATGCCATCACACAACGTCACCGAAGAAAAAAAATCAAAACTCATTGGTCGCCAAGGAAAGCTATGGCGACAGTGTTTTGGGATGCAGAGGGTGTGCTTATGATTCAGTTTTTTGGAGCAGGGATGCACAATAAATTCTGTCCAATACGTCAGAAGTCTCAAAAAGCTGAAGGCAGGTCTTCGTCGAGTTCGCCCAACAAAAACTCTGGAGTATGTTCTTCTTTTGCATGACAATGCAAGACCACACATCAGCCGTTGCACCACTGCAGAAATTGAGAAATTGGGATGGCAAGTCTTACCTCACCTCCCACACAGCCCTGACCTGGCACCATCAGACTTCCATCTGTTCGGGCCACTAAAGGAAGCTCATCGTGAGATTCATTTTGAAGATGAGGAGGCTGTGAAAACGCCCGTGCGTCAATGGCTTAGGAAGCAAGACCGTGTGTTTCACCACACTAGGATACATGCCCTAGTTAAAAGGTGGACTAAAACTGTGGAAAAGGACGGAGATTATATTGAATAGTGACAAATTAATTGTCAATGTTGCAGTTTTCAAGCTATGTAAATTAGATTCAATTTTCTTGGCAATTAAAAGAGAAAAAATAGGAGACATCACTTTTTTACCCACCCTCGTACCGTTCTTAATCTCCAATGAAGTTAATTTCACCGACTTTTGCACTCTTACAGAAATTATTGTATATAATTTATAGTGAAACATTCCCGTTAAACTTTGTAATTTTGTGCAGTGCCAAAAGTTTTATATAATGGATGAAAAATTTCCCGACATTCGCATAAAAGGACAAGAGATATCAGCTTCTTTAACCTCTCCACGAGTCTTCCAAGTTCTGGAAATGCTGCATACCATATACGTACCTACTCTTTGGTGAAGAGTTGTCCGTCTGAATGATAGAGCAATTTTTAGATAACTATAGGTAAAATCTTAAATTTAAAGACGTTGTACTTTCTTTTTAGTCCCAGAATTATTAAATAAATAAAAACTACATACTTTTCATATAATAAAAATGTCGAACACAACAAAGAAATGATATTCTACAATTCCACGCCGGCTTATTTGGAAAACGCATATCCTGTGACATCGAGAAAAATCTCCTTTCATAGGAATATCAGTACTCGGACTTGTAATGTAAACAATTTGTTCTCTTTATATAATTAATTAAAATGCATTGCTAATGAACATGATTATAAAATATAAACACAAAGGAAATAATGGAAAAACTTTCTTGGTTGGGAGTGATTACGCTGCGAAGGGGATTCGGCAAGTTAAGTGCAGAGGATCTACCCATTTAGTCCAAAGACCCTTAAGTCCAAGGTGCCTGGCCTCCTTCAACCCGGGAGCGATGGATAACTTCGGGTGTCTTTCCATAGGGCAATACCTGATTTCTTAAAAAGCCCTCCGTTGACAACGACAAGACGGGATGGAAGTGGATACGCCACTTACGCGCGTCAACCCCGCAGGGAAGACTACCTAGAACCTCGGTGGGGCCGCCAGGTGATCTAGCACACCTTCTAATAGCTCTGCAGGCTAGTATCCGGGACTTATGAGGCAACTACCCCCTCCTTGCGGCCGTAGCCTAGACGGAGGTATCCAATTCCCCGTGGGTGTCGGGAACACACTGCCCCCTCGAGTCCAACCCAATCCGAACAACTCCCCATCGGGAGGGGCTCGGCAGTTCGGCTCGAGGCTCTTATAGGAACGTCAGAGGTACCACAAGTGCTAAGGGTCCGCAGCGCTCGCACCACAGCAGCTGAAGGGGACGGATCTCCTCCCCTACGGGAACTGTAACGGGTCTTGATCTATTGTACCTATGCCCCAAGTGGGTCATCGTCGGGAGGAAGGATAAGGCGAGAGGAGACAGTACACGGTCGTCCAAAGGAGCTACGACTGTGCAGAGGGCAAGATCCCTATATTTCACTAAATGGAAACTCCCCGGCAGGACAGCATAATCGGCAGCCCACCCGACTGCGGTCCGGAAACCACCCACCAGGCTGGATGCAGAGACAGGAGACCGTCCTACAGGAGGAGGAAGTTTCACTCAGACCTTATCATCCTGCCATGAGGCGCCAAGACAACCGCCAACATTTATACCCTGAAAGAGACCACCAGATGAGAGGATATGAAATGATAATGGAGATGAAATGCAGGGACAGGATATTCGGGGGATGTAATTAATCTACACAGCATTCAGCTGACAACCAGGGAATCCTTCCAAAAACACTTTGGGTCTGTAGGTGGGCCACGGGAATCGATCCATGGCCTCCCGAATGTGGGTCACAGACGAAACCGTCTAAGCCATCCAAGTGAGTAAAATATTCTTACATGAGAAGTTTTAGTACCCATAAAATTCAACGCATGCATTTAGGGAGTTAGAATTAAGGTCGGGTAGCGCCGTGGCTGAGTGGTTAGACCGCTCGATTCTCACCAAGGCGGCGCGGGTTCGATCACACGCAAACGCAGAGTGAGATATGTGGTAGATAACACGGTGCTGGGTCAGCTTTTCTCTTGATCCTCCGGTTTCCTCCGCCAGAATTCCACCAACTGCTCTATCATCATATTTCCTATTATTTCATCTGCCATCCACTTCCCTCACTCTCATACCAGGCATCGGGCTGATTACCCATCCTGGATTCTGCCTCTCTCACTGATACAGAGATTCCGTTACTTATCCCGAATAAGGGTTAAGAGGAGCAAGAATACCCTGGCACCAGTAGTGGCATAAGACGTCAGTTAAAGAAGAACAATTATGTTTATTCTAAGTTTTGAGACGATTTCATTAAATAAACATCAGCAGTATTTCATAAATGACAATTAAGCAAAACCAGAGAGGATCGATTTAAACTTTTGAAATTCTGTTCGTTTTTTGTTGAAGCTTTGCATCATTACCACGGATTATACTTCTTGCAGTAATATGTAACCATCTTTTGTTTTTATATTTTAGGTATATATAATATTTACTCCAATAAATTTAGCAAATTAAGCCAGGAGCTTCTTTGCAAAGATGTTCTTTTATAA
>CM060950.1:230479304-230584304 GCA_030765055.1 Mantis religiosa
AAGTTCACTGCTACTTCACCACAGAACTTCATGAGGCTCATTATATTGTGACTTTATGGGTTCGTAGGATTAAAAACCTTGTTTGAAGAATTTCAAAATGCTCTTTCAAGTAAAAAAAGACACTTTGTACACACCTTACAGGCTCTAAAAATGACGTGACGCACACGTACGCAATCTCCAAGGTCTCCCATTGCTTCAGCACACGTAACAAACAAAAGTATTCACCTGCAGTACACTTCAAACCACTACACAGTGGCACACACACGATTAACAGCTCAACTCGCAGCTCCATTAACAACTGCTGGCAACTGACACTTTGCCGGCTTTTTTATCCCAGCTTTTGTTTCTAGAAACGCGTCTAGGCTTTAAGGCCTTTCGTGGCGTACCGAGAGCACAATGGAACTAGCTCTTTCTATTTCTCTCTCTGCCCCTCTCTCCCAGCAAGCGCTCAACACTTGCCCACGCGAGACCGGTACTGGCTTGTCGCGGCTCTAACGAAATAATGCGATCGTTGGTATAATCGTGCTGCTCGAACGGCTACCATGGCTTTATCTTTGTTAATAGAAATGCCTCAGATAACGCAATGATTACTCTAGTAAAAGTGAGAGGGGCAGGTGCCACGCTTCCAGGCCCCGTGCTAAGCACCAACGAACACATCACTTCAGCCAATGGAATTTGCAGGAATCACAAATGACAGATGATGTTCACTTCACGTGGAGTAAACAGTGCCTTATCTGAGAGGTATCTATTACCAAAGATAAATCCATGGTAACCTTTCGACCAACGCGGCTATACTTAGCTTTCGAGATGTGTAGAGGGCCTGAGGAAAATGCAGAAATGTGTTACGTATATTGCATATTATAAGTAGTGTTATTATAAAAGTTTAAAGGCAGAGTAATGTTTTTACTACAATTACCTTAATAAGCCAAAGAAGGCAGCTCAAATTCTTCTGGTCTGTATGGTAGCATCTTTCTCAGGCATTCTTATAATCCTCGATACCATGTCTCCATTATAGGTAGCTCCCCAGTTGAACAGATGTGGGTGGTTGGCTGAGGCGCAAATTTTCTTGACCGGCTGGATCTTAAATGGACATTTCGTCACACAGTTCTGATCTAAATTGTTTTCTAGTCATACACCATTTCCCGACAGACATTCACGACAATAAAAGATGAAGGTTTGATTCTTGAATTTGTAATCATGCTTATGAATTCCTCTAGGGGTTTCCATTCTTTGTTTCAAATTCCAAAGACAAACATTCTTATCACATTCCATGTAGGAATGCCTGTCTCTGAAGCGCAACGAAGAGTTAATAGTTGGATACGTGGCTATCGCACTGTCTCTGTTGGCAGAAGGATGACTTGCCAGGTTCTATCTTGGGAAAAAATTGGTTCTTTTCCTATACGCCAAAATTTAAACGTAAAAGAAAGCCATGACTAACCAGATTTTCCCCTTGTTTCATACCTTTAGAAGATAGTACTTCCCATGGAGTATCCCTCCCGCCTTGGTAGCGTGGTGGTAGCATGTCTGCCTCACGTTCAAGAGGTCCCGAGTTCGAATCTCGGTCCGGGTGCGTTACCTGGATAAGGTTTTTCCGGGGGTTTTCCTTATCCTGTAAGACGAATGTCAGGTAACTGTAAGCTCTATGGACCCCGGACTCATTTGAGCATCATTTCATCCATTCCATTCATCGTCCGATATGACTTAACGTTGGAGGACGTAAAGAATGGAGTATCCAATGACATGTTAAACTCATTTTGGAAAAAAAGGGACTTAACTGTATTTTTTCCCAGGACCCTTCGTATATTATTTAAATAAAAAACTTTAGGGACATTTTAAAGAATAAATAATAACGAAGCATTTTACCCACAAAGAATAGTTTGAGTTGCGGAATTTTGTTCAAGATCTTGGTGTTGCATCCTTGGAGAATGCTAAATTTAAGTACCAATTTATTTTGCCTTTTGAGTTACGCAGTTAGTAGACGTGGATACACTCGCGTGCTAATATTTTATTAAAAATATAGAACCTTGAAGCTGTATTTTGATATAGAAGCTTTTGGTGGAGTTATAATTATCTACCTTCAATAGATAAAACTAATCTTAAATGTGCCAATAAAATTTACCAAGGGGTTGCGAAGTGATGCCAAATCTGTATCGATGGTACATGCAATGTTATTAGGAATTACTGTAGGAAATTCATTACTTATATAAATTGACTTCAGCTATATTTTTGATGTATTGTCATAATACTCAATAGTCATATAGGAGAAACTCAGCGTTTTGTATTCTGCCAGGAGGGTACAACAGTTAGCAACTTAGTCAGGCCTGAGTTGTGATTTGGAATTTCATGCTGTAAGGCTTGTTTCAATCAATTCCATACGGTCTGAGTCCTTAAGCATGATTGCGTGCTTTCTGATCAGCTTCCTTGGCCTCTTTAGCTTTTCAAGCTTCCACTAACTGCACGGAGCAAAACGTACTCATACAACTAGGATATTTTGTTATTCTGGGGTGGAGGTTTTCCTTTCAACATATCCTAGATTACACGTAATTTTACAAATTCACAGTTTTATATAAAATTAAAACGGGCCAGCACCCACTCTTATATTTAAACAGCACTACGGTACACTGGAACACAATTAACTTAAAGTTCTTTCCCATCGGTGTTCAGGATTCGGTTTCTGGTTATTGAAGGTTAGAAAATACTACAGAAATTGGTATTCAACATAGGAAATCACTTCTTAATGTTTTCCCTGTTAATTTAAAAGAAAAGTCTTAATTGTAATAAATATATTAAGGTAATTTATTTTGATATACTAATCATTTCTATTGACAACGACCGACCATAATATTAACTTATTTTATATGCTAGATTTAGCATTACCTAAATTTACGTCCTCCAAGTTTAGTTTTATATGATGATGAATGAAATGATGCTCAAATGAGTCCAGCTTAGAGTTACCTGAAATTTGCCGTTTAGGATAAGAGAAACCTCGGAAAAAGCCTTATCCAGATAACTCACCCTGATCGACATTCGAACTCGGGACCTCTTGAACGTGGGCAGACACGCTACCATCTACGCTACCGAGACGTACGTAGATTGGAAGTAATCTGGGCTCTCCTTAAATGTTTTACATGATCATGATTAATATGTTTTACAAACGTAGTCATAGCCCATGGCAACAAAAGAAAATTAATAAATGGTGCAAAGAAAGGAATGGAAAACATTTGAAATATTTTGTTTTGTTTTATTTTAAGTAATGTCATTATTCCATTGCTTCATAAGATATAATGGAAGGAGCATGGAATTCCAGGGCCATCCACTTTAAGTATCTCGTTATTTATTCAATTTTATCTATCCCTTGTTCCTATAATAGAACTATTTCTGCAAACATTTATCTCGATGATCATGCAGTGGATAGAAGAAATATGGTCTCACTGTTGTAGAAGTTATTTAAAGATAAAGTATAGTTGGAAGAGAAGGCCACGTGCGTGTACTACACATTTTTAATATTCAGCTTCTTACTGATGTAACTTGAATAAGCCATCTAGACGCTATCATCTGTGAGTTCCATTTTCATTTCTTAGCTCTTTGCGAGTAGGGAAAAGTGCGTATGTGCTAAAGTATATTTAATTGAAACGTTTTAATATCTTGACTATGTGGGAGGGAAAATTTGCACGTTCAAGTGGCGTTGCGAGAGTGCTTCTCCATTTTAATATACGCAAAGGGTAAGCATCCAAGAAGCGTGCTGTTGCTATGCAACCACTTCGTCACGAAACAGCTCTCAGCTGCCTTAAATTGAGTGAGAGAAGTAAAGCTCTTTACGGTGATGGCACGCAGGCCCAAAAATAGAACGGAAATATTACAAATGAGCGTTAGTGGATCAAAATAAGCAACGGTCGGTAATGCGATACTGAAATTTTACCCCTTGGTTAAAATCAAAATTAAAAAAACCAGAAGTTACGCCAAAATCGTACGAAAATTTATATGAAAAAAGACTATCACCTACTTTACATATCAGCATGACAAAAATTTAATTTCACCTCAATATTCAGTGAACGTCCCTTTATTTAATTCCATATTTCTATAATTTTATATGCCAAGGAAGTCTAAACCTATTATAATGAAATGCCAACACGAATTTATGCTAAAATCACAATTATTTGTCACAACTTAAGATTACTTTTACTTGTTTGAATGTACTAAACAAACGTAATTGAAACGGCCAGAAACAGAAGTTGCTAGGTCACTGTTTCAAAATTATGCAGGAGAGCTGCTCAAAGTTATCAAAAGTAATTTTAAATACCAAAATAGTAATACAAATGAAAGAATTTTATGTGATTGGTCCTTCTGTAGGTTGAACTGTTTCTCATGGTTTGACATATGTAGCATGTGTGACAGGTTATTTTATAATTAGGACTTCACAACTTTTAATTTAAAATGGATTAAGAGTTCTTAAGTCACTTGACCTAACAGCTCCTGATTTTTAATGTTAGAGCTTTTCCATTATACCTATACAATATTATATGTATCCATGAATAATCTACTACTTTATTTTCACCAATACATCTCTACTATGGACTAATCCAGTATGCACTTCATGGATTGACATACAACATTGTCATGGAAACATCACATCATCTTCTACAATGATACCGAAATTAGGAATTCCCATGAGTAAAGAATCGTAATGGATTTAAAAGGAGTATTGTGACACCAGTTGTGACTTTGTGGGTTCGTGGAATTAAAAGTCAAATTTGCCGAAATTTTAATGTTCTTTATTTCCGTAGAAATACACTCCATAGCAGCAAAATTACATCATATATCACAACACAATCTTCCAAAGTTGATGACAATAACACACAGCGTTCAGTTTACAACACTCTCAGCTGTTCTCTACGTACCTCTCGCGACTCACTCCTCTTGGCAAGATGGCACTTCCTTAAATACCTCATTCCTAAATTCGAGATGTTTCCAGAACAATAAAGAAACCGAATAATCAAGATATTACTATAAATTTCCGTTCATCTCAGTTTGTTTGTGTCGGCAAGTCTTTTATCTCAAGCGCTATGTTTACGTGAAACCTATCGGTCTGTTGTCTTTATCTGCAGGATCTTGGTTTTCACACTGCCCACCTATCAGTTCCTTTTGTGTAAACAAGCCGCGCGATCGTAGATACGAGTTCGTCACAGTATATTTGTTATGACATGAACAGGTGCAGTTGGTTTGTTGTGTAACAAAAGACACGGGGAAACAGAATTCTAAGGGAGAGCACTTGACTTTGAAAAGGTATTTTTCAGACCCTTAATAATGGCATGAGCGAGAATAATAATCACAATGGACAAAATAGTTACAAAGGGAATCTTTGTGTGGAAAGAGGGCTTCCAGAAGTGAAAGTTTCTTTTTTTTGGCCTTCGGTAAAATCCCATATGGCCATCGTGGGGAAAATTAGAAAAATTAATGTAAGGAAAATTAAGAGGATGGGAGAAGACTAGATCTGTAGATCACTTTCTTGAAAAAATTGTAGAAGAGCTTGGTATACAGGTTTGTGGCATAACTGTAATATGGTGTTGACGCTAGCGGGAAAAGGAACAGACTGCTGAAGTAGGCGGCGAAGGAAGGAAGAATGGTGGGCTCGGTAGCGAGAGCAACTGAACAGGAGGTGATTGAGGTCAGCGGTTTCGCCTGGGTCATCAGGATATACAGGGGAATCGATGAGACGTAGTCGGTGTAGATGCGCAGGGTAATATCCATGTCCAAGTCGCATTCTAATGATGGAGGTGAGATGTCGACGTGCAATCCTGAAGCTGGAGAACCAAGGGGTCGTGGATAGATGCGTTTGAACGGCGGCGTAGTGTTTGCCTTTAATGGACTGCGAACGAATCCAGGCGTCATTCCAGCGACAATAGGCGTCACGATGAAGGACCGGGAAGAAATCCGTGTAGGGCAGTTGGATGCCTTGGAAGGTGCCTTGGGTGAGTCCCTCTTTTGCCAGGCGATCGGCGACTTCATTGTATCGAATTCCGACATGCCCTCTGATCCAAAGGAAGCGAATTTGATGTCCAGCTATGGTAGCCTTGTTCACCAACGTCAGTATCTCGTAAAGATAACAGTGCATATCTCTCGTCCAGCGGGTAGATGAGAGTCTCTGCAGTACACTCTGCGCATCGGTTAAGATCAGCAGTTTGGGGAAGCCCTGAGATATCCCATATTGCAAAGCGTCACGAATGGCCAGAACCTCCGCAGTGTAGCTGGAAGCCTCCATAGGCAGGCGGTATCAAGCCAGTGCATTAGTAGAAGGACAGACGTATGCATAACCTACTCCATCAGCAGATTTAGAACCGTCGGTGTAAATCGTGGTGAAATCTGGCCATGTAACCTGCAAGAAATGAGAGATGGCGACGTTCACGTCAGGGCTCCGAATGATGTGATCAGGAAGATAATACACCGAAACATTCAAGAAGTGTAAGTCATATGGATATTGAAACCTCGGAAGAGACGGACTTTTCCAAATGAAGGGAAAAGCGTGGTATAGATACCGAAAACCCAGCAAGAGTAAGGGCAATCGTCGTACAGCTGGAAAATCCACGTTGAGATAATTAGCAGCAAGATATTGCAACGTCCGCAATACTGGGTGGGCGTCCACGGAGAAAACTCGCAATAGAAAGCGCTGGGTTAAGAGCTGTCGACGGATCTCCAATGGTGGTTCTGAGGCCTCAACCAAAAGTGCATTCGTCGGTGTAGAAAGCATAGCAGCCAGGCAAAATCTAAGAGCACGGTACTGAGCAATATCCAACTTGCGCAAGACCGATGTGGAAGCAGAGCCAAAGAAGATACAGCCATAGTCCAGCACAGACCGAAATAGGGAACGATATAGCAGAAGTAATATGGAAGCGTCCCCGCCCCACCATGAATGAGCGATACTACGTAGAACATTAAGAGTTGCACCAATTTTGGAGATGAGATGCTGGATGTGACGACTCCATGAAAGGCGACTATCCAAATAGATACCCAAAAATTTTGCGGAAGATGCAAGGGTAAAAGTAAAAGGTCCCAAGCGGATAACGCCATCAGGAAATGTCCGTCGTTTCCTCGTAAACACTACGACTGTAGACTTAGAAGGTGATAGATGTAATCCGTGTTCAGAGGCCCAGGTTGGTAAATCGGTGGCTGCATCACTAAGACACAGACGAGTAATCCAAAAACTAGAGGACCGAGTGTACAAACAGATATCATCGGCGTACTGGAGAACTCGAATGTGAGGACTAAATAGAGAGTCTAAATCCGACGTATAAAGTGCATAAAGCAGAGGACTCAAAATCGCTCCCTGGGGCAATCCTCGAACTACTATTCTAGGGCCGAAGAAGGAGTTATCAGGAGAACGGATATAGATGAGGCGATGTCGGAGAAGATTGTCAATGCCAGAGCAGTACCGAGGAGGAAGACCCAGTGCTTGCAGCTTTCCAAGCAAAACTGGCAGTAAAACACTGTCGTAGGCGCCGGAAATGTCCAAAAAGATGGCTGTCAGATATCCTTGTTCCAAATAGGTACGCTCGATGTCAGTAGTCAGGATACTGAGACTATCCAAAGTACTCCGGGTTTTGTGGAAACCATATTGGGACATAGGTAATAATCTCCGGGATTCCAGCCACCATTCAAGTCGTTGTTTAGGCAAGCGTTCAAAGGTCTTGGCGATACAGGAAGACAAAGCGATCGGGCGATAAGAGGTACCAACGCTAGGGTCCTTCCCCGGTCTCAAGATAGGTACAATGATCTGTGTAGTCCAACTCTCGGGGAAGACGCCGGAGGCCCAAAGGTCGTTGAATAGTTCCAAAAGGATCATCTTCGCACGAGGAGGAAGGTGGGTGAGCATGCTATATGATATCTGATCATAACCCGGACCTGAATTCGACGACGACTTCAGCACACTTTGGAGTTCAGACATGGAAAATGCTGACATCAAAGCATGGTGCGGGTCCCCGGAAGAAGAGAGTCCAGTAGGTGCTGTGGTGATGTCACGGATGGCGGAGCAATGTGATCTGCAAACTCAGCGATCCAATCCCTCAGAGGGCGGGTAGGAACTGGCTTCTTCCTCAATTTGTTAATAAACCCCCAAGTCTGAGAAAGTGGGGTGGTGTTGGAGAGTTTTGCACAAAAGGACTTCCAGCACTCCCTTTTGCATTGTCGTAAAAAACGTTTGGCCTCCGCTGCGGCCCGTTTATAGGCCAGAAAATTGTCCCATGTAGAGTTGTGCCGGTAGGTACTGAGCGCCAATTTCCTCTTCGCAACATAACGACTGCATTCTGCATTCCACCAAGGAGAGGGTACGCCACGGTACGTAAGAACTGGTCGTTTCTCTGGGATGGAAAGCAAAGCCGCACTATTGATACACTGTAGAAAGGTGTCGTAACGTTCCAATGGAGGACGATCATTGGGAATCTCAGAAACAGTGGCTTCGAGAATACGTTCGTACTTGACCCAATTGGCATGCCGTAATTTCCATCTGGTCGAAGGCTGGTGGGCCACAGAAACGTGCGGAATAATAGTCGAAATCTCCAGCGGGAAATGGTCGGAGCCCATTGTAAAGGGTAGAAACCTCCATTGGAGCTCAGAAGATAGGGAAGGTGAGCAGAGGGTCAAGTCAATCGCTGACGGTCGGTGTCCGGGCCGAGTGAGCAGGGTGGAAGACCCATCGTTGAGAAGAACCAAACCAGAGTCCTCGATGAAGTCCAAAAGCGTTCTGCCAGCAGCGTCGGTCAGGTCACAACCCCATGTGGTATTATGAGCATTAAAATCACCGCCGAGTAAAATGGGGGTTGGTAATTGGTGCAGGAAATAATACCATTCTCGACTGGTGATGATCATCCCAGGGGAACAGTACAAAGAAACAACTGTGACCTCTCGTTGACAAAGCAGAGTCCTCACCGCCACGGCTTCAAAAGAATGTTTTTGGCTGTGGTCTATCTGAATGGTGTAATGTGGAATAGTAGAGTGCACCAGAATTTCAACTCCTCCCCATCCGTCCGTCCTATCCTTGGAGTAGAGGCAGAAAGAAGGTATGCAAAGAGACGTATTTGGGGTCAACCAAGTTTCAGACAGCAGGGCGATGGAGACGTGGCGTACAAAGAGTTCTTGCACAAGAGAATCATAATTAGCTCGTACAGAACGACAATTCCATTGCAACAAAGTTGAAGACATGGTGTAATGTTGGGTTGTCATCGTTGGGTTATAAGCTTTGTAATAAGCTGGTAAGGAAGTCGCGGAGTTCAAGTTGAACAGGGGCCGTAGAGGAAGGAGAAAAAGCAGATAATACAGGAACTATGAGCTGCAGTAGTTGCTCCACAAGCTGCAAACTAGTGGGAGCAGTCGGCGATGAAGGACCCGCCCATGATGGCGGATAAGGATTATGAGTTATTGGAGATACAGGTACTCGTTGTGGAATATACAGAGTGGAATGAACTGGGGGAAAATGCGGAACTCGGTCCGGGGGAGGTCGTGTTGACAAACGAGGCACCGAAACAGCAGGTGAAGTTGGAGTGGCGAGGGTAACGGCCGGTTGGACTCCTGGTGAAGGTGCTGGTCGGGGAGTGTAGGAAGGCGGCGGAAGAGTACTGGCTGACTTTGTAGGAGATATTCCTCCAGGGAGGGGAGGGAAAGACCGTGTATCTGTCATCGAGAGGGCTCTATTAATGGCCTGTGAGTAAGTTGGACGAGATGGCTGAGGCGAGCAAGGGGCATCTACTCGAGAACCTGCCACCCGTGCCTCCCGGTATTGACGGTATGCTGGGCATTTTCTGTGTGTAGCCAGGTGATCTCCCTGACAGTGAATGCAGCAAGGACCTGCAGTAGAGGTGCAGTCTTCTAAGAAATGGGGTCCAGTACATTTACCGCATCTAGCCGCACTCCGACACTGATGCGAGCGATGGCCGAAGCGTAAACACTTAGTGCAGATGTAGACTGGAGGATCACGAGGTTGCACTGGGCATCGCGTTCCAAAGATGACTACATGAGACGGCAACACTTGTGAGCGGAAAGTAATCTTATACACAGGAATGAGGACCCGTACTGCAGGGTCGCTAGTGGGTCGAGAAAAACGCTGGACAGAAATAACAGGGTAGGCACTCTCTAGAAACTCAGCAATTTCTTCTTCTGAGAGACTGGTGTCCACGTTGCGAATAACACCCTGTTTGTGTATCAGAAAATTGGGAATGTAAACTTCCAAAGATGTTCCCGTAAATGCCGGTGACTCTACTATAGTGTTAGCGGCCTCTGCCGATGCTGCCTCAATTTTCAGTCGGTTTTTTCCTGCTGAGGTAATATGCAAAATTGCACGTCGGATTGTCGGGTTGTGACGAAATAGCAATTTACCCACACTCATGGGGTGTAGCTTACCCACATTCTTATCCAAACTTTCAATAAACACATAAAAAGGTCCGGGATCTGCGCTGCTATAACGATTGGAATGGCTACGTGGTGTAGCGACGCCAGGTGTAGAAGGTGTGGTTGTAGGACGCGACGTGGAAGGAGGACATAGTGTAGAGGGCCTCGTCGTCGAAGACTGAAGAGGGCCGCCGTCCGAGGTGTCTACTGGCAAGTTCCCATTTGGTAAACAATCACTCGAGTCAAAATCCATGTTGGAGTTTAATGGCGCAACGGATTCTCCTGAAGTCCGCTGCCGCTTAGAAGCACGTTCGTCATTTTCACTAGTAGCAGGAGTCGTAGGACGGAGTGAAGTTTGGACTGGTTCACAGTGAAGAGTCGGTAGAGATTGCTGCAGAGAAGTGGAAGCAGAAAGTTGTTCTTCTTGCTGGTAACATGTCTGCATTGCGGAGTAGATTAGCTGCCCCGTATCAGGGGGGTCAGCCATAGTACACTAAATCTTAACACTTCACGAATAGAAAGTACGCACGTGAAAACACAAAGAAATTTGATCTAGAATTAGGCCGGCAATTTGCCCCGTTCTACTAACGCCGCCTCGCGCGCCGGAAAGGTAAGCAAGTCGTCACGGTGTTGCGATGTTACCTGCTCCGCTGTCAGACAGCGGAAGTGAAAGTTACACACCCACGCGCAGCTATGAGGACACTCAGTCCGAGGCGTGAAGCCGATTACGGCAGTCCTCTTCTGTCTTGGTCCAAGGCAGACCAGAAGTGATGAGAGAAGATTTTTTGGGTCACATGTACGTGAATAATGAATTAAGTTTTATCGAGTAATAAGCATTTTACACACAATGATTCTAAACAATGATATTGGTAACCCTTGGTCGGCAACTTCGAGTTTGGAGTTAGGATAAAAAGAAGCAATCGTTAAACCAGTTTGAAAAGGGCATTCCAGTGTCATTAGAACCATCCTCATACATATCGACGCATACCCTCATTGCCCAACCCTGAGCTACGCATATTATTTGTTACAAACTGTAGCGTCAAGTGGAACTCCCTTGCGCGACCAACTTTTCCGCTTCACTTCCATATATCATTGTGTCATAAAGTGTGGTACCTTCTGGCAGAGTGACGTGTTCCAGTAGTGAACGAACATCGCAATATTTTGCTTTCTTAATCTTCCGAAGCCTATCTGGTGTGTTTTTCGCACTATCACATGCCTTGTGTAAGGCTTGCAGCCTCACTTCTCCCCTCAAAAGAGACTGAGGACGATAAAGTGAGGAAAACATTGTGTGACGAACTTCTGTTACATATCCTATTTAGAAATAAGCATCCCAATTAAAGTGAATTCAGGAATACTTCTCACAAGGACAAGATCGAGAGCAAAACACTTCAAAAACTGGAGTGCCATCATGTTCCCCGTTATCGGTCAGTGGACGTTTGACATGGACATCAATGGGATACTTCCTTAGTGAATCTTTGATCTGTTTAAATCATGTGGAATGGACTAAGATTTTATCCATTGATCGTTTTTCCTTCTCAATATTGCCAAAAATTCTGTCAATAGGTATGGAGGAGTGTTTTGGTATTGGGAAGTACAGATACAATTTCTGAAAGCGCACTTGAGGAATATGTAAAAATGTCTATTTCTGAAATTGATGCCCATTCAACCCACCAGGGTCATATGTTCGAGCTAACCTCTTCTGATGCGCAAATCGTTTGGCACTATTACAGAACTGGTATTCAGAGTGCTTAACAAGTGTTTAGCAGGATTTCTCAAAAACATTGACTTAACAACTTCTGAATCTGAGTGCTTCAATAGCTATTGTTTACGTATTACTATAGCCGGGATTTGTAAGCACAATCAAATGGTGAAATAAACAATCATATAGACACGAAAAATGAAGCAAATAACACAGAAATAATCAAATAATATTTTAATCATACACATATTGTTCCGTAGAACTTTTACCTTAGGTAGGCTTGTTACAGTACACGAAGAAGGTTATCTTGAGATTTTCTTGCGTGAAGCTCCTGCGTTCGTCAGTGAAAAATTTTTATACAGTGAAAAAGATTTTTCGATGTCGCAAGACGTTACTGGAACATGTGAAAACACCACAGTTCTTCTTGAGTGAATTCCTCCTCGATATACTTTTCTGTACCAGAAAGCTATTTATTATGTGTTTCAAATGGGAAGGTGTTTGTCCTTGAGCACTAATAGGTGAGCAAGCAATCGGAGTCCTGTGGTGTTGTCGTATTTCATTCCCGCTAAGTGGTGTGTGTGTGTGTGTGTGTGTGTGTGTGTGTGTGTGTGTGTGTGTGTGTGTGTGTGTGTGTGTGTGTGTGTGTGTGTGTGTGTGTGTGTGTGTGTGTGAGGAGCCCCAACCTAATCAATCTGTATGAAATACGATTCGCGCTAAGAGAAAATTCAGATTTTGCCGAAACTGATCCATATGGGAGGTAGAGAGTAATGTATCTAACATAACCATGAAAATCCCATATTTTTGGCTCAAATAGTTTTTCTAATACAAATAAATAAACCAGCATTACCTGTATTATAACAATAAATCGCGACGTAAGCACTGTACGAATATCATTATTGTTTGGCATGTATGCGTGTACGTATATCTGTAATTACTCAGAATTGAAAAGTAAATGTTTGACATGACGTGATAAAAGAATTACTATGAATAATCCACTTCGAGCGAGAGGAAACAATAAACTTCCTGCTGCCCTGGCAGAACGTTTCTGCTCACATTATATCTTTGTTTATAAATGGTTCATAATCTCTATTTACTCCAGGGAGTTCAAAGTGGTTGGTGTGTATGTATGTACATATACTTTTAATTAATCAGAACTGACATGACGTGATAAAAGAATTACTGTGAATAAGTAAAGCTGTTAAATTCGAGAACGACCAAACACTTAATTTCCTGTTAGCCTGTGAAATGCTGTATACTTATGTTTATGAATGAATGAATGAATGAATGAATGAATGAATGAATGAATGAATGAATGAATGAATGAATTCTGGATAAGAAGTGTTTATTTACTTCAGAGAGTAAAGAGTTCAGATTAATATAGTTCGGTTGTTCTTCACACAGCAGTAGAGTAAGAGTTAAATAGTGCAATGGCTTTTTAAGGTGAATTTAGTGGCCAGTCAAAAAGGCAGATATTGCGAAGTCAGGCTCGAAGCATTATTTTTTAGGTGTACACCTTCTTCAAAAAATTTTGGAAACAGAAACTAAAAATGACTTACTGCAAAGAGTACTTCGTTTAAAAACACGTAAAAAGTGCATCAGCTGCATCAACTTGCAATTGAAATGGTACACGAGGTAATACGCCTCCCACCTTACCACTGCCAATATAATCCAATTGAGTTGGCGTGGGCTCAAATAAAAAGGGGGTTTGCAAACTGAAATAATACCTTTAAACTGACGGACGTTTAACTACTTGTTCACGAAGAACTTGACAAGGTAACACAACAGGAGTGGGAAAACTGCGTAAGGCATGCAGGAAATCTTCAAGAAGACGATTTTAAGAAAGAAATACCACGTGATGAAATTTTGGAACCTATAACCATACATTTGCAAGACTCAGACGATTAAGACAGTGACAATGACGAATTGTCTCTCAACGGAAGTGACATTGACAGCGATATGGATAAGCCACTGGCAGTTCCATTGGAATAGAAGAACAGATAATTCATAAACTATAATTATAGTTACGGTATTTAAAATATATATAATTTGCAAAAATGCTGTTTCCAATTTTGATTTTAGCAACTGCCTCACTGTAAATGTTTGTAAAATATAATTTGCTTACCCTTACGTCTGCGCCAAGGAGACCTGCATGTTGTATGAGTGTGCGAGAGAGGGAGGGTAATATAAAAGGAGGGGGGTAACAAGCTGGCAACGCTGAGTGTGATATGGCATCTGATTAGCTGAACTCCAGAACTATTTCCATTTGAAACACATAATAGAAATGCTATACGCTGTTTCGTAAGCAGGGTTTTTCGTTAATAACTTACTGAGCTTCTTAAAGGCAGTTTTCACAATACTGCGAGTTTCTGAAGACAATGTTACTGAAATTTCATGTATCAAAGAAAATGAATGTTCCAAGTTAATATTTCGAGCTTCCAACTGTGATACAATAGCAGGTATTTTGGAGAAACAGTTACGAGCGTACTCGAATCTTATCTTGAATGCCAATATTAGCAAAATATGTCGTGCTGCGGCAATGCTGCTTGCATTTTCTGCATCTAAGTAGTAAAACACTGTTTTTACTTCACTGAAATGTTGTGAGTAGCATGACACAGCCTTTAAACAAGAACCCTATCGAGTTAAAACTGGCTGAGCAGAATGACAATTTTGGAAGGACATCATGACATTTTTTAGCTCTAAATGACGACTTTCCAAACACTTCCTTTACGCTAGAGACAAGAAGATCCATGTATTTATATTTGTTCCTGAGTGTTTCAACGACACGACGTAAACTGCCTTTATGATAAAATGATAGCTGTGAGTGAAAATTTACTTTTAAATTTACATGTTTTGTATAAAATAAGCTATTTTGATTAAAAGGCATAAAATAAGAGAGCAACCCCCATATTTCAGCAAAAAAGTTACAAACATTTATAAGCACTTCGCTTAGAAATCCGGGCTGTACTTATTACACACCAACTCTCGACGCTCGTAGCTTCTCGTCGCTTCCAGAACGTTTCGCTAAACTCTCTGCTCGCCCCTGACTCTATTTCTGACTGACATTTACTCTCTTTCTTAATATGGTCCGCAATTCATGGTAGAAATGTTCCAAAAGCTTTTCCTAGCCGAAGTATCGATTCGGCTAAATGGAACATTCCGAATTTTATTCCTCCAGAAACGAAAAACTTCGACGCTTGAAGGCAGAACTAAAAGGGGATTTATTTCCTGGCTAGTGATGTCACCAGCGGCTGTAGTTGAGCAATCTATTTTTACGCCCCTTTGGCAGGCTCATAATAAAAGCGCTTGAATGGAGTGACTCACACTTAATTCCTCTAAGGCAGGTATTCACAGCTGCCGTGACAATATGCGCAACATTCTGGTGTTTTACATTCATGTGCGTTTATCTGCCTGTTCTTTAAAACAATTGTTAAAAGGCTTATTGTTATATTTGTTGCAAGTAAGTGAAATGCAAATAGGAACCCTAGGGAGATGGTGGAGTCTCTAAGGTGTGTGACTCGCACTCGGCAGGTCGTGGGTTCGATCCTCACGACTGATTTATGTTCCGGAGATTTCGCCGAGTTACTAGATGAATACTAAAAATCTCAGATTTCCTGCCCCTCCATTTTATTCGGCTTGGCTGTTTCAGGGTTGTAAATATCCACGTACCATTGCAGGGGAAAAGGATGCTCCGTTTAACCTGATTTATGCGGAACGAAGACGATGCCCGAGTCTGGGGCTACAACAGGATGCATAAGCCTGTTTGGTGGTAGAGTGTCTGCCTCACGTTCAAGAGGTCCCGAGTTCGAATCTCGGTCACGGTGAGTTACCTGGATAAGGTTTTTTCCGTTTTTTTCCTTATCCTGAAAGAAGAATGTCGGGTAACTCTAAGCTCTATGGACCCTGGGATCATTTGAGCATCATTTCACCCATTCCATTCATCGTCCGATAGGACTTAACGTTGGAGGACATAAAATTACAAAAAAGGTCTGTAGGGGCAGCTGGCTGGCAAGCTGCCACCGGGGAGTTTCGATTAGTAAGCTGTAGTGCCCCTGTCCTCTGGTGATGGCCAACCTTGGCCTCCGTTCACCTCACCGCTTCCTCCTGGGTGAGATTCCGTCAGGCTCATAGGTAGAAAGGATCTTCCATACGTCGATGTGCTAAGTCCTCCCTCCTGAGCTTAATCATACTTGATACCAAATGAGAAGAACAGCATATTTGAACGAATAGCAAAATCTTATAAGAGCAGGTCACAGTGTGACAGTTTTATATTTTATTTATCTTTCTATCCTGGGGTAAAAAGGAATGATGACTTAGTTCAATGGAGAAATGTATTATAAAATTAAAACCAATAAACAGCAAAATCTCGAAGTGATAAGTTTCACAAAACCAAAGAGGAATTTTGCGTACATTTTGTGTTTTAGCGAGATCCATACTATCCGTGTAGTAAGATTTTGTTAAAAATGAACCTCAAATGCTATTCTGAGAACGTTAATGATAAATATTTAATTTGTTATAAAAATACGTTAAACATGTGATATTTTAATCAAAATCGCTACAGGCTCTGATTAAATTAAAATTTTCATTTAAAGAGCAGTTTGGTGCAAATAAGTTTCTTCAAAACCCTCGTGTCGTATCGTTGGAAGACGAACGTAAATACGAGGTTTGGTAGTTAACCGATTATTTGTTAAGTTGTGGAGCTATGCTGCACACACACACACACACACACACACACACACACACACACACACACACAACGTACACGAGAATTCTATTTCTAAAAATTATTCCTTTTGGATTCAAGGAGTGTGAAAACGTGTATTTCCGTGAAAATCTCCATATCAAATTTTCGGGTGGAATGCAATACCTCTCTTAACTATTAGTCACAAAGAAATTGGCTGAGTAAGATAAAGGGGCTCGGAGCAAAGTCAGATTTGAATGGCATTTGGAGAGGGAGAGAGAGAGAGAAAGAGAGAGGAAATCTTTACAAAATAGTTTCTGCAGTATAATTAGAGTAGGGTTCTAAGGTATTGAAATTCAAGGAATTTGCATTGTTTAATTTTTAAATTTAATGTGGAATTTATAGGATCAGAAAGGGGGATCAGAAAATTGAAAGATATATTGGAATATTTGCCAAAGCAGCGAGGCACGGGCTAGAATATGGATAGTGAAATTCTAAAGTTACTAATAGGGAATGGTTCAGAGTAATGTCCTCTGTATGATAAAAAACAACATGTGGCATACAATTTTGGAATGTGAGGAAAGGAATATTGATTAATTTTTGCTGAAAAGGGACGATGAGATGTATTAAAATAATTTCAACGTATAAAATCTTTTAAATGTAAAATCGAGAAACATAATTGAGCAGCTTTTTGGCAGAGTAAGATCCAAGTGACCAAGAAAAATATAAGGTGACAAAACGAGGAAACCCTGCAGAAATATTTGTTTGTTTTGGCTCCTAAAGGTCACCACAGTAACTCATAGTAGTGATAAGACAGAACATGTATGATTTAACGTCAAATTGATGTTACGGTATTTTTATGGAACACCATTTTTTGTATTAAAATTTATGTAGATTACTGCTACTACTATGTGTATAATATAATAATAACATTGACAGGAAGGTATTTCATTCATAATATTGCACTTTAAGTTTTTATAAATTCCAAGTGTTTTTACGAAAATAAACGTGTGTTTGTGATTTCGAACGCTATTGTTACAATGAAAGGATATTCGAATAGCTATCAAACTTGCTCTTTTATTTTTGCAAACTTTATGGCCAGAAGCCATAGGGCTCATATGAAATTTTCTGTATCCGCCACAAAACCTTTTAATTGAAAATCCTTCACTAGTTTTAATTTTTAAAATGGCGTTAGTGATTGTGCTAAAATATTTCGATAATAAAACAAGAGGACAGAGGAGTACTTACTTTCCGACGTAAATTGCTATAGTACCATTAAGGGATAACAACAAACTTCTACAGGTTTCTTTCCCTCGCCTCCGGTAAACATTCTGAAGCTCTTTCCACTTACTGTGAGTGGTGAGTGACTTTCTAGGGAGACATTCAAGTGAGGGTGCGTTTAACGAGTGAGGTCGTGACGACAGTTGTGACAGAGTGAATGCTGTTACTACGAGAGATTAGAGAGGCCTTATGTTCAACGTCCCAAAAAGTGAAGCACAGTGTGCATGTTCAGCTCACAATGAGAAAATAATTAAATTACATTTATGAAATGACACTGAAAATTATACAAATGAAGTCTTTCATTCTCATGATATTTACCTATTCTTCAGTAAACTATTGTAACCTTGTGGGTTCGTAGAGTTAAAAGGCCGAGTTGCCCAAATTAAAAATCTCCTTTATTTTCGTAGAAATACTCTTACAGATTACAGCAGCATTACGTTAAGTACACCATCAGTCTACCCAGGTCTATGACAATAACAAACCGTGACAACTGATTACATTAGCTCTCGTTACAACACAGCTCACTCTGTTTACTACAACTGTTTCACAACTGACTCACTTTGCGAGCCATCACTTGCATAAATACCTATTTCGTAAATTCGAGATATTTCTGGACCAAACAGGAATCGTATGTTCTATCACCTTCCAGAAGCGTAACCCTATCGGTGCCGGCGGGTCTTTTATCTCGCGCTATCATTATTTCTTCCGGCATACTCGTTATCTTCAGGCTCTTTGTGTACCCAAGCCGCGCTATCGAGATCGGGTTCGCGGCACTATAGTTCAGAAAGCTATTCTTTGATCTACTTCATGTTAATCGAGATATACATATGTAGAAATACTTTCTATAACATGTTTCCTTGTAGGTAAAATGTGAATAGTGTTTACAGTATGCATAGCGGTAGTCAATCGTTTTAACATGATCGCTATGTGAGGGCTTGAAACTCCATTTTCTTTTCTTTGCATGATAAGGTGAGAAGAAAGAGATGGGGTAAAGGCAAAAGAATAAAGAACTAACAGTAATATATTGGAAATAGCTAACTCCGCATAAAGTGTAATTAACATTGATTTAATATGACGTAAATTTTTTGTATAGTAAGATCTATTCTACTGCACTTTATAGAAAAATTATCCGGAATGGAAAATGACTTCAGAGGGTATTTCCATAGTATTAATTATTTATATCTCATTTGCTTTAAACTATTCTTAACATATTGTAATTTATAAAAAATCAGTTTTGAGAAAAACAGCTTTGGAAAATGTCCCATGTGAAGGACAGTTTGCGATGCTGGGCTTTTATTCTGGTTTTTTTTTTTTTTTTTTTTTTTTTCAAAACTTTCAAACTCTGATACCAAGTTTAGTACACAATCTAATTTTCGTGTTTGAATAATGCTGTTCCAAGAGTTACGCGCATATCCACACAAATGTTTTTCTAAGACGATTTTATTTTTTGTTTGACTCAGCGAGTTTCAAAACATGAGTTTCAAACATGTATTTGTGATGGGCTCTGGTATTGGTTTGTGTACTGCTATATTTTTTTTTTTTATTTTGCGTTCCCCAATCCATATCGAACGATGAGTGAAATGGATGAAAATAATACCCAAATAAGTCCGGGGCCCATAGGGCTTAGAGTTACTTGACATTCATCTTTCAGGATAAGAGAAAAGCGCGGAAGAAGTCTTATTCAGATAGCTCACATTGACCGAGATTCAAACTCGGGAGCTCTTGAACGTGAAGTAGACACGGTACCATCAACGCTACCGAGGTGGTTCAAGTTTTGGATAGAACACAATGTCTCCTCTACCCACTCTAAGTACCTGGTAGAGAAAGTCATGCGATGTGAGTGATACTTTATTGTGATTATATTGGAAATTGTTTAAGACTTCCTGAATACCCCCTCAAAGAGGCATTTTTAGAAATCAGGACACGTGTGTGTGCTTGTGTGAGTGTAGCTAGTTCAGAAACACATTCTGTTAAATCTATAACTTGGTATTTTAAGTTTAACATTTTTCAACGGTGCAGCATATCGAGAAATTCTCTCCGCAACAAACTAACATGTAATATGTTTCAAAATTTTGAATCTCTCAAAACTTCCACATGTTTTAAAGTATTTTTATTACGAATTAAGTGTCCGTTTTGAATTTTCTGGATTACTTTTTAAGTCATCTTAATTCAGAATAACTGGTAAACCATAAGAAATAGAAAATACCTTATAACCTAAAAAGGTAGATCTCGTAAAGGCGCACAATTTAGCTAATATTTCCTTGTGCCTATAGGAATTTCTCAGATATTCTTAGTTTTAAATTTAGATGAATGAAAAACACATTAAAACCATCTAAATATGTATAGCGCTGAAAACACAAAGCATGCAGAGGCATGTTCTATAAACGAGTTGGATGCCTCAGATGGTTTCGTCTGTGGTCCTCATTCGCGAGGTTCGGATTAGATTCTCGTGTCGCCAGGGGAATGCTGGGTAGGTTAATTACATCTCCTGAATTTCCAGTTCCTTAATTTGATCTGCATTATCATTTCACATTATCTATATTTTGGTGCTCTCTTTGAGGGTAGAGCCCCTCAAAATCCAACCTCTGCGGTCCTCATCCCGAGGGGTGGGCAACAGGAAGTAGGGGGCTGACTGATGGGGTGATGTACGGTGGGGACTTGGTGTACCCCACGACCGCTACGGCTGCCAAAAAGGCCCATCAGTAACCCCGAAAACTGGCAGAAGAGGCTCTGGTATATTTCCCCAGGGACCTACTACGGTAGGTACGGGATTGGCGAACCCGGGGTCCCTAGCCAATCACCCTCATTTCATCCCCGTCACCTCCATCAACTGTGCCACGCTGTGCTACTGCTGATCAGTATGCATCACCTTCTTCCCCTTCAAGTTTTTAATTATATTTATTAGCACTTAAGGTCTTAGGTTTATAACTCCTGTCTCACCAGCAGGGATCTCTCCTATCTCCGTGGTTCTGTCCCACGGTTTTCAGCGCGGCTTCCGACATGTGTGCTCTCCGGAGGTCTCAAAAGTGAAGGTTGAGCGGACCCTTCGCACTGCCCCTATGTGTAGCCTTAGGTGCGGAGCCCGTCCACACCGTCAAGTACACCCACGTAGCTCCTTGAGGGCCCGGTCTGTGTTAATCTCCCGACGGCCGCGTTTTGCCGTTGGGTTAGTATCACGGACCGGACGTGTTACCGCTGACGGAACCCCGGTGTAATCAACCACAAGTCCCCTGAATCCCCGTGTGCCCATTATGCGCAGCGCGGCCTAAAGTGGGGAGCCACAGGCGGTTATTCCTGTGGTAGGGGAATAAAGCCGGGGTGTGCGTGGTGAAAGGTTTACCCATACGGACAAGCAGTGGATTTTGAAGGGTAGATTTTCTGAGGTACAAATGAGATCGGTCATGGGTGGGGTCCCCATGACGGCACAGACCGTGAAGATTCGGTGTCTTTCTTTCTTTAACCCCCGGATGGCAGGCTGACGCCGACGGTTCCGGATGGGGGTCCTTTTCAAAATGTATCCGCGCAAAACCTCTTTCATTGACCCGTTTTTAGTAATGACCTTGGCATGTGAAGGCAAAACGTTTAAAGATCTGAGTCCGTTTTACATAAAGCGAGAACTGGACAAGATAAGTGGCCCACTGAAAAATGCGACGCGCCTCCGAGACGGGACGTTATTATTAGAAAGTACCAGTGCCGACCAATCCAAGAAGCTGCAGAAAGCGAATTTGTTGGGCTCCTGCCCAATCCGGGTAGCCCCACACAAGTCAGTGAACACTTGCAGAGGAGTAGTCACCACCTCCAGCTTGGATGGTCTCGCCAATGAGGAAAGCGTTAGCTGCCTCTCAGATCAGCTGGTCTGTCAGGCCTACCGATTAACCCGCAAACAAGATGGCAAGGAATACCCCCACCGCACGGTCTTTCTGACCTTCTCAGGTACGAAATTACCAGAATATATCTACTGCGGATATGAACGTGCTAGCGTCCGTCAATATGTGCCGAACCCCATGCGCTGTTTTCAGTGCCAGCGCTTTGGACATACTAAGGGCTCGTGTAACCATCCAGCTCTGTGTGAACGATGTGGCCTTCCGGCTCACGAGGACCCGAACTGCAGCCGAAAACCCTGCTGCGTTAACTGTGGGGGAGATCACCCTTCGAGCTCGCGACAGTGTCCGCGTTTCCTGGACGAAAAGAGTATTCAGGAGCTGCGCGTCAAGGAACGCCTCACATTCCCTGAGGCACGACGGCGCTTCGAACAACTTAAGCCCGCTACCACCAGCAACTATGCATCAGCCGTCCGCCGCACTCCTGGTACCAGTGTTGCCGTCCAACACGTCCCTATTGCTCACGCTTCCACACAGACCGACTTTCCTCCCACGTCTCGTAACACACCTACAGCTACCAACAGCACTACTACTACCACCACCACCGCCACCACTTCAACCTCAAACACACCAGTACCCAAGCCGTCCACATGTACTGCTAACCAAGTAGTGCTTGTAGGAAACCAATCACGGCCAACACATAGATCACGCAGTCGCACACCTTCGAAGAAATCCCGGTCCCGCTCAGCGAGCCGAAGGAGTTCTTCAGGACTCTCGTACATCTGGAGAGTCGCAGGACGCTAGCGCCTTTCGCATCGTGGGCCCCAAATCATCCAAGGTCAAGAAAAAAGTTAAGACAGCCCATTAAATCACTCTAAATGGAAATAATCCAGTGGAATGTCAATGGTTTTCGAGCTCGTGCTCAAGACCTTAAACATTTAGTTTCTCAACGGTCACCATCAATTATTTGTCTCCAGGAAACCCACTTACATCCCAATCACTCGTTTCACCTTCACTCTTTCTCTACATTTAGAAGCGACTCTCTTGCAGGTATGCGTGCAAGCGGTGGCGTTGCTACCTTAGTGGCGCCTAACATCTCAGCCGCCAACGTTCCTCTCACCACACCATTTCAAGCTGAGGCCGTTCGGATACAGCTGGAGAGCATCAGTTTTACCATCGGTAACATGTACCTGCCGCCGCTCAGTATAGTTCCAGAGCGTGATCTTCAAGCTCTATTGGCACAGCTCCCCTCACCACTACTCCTTGTGGGAGATTTGAATGCCAAGCACACGCTCTGGGGATCAGACACTGATGACGCCCGTGGATGCCTCCTCGTAGACGTCTTCGATAAGTCTGACCTGCTTCTGCTAAATACTGGTGACCCGACATTCCTATCATCCGCTTATGGTACACATTCCGTACTAGACCTTTCTTTCTGCAGTCCGTCATTAGTACCACTACTTGAGTGGTCAGTACTTTCCGACCTCTTTGGCAGTGATCATTACCCCATTAACAATCATTTTTCTGGCCGCCAATGTGTACCTTCTTGACATCCTCGCTGGATTATTTCCAAAGCTAACTGGGGAAAATTCCAATCCCTCATACACCTCATCGACGATGGTTTCGACACCATCGATGATATGGTCGAGTATTTTACTTGCTCGATCCTGCTCGCAGCAGAATCCAGCATTCCTCGAGGTTCAACTACACCACGTCGTATCCCTGTACCGTGGTGGTCTGAGGAATGCAGTTTGGCTATCAAAGCACGCAAACGTGCTTTGCGCGTTTTTCAGCGGCACCCGACGGAAGGGAACTTCGTTGCCTTCAAACGTTCTCGCGCTAGGGCACGCTTTATACTGCGCAACGCAAAGCGTAAATCTTGGGAAGCCTATGTGTCTTCGCCTTCCCGGCGCAGCTCCACCCAACAAGTTTGGTCAGCTGTTCGGCGGATGTATGGCAAGTATCGCCGGACGGTAATTCCCGGCATTGCCATCAGCGGTTCAATGTGCACCACCGAACAGGACATAGCTGAAGCCCTAGCTACCACATTTGCTGCTACGAGCCAAACTGCCCGCTATGACGCTCTCTTCCTGCCTATTAAGGAAAAGGCGGAGCGGGTACCACTTAATTTTAATAGTGACTGCACCGAGCCGTACAACCAACCTTTTACAGCAGCCGAGCTCGCCCACTCTCTGGCGTTAACAAAGGATTCTTCTCCAGGTCCCGATGACGTACACCGGCAGATGCTGCTACATCTTCCATCTGAGGCGCTAAGTTTCCTCTTAAACATCTATAACCGCATTTGGCATGAGCGGGTTTTCCCTTCCTCCTGGCGAGAGGGTATTGTCATCCCCATCCCTCGACCCGGAAAGGACCGCACGCTACCATCTAGCTACCGCCCCATTTGCCTGACGAGTGTCATCTGTAAGACGTTGGAGCGAATGATAAGCGCTCGGTTAAACTGGTGGCTAGAAAAACATAACCATCTGTCCAACTTACAGTGCGGTTTTCGTCGCCATCGCTCAAGTGTCGATAATCTAACACGCCTAGAGGGGTATATTTCCGATGCCTTTCTGCTGAAACAGCACGCCGTGGGCGTGTTCCTCGACTTGGAGAAGGCCTATGACACCACCTGGCGGTACGGCATACTCCGTAACCTACATGGTTACGGTATGCGTGGTCATCTACCAGATTTCCTATGCAATTTTTTAAAACTTCGCCGTTTTTGTGTGCGCATAGGAAACACGGTATCCTCGGAGCGGATACAGGAGAGCGGCCTACCTCAAGGGTCGATTTTAAGCGTCGCACTTTTTGCCGTAGCTATCAATGGCATCACTAGTGCCGTTCGAAGCAGAATTCCAACATCACTCTATGTTGACGACTTCGCACTTTATTATAGGTCAGCCAACATAGATCTCATTGAGCGCCAACTGCAGCTGACCATCACCCAGCTAGCAGCTTGGGCGCTACAAAACGGTTTCCGCTTTTCAGCTGCGAAGACCCAGTGTATCCACTTTCACCGCCTACGAGGTATTCACCCGCCTCCTGATCTTCATTTGAACGGCACACCCCTGCCATTTGTCTCGCACCTGAAGTTCTTGGGCCTCTACTTGGACCGACAACTAAATTGGGAGCACCACATTCGTCACCTTCGAGCCTCTTGCGATCGTTCTCTTCGGGTGCTGAAGGTATTATCTGGAGCATCTTGGGGGGGGCGATCGCACGGTAATGTTGAGGCTGTACCGCTCTCTGGTTCGGTCCAAGCTGGACTATGGCAGTTTTATTTATGGCGCAGCGACCGCCTCTAAACTTCGCCTTTTAGACACCGTGCATCATACTGGCATCCGCCTTGCCACAGGAGCTTTCCGCACCAGTCGAGTCGACTGCCTGTATGCAGACTCAGGCGAACCTCCACTCCATATTCGTCGCTCGCTGTTACTCTGCTCATACGTTTCAAAGTTGGCAAGTCATCCCAATCATCCTTGTTTTAAACCAGTTCTGTGTCCAGATTTAGTCCACCGTTATATGCGCCCTGGTTCTCGGACTCGCCCCGTGGGAATAAGATTTCGGGATCTCCTACATTCCCATGGCCTCCGAATGCCTCGCGTAGAGAGGTCGTCCATCTGCCCTTATCCTGCATGGCAGCTCGATCGTGCGGTGTTCGATCTCGCTCTTTCAAGCAACCCTAGACTCGCTACTCCACATTCGGTGTTCCAACAACTTTTTGCCGAATTGCTGGGCCGTTACCCTAACTATGTTCCGGTCTTTACAGACGGTTCTCAGTTAGGTAGCGCTACGGGTTGCGCATTCTTCATTAACGGTGAGGCTCATAAATTTCGCCTTCTGGACTCCACTTCAGTTTTTTCCGCAGAACTGTATGCCATCTTCTATTTGCTCCTTTTTATTTGCAAGTTAGCTCCCGGCTCTTTTATTGTCTGCACTGATTCTCTGAGTGCGCTTCAGGCCTTGCAACAGCACACTGCCACTCAGACCCTAGTTTTAAAAATACAGGCCCAGATCTCGCAAATGCTCAGGCGCGGGTACAATTTTTTTTTTTTTTTACCTGGACCCCAGGCCATGTGGATTACCGGGAACGAGGAGGCGGACGCGGCTGCAAAGTCAGCTTGCCGTTTGCCCCGGAGTTTAACAACTACTGTGCCATACCAGGATGTGCAACGTTTTTTTCGTCGCCATCTCTTCTCTGCTTGGCAGCACTCCTGGACAGCTTTACAAGGGACACAACTCCGGGCAATTAAAGAGAGCGTACGACCCTGGCTAACTTCCTGCAGGGATAACCGGTGAGCCGAGGTGATACTCACCCGGCTGAGAATTGGGCACACACGAGCTACTCATGGTATTTTGTTGAGAGGGGAACCGGCCCCAGTGTGTGCTCCGTGTGCCGTACGCCTCACTGTGCGGCATATTTTACTCGATTGCCCACAGTACGCCCGCGTTCGCCAGTCTTTGGGCTTGGGAGCTAACTTGTTTAGTATTTTAGGGGACGACCCAGTGGCCGTGGATAAGGCACTGCGGTTTGTTTTAAAAATAGGTTTTAATAAACAAGTCTGACTTGTGTTTTATATTTATTAATTTTAGAGTTTTTAAATTTTTAGTACTGAGATGATTTTAATGTGCTTTTAATAGTTGAGTGTTTTAATTGTATTTTACCTTTTAACTGAGTTTTTATAGTTTTTAGGTTTTTAGTGCTGACTTGGGGCCTAAATGACCTTGTTGTCGACGGGCCCTTAAACACCACACTCACTCACTCACTCACTCACTCACTCACTCACTCACTCACTCACTCACTCTTTGAGGGTAGAAGTGCCGAAGGGGGTATCGGCTTTGCACGGCAGGATGATAAGCTCTTGGTAAAATTTGCTTCTCCGGTAGGGCGATCGCCGGTTCCCGAACCCTGTCTGATGGGGCCACTGCACGGTGGAATGTCGGTTGTACTGGCCTGCCGGGGAGTTTCTAACTGGTCAATAGTAGGACCCTGTCCTCTGCACTGTCGTGGCTCCTCGGAACGGCTTCCCTCTGTCTCCTTTAGCGTTATCTTTCCTCCACTTGGGGGCATAGGTGCAACAGATCAAGTGTGGACGTCTGTGCCGAATCCCCCCCGTAACATAGTCCAGTCCAGTCCAGTTCATTTTGTCTTAATTATAGCAAAAAGCGATATCCCTAGGGTAGGGAGCACTAGCACGAAATATTTTCTTAGCGAATATGCGGAATTGCAGACGTATTACTAAGCGTAATTTCTGTGATTGATCGGATACGCTTTTAAATGAAATCTGAAAAATCCATTTGTCACAGAGCTCGAAAAACGTAATGTTAAATACAGCAGAGCACAAGTTTGATTGGTGGTCCCTCAATTTATATTCTGATGAGATTGCAGAATTTTTATTCAGTGCTAGTAGTCCATTTATTATGCAACGCAACTTACCGCAGGACTGTTATAAGTCACAAAGATTCTGCGGCGAACAGAATCTAGCGATGCCAATATGTTTACATTCCGACTTCATACATTGTAAATATATGTAAAACACAGTTTATTTGGAAATAAGTACCTATTTATATTTTTGACAAACCAGATAGTTACAAAAATGTGTTACAGTACTTTCTGTACTCAGTTGTCTGCAGATTATACTTGCAAAGGTTAATATCCTATTTTCCGTGCTAATAGAGATAAAAAATTGTATAAATTATGTTTTGCGTACTTAGTTGTAGCTACAACACGCATGCAGTAAAATGAAGTAACAGTAAAGTCATTTAATGGTAAAGTACTTATAATGTGGTTTTAAAATTCCATACTCTTTACATTATCATTAGAAAAAAGCGAATACCGACTTATTCGTTGTGAAAAGCGAATTGGAGTATTGAAACTAATAGCAGTGAAATATTTCTATAAACCTCTCAAAAACTATTTGGACGAATATTGTGTGCTTTAAAGATATCTAAACTTTTATGTTTCAAATGGGAACGGTTGTGGACCGCCGCGAATCACATACCTTAGCACACTCAGCGTTGCCATTTCGTTACCCCTACTCTTTTCATATTTCCCTCTCTCATACGTTGTTATAGAAATGTCGTTTTGAGAAGATAAATTTCATTTCTTTACCCTTTCCACCTTGACACACTTTTTATTTACACATGTAGCCAACACTCAAAAGGTAAAGCAATGAAATTTATCTTCTCAAAACATTTCTCTAACATGCCGCCCCACCAAAAGGCATTGTCTTTGGATTAGGTAACATAAGGATAATGTAAGAAAAATAGTTACTTCTGTGTACATAAGCACAGGTCAGCAACAATGAATGAGAGACAATATAATTAGTTTTGTAAATTTAAACAATAACACATATCTCTTAAATGGTCGTCATTACGTAATAGCCTACATTTTGCATAATTACTACTTCACAAATTATCATGCTTAGGAAGCACACACAACTTCCTAATAGGTCTCTTGATCACACCTGAATCAGTCCTAACACTAACAACTCTAGTCAGTGCATCATTACCAGGGTGAATCATCTCTATCACTGCCTTTCGCCATTGCATAGGAGACAGATTGTCGTATTTTATAAAAAAACATCACCAGGGCAAGGATTTGGATGTTCCTTGGTCCACTTATGACGCTGTTGAATTGTATTCAGGTAGACCTTGTGCCATCTACTCCAGAAGTCCTGAGTCATTTTTTGAATATGTTGCCATCGTGACAGTCGGTTGAGGCTGGAATTGGCGCTAAATGTAAGGGAACCAAAACTGAATTTTATAAACTTTTATAATAATGCAGTTGTTGAAATAACAATCGACAGTGGATATCGGGATAGTATGTGAATGTTTTAATTATTATAACTGTAATTATATTTGATGAATTACCTATTTTTCTAATCCAATGGAACTAGTAGTGGCAAATTCATATAGCTGTGAATGACACTTCAAGAGACAGATCGTCATTGCCATTGTCTTCATCGTGCGTAATAGGCTCCAGAGTCTCGTCACATGCTATTTCTTTCCAAAATTCGTCGTCTTCTACTTTATCTGTATGTCTCACCAGTTTTCCCAGTCTTGTGCTACCTTGTAAATTCCTTCGTGTCTTTCAGCATTAATCAGTTTAAAAGCATTATTTCTTTTTGCAACACAATTTGAACCCAGTTAACTCAATTGGATTGTACTGACAGTGTTACTGTCATTGTTATTCTGCCAGTGAGTTAACCTGAATCATCTTCTACATGCCTCTATCTAACAAATGTACCTAAAATTCCTTGGTGTAACTGTGTTCACCCAAATTTGTATTAGGTTTCGTAGGGAGCGTTGGAAACTACAATAAAATAGAAATACAAATGATTGCTATTCAGATCTTTTCCTTGCTCCATTTATACCCCGCCTTTATCTACTATGGTCATATCGGCAGCCGTTCTCCTTTGGAACATACCGCAGGTGTTAACTCGTTATCTTTGATTTGTAATCATTAGATCACGCACACATTCACACTCTCATTCATACTTCCAGACTCTGGGGAAGATGGGGAATTATCTTCGTCGGAGAAAACTCCCCACCCCCACCGCTGGGAATAGAACCCGGGACCCCTAGCACGGTAGGCTCTACCGACTGAGCTACGGGGCCAGTCTATTCAGATGTTTTGTTTCACAATTATCATTCCACTGTCCTCTGTTCCTTTTTATATTCGAACTTATCCTTTTTATTATTACGTGCTTAGGTGACAGTTATTTCACTATAGATTTGTATCTTTTCCGAGCATAGGTATTAATGAGCAGTTTCTTTCTACCCAGCATCTCGACTTTCTCCTTCACCTACGCTGCCCAAAATAGCTTAATGAATTTTTCTGTTTAACAATTTCATTTACTCATCTTAGCCTCCGTTCTACACGGTGTAATGCTTCACATAAAGCGTATCGCTAAATTACTAAGTTTTATCTTTAAAGGTGCACAAGTAATAATTAATTTTTTATTACATTTTTTGCGGCATTGCTATTCATGATTATCTCCGGTTACTTGGTTGTGATACATTCCAGTTGCGTTAAACTCTCCACTTCATTCATTATCGTATCTGGTGTTGGAAAATATATTTTGTTTGTTTATTTTCTAAATAAGCGTGGCTTAGTCTTGTTTGCATTTATCTTCTATCATATGTCAAACTTGTTGTTTAGCTTTACTAGCATCTTTCTTTGTTTTGCTAATTCGCAGCATAGCGCATCTGTCATCGTAACATTACTTCTTAGCAATGAAATGGGATAAGAATACATTTTTTGTTTATTATTCAAAAGGCATTGGAGACCATACAAATATGTTATGCCTCAAAATAAAGTTGTATTTGTGATTCGATAAATGTAAGGGGATACTGATACGTTATTGGAAATTTGAAAGTTCTTGAGTTTTAACTAGGTTAGAGGGTTGAATTCGGTACATTAACAGCTCCAGAAAGGTTAAGAGTCACAAGAATCTGAGACGAGTCTGAAGTTGGTGAAAGGGTGTGCTGAAAGGGCGGTGCAAAAGAAAGATATTTCACCATTAACGAGAGTCTTGATGCAGTCATGTAGGAATTTGCATAATCTCCAAAGAAGATCTTAAAGCATATCTTCACGATATTGGAAATGACAAATTCAGTATTTATTAAATTTTTCGAGCTGCAAAACTGAAAGCCTTACTTACTTCCAGGAGCACACCAAATTAGACCCACCCACATAGGCGACTGTAATTTTGGGAGTGGTGCATGAAAAGTGTGCTAGATTGAATGAACCCGTATTTTAAATTAAATGTGGCAGTCAAACTGACACTATTATGTATAACGGGCTGAGGAAAAACCACGTAAATGCAATTGAAAAAAGAGGCCGTAAATATTCCAATTGTAACATATGGTACGCTCCGTTTTCCAGAGAGATACGAGCTGCATTTCTTCAGAGAGACTGTCATGAGCCATAATTATCTGCAATTGTTGAAAAACACATTTTCACGTCTTGTAACGGTAGTTTTTGTTTGAAATGAATTTTATTTTCTGATCTATTAGTGGGCCATGTAATTACAATAAAACAAATGATGAACGGTTGTTAGGAGAAAATAAAATAAATAATCTTGAGAGATATATGTTCTGTAATCTTGTTTCGTGGGGATAAAGAAATGTCGTGGTGAATATAAAAGTTTTTGTAACGGAAAATGAAGAATCTTCAGTAAGGAGATATTCCGAAATCGTGATAGTGATGAGTGCACATACTTGTGACGACGAAAGCAAGCCCGCTTTAAAATCAAGACGATACAGTTGGTGACCTGAAGAAACTGATAGCTGCACAAATTGACACGAGATGAGAAAGGAAGTAATTGTGCTCACAACGAATAGAAACCACGTTACGTATGGCGCCTGTCGCGGGGCCCGAATTAGAGTGAAGTTTAGCAAATATCCACCATTACACGCAAATGTGTATCAGTGGTTTATCCTTGTGATTATGTTGTAAAATATTATTGTATGTGTGAAATCTGTGTATTTTTATGCACCTAACACAAGGAGTTCATAAATTATTAAATTAGATAAGATTTTGAAATATTACCAGCATAATTATTTAAAACTCCTGACCATCTCCCAAAACTTCTTTATCCGTGACTACAACCTGAAGTGAGTTTAATGCTTCCACCGTCGAGCCGTGGTCAAATATATCTACAGGGAGGATAGTCATCATCAACACGCAGGTATATTATCATCGAATAGAATTATTCTGTAAACGGCATAGCAACGGGGTGCTGAATCTATACCGACTAGCCGGAGTCCGGTTACAGTCTTAATGTCCTCAAAAAGTCAAGGCTTCATCTTACATTCATGTTGAATGTGAGGTATTTTCTCGATTGTATTTCCCATGAGAGATGGATAGAACGACGATAAAGTAGTAAGAAGTTTCCATTTCTATCTTCTGATTTAACATCTCCAGAGATATATATCAGGGAAAGTTCAAAAGTTATTTGAGAAACTGACACTCAAGACTGAATATGCTTATAATGATATTCCATTAACACAACAATACATGCGATGCGTTCTACGTCGTTATTGGGAGTGTACTGTGGCGGGATGAGAATATTTTGATCATCTCGCATGTCGTGAGGAAACGTAGCCTTTCATGGCGGAATTAAATTAACTTTAAGCAACATAATGGGTGGCGCACAGTTCCACGTTGACGCTACAGTTTGTAACGAATAATATGGATAGCTCAGGGTTCAGCAATGCGTCTTCTCCCAGGGTATGCGTGGATATGTATGACTAAGTCACTGTTTAGAGTCACTGTAGGTGGAATGTTTATTTTTTGGTAATACTTAATTCGTTACGGATCAACCAACAGATCTTCCCACTGGTTCTGATCTGCCTTCGGCCAAGACAGAAGAAGAGGACTGCCTTAATCAGCTTCACGCCGCGGACTGTCTGTCCTCACACTGTACACAGCTGTGCGTGGGTGTGTAACTTTCACTTTCTCGAAGCCCTTTATTCAAAAAAAATCCTTTGTGACTATTTTGTCCATTGTGATTATTAGTCTTGGTCATGCCATTATTAAGGGTCCAAAGAATACCTTTCTGAAACAGTCAAGTGTCATTCATTTAGGATTCCTGCTAAGAAAACCTCTTTCTCCCGTGTCTTTTGTTACACTACTCAACCAACTGCCGCTGCACGTGTTGTAACAAGGATCCAACAGTCCTTTGAAATCCATCACTATTCTTTATGCATTGCATCCCTTAATTTCGGTATCAAACTGGAGGTCATTTCCGTGATAAGCTGTGCTCTGTTGGAGATAGTTGTTTCAAACGCTTTGTTCAGAACAGCAGTGGACATCTTCAGTGCCGTAATCTATGCTTCATTTCATAGCATATTTATTACGTTTTGCTGTATGAGAAAACCTTTAACGGATTTAATGTCTGGAGTTAGCAAGTACGCTTTTTAGCACTCAAATTACATATATGCTAAGTTTGATGACATGTAATTAATTCTTTGTGAAGAATTTTATTGTTCATGTGTCACATCTGTTTGTAAATTTACCTGGGAAAACGGAAACATGTTACTCTCGGCAAATGATATATTGTTTATGAACTACGGTGTCAATTTTGTCTCTCCTCCATGGGTATGCATATATGAAGTTTACTCACGTGTAAAACGTCCCGTATTATTTTGAGCTATAACATACTACAGATGTTTTTTATATTATTTCATCCCACTTTTCAAGAACTTTTAGAGAATGTAATATTGGAGTACGGAGTGCACATTTTGTTTACTTTCTAGAAATTCATTCCTCAACTTAATAGTTTTGCATAAATTAAGGGGAAGCAGTTGCAGATAACTGCGTTGAAAACAAATTTTTAAAAAAGCTTCATAGGAAATGCTAATTCCCCAACAAGTTCCTTGGTAACGACATAGGATTTGGATTAGAGATGGAGGAGTTGTACCCTGTGGCCAAAGCTATCTTCAGAAGCACTACAATACTCCCCGTTGTAATAGATGAGGTGAAGGTACACGTAGGATTTCATTGGAGTCCCTAAATTTAAGATTCAATATCATATCTTCATAGACGTACTCGAACAGAAGTTTGCTCTTCAGAGAAGAAACGGTTTTCTTTTCAAAGAACAGTTGACACAGCATTCGTACCTTAGCTGTGTTCTGTGATTTATCATAAGATTTGATGCTCTACTGTTGCTAATGTAAATATTGGCTTTCTCTTAGGACTGTGTTTTGGCTACACTATTATTTTTAGTGATGATAAATGATTTACCTTTATTAACTGTGACATTCTTCTTATTTTCTAACAACGCATTCCTCATGTCGAATAGAAATGAACTGTATTACATATCATAATTTATGAGTTGTTTTCTGGCATATGTTGCGAAATAATTCGAAGCGAATGGCCTAAATTATTACATTAAAATTGTCTGATAATATACGTAATCATCTTAAGTAACTATAGATCACAATGAATTCTAATCTCTCGTGGGGACTACGTATCAGGTCTAACCCTGCCGCCTTCCAAGATAAAGGTAACGAAATGATCGGAAATGAGGAATAGGAAAGTATTTAAAGATAAATAAAGAATATGCAAAATTTGACTTTTTGTCTGGGGTCTCTATTTTAATGTCATTATCCCTAGTATGAGTACGCTGAATCAGAATATGAACTTAGCTTTGCTCCATCCCTTACCAATATTAACAATATAAGAATTAGTAAAATTTGAATTTTGATACTTAGCTCTATCAAATTTATATATATTATTAAATAAACGTTAATAAATCTAAAACTTCAATACAACACTCTTCATAATAAACTGGCATTTCACATCTGTTCTAAATAATCACATGCATTTAAACATTACGTTTATTTTTTACACTTTGCCTTGACATGCACATCTTTACACTTTCTCTACGTCCCGGTGAAATCGCTCATCTTGCTGACATAGCCGAGATTTTCTAAAAAAAAAAAAAAAAGTGCAAATGAGAGTGCAGGAAAAGTACTTTCACACTCACATTTCAACCCAGATTTTGAAATTTCTTAAGCATATCTTCTATAATATATTTTTAATTTGTGTCCTTGTAATTTCTCAGAAAGTTTACCATGACGCTCTTATAAACAATCTATGCCCGTTTTTCAGTATCTTTCATCGTTTCTTCAAAGGTAAACAACTCCCTAATTTGTGACCCAACTACGTAATATTTCCTTTTTAATTTATATTCAGATATTTTCAGGAATATTCTTGTAGGTTTATTTGTAGCAATTCTCATTTGTATTTAAATCCTTAATAAATTGTTTTATTAAGCCTAATTTTATGTATAAATATAAGAGAAGGTGTTTTGGGCCCACAAGGTATTCGTGAATATTCTTCATTTCTGGACGAGACTGTCTCTCTGCTTCGAATGTTTTCTTCTCCAGTGGTTTGATAAAGCTCTACTATACCACTCACAAAAACATGTCATTTTAGCATAGCCTTATTGATCATCTAGTTGCATGCCAGTAACTTTTAAATCTCCAAGTAACTGCCATTTAATCTGTGCATGTTTGACTTTTTCTAGAAGTAATTTTAGGTTATGCTGTGTTTCCTTGATGTGAACTGAATGGGCTACTGGAACTAACGCATATTTATGTACATAATACAACATGGAAATTAATTGTTCTTTCACACTGGCCGTGTGTATGCTAAAGTATGGAAGGATAGTCAGACTGAAAAATTCAATACCATAGCCGGAATTTGAACAACGGATCTTCTGGTTGCCGTCCAGCCACTCTAACCATTGAGCTACTATGGCCAACGTGCCGATATGACATTAAATTCTCCAACTGACTCTTGTTTTTCCCGCTAAACCACTTAGGAGTTCTCATAAGCACAAGAGACAAATACCTTAATGGCGACTTACAACATGTAAGTACTTTAAGGCTAAGGCTTTATAATTAATTAATCAAATTAGTCAATTAATTGACCTAATAGTGGTTAACTATAAAGCCCGGGCCTTAAAGTACTTACATGTTGTAAGTTGCCATTAAGGTAGTTGTCCCATTTGTTTGAGAAATTCTAAGTGGTTTAGCGGGAAAAACACGAGTCAGTTGAAGAATTTAATGTCATGTCGGCACGTTGGCAATAGTAGCTCAAGGGTTAGAGCGGCTGGACGGCAACCAGAAGATCTGTGGTTCAAATCCCGGCTATGGCATTGAATTTCTCAGTCTGATTATATCCTTTCATACATAATACAACATTACATATTTCAGTCTAATTTTAGTACTGTTGTCTGTTACATTTGTGTCATTGTGGTAAAACATTAATTCGAACAAAGAAATTATTAGTGTTTCTTAGTTCCATACAACATTTATGCGCAGAACATAAAAACATTTTATGTATAACTGTTAGCTGTAAAAAGTGGTACGTGGTAGAAAAAACCTGATTACAGTTTTGAAATCACCATATCAGTCTTAGTGGAGTAGACATAATTTTCAGGAAACCTCAGAATCATGTATATCAGTGAATCCACTGCAACATTCACCACTGTTCAGGTTGAACACTTCCACGGTATCAAACTTGGGATCGTTCAAATGTAAGCCTCAGGTGGTAACGCCTGAGCAAGTCCCACTCATTTTGAATGCCTTAGTTTTTGAGATGGAAATTTCACCACAGTATTCCTTAAAACAGCCAAGTACTTTTGTAAATCTTGCTCGTTTTGTTTTCTCGGCATGAATGAAGGACATTTTACATGTTGTGTATGAGAAACGCCACCTTGAGTTAAACATTATTAAGGAAGATGCATATTCATGGCGCTTTAAACTCCCAACTATTTATCGTTTGTGAAGAAAGCGGTGTCGAAAAGTTAGTTTCATATTTCTTCTTCAGACAAGGCGACAAAAAAAGAACCGCCTGACTTTTGGCACAGCCAACAAACGTTTAATTTTTAAGTTAACGGAAACGCCTAGCGCTTGTTGATGCACCGCCAAACTTTCCTGCCAGAGAAGTTGCCTCACCCAAAAGTGTTCAGGAGGCTTCTTTTTGTTTGCGTTTATGCATCGCCGCTGCGGGCGAGTTTATCAACACTAGCAGTTTTGTTTACTACGCTGTAAGCTAGAAAAAGAATGTTATGAAGGATGGAGGGAGTGGCAACGTAAAACTAACACCCTCTGGTGTTTAGTTTCATCGCTATACTCCTACTCAGTTTCTGCGTGTTGTTGCACTAAAATGAAAGCAAACAAAACCGAGCTGCCATTAGGGATATTGTACAGTTTATAAACTGATTACTATCCCGCCATTTGGGAAATCGTACTGAAAATACTTAGTCTGGTGTGGATGTTGGTAATATAACCAGCTTACAAAATGTTAATACAAAAACAGTTCACTAAAATCGGCTCAGAACGAACATAAAAGTTGGAGCTTTTGCCAATCAGTTTTTGAAAGAACCTATTTTTTATTAACGCCTATTGTAAAATTTCACGTGAAACACACGTTTCGAGGCTCCCTGAATGAAATATCCTTTTAAAAAGGACTCGCGCGCGCATTTGCGTGAGAACAACAAACCACCAAAATAAAGTGTTCGACCTACACCAAATAAGCTTTTTGTGTTAGCTTTTTGAATATTTGTAATTTTATTTAAAAAAAAACTCGAATGATTTTGATTACAAATTACACATAAAAATAAAATTTTTATCTTGAATTTTGCATAATAGGTATGTGAAGTCCTCCCCATTTAAAAGAAACGTGTATGTAGTTGTGTGCAATTGATAAACCGTAATAAACGCACAAAAACTGAATACACCAAACTATAGATCTTTTAAAGTACACAGTTAATTTCAAATACATAACCGTTTTATAACATTAGTCGTTTCCTAAATTGATTTGAAATTTGCAGCACTTGGTCATTCTTTAAGTGCTGTCGCTATTCAGATAGTTCTCACGGTGAGACAGTTTGAACGATTGGACGATTTCCTTTCGACTCTTATCCCTTTGCTCCTACTATGGAATATGTTATTTAGCTATTTATTTAAGCAATAATTCCTCAATATAAATTTAGCATTAAGTGTGCAATGATAACAATCCTGGTATTTAAGTACTTATATTTAACTTGTTTTACTTACTGTATTTAAGTACTTAATAATAAGTCGACACAACGGTTTAGTTCGAATATGAGAACTCTAAATGGCTTACCGGGAAAATATAATGAGTCAATTGGAGAGTTTAATGTCTCATGGGCATGTTAGCCATGGCAGCTCAAGGGATTAGAGCGACTGGACGGAAACCAGCAGATCCGTGTTTCAAATCCCGGCCGTGGCATTGATTTTTTAGTTGATCTAATTATTTAAAAACGATTCATATGTTAATATGAAGTGGATAGGAAAATTAGCTTCTGTAGGAATTGAAATTCTTCACGGAATATGTGTAAAATAATATACAATACAATTCACCCCTTGTGCTTCCTCACTGAGGTACTACCTAGTCATAAAGCATAACAAAATAGTGAATAATAGTGAGCGCCGTGGCTGCGTGGCTAGACTACTAGGCTCTAGCTAGGGCAGCCCGGGTTCGATCCCAGTCGACTGCAACGTGAGGTTTGTGTTGTACAACACGGCGGTGGAGATGGTTTTATACGGGATCTCCGGTTCTCCCGCCATCTCATTCCACCGGTGCTCCATCTTCATCTCATGTATCATCAGTGTCACCGCCTGCGGCGCCATATGTAGTGGAAACGGGCGTTGGACGATACACATTTCATTAATGGATAATAAAAGTAACTACAAGTAAGAGAGACTGTATCAAGTGAAGTTAAAATGCAAATAAATGTATACGAGTGACATAAATCCAGCTAGAATATATGCAAAGAAATTTATTGTTTTAATAAACATATATCAGTGAAAACTTTGTTTTAAATTGATATGAAATTTACTTTAAATTATTCTCATGATTACGTTTTTAACATAACTCACAGCAGAAATCTACGAACAGCCCAGGATAGTTATCCCGGCAAAATCCATTAGACTACTAACCTTAATACAGGAGAGGCTATATTTGTTTTTATAATATGGAGTGATTGGTTCATAGATGTAATTCTTTTGTTTATGAGCTTCCTGATTCTGGCTGTGATAAAATTCGATTAAAACATTAGATGTGCAATGGTTCCTTTATTAATTTGAATTAATTGGGATTATATCATTAGATATAGTGAACAGAGAATATGTATGATCACTACACAAGGTTTTCTCGGCATTACTTGTATTCTAAGACATTTTAGCTAATTAATTTATTGGGATGTATTTTGTGAGAATTGTGCTTATGTTGAGTAGTTTTTATCATTGTGATTTGTTTTAATTTATTATTGCTTTGGAAAATATAATTTTTGTGAACTTATATACTTTCAGTTGCCAATTGTGCTTTATGTGTTACCTTGAACTTTGATACTCGCTATATATTGTGACAGAATTTGCGAATATGTTGATTTTTTGTTTTGTTTTGAAATTTACATCCTCCAACGTTAAGTCATATCGGACGATGAATAAATGGGTGAAATTATGCTCAAATGAGTCCGGGGTCCATGAGGCTTAGTTACCCCACATTTATGTATCAGGATAATGGTAAACCCCGGGGTAAATCTTATCTAGGTAACTCATCCTGACCGAAATTCGAACTCGCGCCCTCTTGAACGTGAGGCAGACATGCTACCACCTACGATACCGAGGTGCGCACGAATATGATTAATAATAGTGATAATAACTATGATGATGGACAATGATGATGATGACGATGATAATGATGATAATGACGTAAATGATTATAATGATGACGATTATAATGACGATGATAATGATAATAATGATAATGATGACGATGATGATAGTGATGATAATAACGATGATAATGATAATGATGACGATGATAATGGTGATAATGATAATAATAATCTAATACATTATTTAAAACTTATACTGAAAATTTGAGGTAAAATGAACAAACAATAAATCAGAGCATTTTAAATAAATTTTATTAAATACGCTGTATACGATATTCACATACATTTAACCATGTTCCATTTAATACTTTTTTAAATTATTAGAAGAGAAAACTTGCTATTCTAGAACTTTGAGAGCTTTTTTCACTGTAATTATAAAAAAGTTATTTAAAAATTGGAAAAATTAAAAATTAAGTAATCGATGTTTTAATAACTCTTAAGCTTTCCTAAATATTATGCTTCTTTATCAGAGGCAGCTCATAAAGGCTAGTCACTGTAGAAAAACTGCGAAAATAAGAAAGTTCCAGGCAACTAGTTTCAAAAGCTTAAAAGTGTATAATCTGATGAAATTTAAGGCAGGAGCTCCGTGATCAAATTAGGAAAGGTGCAAGGCCATGGTGTCTTATGACGTGGGGAATGTAGGCTTAGATCTCCCAATTAGGTATTAACGGCGGTTTATATACTGAAATTCAGCAAATAATAAATGCGAAAATGCTTTCCGCGTTCTTAAATGACTTTCTCTGACGAGGAAAGATTCACATATACGTTATATATGTGCTAAATTTACGTAGCATTATTTGCGACATATTTTGTATACATACATGTAAAAACTTGTCTAAAATATATGTTTGATATAATATTGTGCAATACGTACTTGGTTATGTAGGTGTAATCTCCGCAAACAGATGCTTATGTTAGAATCTTGTTTAATTCAGAAATAAATTCAGCAGTCGTAGCATTTATCTGTTGCAAAAATGAGAAAAAAATGGATCGCAAGTTTTAAATACCATATACACGCATGAGTAAATGTAAACGTACAGCATAGAATATCTAAAACCGACTAATGCTACGAAATAAAAATAATAGACTAGATTTTCTATAGAAATTTGTTTATATCTTATAGCTTTTCAGTTATATATGTTCAAAAATTAAAGTTGAAAGAATATAGTTCCACAGGTTACTTACAGTAAACTAAAGATAGTTCTAAGGCCACTCTGTGGCTCAGTGATTAGACCGCTTGGCTCTCACCAAGGCGGCCCGGGTTCGATCCCAGGCGACCAAAAAGTGAGATTTGTGGTGGACAACACGGAGCTGGGGCGGGTTTTCTCCGGGATCTCCGGTTTCCCCGCCATCTCTTTCCACCGTTGCTCCATCTTCATCTCATGTATCATCAGTGTCATCGCCTGCGGTGCCGTATGTATGAAAAGCGGGCGTTAAACGCTACACATTTCATTTCTCAAGATAGTTCATTTTTAAAATCTATATGGCAGACTAGAACTGTTTTTATAAGGATGCACATTTATTTAGTATATAAGACGTATTATTGGTTTTCGAAAATTTTGCGAAAAACTTATCATTGCTTTAGGAATGTTAATGTACATAAACACGAAATGTGTATATTCAAAATTTCGTGCTTAACATTTATAGGTTCTGAAAATATTAATTTCAGTAAAATCTCGACATGAAAATGTTACCTGCGTTACTATACTTTGCCATTGATGGACCTTGGAAAAGCAATAAAGTCCACTAGAATGAATTTGGGGAGGTGAGAATGAAAATATGGCACAAAAAATTGGCGCTGGAAGAAGGCGAGAAACTGTTTGGTGTCTCAATATAAGCTCAAACAATTGAACTTCTGATAATTTTTTCCAGTTTACGTGCTCCAACGTTAAGTCATATCGGATGATGAATGAAATGGGTGAAATGATGTTCAAGACTCCGGGGTCCATGGAGCTTAGTTACCCGACATTCGTCTATCAGGATAAGGGAAAACCCCAAAAAACCTTATCCAGGTAGCTCACCCTGACCAAGATTCGAACTCGGGACCTCTTGAACGTGAGGCAGACACGCTACCATCTTCGCTACCGAAGCGGGCGAACTTCTGCTAAAGGTACCTATGTACGTTCTTAATGTACTTTGTTAATGTTGTGACATTGTCGGTTCATAGAATTTAAAGTTCGAGTTGCAGATATTCCAAATGTTCTTTATTTCCGAAAAAATACTCTGTTCAATTCTCACGTAACAACATTACGTCACATACACAACACAATCTACCAAGGTCGATGGAAATAGCAAACAGCGTTCTGATCACATCTGTTTACAACATTAGCTCAGCTGTTTACTGCTTACAACTGACTCTTGGCGAGTTGTCGAGCCCTTAAATACCTCATTGATAATTCTATATAATTTCGGAATAAACAAGAAATCGAATGCTTTATACGACAGTCAAAATATCACTAGAATTTTTCATTTACCTCACTTATCTGTGTCGCTAAGTCTTTTATCTCCGACGCTATGTTTATCTGCGTATGCAAGCTCTTTATCTCCGTGGAAACACTATACGTCTGTTATCTATTTGCACCGAAACTTTAATGCCCGTTTCCACGACAATATGCAGCAAATTATCGGCTTCATTCACTTTGATTTTAATGTCTAGGAAATTACAAAGTAATTGAGATTGTTATACCTGAACAATCTAAGCTGTATATAATTAGCTTTCTTGGTGGGGTCTCAATGATGACTCTTCTTTAACCCAGCAAATTACTTCGGAAATGAAGTGATGATTCAATGAGCCCCAGGTCAATACAGCTTAAGCTTACCCCACATTTATCTTTTCAGGACAATAGAAGAGCCCGAAAAAATCTCATCCGGGTTATTCATTATGATCAAGTTTCGAACTCAGAGCCTCTTTAATGTCAGGCAGACGCACTATCCCCACTTGGAGATAACAGGTAGTTCTGTTATTGACTCTTTTGTGTGTAGTATTTAAAATAAATCCTTAAAAATTGCATACTGCATTTTTAAGCCTCCCAACAAAATTGATTGTACTTTTAAGCACATTTGCAAACTATTTGTCAAAATTTTAGAAGTAGTTTATACATTTTAATGAAAAGACTAGTCCAGAGCTTAAACGTTAAGTTTTCCACGTTTATGAAAAAAATATCAAAGGTTTACGATTCGCTTGTTAATATGAAACTGAAATTTTGTAAATTTAATAATTTCAAGGAAACTAAGTTTGGAACATCAGCTTAATGTTTTGTGTAATTTTGGATCACATAATTCAGCATACTGAAAATTACCAAAATGACTGCGATATGCCCTCACTTCCTCTAAGAGTTGAGAAAGAGTTACCTTCTTTAAAAGCGTTTTAAACCTCGGATACAAAAGACAAGCACAAAACTCTTTCTGCAGTTGTCAGAACCCCTGTGTGTGTTACCGTAACCATGCCAACATGCTTTTTATATTATTGAAAATAATTTGTAGGTTCATACGAGCAAGTGATGAATTACTGATTAGCGAGCTTGTTTGTGTTTACTCCGGTAATAATAAATCCATGTATATGCACATATTTAGTGGTTTTTGCGCTTGCTGTGGTTATTATCATTAACAGTGAAGTGCATGTCCGTAATGCGGTACTCATGGTAATATTGACCTAGGTCAATTACCTGCTTAGTTATCTCATTACACTGTATGCTTGCCTTGCTCTCTGAAATGTTTTCGTTCCACGTTGTTTCCGCTGGCGTTTTTGCTTTTGTCTGTTGTTTTCTTCCCCTGCGGTTGAAATGCCTGCATACTCTTCTGCTTTTTGTATTATGGTTGGCGCACATTCCAGAAAGTGGTTGCTTTCTGAACTGAACGTAGTCCGTATATTTTGTCCAATGTTAAGTCATATCGGACGATAAATGAAATGGGTGAAATTATGCTCAAATTTGTCCCCGGTCCATGGAGCTTAGAGTTACCTAATATTCGTCTATCAGGATAAGGGAAAATACCGGAGAAAACCTCATCCATGCAGCTCGCCTTAACCGAGATTTGAACTCTAAACCTTTTGAACGTGAGACACTGCTTTAGTTTAATGAAATAAATTGTTATGTATCATTTGTATGAGCTCTACTCACTCTGGTACAAAAGCATTCTTAGCAACGCTTACCCTTCTATCTCTATAAAACAGAAATGTTGGTACCTCAGCACATCTACACCTGGCTCGAAGCCCGAGAGGACCTCGAATACAGACATTTTTACTTTGTTAAAAACAAAATAAACCTTATTCTTCACAACGAATAAAATACCGCCTCAGTAGCGCAGATGGTAGCTTGTCTGCCTCACATTCAGGAGGTCCCGTGTTCGAATTTCCGTCAGGATGAGTTACCTGGATAATGTTTTTTCCGGGGTTTTCCCTGAAAGACGAATGTCTGGCTCTATGGATCCTGGACCCACATAAGCATAAATTCACTCATTTCATTCATTGTCCGAAATGACTTAACGCTGGAGGATGTAAATTACAGAAGAAAAATAAAACAATATAATACAAGGTTTTCTATCTCCGGAACAAACACATCTTACTTCGCCTCAAGGGCAGAATAAAATCTATATCTTGAAAATTTAAAATTTCTTAAGCTTACGAAGTTTAAGTCTCCAAAGGGATTTAAGATAAATAAATAACTAACCTCGCGAGGAAGAAACTTATTTGGTCAAGGTCTACCGCACTGCCGCTGTGTTTTCCACCTTTGCATATCATAAACGTAATTGAGGTGTATTCCTGGATGATGCCTCGGACCCTCTCGGTCCGTATGTGCTGAGGGCCGCCACTCTTCAATCAATTGGCCATCAGGGACCTAAAGAGGGAGAGTGCATCGCGGAACAGCTCTCTCATTGGGATAAAATCCACACATTGGTACCGGAAATCAAACTCTGATCTTCCACCTGGTGAGAACTATTTAATATGTCATACCGAAATGTGTGCATGATATAGGTGGTTGTGTTCTAAGTTCACTGTTATATTTTTGCCACTGAAGTTTGTTTATTAAAAAGTAGCATTATTTTTAAGTACACAACTTTTTGATTAAAATTTATAAATATTAATTTGATTAAGCATAACCAAGAATATTAGGTATTGCCACCAAGTAATTATTGGTTGCTAACATTTAATGCAGCTATCTTAAATAGTTTCTTAGAAAACCGATGTTTGTATCAAAACATCATGTATCGGAAACTCTGTTCAAAGAAAAATTAGATTAAACAAACCTGAAAAAATGTCACCTAGCTCGAATGTACAAACTGCCATGTTATGAGTAGCATTAGTTGTATAGGAAAATATTTCCTAAAAGATGGGATAAAGTTACCTCTTCTCTAAAGTGTAAAGGAATTACAAATATTCACTTTCTTTCTTCAGGGAAGTGATTCTGAATTCACTGTACAAAATGAGACGTAGTTCACATATATAAAAAGTAAACTTTTATTAATTGAAATGTCATTTAGTGGTAATTGTTTACTCTTAGTTTCTCCTTAATCTATCGCCTACATTGAAGTGTGGCCGAGCCATGACTGAGTGGTTACAGTACTCAGAAGGCCGCTGGCGACTCGATTCCAGGCGATCAAAAAGTGAGATTTGTGGTTGCAACATGGCGCTGGGGCGGTTTTTCCCCGGGACCTCCGGTTTCTCCCGTCACCATTAGAACGATTGCTCCGTCATAATCTTGCCTACCACCTCATCTCTCTCGTACTTTCACTTCCGGCGTTGGACAGATCTCTCATCCCGGAATCTCTCTGATCGGGAAACCACTGACCTCTACCTGCTGCCCACGGGCCTCGAGATTGCGCGGTTCAGAAGACTATGTTCCACTTAAGGAAATACAGGAATTCATTCATTCTACATTGAAATATAACTTAGGTATCTTATACCTAAACGTATATATCAGGCATTAAGGAGTCGTAAAGATCTATATAAATACAAAACTCAGAGTTTCATTTTAATACCAAACTTCTTCCACCCAGACGCTCTTTATTGGAAAAGTTTTTCCTCAATTTTTTTCTTGAATATGATTAGAAAATTTTGAACAAAGCACCCTATTATTAAAATGGTTACATGAATAATAAAATGTATGTAACCATATGAAAACATGTTGAATTTTATGTAAATAATATATTAATTCCACTTCATGCTGAAAGAATTGTTCTGTAATTTAAATTTTACCAGCATTACTAAATTATAGAAAGTCAGTTACACAAAAATACATGTATTGCATACGTGTAAATTAAAGATAGCTGGCAGAAAAAGTAACGTGATATATCATATCATATTTTACATATTGTTGCAAACCAGGATTGTAAGGGGGCTGAAGGACTTACAAACCTAATCAGAGGCCGCGCCGGGGCTCAGTGGTTAGACCGCTTGGCTCCCACCAAGGCGGCCCGGGTTCGATCCCATGCGACCGCAAAGGGAGATTTGTGGAGGACAACATGGCGCTGGGGCGGGTTTTCTCCGGGACCTCCTGTTTCCCCAGCCATCTCATTCCACCGGTGCTCCATCTTCATCTTATGTATCATCAGTGTCACCACCTGAGGTGCTGTATGTATTAAAAGCAGGCGTTAAACACTACACACACACACACACACACACACACACACACACACACACACACACACACAAACCTAATCAACAACTGGGGGGTGTAGCTACTGAAAGGATAAGTGAGCAGATGGTAGAGCTAAACAGGTCAAAGTTTAGGGACATGATTAGGGTTAAATTAAGCCGATAGGTTCTCCATAACATTGACAAATATATTTTAAAGATTGGGGAATTCAAACCAAATAAAGCTCTCCTTTATCTTGAAGAGAAAAAGGCTGCAATCAAGACAGACATTGAATCAATTAATACATAATAAATATTACCTTTTATGTAGAGTAGCGTAGAGGTCTGAACAAGAGGTGGCTGGTTCACTTTGATGAGTTAAGTTTTGTAGAAGTATTCACAAGTTATATGATGAGATTAAAGCAGCAGCAGCATCCAACTAACTGACTAACAAACTAAAATAAATAAATAAATTCTACATTCTTATGTTCCGATTACTTGAATCTATATCGGAACCTAAATTAACATTCTAACATCTTGTTTTTATCTTTACATTTAATTTAACTTTGTTTATAATTTTGTAGACAAATTATATCTAATTAACTGCTTAACTTTGCAGTTGCCTAACCTATCAGTCATCATTGCTTCTTGATGACTGAACCTAGCCTAAGTGTAGATTGAACATTTATGTGTTTGTTTATGTTTTAATATACTGCTGTCAAGTCTCAAATTTATACTCTTCAATAAGGAGTTGCTTCTATTTATGTTTCCTATCCTGTGATATTTTGTAGCCCGATGCTTTCCTCAAGTTCCTCATCAATGTCATCTAAATCTGCCAATGTTTGCTCAAATATAGGACTTAGGTCTCTTCGCTGCTCCTGTCTTTCGATTAGCCTTATGGATCTTCTTACTGGTACCAATGTGGCAGTTCTCTCAGGTTCCCTATATCTGCGATCCCTAGATAGGGTGTACTCTTTCCATGCCTTTGATGATATATAGTTAGTTAGTTCATCAAGTTTCTTAAAATCCACCTCGTTTCTTACAATTGTCCAAGTGTTTTTGCCTTGAAGCTCCTGTCTTAATTCGCCAACTTGACTGTCATGTATTCCACACTCAAAAGTTTTATGTTCTGGTGTATCATCTATTTCACATATAGTGCATAGCCTTGTTTCTTTTCTTCCTATTCTAGGCAAATAGGTGGCATATGGTCCATGACCGTTTATAAATTGTATAATTCCTTTGGACGGGTTGAAATGCTTCATTTTCAATCTTTCATTTATATCTGGTAGTATTTCATGTACTCTACGGCCCTCTTCTATATTATCCCATTCGTGCTGCCAGTCCTTAAAAAGTTTCCTTCTTATCTGCCATCTAGTTTCACAGTCCTCTCCTATTATTTCAGCTACTTTCTCTCTGTCCTTCTTCTTACGCCAATAGTCCGCTCCTCTAAATCTTATTAATAGATCCATTGGCCATATTCCGAGTATTACAAGTAGCGCCATGGTGGGGGTAGTCTTTGTAGCTCCTGCATATCTTAATAATATTTGTCGTTGAGTTCTCCTAATTAATATTACATTCCTTTTATTTCTTAATCTCTGCGCCCATGTACTGCTGTCATATGACATTATTCCTACTGCTATACTGGTGTGGTATATTTTAATCACATCATGTGAGATATTGATGCTTCTTTGTACTATTGAAGTTAGCTTACCCATAACACCTAGTGTTTTTTGTCTTATATACTCTATGTGTTTCTGAAAGGTTAAATTTTCGTCTATCATTATTCCTAGATATTTATAGTAGTTTTTTTCTTGGGATCACTGCATCGTTTATTTTAATTGTTGGGTTTCTTTTTAGCTTACCTTTTGTAATTACATACGCACATTTTGAAGGTGCTATTTTTAGCTTAACTTCAAGACACCAGTTATGCAATGTGTCTGTTACTATCTCTGCCTTTTCCTCCAACTCTTTTCTATTATTGCCATCTATAATGATCATTAAGTCATCTGCATAGGCTATTTTTTCTGATGTGGAATTAAGATTTTTAAGTTGTTATAACATGGGTTCGGTTAGTATGTCCCAAAATACAGGTCCCAATATGGAGCCCTGCGCGCATCCTTTTGTTATATCTCTGATAATTTTTCTATTTTGTCCTATAAGCGTAACTGTTCTGTCAGTACAGTAATCTTTTAATATGTTGTAAAGGCATCTAGGATAATCTTGGTTTCTCATTATTCTGAAGAGTTCCGGCCACCATAAATTGTCGAAGGCGCCGGAAATATCAAAAAATATGTTTATCACATATTTATTTGGATTTTTCTTTACGTTATCAATAGATTTATTGATCGCATTTTCAGTTGGTTTGTATTTCCGGAACCCATATTGCAGCTCCGTCATACCTTTCATGATTCTGTATTCGTTTATCATTTTGTATAAAAGTTTTTCTTGTAATTTACCAAGTGTATTTAACAAACATACAGGTCTATATGACTTAGTATCTGTTGGATCTTTATCTTTGGCTTTCTTTAATAATACAATGTTTGCATTTTTCCAGCAATAGGGAATTTTGCCTTGATAAACACATTCATTAAATAAGTTTGTTAGATATGGAGCCAAGGGTTCTTCTAGTGCCATTATAACCTCTGCGGGTATACCATCTGGGCCAGGAGATTTCCTCTTTTTACAGTCTCTGATAGTAAGTCTAGTTTCTGATATATCGAATGGATAAATTAACCTTTGGCCACTATACATAGATTCATACGCTTCTCTTTTACTTCTATGTTCATCATTTTCACCTTCTATTGAGTCTGACGGCAGTAAGCTCCTCATCAGACAATTTACAGACTCTAGCCAGGTTCTTGTCATCTCTCCATTTCCCTTATTAAGTGTCGATATTACTTCGGGTACTCTTACTTTCTCCATCGCTATTTTGTATGGTATACCCCATATATTATCAGATAGTTTGTCTTTTACAAACTTATTCCATGAGTGTTCTCTAGATTCCTCTATTGCTAGTCTATATTTTTCTTTTATTCTTCTATAAATATCCAGATTTCTCTCTCTTTCTTGTGCAATTATTGTTCGTTGGTAAATTCTTCTAGCTTTCCGTAGTTTGCTCCTTAGCTTTTGTAGTCTACTATTCCACACATTGTAATCCTTATTTCCTAATCTTGTCTTCAACAATGTTTTCTTCATTACTTCTTGTATACTTTCTGTAATCTTTTTTGCTTTGATATCTATACTGTCACCCTCAATTAATACAGGTAGACTATATTCTTCCAAAATTTTATATTTATCCAAATTATTAGTAATGTATCTAGCCGGGCCAGTATTCCATGTTAAATCATTTACTTTATTAACCTCATATAACCAACCATATGACCTCATATGACCTCATATGACTAACCAACTGATGATTGACTAACTAACCACGATCTGACTAACCCTTCCTTACTGGCTGTAATTGTTTCAATAGAACTGAATTCCAAAAATGTCTGCAATTATACGACTCAGCTGTTCCTCACAGAGAGTTTAGAATCTATGAGGCAATCTTGTGCAACCCAAGAATGACCCTTATTTCTTCTGTCGATTTAACAGAACACATAGGAGCTGGCAGGTCAATAACACTGCTTACTCTGATCACTGAGTCATCCAACCTGTCTCAACTTGTTACTTCCTGCTAAAGCCTGGGGCTTACCACGAAATGAAATGTGAACCTGCAGTAATTAAAATATTTCCCAAATCTTGTTCAGACCTTATACGCAACAATATTGCTGTGCAATTACAATTTCAGAGCGAACGAAATAAAATAAATTAGTAAAACCTATGCATTAAATTTAGGCAGAGTCATCATGCACTGTATGCTGTAATGAACATCTGAACCTCTGTACTGTAATAAGAGTGATTTGTTTCTACGAAATGGACTACTGCTCTACGTTCTGTAGCTTGCATACCGCTACACATCTCAAGCATAAAATATTTCCGGATCTAGCTCCAGAAATTTGAGAAATTTAATTACTCCTAACAAAGACACATTGGCGATATTTCTTTAACTTAAGACATCTATTATTCTGTAATAGCAAAGCAACTCATGAAGATTAAGATGGGCATGTCCGTAAGGTTTAAAACTATATTATTGCAAGATAGTGCATTTTCTCGTTATTAATGCAAACACCCACCATGACTAAACGATTGTTACCGAATTCAAAGCTGCTAACCTAGAAAATGTATTATTATATAATAAAACTAAAACCACCACCTTTTATATGAGCAGTAATGCTTGGAAATTCCCTTTGGAAACGTCGGTCTTAATGAAATACGTCTTTACATTCAAACAACTGAACTGTATTTGAATACATAAAAATGAAATATCTGCAAAATTGAACGGGGAGTATTAAAATAGCTTTAAACATTTTACTGGCACATATTGAAGTTCACGATGAAGTTAGTGCATCATTAGGATTGCAAATATGTATTTCTAAACTCAAATTCTTCCAAGGTAGGTACTTTATCCACTATCTTATGATAAACTAGATGATATACGGCATTCATCGTATTGAAGTGTCCCAGAGATTTAATTTTTTTATAATTATACATACTCCAACATCGGACGTTGAATGAAATGGGTGAAATTATGCTCAAATAAACCGATGGTCCATACATCTTAGAGTAACGTGACATTCACTTTTTAAGATAAGCGCAGACCTCGGAAATATCCTTATTCAGATAACCTACTCAGACCGAAATTCGAGCTTGGGACCCCTTGAACGTGAGGCGGACACGCTAACACGTGCATATCAGACCGCTATTGATATTGTAAATTTAAGCTTGTTTATTATATCAGGTGATTCAGCTGTCACTATTTATTATCTATGTAACTCTCATTTTATAGTCTGGTGTGCACACAATGGCTCTTTTAGCATAAAATCTGTTATTTCAGCTGGGCCGGTTTATTCGGTACTATACGCACTCATCATTAGTACTTACAGCTCTCAGTGAGGACCAAGAAGCTGCGAAAAGCTTAAATAAACGAGGCTTTTCATGCACATAAGACTAGTGAGGTCATGAAAGAATGTTTTCCAAAAGAGAGACATAGAATACGTGGCAGCTTATCGAGTACGTTAGCTGCTGGGAATATGGTGATGCAAAGGTTAGGTTCGAAACGACGTCACATTGTTTTGCTAATTTTTTCCTTCCTACAAGTCGTTATTATTGTCTGTATTTTAGTTAATAATTTATTTATTGTTGCTATTGGTTCTCTTGTGAGCCAAAGACACAACAGTTATTCGTCTTTATATTTTATTAGATTTTTTTCTTTAATGTTTTTTTCTTCAATAAGCTTTATAGTTCCGATAATTTGGGATTAGGTGCCCTTCTTCCCGGAAGTCGTTCATCATACAGGCGCTTTGCTGACAATACATTACACCTCTTTCATCCAGAGATCAACTGCATGTCGACATATCCGTCGTTTGCATACATAGTTATGACAAAAGCCCTGACTCGTGGAAAAGTTTCAAATACTGAATATCTAAATAATGGAGTGTTCATTCATATCGATATTGACGCAGGCACACATAGCTAAAGCCACTTTGCATTTGTGAAGTGTATGAAACTTGGTTGAATGGGTCAAACACAATACCGACTATAATATAACATCTACTACAAGCTATAAATTTATGTCTGGCAGTGGAAAACATGGTGATTATTATATTTTGTAAACATATATGATGATACAAAAGATGGTATTTGTATCATAATATCAAAATATAGGCCACAAGAGGTAAAACAAAGGATAATGACATTTTTTAGATGAGCACGAAGGGTTTGAACCCAACTTGAAGAGGTACAGGGGTGAAGTAACCTGTATAATAGGATTTAGCCAACGCTACCTTGCGAGTAGAAGTTCTTGTACGAATAAGTCACCGCAGACCTCAGACCCCATCTCGAAACTTTAAACGCTTTTTACAGCTCCATAAAGTGTTTTGAGCTCGTTTCGGTAGTTTTAACACAAATAAAAACTGCATATAATTGCTGCATGAACTTTAAGCTGCCGTAATTTGTGATAGGACCGAAAACAATCTACCTAATACTTAGCATTTTTTGACATGGCTGTACAACAAAAAACACATGTTGGCTGAAGGTTTAAAATCAATTGGTCTCACTGTGTAGATCCTCCATTTTGTGTTCCAATGTTGTTGTCAAGGGAGGTATGTGATAGGTCGTTCCTTCAGGGGCGTGTTTAAAGCTGTGTGTGAATGTATGCTAATGTAGTTAGTTAGTTACTAACACTCCCCACATGGCAACCTTGGCCTTCGGGGTAACCTCACCCCACCAAGTGATGACCGGACCCATTTCTCAGGTGGAGGCACCCAGAGGGCGGTGTCCATTACCTCCGATGATAGGGTGATAGTGAAGATGGCGGTGAGGTGAGGGGACCTACAGTTTTTACCGTGGACTCCGAACCACGTTGGGCATAGGGGATACTTCACGTGTGCTAGACAGAGGTGAAGGCGTGGATAGGGCCGACTTAAAATCGCCAACCCCAGAGCCGGAAATCGAACTCGGGACCCTTAGAACGGGAGCCGCGAACGAAACCACCGCGCTACCCCGGCGCCCTGTATGCTAATGTATAACATTTGCAAACTCGTCTAAAATTGCTGCCGCAGCTCTCTGTGTATCTGGGTATAGTGCTTTTGGAATCGACATACATAGCGATTGCTTTCTGTCCAATGCAGCACTTATGCACTAAGTTATCTACCCCTCCTCTATAAACTCTTCTGAAAATCATCCATTAGGAGACATTCGAGAAAGGCATAAGTTACATATGTCACTTAGCACATTGCATACATACAGGAACAGGTGACTCACCTGGTATGTGTGTATATATATATGTCTATATTACTTTTAGCATTCAATAAATGCTGTAAAGGATACGAAATTGAAGTGCATTTATAAATCGCGTTTATCTTATAACGCACTGCAAATCTCATATTGTAATATACTATTATGAGTCATATGTATCTTTCATAATGTATGTAACAGGAGGTTAAGCTCGGAAGAGTGGGAGATCAAGTAATTTAAGTGAATGATACAGTGCTAGGTTATACTTCTAGTTTCTACATTTACGTTTTAACGCTATAGTACAAATGACGTACACGTTCAACCGCGTTTTGTGGGGTTGTATTTTCCATGGATGTTACTGCATCCAAAATGTTTCAAACTGATATATTCTATTCAAATTTGTTCAAATGTTCAACCAAAATTCACAAATAATGACGAAAGACTGTTATGTGACTACCTTATCAGGTTTATGTAGTATATATGTTCCTTTAGTTTAGAGAGAGATTCAGGAAATTGCTACAAATTAATTATGTATAAATTTAGATTATTTTCAGAAAAAAACACAAGGTAATGTAAAAAATTCTGTGTAACACTTTCGATTCTTAGTTTGAAATGATTGTGGGATTAAGTCATATTCGCATCATGTAAAATATTTTGACTACGTTATATTTAATTTTAAGTAAAATACGTTTTACTGGAAATAAGAAAAACTATCAAAATGGAACAGCAATGTGCTGCTGGAACAGTCTAAGGCAAAATCTTGAAAAAATGTGGTTTGAATCTATATGATGTTGAAATTTCATTAATGGACTTCTCTATGAAAACTTAACAGACTTGTAACTTGGACGTTCATAAATTGATATACAGATGGAACTTTCCTACTTAGATTAGTTTAATTAAAAAGTGAATCTTTCAAGCTACGAATTTTACATTTGAAATATCGATCTATGCTTTTTTCCATCCGTAGAGAAATGCAGAGCATACAGCGGCTGTACACCTTGTGAAATTTTAATTCTTTTATCCTGGTACTGAGTGTATAGGTTTTCAGTATTCTGCCTTATTGTTTTCTCATTAGCTTTTAACATAAATGCTTCTCTTTCAATTAATTTAAAACGGGTTGTGGTAATATTGCCGTACATTTGCGTTTAACTTTTATTGTCTGTTGGTGTTCATTTTCTAAGCTTTCTTTTTGCTTAATTTTTTTGTGACTTTTTTTTTTTTGGCAACCTGAATTTTCAGCCTTTATTTCTAACAATGGAGCATCAGTTCCCACCCCCATATTCTCCAAGCACTTTCTGCAATTTCACTTGTGATTGTCTCCAATTTTCTTTCTCCCAGCTCCTTCTTAAAGTCTTGCAGAACCCGGAGTGATAAAAAGAATGTTAGATGAGCAGAAGTAGACCGGAATTTCCCTGCTCTTGACAGGAGCAGGAGGAGAAAGTCTCATTCCAATAGACGCCTTGCAGCCACAAAGTGGAAAAAGAAACAGAGATGCAGAAAATTCTATTTGGGTTCAGAGAACATTATGTAAACATGGAATGAGACTGTGTTAACTTTTATGTGAACCACCAGAATCCTTGCTGTGGAAATAATCATGGCTATACGTACGTCCCGACGCCTGCACTAGTTTCGGTGTGGCAATTTCTCCGGCATGTTTGCTTTGCGGTACAGACGACTAACAGGCGTTTCTCATAATTGAAAATTGGGAGGGTGCATTGTTGACGGAACCTGTTATTTTGTTAATCTGTCACGTGTGCTTTCATACTATCGACAAGAGTGCTTACCCCAAATTTGGCAAACGAACGGTTGATTGAGATAAAATTGGATGTTAGAAGGTCTCATACTATCGAACAGGAAATAAAAGTAAAGATCAACTGCTTTAAGATTTACCCTATGGGAAGAAAACGCGGCAAGTTCATATAAAGAGCAAAAGGAAATGCAATATTGTTCATGTTTAATTAAATTACTAACAGTATGATGAATTAAAGCTACCCTATCAGTAACACTGCTTTAATGGATACCAACATAATATAAAAATTGACTATTTTCAATGTTCATAGCAGTATATTACTGTGTAGGAATATTGCCCTTGATGTACATTTCACGAATTTATTATATTTTAATACTTAACTATTAATAATCTGGGTTATAAGTAGTTATTATTAATATATGAACAAATACTAATCTACTACATTCAATATACAATTTTCCAGAGATAAGTATTACACTCATAACAGAAAACACAAATTAATTTTACAAAAAGATCTAAAACGCATAACAGAAAACACAAATAAGTTTTAAAGAAATACAAACAATTGAGTAAATACTACAGTGATCACTATGTATGTGATATGAGTCTGTGGAGCTTTGGATCTATTACCCCGGTATTCACCTTGAGAGACTGAGGGAAAACCACAGAAGAAACCTCCATCAGGGTAGGCCACGCTGTGGCTCAGTGGTTAGACCGCTTGGCTCTCACCAAGGCGGCCCGGGTTCGATCCCAGGCGACCGCAAATTGAGATTTGTGGTGGACAACATGGCGCTGGGGCGGGTTTTCTCCGGGACCTCAGGTTTCCCCCGCCATCTCATTCCACCGGTGCTCCATCTTCATCTCATGTATCATCAGTGTCACCGCCCGCGGTGCCGTATGTAGTAAAACCGGGCGTTAAACACTACACATTCATTCATTCCATCAGGGTACTTGATCACTGTCGAACACCAGTAATATGTTCAGCACAGATGTCTCTAGAGTATCTAAGGGCATCTGACACACACAACTTCTTGAAAAGCGTTAGGCACTTCTTTGAACAAATCTTTTTCATAACTCTGTCATTCTCAGGATCCCAGAAACCTAAGGAACCAAGAACAATGGCGTTAACCTCTACTTCCTGATATCTGGTGCGTAGAGTTTCAGTCAAGTCATGGAATTTCTCTTCTTTTGCTTTTCGAGCATCACTAAAAGCCTGCTTCCTGTTATCAAAGGGGATAGTGGCATCTAGGATGACAGCTTTCCGATCTTTCACCAAAACGAGATCTGGTCTCAAGTTTCCTTCAATGGTTTGATTTTCGACCAGAATGTTGAATCTACTGCTGGCTGCCTTTCGAACCCTGCTAACCACGGCATTATGTCTCCGGGTGATGATATCAGAATATCTCATGCAATGGTTTATCACATGAGGTAGGGTTTCGTTCTCATAACCACATCTTCTACAGCTCCGCTGGCATTGTTGTTTACTATGCCTACATCTATTTAAGGGTAATAAGTTTAGTCGGGCCCGATGAATAAATCTCCAATCTGCAAATCTAGTGTAGAGGCCAGTTCTTATAAAATGTGAGATTGCAGCATAAGCAGACACGCAGTTAATAGCTTTCTCCTGGCGGGGCAGCTCAAGAAGACGAGTCAGGTGCCAATCTCTTCTCATGTATCTCAGTGTTCTCAGCACCTGATGTCTTTGACTTCCACGCAGGATCTTGTCATCACTCGTATCGCAGGCTTGTAGTTCTCAAAGATCCATTTCACGTCACATCTCTCAGAAGATTTGCGAGGTTGAGTCCAGGTTGAAGAAATGGCATTGTTTCTCCTGAACTCGCCCTCGTTCTCTCCAGTCAAGTATGCAGCGATATCGTCGTTATCAACGAGTCTTCCAAGCCTTCTTTGCACTATGCTCTTTAGCTCATCAAGAGCTAGTTCAGCAGTATAAACATCCTTGGAGGAAAGGAGGTTAAAGTGACTGTCAATTAGATGGAAGTCTGAGTCACTTGCCGCTACCGGAATTCCTATGCATCCGGACTTTGAGGGACCATATATGTAGTCATTAGCTGCTTCTATTGGTACGTGAAGAACTTTCTTGATTTCAGCTCTGATGCCATCATCCAGCTTAGCCCAATATCCCTTAGCAAATTGGGCAGTTCGCATCAAGAATTTGAGAGATGCATAAAAGGTCTTGAAAGAATCTAACCTCTGCCAAGGAGCTAACTTCGACTGGAGAATCCTCTTTGCAGTAACCATCAGATCAGCTAACTGTTTCAGATTTGACGTGATTTGGAAACCATCTGGCTTTCCAAGAAACTTGTCAAATTCACCATCTTCAAGTTGTTTAATCTTCTCTTCGCCAACATGGAACTCTGTGTCTCTTGTGCCAATTGGACTTTTTCAAGATAAATGTAAACTGAAACATTTTCTTATATTTACTTTTATACTAATTTTTGCAGCCAAGGTGCAAACTGTGTCTATCATATGTTGTAAATTGTCAGGTTCTTTGGCTAGTACAACCAGGTCATCGGCATATGCTAGAATCCTGTGATCAGCTGAATGTCCTTGAATAGTTCTAATAATTTGGACAATGGCTATGTTGAAAAGCGGACCACTGGTGGGACATCCTTGTTTGACACAAGAGTTTAAATCAATTGTTTTTTGCACCTTGCCCCGCCAATATTTTCATTGTTGCGTCCATGTATATGTCCTTAATAATTGTTGTGAACTTGGCACCAGCGCCTGTGTTTTCTAAACTCGCATAGATGGCTTGATGTGGGACAGAGCCGAAAGCATTGGAGAAGTCCAGCCAGGCTGTTAAGAATTCACCTTTCTGAGTTCTCGCAATATTTTTTCCTCCTGAGCGTGTAGTTGTGCTCAAATACTCCATCGTGGGGCATAAAACCCTTTTGAGCTGGTGCCAAAACACTTTCATTTGTCAGCTAGGTGGTGAAGCTCTTTGCTAGTACACCTGTGTATAGCTTGTATATGGTCCGCATAATGGCTATTGGTCTCCAATTTACAATGTCAAGCAGGTCTCATTTCTTGTAAATTAGTGTGGTCATGGATCAGGGATCTTCTCATACTTCAAACAGACGTTGAAGATGCTGGCAAGTACAGAGGATGCAGGGTCAACCGATTTCCAATGATTGTATGTAATACGATCATCTCCAGGAGCAGTATTCTCACATTTTCGCAATCTGATCATAACTTCATTTAGTGTTATTCGGTTGGTCATAACACCAGGTTTATGTAAATCTTCGTTCTCCTGATATTCTGGGATGTAGAGGGACAGGTCACAATCCTTCCTTCTCGAAGATTCCTTGAAAAAGTTGGTCACAGTCTCTTTCTCAATTTCGCACCTTTACTTTCCTCTCCAAGAATCAGCCTAATGCCTTTCCTCCTATTTCTCCTATATAATTTTTGCATTATAACAGGGTTTTCAGGATCGATGTTGTTTCTTCTTCTTTTAACGCCATAATGAACAGGAATCTTAACTAGTTCCTGTACTTTTTCGGTAAGTTTGGCCACGATCCCTTGAAACCTCAGCCAGTTTTCTTCTGAAGTTCCAGCTCTGAGGATGTCATTTATTTCCGGAAGGAACTCGTGGATATTAGATTTGTCATCCACATCTATAATAAGATTATCCTCAAAAGATTGCACTAGTGAATCACCATCCAATTCTAAGCTCTCCTCTATATTAGTTGCAGGAAGAGAAGCATCAGGAACTGAAGATGTTTCCAGTCCATAATCCTGCAAAGATTGCGCATTCAGGCTATCAATATATGCTCCAGGCTGTCCCAGGTTAACACATACCGCATTTACTCCGATAACTGGTCCAGGTCTTCCTCTTGAGTCATAACTGGAATACACACATCCGCAGATTGTCCAGCCGTAACAGATACTGAATCATCAATAAAACGTGCTGGTGTATTCTGTACTTAAATTGCAGGCTGCTTATTGAATCCAAGAGAGTCTGACGTCAATTCGGATGAGGGTAAAGAATCCTCAGCTTTCGCTGGGAGCACAGCTACCTCAGCTCGTGCTGCAGGCACTGCTCTAACCTCAGCCCGATTGGCAGCAGGTCGTCTGGTATCAGGACGAGGAAGTTCAACGTCATTTCCAGCTCGGATTTCTGTTCCCGATGCCACAATAAATGGTTTCTCAGTCCCCGCTTTCTAGCAAATGTTCTCGCACATTCCCCACATGCATGGGCCAGGATTCTCTGATCTCCATCACGAACACCCTGCGGAGTAGAAAAAGCACAATTATGATTAGTAGGCCTTAAGCCAACATCAATATTACACTTACAACAAAAATTTCTGGTCGTTAGAATCCTCTCCAGGTGGCGCTCCACAAATCTTCGCATCGCCGTCCATGATCTGGCTTTGAAGGCAGCTCGGTTTCCTACTTCTGTGCAGTAAAAAACCTCCGCAACAGGAAACCGCACGTATAAGACATTCCCCTGCATTCTCAAAGGCGCAAGCGCCTGCGAGTTGGCAGGAGACGCCATATCCAGCGGCGGTGGTTTCTTTGCCACAGTCTTCTTTTCTTCCTGTTGCCTTCACTGACCCTCCTCGCTGTTCTAGAGCTACACCACTCTGATACTCTTCCAAAACGAGACTAATCAAACAATGAGTGTACAAATCCCAATATTTGCGAAAGGACGAAACTTGCATATGCAATCAAAGTCCTAAAGAGAACACGTATGTACAAAATACGATCACAAAGATACACATGACTAATCCAGGCTGCACTGACAGCACATATCAAACACTTTGCAAGCTTGATGCACTTCAGACGACATTATATATATTTACTAACGTAACCTCAAACAGTATCAAAACAAAAGCACCTAACGCGGTGAGGTTAACAAACTGAAATCACGATATAAGCTCACTGACAAGAAAAGAAAAGAAAAATAAAAGAGACGGGCACGGAGAACGAAACAGGGGTTAGTTGAGGTTATACTATATGAACTTCGTTTTTCACGCACTGGTATCAGCACAATACTGAATTATACTTAGTCACTCGTAACACTCTTAGCTTGTGTTAAACAATATCGTTTCAGTTTTCTAAATAAGTTCACAGCCGTCGATAGTTATGAAAATAAGAGGCTTGGTAACACTCAAACTACACAAGTCAAGGCCACCTGAGAACCTAATAATGTAAAAATTGATTATTGTCAATGTTCATAGCAGTATATTACTGTGTAGGAATATTGCCTTTGACGTACATTTCACGAATTTATTATAGTTTAATATTTAACTATTACTAATCTGGGTTATAAGTAGTTGTTATTATTAATATTAATAAACATTTTTATAAGCCACGCATAATTAGCTTCTCTTGAAATTTTAGGGCCATAATCCACACATCGTATTCCTACTGTATTGAATATACTTATTATAATATATTCTTTTTCCTTTCTTAAACCCTTAGTTGGTAAGATGTGAAAAATTGTTGCTTACGGGAATATCCGTCTGTGAGACTAACATTATAAAATTTTGCATTTTAGATGCATCATAATGAGTATAGAAGATAATTATCTTTTTGGAAATATTAGTACTGATAGTTTTATTCTGTTTCAAATATTTTTCTATAAAATATGCGGCAATAAAAATTAATTATTAGTCTTTCACATGAAATAGTTTCTGAAGTTCATTACACTTATGTAAAAGTCACAAAATTGTACATTACTGTTTCATACAAAATATTCTCTAAAGTTGACATTTGTTTTGAGAGATATCATGACCTCTATGCAAATAAGACAAACCATTATATACTTTCTATACACATTTTACATATTTTCATGGAACACAGTAACCAATGGGTTTGTCATAATTCACGCACTTTTATGCCACAATTCTATTCAGCGAGTAGGGACAGTAACGACGTTTTTTCTCTTTACTAACTTTTTGTATCTTACTCTTTTTGCTAGAGAATCGTCTCTATGCTCTTCACCCAGAATGTCCGAAATGATTTTCCGGAGAGCATCCTGTAAATTTGGAATCTGGAGCCTTCTGCATATGCCCTCCGATTAGATTTATTCTTATGTTCTTCATGAACACAAATCTGTACATTTTACCTTTGTGCAGATATATAACATAGGCATTAGTGCAGCTCAATTGTATTAGAAAGTAAAATATTACAAGTGGTCGTCGCCTTATTCTTCGAATAACCGAGTAGTTGCTACAGTTCATGTCTAGAGCATCTGATTCACATTTTATGGTATTATGTGAAACAGTTCGTCTTCCTATGATAAATTCTGTCAACTTCGGTGTAATCACTTTTCCTACTTTGAATAGAGTCAACACCACCCTTTTCATTCTTGTATATGCTGAAACTCTATTTCTGAATCTCCGTAATGGTCTGAATCAAATATGTGATCTTCTTCAGAAACAAAAGAACCCTTTGAATGATCAGTTATCATCGCTCTCATTGAACTGCTCTGAAGTTAATTGCACCATTTTTCGGCTTCTTTGTGACACGTGAGGTTTTCCTCCACTAGTAGCCATCTATAAATAATTAAATATTTGAAAAGTAAGAAGTATAACGCAAGATTCTGTTTTTGTCATGTGGAGGAAAAATCCATTTATGGACTGACCCCGACTGAGCTGGGATGGCACAGCCGGGAGTGTGAGCTTCACACAAAGGTACTACCCACTAAAAAACCTCCACGGGGGAGTAGTCAGGAGAGGAATTCCAGCAGTATCGCTATATGCACATGCGGATTCATGGGCAAGGTGTGCAGGTTGGCCGTATGGCCTAACAGAGGTGAGACTAGTTGCCAGGATATACGCATGGCCGAAGCCCTGAATATGCTCTCGCAGATTCGAGGTGAGGGATGTAGTGGGGTGTAGTGTCGTTTCCAATAGGAATCACTGTCTTAACCCAGAAGTTGGGTCCCCAATGGTAGAGGAGACTGTCATGTATAAGTTATACTGCTTTATTTGCCTTGGCTTTCAATTCTTAACTAAAGGTCTGTCCACCCTTCAGCGGGTAGAACGTGTCATTAATGCTAGTGGTGGGCGCAAAGAGAGCGTTAGTCATGTATTATATTTAAAAGTAAAATTAGAGTTAAAGGCAAAATGGCAGTTCCTGTCTTCGCAACTGATTGCGATGGTCAATGGTATTCCTAGCTGTAATTTTGTTAGATCTGCGCATAAGCTGCGTCTGGTTTGAGGTTAATTTTAAGTTGAATGATAGACCATAACCATTACCTATAGTGCCAATGTCATGTAAGTTTTGGGGGTAGGGGGATGCCTCCCCTATAGAGCTGCCTTGACTAAGAGCAAGGACTTTGTGGACTGCCAAAGGATGCCTCCCCCACACGTTCTACCTGCTAAAGGGTGGACAGACCATTGATTAAGAATTAAAAGCTAAGGCAAATAAAGCAGTAAAACTCACACATGACTATCTCCTCTAGCATTGGGCATGCAACTTCTGGGTTAAGACAGTGTTTCCTATTGGAAACGACACTACACCCCACTACATTCCTCACCTCGAATCCGCGAGAGCATATTCAGGGCTTCGGCCATGCTTATGTCATGGCAACTAGTCTCACCTCTGTTAGGCCATACGGCCAACCTGCTCACCTTCTCCATGAATCCGCATGTGCATATAGCGGTACTGCTGGAATTCCTCTCCTGACTACTCTCCTGTGGAGGTTTCTTTAGTGGGTAGTACCTTCGGGGAAAGCTCACACTCCCGGCTGTGCCATCCAATTCATATGGGGTCAGCCCTTAAATAAACCTATTTGTTTAAAATAATATCCGTCTATCAGGCGGAAAAAGGAATTACCTTTGCAGTAATATCCGTCTGTGAGACGATGTGCCTTACGTATGCGTGCGGCTAAAATAATACTTTTGCGGAACTGAACCAATGACGTCCACGCGATACAAAGCTCAGCTCACAAATGAAGCATAGCTAGAATATCAGATGAAATTAGCAAAGCATATGTGCCCAACATACCTTGAGAAACTTTATACCCGCCTCAGAGACGGATGTTACCAACTAAAGGTTAAAAAAATTTACATCCTCCAACTTTAAGTCATATTGAACGTTGAATGAAATGAGTGAGATGATGCTAAACTGAGCCCAGGGTTGTAGACCTTAAAGTAAGCAGACATTCATCTTTCAGGTCAAGGGAAACTCCGGAAAAGCCTTATCCAGATAGCTTGCCCTGACCGAGATTTGAACTTAGGACTTCTTGAAACTCAGACGCTTCCGAGGCCCGCATTATATTCTTGTTACACCTTCTTGAATAAATTAGAATCGAAAATTAAGAGGGCTGCTCAATAAAGAAAGATCACAACCTCTTTTGACAACGTACCTTTACTCATCCTCATAATTTTAATGGTCCTTCTCAAAATAGTCTCACCTAATGCGATGCACTAGTCCCAGTGTTTCTGCCAGTCTTCAAAGACCTGCTGGAAACCATTTTTGAGTGATCCTTCAAAATCACCTCCGCAGCTTTCATCACTGCTTCTGATGATGGATATTGCCCCCCTGCCCCCATGAAGGCATTTCTTCAAGTTAGGGAATAGAAAAAAGTCACACTAGGCTAAATCCGGACTATAGGAAGCGTGACAGATGCACTTCACGTTGGTTTATAAAACTATTCAGCAACAACATTGGCAATATGCGGCCGCGCATTATCGTGGTTCAGCATCCAGCCTGCTTCATGCAAATGTAGTCTTTTGCGCTTGATATGGACTTGCACTGTTTTCAGGATATCCCTGTAGTATTGTCCAGTTATTGATGTGTGTGCAGGTACAATATGCTGATAAATCATTCCATGAATACTAAAGAATGAGGTAACCATAGCTCTCCCAGCAGAAGCAACCACTTTTGCTTTTTGGGGTGTTGGTGATGAAGGAGATTTCCACACTGAGCTTTGCTGTTTTCTCTCAGGATCAAAATGATGTAGCCAAGTTTCATCAGCAGTGATTGTGTTTGAAAGAAACTCCGGATCTTCCTCTAACATCAACTTTAATTGCATGTTACCTCCATTGCAGCGGTAGGCGATACTGAACATATCTGAACTTACCTGGTTTTCAGAGGCGGGAACCAGGAGTACCAACAATGAAACCACTATGGCGTATTTGCTTCACATTAAGCTAACAGAATATAGTAAGGTTGAATTTTAGTCCGCAAAATTATGTCCGTAAAAATTATGATTATTCTTTATTGAACACCCTCGTAATTGATATTCCCCGTTTCTTCCTGCGGTCTTAATATATTTCGTTATTTTTAATGATTAAAAATGGTTACAACAATTATGATTAAATAGCATATGCTTTAAGATGTATGCGTGAAAAATGAAACTATAAATTGCCGATTGCATTCTGCCGTTCCCTCTAAGAAATAAATGCAATTTTTTATTCCTTCCCCGGACTAGCCATCTGCAAATTTTTCTGTGGGAGGTGTTAAGAACAAACCATTTCTTACTTTATTTAATCAAGTTAGTTGCAGTCATTGTTGATAATATCAAAAATAAGGAATCATGTTCCGCATTATCGTTAATTTTTGTACCGTATTGTTGAAGACTGTGAAGTTAAGTGCCAAGATATGTATTATTTAAAACTTTATGCACGTAAAGGAGGATTTTTCTTCTTCTAGAATACTAGCATATTTAAAAGTGCGTACACTGTAATACTTCGGCAACCCGGCATAGGTATGTCCTAAAGAAATTAAACATGGAATTTTGGTTTAAGGATTAAAATTTATTTCCCCAAAAACTGAGTACAAGGGAAAACAGTTTTATGGGCTTTCTATGAATACACAATGACTTCAGTTTAGCGTCAAAATTGGGGAGAAAAGCTACTGCACTCCTCCCACAGACTGGCTGCTGAATTTTCACTGAAAAATGTTCCTTTTGAGGGCCCCTGAATCCGAAAAACAACTTCTACTTCTACCACGTACTTAGGTAGAGAAAATATTACGCTAAATCAAAGAAATCTATACTGCGATTTAATTGGAAATACGCATTTCAAAGGCTTCTGAATTTAAAAAAAGTAAAAGAATTTTTACTCTCTTTAACGCGTGTATTGAGTAGGTAAGTAGGGAGCTTCTTGCAGATCACCCAAAGATTTGATAATCGAAATTTCTTCAGAAATAAAATTTTAGACATTACCTGAATTCAACAAAAAGCAATTTTGGAAAAAAGATTCGTGTGCGTGTATTGTATCTGTGTCTGTGTACAGCATAGTTCAAAAACCAATATTTAGGTTCAGTAACTTTCAAGAATGCGACACAAGGATTTTCAAAATGTTAGCCAACCTCAAACTGCAATTTAATGTAATCTTTGTTTGAAAATGTTGAGTTTTTCAAAAAATATCTGTTTCATAATTGTCATTACAATGCCATGGCGCAGCCACAACTCTGGGGGCGGTGTTGACAAGTATTAACTTCCACGAGAAGACAGCGATCACACAACGTCTCCCAGAGCAAAAAAAGGACATTGGAAGTGCGCAAACATCCGAGCCACTTGTCCTGCAGCGTCATACGACACGAGTCTGAAAACAACCTGAAATATGATACGGAAATGGAATACATGTAACCGCCGCAGTATTCGACTAAGTGGCAGTCAGCAATCAGCAATCACGGAAAAAGTCAGGTCAGAGTGCACAGTTGACGGGGATCGAAGCCTGGAACTCCCAAGTGCGAGTCGCACTCGTTACCGCTTCTCCAGCTTGCTCCGTAAATTGAAGCTGATTTCATTTTTCCATTTGATCATCTTGGTTATGTAAAAAATTGTCATATCTGCCCACAAGTTTTAAAATTCCTGTGATGTAGTAGGATGCTGCTAGTCCAGTAAGCCAACCCGTGTGCACAAATTTTAACCAAGCAAAGAATGAGAAATATTTGCGAAATAAATTCGTAACTCTTCGAAGGTTACACGTCTTTCTTTTATCATTTTGTTGTTCACTTGCTTCTTCAAGTTATCTGTAATGAGTGACGGACATCCTGGTCGAGATTCGTCATGCACATTGTTTCACATACTGTTGAAGATTTCACACCAACTCCTCACATTTGCTTGTTCATAACCGTATCGATGCATGTCCTTTAGTTGTCGGTAAGTGTTTGCAGATTTCAACTTTCGAGCGTTCATTTACTCTTACCTATGTCGGCGAATTTATATTACACAATTCATTTTAAAGAATCAAGGAATGCACATAGTTTTCTACCTTAAGAATATCCGGTAGCGTCCTCCACAGAGGGAATTGGCAAACAGACATTACTTCTAAGATCACAGTCGTATATAAAGGGATAGGTGTTTAAAAGAATAGTTGGTTGTACAGTATATATATAAACTGATATGTTCTAGTTTAAGATTTTTAATATCTTTGCTTTAATTTATTTTCAATGAACTATGAAGTGATCCTTATTTTAGGAATATATAATGCTTTTGAAAATTCACTTCGAGCTCTAAATCCCCATATACGAGTAAATATGATAACATTTGAGTTAGGAAGTAAAATAACTTCTCATATTGTGCAAATAATTATAATTATAATTTTGACCCTATTATAATAGGGTTTAACAACTCGTTGGGAAGATTGTTCAATATTGAATGTTAACTGTGCACCACCATGTATAGCAAAACCCCAAATGTTATGTTCGTTACCTGCTTCTGGCCACAACATTTGAAAGCTTTGCTGACAAAGCGCGCAATGGTGGATTTATTAGTTTTCTCTATCCTAGCAGCGATCAAAAGCAGCTTTCCCAGCTCGTCTTCACTGAACTCCAAGTGTCTACTTAGAAAATATTTATACAACTTATTTATAAAATGAGAATCAATGGTGTAAAAACAATCATAAATGCACGAACATGTCACAATCATGAAGCATGTAACTACACCTTAAATAAGCAAAGATATGCACAACATGCATTTGCATATTTTCACTGCGTGGGTTACGTAGATACGGAAATCTGGTTTGCAGAAATTTAGAACAACTTTTTCTGCAGTAAAAGGACATGGAATTGACAATCAGATATCTTCAATGCTGACTCAGGTTTTGCTGCATGAAAACAAATGAAAGAAATCACTGTCGCAATAACCAACAAACAACTGCTGCTCCAACACCCTACGAGTATTTATACCTCCCCCGCCATTGTTTCTGGAAAGCCGCAGACGTTTCGAGAACTTTAGCGGCAGCAACAATGGGCAGAACGTTCTGGAGCCTCTCTCGGTCCTTTTTTCTCCTGTAAAGCTCCCGGCTCTGGCCTGTGGCAGCAGCAGAACAATGCCACGTGGTAACAATGTAAATCCGAACTGGCGAACTTTGTACCCCCAATGAAAGTTGTCTAAATTTATCTATATTAATAAAACAAAATATGATTAGTTATTCTGCAATTGGGGGATGAAGTTTAAGTACAACACCATTACAATTAACTTAATCAATTTAAAGCTTTCTGATACAAATATTTCTGTCTTTTTTGTGGTGCGTAACTATATAAAGATGATCGTTTTCCGACGCTCGTACACGCAACGTGTAACTGTCCATGAAAGAAACAGGGAAATTCCATGTTGATTCCGCAAACTTCCAACGACTGCCCTTGCGATTTATTTACGATCATCGCAAAGGCCAAACCAGGGGAAATAATTGTACACGCTTAAAATCAAAAGGTAAATACATTGGAATCATCGGAATACGCGGGATCAAGATAATAAAATCAGTCTTCATAAACGATAAACGTTACATAATAAAATATGGTAAGTGAAACAGCTCTGAAGACTTTGGCAAGAAGTGGATTATCTTTCTACTTTCTAATGCTTTTTTGTTGACAATAAAATGTGTATGTGTTCCTTAGATGTTTGCGTGTGTACTTTTATACTTAGCTAATAATCTGGTCCATTATCACTTCAGGACTTCATCCTCAGTGGTCAAAAATTGATAGTGTCATAGTGCGTTCAGAAATAAATTTTGTGTCTAACCTTCAAAAGACACAGTTCAGTTAACTTGAGCTGGCAGCTGAGTAAAGATGTACACTAAATGAATTGGTCTGTTACCAATCCTGAAAGAAGGCTGAAGATGATTTATACATATGGAGTAGTTGATACATGTACCAACAATGGCTCCAAATGTATAAAATCATCTTCAATGTTCTCTGGAGTGTTTTCTTAAGTGATTTACGTCCTCCAACGTTAGGTCATATCGGACGATGAGTGGAATGGATAAAATTATGCTTAAATGAGTCCAGGGTCCATTGAGCTTGGAGTTACCCAACATTCATCTTACAGGATAAGGAAAACCCCCGGAAAAACCCTTATCCAGATAACTCACCCTGACCGATATTCGAACTTGGGACCTCTTGAACGTGAGGCAGACATGCTACCACCACGCTACCAAGGCACGCACTGTGGAGTGTGTATTGTGACTTTGTGGGTTCATGAAATTAAAAGTCCAGGTTACAAACACTGAAAATTGCTGTTTATTTCCGCAGAAACATTTTGTCAACTTTTACAGCAGCAGAATTACGTCACACACACAACTTGCAAGGTCATCGACCACAAACAAAATCCACTTTTACAGCTGTTCACGCGCACGCATCCAATTACCGACTGACAGTGGCAGGTGGTGGCTCCTTTTATAGCTACTCACTATTCCAGAAATTCGTGGAATGTTCTCAAATTTTGAAGACGACGCTAGAAGAAAGACGAACTCTCCAGACATCCGTCTCGTTCCCCCCCCCCCCAGTTTCGGTAAGCTTTTATCTCCGCATTGTACCGTCCGTCCCTTTGAACTCGTCCCTTGCGGCGCTTCGCCGCAACAATGCGTTCGCGACAATAGCATGCTACATAAAAGAAATGCGTCTTGATAGCAAACTATAAACGTTACATAATAAAATATGGTAAGTGAAATATCTCTGAAGACTTTGGCAAGGAGTGGAATATCTTTCTACTTTGTAGTGGTTTTGTTTGTCGAAAATAAAAGAAGGTGTGTTCCGTAAACGTTTGCGTATGTACTTTCATATTTAGTTACTAACCCGGTCCACTGATACATCAGGTTTTCTTCTCTCACCCTTGTAACCTTCCTTGGGCTTATACGACTCGTACAATTATTTCTAAATCCAAAATTAGAAAAATCGGTTCAGCCGCTCTCAAGTTTTTGCGAGACTAACAAATGCCAATTCATATATATGAATGATGACGTAATATGAAAGCTAAGGAAATGTCGCTTTGTTTATTTAATATATTTTAAAGGAAAAATTAATGACAATTATTAAATGAATTGTTTTGAAAATAGTATTACACGCCAGTTGACAGTGATATAACGTGATTGTCAGATTCTAGTATGTAACCCAACTAACACTGTAAACAAATGAAGTGAAAGACCACAGAGATTTAGTTTCTCAGTTTGTACGGGCTTAATGCTTTTGGGGAAATTGGCACTTGCTTTTCGTGGTCAAAATGAGAGTGAAGGATTCTCAAAGAAAACTTCTATTCTTCTTTACTTCATTATTATACTGCTCAGCTGAGAGCTTATATTCATTATACATTGAAAATCCTATTCTTTGAGTTTTCCTGAACATCTTTACCTTCTTTCTTATTTTCCGCATATTTTGCGGTGCCAAGGGTTGTTGTCTTTTAATGCTGCCTTATATATTTTATTTTTATCTTCACTAGCGCCTTAAATCAAGGCACAGATTTGATTTGGAAAATGGAGTCGAAATTAACAGAAAAGCTTGTATAGAGTTTGACAACCCGCTACAGATAGGATTTACATTTTGTAGATTTCGCTGTAATACTGATTGCGACTATTCGAGGATGTTTTTTATCACATTGTCATAGCACAGAAATTTAACGTCTAGAAGCTTCTTATATTAATCTTGCCAATCACACAGCAGTTTATCTCCATTTTCGTTACAATAAGTGAACTGAAACAACGTGCCCGCTTCGGTAGCGTGGTGGAAGAGTGTCTGCCTCACGTTCAAGAGATCTTGAATCTCGGTCAGAGTGAGTTTCCTGGATAAGGCTTTTTCCGGGGATTTCCTTTATCCTGATAAGACGAATGTCGGGTAACTAAGCTCTATGGACCCCGGGCTCATTTGAGCATCATTTCGCCCATTCCATTCATCATCCGATATGACGTCCGTCTCTGCCAGCCCAGACTTCTCATGTTGCATTAAGAGCATTGTTTTGATTACGACCATAGAGACAATTTTCGGGAGACGACCATCTTGGCAAAGTGCAACAGTTACTGGGAGCGCAGAATTAAGGAGGCTTTGGCAATTTCCTCTGAAAGCAGCACGCTTAATCGTGATGCTGGATTTCAGTTCAGCTCCTCTTGGAAACCGGCCTTAAAATGGAAATCCGTCGAATTAAGAAACAAAGATCAATACAGCTTGCTAATCAAGTTAAGTAGTTACGTTTATTTGACACAATTGTCTATACTCATGCCATCTCCAGACCTGGTATTTAATTTAATTTACTGAAAACAGCCTTTTGTTCAGTAATGCGAACTTTGATAGTGTTTTGTCCTTGTTTATAGTTGTGTTATATCCAGTATTTCATTTGTGGTTGTAACATTTTATGAATATCCGATGATGGGAGAGATGTACACTCCCGAAACGTTGATATCTAATCATCTTTTCACCTAGCTGGCTGCCCGAGAAGAAAGTGAGCGTATTCTTCGCCAGGAAAGCTTCAGCTCTTATTTCGAGTATTTTGCACATCTTGACGGAACCTACTTTTCCGAAGAGATGAAAAAGCTGGAATATCGCTGGAGCAAGTATATAGCCATCAATGGAGACTATGTCTCGGCTGTGATTATAGTGTCAGGAATAATATATTCTTGGTTATTTTACCACACTTATCAAACTACTTTCGTAGCACGACACTAATTTACTTCACTACGCACTCTTCTGTGTAACATTCTTAGAAACGCTTGTTCCTCTATCTCTTTATATTAATCGAGATAAACGTTTGCAAAAATGGTTTTAATACTGTGACTTTGTGGGTTCGTAGAATTAAAAGTCTTGCTTGCAGAAATTTAAAATGCTCCTTATTGTAGTAACCAGTAACCTTGTACAACCCTGGTAGCAGCAAAAATGATGTAACATTTACAAACAGCGGTCTTAAAGATCTCTCGTTACTTCACCACACGTAAACAAACGAAAAACATCACTTGCGGTACAGTTCAAATGTCCACACAACTCACACACTGCACAACACCAACAACTCACTGTCAACTGACTAGCAACTAACACTTTTGCCGACTTTTATATCTCCAGCCATTGTTCTAGAAGTCAGTGGATCATTCTATAACAATCATGATGGCAGCGGGAAATTCCAGACTATCTGCCTCTTTCTCTCTCTGTTCCCCTCTCTCTCGGCAAGCGTCCAGCTCTAGACCAAGGCGCCGGCCGCGGCCCGCCGCTCAACAATGCCTTGGTGACAAAACGTATATTTCTCTATAGGTACAACACAATACAACAATCCATAGCTTTAGTCAAATTTGAGTCGCTATGCAGGTCTTTAAAATGCAGTTCTCTTTCCGCGAAGAATATCCATTTTACAGTAGAAGTATGAAGTATTTGACAGTTCTTGTTCTTGTTCTTGTCCTTGTTCTTGTTCTTGTCCTTGTTCTTGTCCTTGTTCTTGTCCTTGTTCTTGTCCTTGTTCTTGTTCTTGTCCATGTCCTTGTCCTTCTTCCTGTCCTTGTCCTTGTCATTGTCCTTGTCCCTGTCCCTGTCCCTGTCCCTGTCCCTGTCCCTGTCCCTGTCCCTGTTCCTGGACTTGTTCCTGGACTTGATCCTGGACTTGTTCCTGGGCTTGTTCCTGGGCTTGTTCCTGGGCTTGTTCCTGGGCTTGTTCCTGGGCTTGTTCCTGGGCTTGTTCCTGGGCTTGTTCCTGGGCTTGGCTTGGCATGGCTTGGCCTGGCTTGGCCTGGAATGATAATAGTAATAATAAGAAATGAAATATATGACATTGTTAAGAATAATATGATCGCAGGAATTTAAGCTTTTGTACAGTAATTCACACTGACAATTACATGTAATATATTGTGTAAGGTTTGGAACTGGAGAACTAAGTATTATTAGCATTTTCGTAGAGGGGATATAATGAGACGCTAAAGCTGAAGTCAGCTGTTAGTGAAGTGCCAGAGTAAGTAAAGTTTCCGATATATTGTTCTGGGAATTAATCAGCCATTCCAGGTCGATATAGCAAGGGGACATATTGTAGTGTGTTGGTATTAGTAATAGTAATTTATTTCCTTTTACATCAACAAATGGAAATACAAAATCAAGATTAAAATTATAATCCATACTGAAATATGCCATATATTCCTAAATCCTGAAAATCCTATCATGTTATCATGTTGCCCACCATTGAATAGTAATTCAGTCCCCATACACCTAACCCTAGGTTTTTGTGTAATGGAGGCCCTCTGCTCCTTTTTACACTTTCTGCCATTTCACCTATCTCACTCAACATTTTTCTCTTAATTGTTCTTAGCCATCTCTCTTTAACTTTCCCTAAATGATTCCCTATATTTCTCCTGTTCTTTTCTCCTTTTACTGACAACATTTTTCTAATTACTACTTCACCCCCCAAACTGTCCCATTTACGTAGCCAAGCCTGCTCTCTCCATATCTTTGTTTGACTACAATTTAATATACAATGGAAATCTGCATTCTCTTCTCCACACAATGGACATTTATCTAGCTCCCTCTCTTGACCTATACCTTTCAAGTTTCTCACTCCTGTTCTCGCCCAAGCAAAACCTTCTCGCCCTAACTTACTACATATATCTATATATCCTTCCCTCCCCCACGTTGTTTTTATTTCTCTATATAATCTCAGTGAGCTTTTGTCACTTGTATTGGCGAATATTTCTTGTCTGTCAATATCTTCTAATCTTAGCTTAACCTCTTTCCAGAAGCCTCTATACCCATACTCTGCATTTATCCAAGAATGATCCATACCTATCTGCTTCAACAAGTCATACATTTTATGTGCCCAAGACCCATCCCAGTTACTTCTCTTTTGAATATGAAAACATTATTTAATTATATTGCCATCTTCCAAGTTAGTGATTCTGTATAAATATTTCATTGCCCTTGACAAGATTTTAATTTTAGTAGAATGCCTGCCTAGTTCTAATTGTGCTGCCCCATTAGGTGATGCTATTGGTAATCTCATTATGTATTTACAAAAGGATCTATGCACTCTATCAGTCTCTCTCCAAGCCTCATCTATTCCCCAAACCTCTGATCCATGTAACATTCTATTTTCTACTACTGCCGTACAGATCCTCTCCAACCATTTGACATTTATATCCGGTAGTCTACTGTAGCATGATCTTATCACTCTCATGGCCATTTTACCTTTTGACACAGACATATTTTTTTCTTCTTTCCAGCTGCCATCTGAACTCAACCTTGTACCCAAATAATCAAATCTCCTTACTACTTATATTTCTTTTCTATTAACCTCCCATTTCTCATCCTTACGCAACCTGTATCCTTTTTTGAAGACCATAATCTTTGTTTTGTTTTCATTCACTTTCAAACCCCATTTATTGCAATAAGAATTGGCTGCCTCGATTGCTCTTCTCAGCCCTCCACTTGATATGGACCCAACTACTTGGTCATCTGCAAACATAGCCCCGGTATTTCTTTATTATTAATAACTGGTGAATGTACCCTACAACTTGATATCTCCTCTAAAATTCCATCAATATAAAGATTAAATAATACTGGACTAAGTTTACATCCCTGCCGTACTCCTGCCTTACTCGATATAGATTTAGTTACTTTGTTGCCTGGTAGTTTTATACACAACTCATTCTCTTGGTATATCATTTTAATTACTTCTATAAATGCCTGACTAATCCCCTTACTGCTTAATTTTATCCACAATGCATCTCTATTAATAGAATCAAATGCCTTTTCTAGATCAATAAATATCATATATACCCTCCCCCTTTTATTGCTCAGATATTTGTGTACAATTGTTTTAATAATAAAGATGTTGTCCGATGTTCTCCTGCCCGGTCTAAAACCTGCTTGGAACTCCGATAGTTTATTCTCCTTCTCAACCCAATTTTGCAACCTATCTGCTAGAATTCCCGTGAAAATCTTCCCTAGAATAGGCAATAAACTAATCCCTCTGTAGTTAGCTGGGTTATTTTTATCTCCCTTTCCCTTGCAAATTGGCAATACCATGCTTGTCCTCCATTTCCTAGGAATTTTCTTTTCTTCCATTATTTTATTGAATAATTTTATCACTATTTTCCTCCTAGTTTCATCGAGTGCCCAAGCCTTCAAAATTCTCCTGGTATACCATCAATACCAGTAGCTTTGTTAGCTTTTAACCTCCTTCTTTGTTCACAAAATTCAGCATCCGAGATATATCTATCTAATTCATTAATTATTTGCGAACCCCCTAACAAACTTCTTTCCACTCTGATATAATTATCTTGTCCTAACAGTGATTCAAAGTATGCACAGCATTGATCTGCGCCTATATACTCATCTCTCCCCACATCTTTATATAGCCCTCTTATTATTGACCAAATTTTCTTAGTGTCATGTATTCTTGCTGCTTCATTTAGAATTCTGCCTATTTTCTCACCCCATTCCCTCTTTTTTTGTTCCATTAGACACCTGTAGGCCCATCTCAAGATCAGGAAATTTTCCCTTTCCTCTTTTTCCCCTGATTGCCGCCAGTTCTTTAATTCCTGTGCTACTCTTGCCTTTGCCATCTGGCAATCCTTGTCAAACCACTGCCTACTGATGCCTTTAGAAACCCCCATTTTCATACCGGCCCCTGCCCTTTTAACAATATATTCCAGTGCCTCAAAGACTTGCTCTATTTTATTCTCAGTTAAGCTTTGTACCCTCACTTGCAAGATTTTACTACTCTCTGAATTCAATTCATTAACAAATGTTTAATGCAACTCTTCTTTCCACTTATACACTTCCACCACACTGAGACATTCTTCATCAAGCTTCTTCATACATTTGTTGACTTCCCCTAACTCTAATCTTAATGGAAAGTGACAGCTTGATGTTAAAACATTCATAACTTCAAAATCTAGGTTCCATTCATCAATTCCTACAGAATACATCAAAATATCTACCACACTTTGGCCATTTATATTAGCAAATGTGAATTCCCCTTCTTTGTCACCCGCTTTCAGGCCATTACAGATCATAAGATTATGCTCCTCACAGAAATCTAAAAGTTTCCTCCCTTCACTATTGGTAACTTTGTCTTTACTATGCCTAATCTCTGTTTCAAGTTCCTTCTTAGCTTCATCACTTGGATTAATCCACTTAACCTGGTGTTCCCCTATTCTTGCATTTAAATCACCTACAATTATTATTTCAACTTTCCCATACTTATTTTCCAACACTTCTATACCCCAACCTAGTTTCCTAAACACATTTGGATCATAGAACTCTGATACAGTAGGTGGGTTATACACTGTAGCAATACAGACAGTTCCCCCATTTTGATACATGTCCCCTATGGAGATCCATAACACTGATCTGCTTGACAGTTCTTTTCCTCCTTTACCTTAAGACATTTATCTTTCTTTATAAAACAGCCTAAACCCCTGAAGCTCTGCCTTTCCTTTGGTTCTTCATCCCACTTATGCTATAAAAGTCAAATCCTGGAATTATTACACTAGTTTTTTTCTCTATCCAGGTTTCCACAACCATTAATATATCACACGTTTTTAGCACATTATAGATTTCCCCACTGCACAATTTCTCCCAAAGCCCGTCTACATTCCAACCCCCAATGGATAGTGCGAATCCCTATGCTTCATCTTTCCTTTTGAACCTCCACCTTTCTAAGTTCATCTGGCTCCTGGTGCGCACACGGTCTTTCACTTCCAGGATACTTCCTGATGGCGCTGACACCACTTGTAAGTCGCCTAAATTCTGCTCAATCTCAGCCGTTCTCAAACTACTTGACGCTGTATGAGCTTCCCCCATTAGCTGATTTCCTTGCGTGTCATTTAGCTGTTGTGATTCGACTCGCTCGGTCCTGTGTTCGGTCCGTCCGTGTGACGTCACAGGTGACGTGTCTTCTGTTTCCCTCGTCAGCACCGCTGACTCTGGCTTCCTCGCAGGTGACGTATGCTCCGTTTACGTAGTTCGACCACGTGCCAGTTGGATATTCCTGTCGTCTTTTGCCCTCAAAATGTAGTTGCCCTCCCATGTAACGTAGTGCTGACGAAGTTCCTACTTCACACCATCGATCTACAAATCAACACCTTTTAAATATGCCCGTTTTCCTGCTGCTCTTGCTTTCTTCATTTCCAATAAAGCTAAAGATTTCAATTCTCGCTGTTTCTTACCCAAATCTTGCTCAATAAATATTTTAGAGCCTTTTAACTGTTTACTGTTCCTCAACACTTCCCATTTGAATCTCATTGATGCTACTTTCACTATTATTGGTCTTGGTTTCGGTCCAAATCGTCCTATTCTAAAAAAATCCACTATCTCCCAACCTGCCATATTTAGTTTCAGATTTTGTTGGAATATATTTTCTACATACTGCCATACTCGTCGGTCTCTTCTCTCTTCGAATCCAAATATTATCAGGTTTAGTTTCCGATTCCCTTCCTCTAAATTTTCCAATCGGGTTAGTCTGTCGTTACATTCTTTTATTTCTTCCTTTACTTCCTCATCAAATTTCTCTAATGCTGTTAACATCCCGTTAAACTGTTCGCCAATCTTCTTGTTAATTCTATTTTCCATCTCCTTCACTTCTTTTATTTCCTTTGTAATATTTTCTAGCATCGCGGCTAGTTGCTCCATTGTCGGTCCGGGGTTTAGTCCCACTCCCCCAATAATTAACAAAGCCCATATCACTAAGATGTACCATACACTTATTAAACATATACCAGAAGATCCCTGCTAAATTTTCTGGCTCGTTCTAAATGCGTTAAAAGCGCCGATCCTAATTCTATACATTTGCGCGTCAATCATCTTCGGTCGCGAGCGCGTGTGCTTACGCGTCCGTCTTCCTTCGCGTCTGGCAGGCAACTCGTGTTGGTATTAAGTGAGAAAATCTGAAACTGGAAGGGGTAGCGTAATATGTCGATAGAACTCACTGTTTCAGAACAACTCAGTCTGTGCTTCTCATTTCATCCGCCCTTTGTTTAAATAAGTCGGCTTAAGTAGTTACGAATGTATAAGTGTCTTAGATCATCTAGTAAACGATATTAATTACTTGAGATGATGATGATGATGATGATGATGATGTGTATATAAGGGAGCCCTTTAGAAAGCTAAATCGTGGCAATAGCCAGATGTAAATTTAACTATAACTTACAATAATAAAATATCAAATAAAATAAACATACACAGTTTCGAAAGAAAACAAATGAGCAGCTACACATAAAAATTAATAAAACACCAAAAGGCATACTTATTCTTTATTAAATTTCTTAACTAAGAATGAACAAAGAAATTTAAAACTACCTGCCCAGCGGTGATCGAATCAATTTGTCCCTTTTTTCAGTGTTTTTGTACCTAGTTCTTTTTTTTTTGTATTTACGTTCTTGCGTTCAGGAAAACCTGAGTTCAATTGTTCCTTTTTTTACATGGTCTTATTTTTTTATTTGGTAACAGATTATGGGTACATTTATCTTTTCTTTTACTGTCTTTCTTTTATTCTTTTTTTTTTTTTTTGTTTTTTGTTTTTTGTTACTAACTCTTTGTATAAGTGTCCTAAGTAATAATTTTAAAAGTGTTGGTGAGGTGATGATGTGTACTTAAGGGTTCTCAACTGCGTGGTCATCAGCGCCCTTTAAAAATATACTAAATCATGGAAAAAGCTACAGATAAATTTAGGTACAAACGCTAAACAAAATCAAATAGCAAATAAGTTAATTACTTGAAAGAAACGTCCACAAAATCAAATAGCGGACAACTGCGTATGGCGCATAGTGTTCAATGTAGAACCGTTACAAGCAGTGGAATCCGCGGAATCTTTCGCATCTAGTTATCACTGTTGATGGCATCTGGATCCATCACTATACTCCAGAAACCAAGGAGTAAAGAAAACAATTGATTGCTTTCGCTGAATCTGGTCCAAAGAATGGAAAAGTAGTCATATCAAACAGAAAAGCGATAGAAAGGATATTTTGGGATGCGAAGGATGTCATATTCATTGTCTTTTTGAACAAAGGAAACAGGATAATGCGAAAATACCAGTGTATTGTTCACTTAATTGTGTTATTAGCCCGATTGAACAAGAAGTTGAAGGAGACACCGTCCCATTTGTGCTGTTTCACCATAACATTCCATCAATACATACGTTCGGTGTTCTCTCCGCCAAACTGCATACTGGAAAACGTTGCAGAATATCGGAAAATGTGTGAAACAACGGAGGTGTTTACGCGAGCCTATCCATATAGAGGATGAGACAGTATATGTACCTCTGTTCAGATAGAATCACAGCAGAGTGTCATACATCGGGCCATAAATATTATATAACATAATTGAATATTATGACAAGGAGAAAGAAGAGGGAATCAAAATCTCTGTGTCAAGGGCGGCTGTAATGGTAATTTACATTTCTGTATAATACCTAATTGGTTAACCTTTCATATCAGATACAGCTACCAAGCGCTTTATTTGTGTTTCGTCACTTAGTGTACGCCAAGTTATTAATATTTCACTTTTATAGTAAACAAGATAACAAGCGAATGCAGTGCTGTAACTGAAGATGAATACCCCTCAACGCTCTAACATGCAGTAATTTTTGTCGTACCTCTCTCCCCAAATATTCACCCTGCGATTTCTTCTTGTTCCCAAACATTAAGGAATGGCATTCGGGCACTAAATTTAGATGAAATGAGGGTCATTGTCACGACAGGCAGAGAGTGATAATTCCTGTTTTTTGGAGAGATTGAAGGACAGCAGGAACGTTGGAAGTGTAATGGGACTATACTGATAAATAAATAATTTTTTATTCCATTTATACCCCGCCTTTAACTGCAGGGTCATATCGGCGGCCGTTCTTCTTTGGAACATATCGAAGGTGCTCACTCGTATTCGTTGGGTTGTATCATTAGATCACGCACACTTTTGCACTTGAAAGTAAAATGGGAAGAAATATAGAATGGTATGATAAAGAGTGTGAGCAAGTAATAGCAATAAAGAACATGGCTAGGAAAAATGCTTCAGAAAGAAACTAGAAGTAACTTTGAAGAATATTGTCAAAGAAGAAGATATGCTAATAAAATATGTAAGAAGAAGAAACGACAATATTGGAAAATGCAAATCCAAGAAATAGAAATATTGCACCAGCAGAGTGATATAAGGAAATTCTATACAGCATTAAAACAAATGAAACAGGGAAACTGGTTAGAATGAGAGAATGGTTAAGTAAAGAAGGTAATATTCTTGGAGAAGGTAATAATATATGGCAAAGATGGGTCGAATAGTACAAAGAATTGTTGAATAAGGAGCAAACATTGAATAATCTGGAACAAGGAGGGAATGGAAATAAAAGAACAGAAGAAGAGGAAGAAGAAGTAGAGCCAGATATATGGGATGTTAGAATAGCAATACAGAATTTGAAGAATAATAAAGCACCAGGAGAAGATGGCATAATTGCTGAGCTAATTAAATATGGTGGAAATGGAATTATCAAAGCAATACATAAGTTAATAATAGAATTATGGAGGAAACAACAGATGCCTGAAAGTTGGAAGACAGGCGTAATATGCCCAATATACAAAATGGGTAATAAATGTCATTGTCATAATTATAGGGGAATTAAATTACTCAATGTAGTATATAAAATGTTTTAAAATATTTTAAATGATAAAGCTAAAAAGAATATGGAAAGTGTATTAGGTGAGTACCAATGTGGATTTAGAAGTGACAAGAGCACAATAGACCAGATATTTGTAATAAGACAAATAATGGAAAAATTCTACGAGCATGGTATAGACTTACACTTCCTGTTTATTGACTTCAAGCATGCATTTGATTCAATTGATAGAGGAGCCCTCTATAAAACTCTGCAATGTTTTAAAATGCAACCAAAAATAATAAGTTTAATAAAATGACAATGGAAAATACCAAAGCCAAAGTGAAAGTAATTAATAAAATGAGTCCAGATTTTGTTTATAATGCAGGAGTAAGACAAGGTGATGGACTGTGTGCAACTCTATTCAGCCTAGCCTTGCACAGAGCAATAGAAATAATTGATTCTAAAGGTACAATATTCTTTAAGTCCAGTCAAATATGTGCATATGCAGATGACGTAGTGATCGTGACAAGAGACAAAAAAAACGTTAGTTGAAGTTTATGAAGAATTAGAAAGAAGGTCTAAAGAAATAGGGTTAGAAGTAAACGAGAAAAAAGGTACATACATGAAAATGACAGCAGATAAAAGCAAAAGAATAATTTCAAATCTAATAGTTAGAGACAAAACTTTTGAAGGGGTATCCAAATTTAGATATTCAGGAGCACTTGTAAACAATGATAATAATTTAAACGAGTGCATAAAAGAAAGAATCCAAAGTGGAAACGCAGCCTATCATGCAAATTTACCACTATTAAAAATAGCTTTATTAGTAGAGGGACAAAGTACAAGATTTATAAAAACCTGATAAGATCAATAGTAAAATACGCTGCTGAAACTTGGACCCTAAACAATGCAGATGAAGAAATACTTCGAAGATTTGAACGGAAAATATTAAGACGAATCTTTGGACCTGTAAAAGATAAAGACCAATGGAGAATAAGATATAATCATGAAATAGAAGAATTAATAAATAAGCAAGATATTGTGAAATTTATAAAAGCACAAAGGATAAGATGGCTAGGGCATATAGAGAGAATGACCGAAGATATGATGCGAAAAAAAAAATTGAAAGGAAGATTGTATAATAGAACAAACAAAAAGGAATACCGAGAACAAGGTGGTTAGATGATGTAATGGAAGACCTAAGAACGATCGGAATCAGAGGCTGAAAAAGTAAAGTGGAAGATAGAAATGTGTGGAGGAGGATCGTGCAGGAGGCCAAAGCCCACCAAGGGCTATAGAGCCAGTAGAGAGAGACACACTTTTGCACTCTCATTCATATTTCCAGACTCTGGGGAAGATGGGGAACCAACTTGGTTGGAGAAAAATCCCCACTCCCAGCCGGAAATCGAACCCGGGACCCCAGCACTCCAGCATGGCAAGCAGGGGTGTATCGACCAAGTTTCCGGGCCAGCCAAATAGATAATTTGTTTGAAAAGTTGGTGACCTCGTTCCTTACACAGATAGTTGCTTAACTACGCTCATATGTGTAAAGACATTTTCATGAAATATGTCAAACCAAAATAGGTGGTCTCTTAGCGTGTTGGCAGCCAATAGAAGGCTTGTAAAGTTTCTCCCGCTAGAAGACCTGGTCCTTGAGGTAAAACCAGGGGAGCCAATTGAGGGAACAGGACCGTATTCAGTTGACAGGAGATTTCGAGATGCTGACCACGTCTTACCCTCTAGAAATGTATGGCACTCATGACGCCCGTTGTGGGGGACGCAGCGGTCGGGCAGCAGGTCTTGGTCCCTCATCCGTTTTGTGGTAGACAGCCAAAATTAGACCCAGTAACCTCAACTTCATTCTTCCCATTGCTATTAACATTAATCAAATCTAATCATTTGCTAATAACCAGTGTCAGTTTTAGTTCAGTTGAACATAGCGCCTCGTGTCTGAGGTTTAATTGTTTCAATCTTAAGCTTATGGAGCTTTGCCCACAATTCATTCTCTGATGTTTAATCCAGCCTTTGTTAAGAAATGTTTGTCAACCTCTGTTATAGACTAATACAAAAGAATAATAGTACATAAACAAAAAAGACACTTTTGCAGAAAGTAGTGCATTAATTTTTATCTTTTCTTTCAGGAGATATTTTTCACGAGTTTCAACAGGCACAGGAGTCCTGGCTTCAAGAAGGTAAGTATTGTACCACCCTTGTTTTAACTGTTTAGAGGGTGCACTTTTAACAGCCAAGCCTGACCATTTATACGAACCATTATTATTTCCTCTACCTTGTTCGTTCCTGGAGTAGACTAAACTTCGTTTCATCCTAACCATGTGTTTACTTAATTTTTCTTTCTCTAAGCATTTATTCAAGGCAGAGAAAGTATTATAATCCACTCACAATTGAATACTGAGTTATGACTGGAAACTCACTGAAAACTTTTAAATTAAGGACAGTATAATGACTAACAAAATGTAAATCTTGATTTTTTTATGAATAACCTGTAAAGTTATTTTCATTGTATAACTGGTAAATCGTAGAGAGATAGATAAAATCAAAATGTTTGCTAAAAACTGGACATACTTAACAAAAGTAGAGGGATTCTTTCCATCAACAATTTTATACTTTGACTTCACCGGAAATAAGACAAAAGTATTTTTATAAAAAGGCCTTTTTGTGTGCCAGTCTGTTCTTAAACAGCATAACTTAAAAACAAAAAGTCAGTATGTACCAAACCTATACCGGCTACTTTCCAAAAAGATACTTTTAAAGACGACAGCCAGTTGGAGAATTAAAGTCGTGTCGGTAAGTTGCCATGGTAGCTCAGTGGTTAGAGCAATCGGACGTAGACCGGAAGATCCATAGTTCAAATCCCGGATATTGCATTGAATTTTTCAGTCTGACTTTACCAATCCAAAGCAAAAGTAAAACCGAAAAATCGGTTACACAGCAAACTTGGTATTTTAAAAATGTATTTTTTACCTTTTTACTTAATATTAGGTCTAGCACTGTTGATTAAAATATTTCATACATTTACATGGAAAATGAAAGGAAATATATTCTGATTTTGTTTAGTTGTTCGTTCTGAATAAGTTTTACGCAATTGTAAATAATAAAAATAATAAGAAAAAGAAGAAACCTAGAAAAATCGAAGGCAAGGTTTCTGAAAGCCACCACAAGGAATTTGAAACCTGCCGTTTAAAAAGAATTAGATAACCCACGCAAATAATGTGCACAGCCCTGATAAAAATCTAAACAAACCACAAATTGTCATTGTAAATCTATGATGTTCCTCTATATTATATTTACTTGTGACGGAAGCACTAGGGTCATGTCTGAGCAATCGTGACAGACATAAATGCATTCTTAATTCATAACAAGAAGTTTAAAAAGTAAAATGCATTATTATTGGTCATAGAAATGCAAACAAACAGAGAATACCGTTAAACACTATCCATAGAATGATGAGCTTTCGCGGTAACCTGTGAGAGCTCCCCGTTTGGGAGTCCGAGGTTCAAATCCCTCATTGAGGTTTGTTTATCCCAACAAACATTTGTAGAAATGCTACTCTGCTTGCACGCAGTACGAATCAGAGACATAAGCGTATCTTCCTCATGTGAAGTAAATTACGTGATAGAAGCTGGTTCCGCTTTATTGCTTGGCAATACTTATGTATCCTTTACGAATTTAAATTATATTTTAGTGGCTTAAATGACAATAATGTGCATTTATTTTTTTATGGAATAGAAACACTTTCAAAATAAGTCACATATATGTTTACGTAAAATGCCGTGACTAAGAACTCCCATTTCAAATACCCAGGGTCAGATTAAACGTTTTCGATTAGGTATAATGTACAAATCTGGCGGTGTTTGTGCTCGCTATGACAGCAGGATTGGGGTCGAAGTGGGAATCTCACCACGTAATCTGCAAGAGAAGGGCCCCTGGGGGGACCAAATGCTTTCCCCTTCACAGCAACCCTCTCAGCCTTGGACAAACATTGCCCTATACAACAATCAATCAATGTATAAAACACTAATCTTGCAAGTTAAATCGCATGGAAACAATGAGATCACAATTTCATGTCTTCTGTCCCTCTGTCATCACATACTGTAGTACATCCAACATTTGATATTTAGATATCTATCCCAAAACGTACATTCTTAGGAAAAATCTACTCATATGCCTTTCTGTACTCACTCATTGCAATCGCTTATTCTTTTAATTCATATAATCTGAGGTATACGATGGGAGGGCCCAAAAGAACCCAGATTGTTGTCATAAAAAACTTTATTGATTAACCTTTTTACAAAATTACTTCAGTCACCTTCAAAATACTCTCCATTGCATGCGATGCACTTGTCAGGTCTCTTTTCCCACTGTTGGAAGCATGTTTGGAACTATTCAAGTTTGATACTGTCCAGTGCCCTTTGCGAAGCTGTTTTTACCGCCTGCACATCGTCATAACGCTCCCCTTTTAGCGTTTTTTTTTTCATTCGTGGAAATAGGAAAAAATCGCACGGGGCTAAGTCCGCGAATACGGAGCGCAGGGAACGACAGACCACCTCTGAGATGCCAAATAGTCGGTCACTCGTAAGGCCGTGTGTGCTGGAGCGTTGTCGTGATGCAGAAACCAGTCACCTAATCGCCAAAGTTCCGGGCGTTTCCTCCTCACATCCTCTCGCAGACGCCTTAAAACATCCAAGTAAAAGTGCTGGTTAACAATCTGGCCAGCAGGTACGAATTTCCGATGCACAATTCCACGAACATCAAAAAAGACAATGACCATCGTCTTCACATTTGACCTCACTTGCCTTGCTTTCTTTGGTCTGGGAGAGTTGGGAGTACTCCACTGGCTTGACGCTTGCTTGGTTTCTGGGTCATACCCGTAACGCCAACTCTCATCCCCTGTAATGACTTTGTTCAAGAAGTTTGGATCACGTGAAATCTCTGTTTTCAAGTCCTGACACACATTCATGCGGATGGTATTAAGCTTCTGTGTGAGAAGACACGGAACAAATTTAGCAGCAACACGTTTCATGTGCAAATCCTCCCTCAAAATCCGCTGACACGAGCTCCAACTGATTCCTGTCGCTGCTGAAATTTGGTCGATCGTTTGGCAACGATTGTCATTGATCTTTTCGCGGACCTTTTCAATGTTCTCCTCACTTCGCGATGTTGAAGGGCATCCAGAATAAGCTTGGTCTTCAACACACATCTCACCAGGTTTAAAGCACCCAAACCACTCGAAAACCTGTGTGCGGCTCTTAGCGTCCTCCTGGATAGCTTCCTGAAGCTATTGGTGTACCTCAGTTGCATTTTTAAAGCAAGAAACAAAATTCCACACACACCATTTGTTCTTTTAAAGTTGTCATAAGGACTTCGCAGAGGTAACCCGCCAACAGTCAGAGAAACGCAATACCACACTTGCACGTTCAGCTCTACACTGGCACCGTCTGCACAGCTGTTTCAAGAAGTTCTCTACTAACACCATCTATCGTGAGGACCCTGCACTACGTCTACGAGTGGCAGCGCCCTCGGAGTCTGGTTTCTTTTGGGTCCCTCCTCGTACATTTGTCGAAATTGGTTTATGACATATTTACTTATAGGGCAAAGGGTATATGGCAGTACAATGGGCTTTAGCCAAATGGTTTAAGAGCCGGTTTCTATGCTATAGCATAGACATACTATTCTCCTTTCATAACAAAATATAAAGGAAGAATTATAACTTATCACTTGAGATAAAGTGTAAGCATTGGAAAACTGAAACCAATTACATGGAATATCTTGGAAATTGCATATATGTTGCTAACGCTCTGTAGTCATTAGAAACATAAATTATATATAGGTAATTTTGTAAAGCTGCACAGTTTTGTAGATGTTCTTTATCCATTTCTACATCTTGAGAGCACAATGCACAATTTGGAGAAGTTAGTATGCTAGTTCTATGCAAATGCTTTCCTAAGGAATCATATTCTGTAGTAAATTTCATTATAGCAACAGCAGATTTACGTGGCAATTCCGGAATTAGAGGATTTTCTCGGAGTATTTTTATATTCCTGTTATCAACTTTTTCAGTTAGTCCAGATTTGTAATTACCATTAATTTTTTGTTTATAAACTTTTTAATTTATTCATATGAAGAGGCTTTTGTTTCTTTCCGTTTAATTTTACATCCTTTTTGCTAATATACGAGGGTGGCCTGAAAAGTTTCCGACCTCAACCTGAAGATGGCAGCACTAGAGAATTTCGTTGTTCATCTGTCGACAGTTACTCACCAAATTTTTAGCCAGTTTGAGCGCTAAATTGTTATCTAACAGTCGCTTGAGTGAGTTGATATGAGTGTTTTTATGAAAATGTACAAAATCGACTATCGAGCTGTCATTAAATATTTGTTTTTGAAAGGCAAATCAAAGATGAGTTGGACTCTTGTATGGGAACTCCGCAACCTCATTTACCACAGTGACATTTTGGGCAGATGAATTAAAAGGAGGTCGTAAGAGCTTGTGCGACGATGACCGTTCGGGACGTGCAATAACTGCAACTACCAGCGAAAACATTGCGAAAGTTCACCAAGTGGTGCTAGACGACCGTGTTTGTTTGTAATTTACGTCCTCCAACTTTAAGTCATATTGGACGATGAATGGAATGGGTGAAATGATTCTCAAATGAGCCCAGGGTCCATAGAGCTTAGAGCTACCAGACATTCGTTTAAGGATATGGGAAAACCCCGGAAAAACTTACACAGGTAACTCACCCTAACCGAGATTCGAACTCGGGACCTCTTGAACGTGAGGCAGACATGCTACCACCACGCTACTGTAGTCCGCCTCGATAGCGTAGTGGTAGAGTGTCTGCCTCACGTTCAAGAGGTCCCGAGTTGGAATCTCGGTCAGGGTGAGTTGCCTGGATATGCCTTTTTTCCGGCGGTTTCCCTTATCCTGAAAGATGAATGTCGAGTAACTCTAAGCTCTATGGATCCTGGGCTCATTTGAGCATCATTTCACCCATTCCATTCATCGTCGGATATGACTTAACGTTGGAGGACATAAATGACAAAAAAAGCATGTTACTGAGGCGGGCTGCTAGACGACCGCCTAATTAAACTGAGAGAGATAGCAAAGGCTATGAACATTACAAAAGCACGTGTTTGTCACATATTAAATCCACATTTAAACATGAGAAAGCTGTCCGCACGTGGGGTGCCTCATTTGCTCACGTTAGACCAAAAAAGTGTTCCAATGAACATTTCCAACGCTCTGTTGGAGCAGTTTAGGGACAATAAATACGAGTTTTGGCGTCTATTTATTACTGTAGATGAAACTTGGATACACCACTATACGCCCGAAACAAAAATACTGTCAAAATAGGGGACTGCAAAGGGGAATTGGCTCCAAGAAAAAGCAAACACTGCTTTTTTCAGCTGAAAAAATGATGATTACTGTTTTTTGGGATAGTCATGGAGTTATTTTAGTTCATTATATTCAAAAAGGAAAAACCATTACAGGAGCATACTACGCATCATTACTTGACATGCTGAAGGCAGAACTTGCAGGGAAACGGGCAGATTTACAGAATAAGACAATCCTGTTTCACTAAGAGAACGCACCGTCTCACACCTCAGCGGTTGCAATGGCGAAAATCCACGAATTACGATTTGAACTGCTTGACTATCCGCCTTACTCACCAGATCTAGCCCCAAGCGACCTTTTTCTGTTCCCTCATCTTAAAATTGCGCTCGGGGGACAGAGATTTTCGTCAAATGAAGAGGCAATCATCTTCGTGAACAATTATTTTGCAGAGAAAAATGTCGAGTAGTACTTGGACGGGCTGCAGAGATGGGAGCATCGCTGGGAGAAGTGTGTAGCGTTACTAGGAGACTATGTTGAAAAATAATAAAAAAAAAAAAACTTCTGAGAAAATGTCTTGTATCTTTATTAGGTCGGAAAATTTTCAGGCAACCTATGTATCAGCTCTTTAATTCCCCTGAATTCCACAATGGGCCGGAATCCATTGCAAAACTATGTGTCTTTCAAGTTTTTTAATGATCTGGTTTATATTATGTATTTCTGGAATATTTTCCATCTTTGGATAGGGTGTGGATGCTACAGCCTGAATTGCTCCTTTAGAATATGTCAAAATGACAATATTCTTGCGTCGTTGCAGTCAAATAAGAATGTTTTGGAGCGAAAGATAAATAGCTGAAACTTCATCACCAAAATTTGTTACGTTCCTTTCAGCATGTTTGTAGAAAGAAAATAATTTGCACATTCCACCAGCGCCAGATGTATGTTCATTTAATAGAGAACCATCTAATAAATATGTCCAGTTTACAGAAGGGTAATTTATGCGTGTAGTTTCTAAAGCTAAACCCTTAATCATGTCTGGAGAAGTCTCTGTTTTATTAATTAAATTATTTAAATTTAGATTACAAACAATGCTGAAATAATCAATTGGGTTGATACCTTATATTATACGAGTCTGTTCAATAAAGAATGATCATAATTTTTTACGGTCATAATTTTTTGCACTAAAATTCAATCTTGTTATATTCTGTTAGCTTAATGTGAAACAAACACGCCGTAGTGGTTTCATTGTTCGTACTCCTGGTTCCCGCCTGTAAGAATCAGGCAAGTTCAGACATGTTCAGTATCGCCTACCGCTGCAATGGAGGTAACATGCAGTTTAAGTTGATGTTGAAAGAAGACCCGGAGTTTATTTCAAACGTAATCACTACTGGTGAAACTTGGCTACATCATTTTGATCCTGAGAGCAAACAGCAAAGCTCAGTGTGGAAATCTCCTGCATCACCTACCCCCAAAAAAGCAGAAGTGGTAGCTTCTGCTGGGAAAGTTATGGTCATCTCATTCTTTGATATTCATGGAATGGTTTATCAGCATGTTGTACCAGCACACACATCAGTAACTGGACAGGGATGTCCTGGAAACATTTCAAGTCCAACTCAGGCGCAAAGGACCACATTTCCATGAAGCAGGCTGGAAGCTGCACCACGATAATGCGCGGCTACATATTACCAATGTTGTTGCTGAATATCTTGCAAAAATCATCGTGAAGTGCATCCTTCACCCTCCCTATAGTCCGGATTTGGCCCCATGTGACTTTTTTCTATTCCCCAGCTTGAAGAAATGCCTTCGTGGGAGTCTTTATCAATCATCAGAAGCAGGGTACAGGCTGCGGAGGTGATTTTGAAGGATCTCTCAAAAAATGGTTTCCGGCATGTCTTTGAAGACTGGCAGAAACGCTGGGGCAAGTGCATCCCATTCAGGGAAGACTATTTTGAGAAGGACCATCAAAATTATGAGGATGAGTAAAGGTACGTTGTCAAAAAAAATTGTGATCATTCTTTATTGAACAGCCCTCGTACAATAGAATGTTGTTTCCGGGCTTGAAGGCCGTGGTCTGCACGATGAAAAAATATCTGACGTTTTGCCAGTAGATCCGTGGGGCATCTTCAGAGATTCGGTCCTGGCTGGTCACATCATCGTGTAGACCACGGCCTTCAAGCCCGGAAACAACATTCTATTGGATTAACGCCAGCCGTGAAAGCCTAAACATATACACCATAATATTATGTTCTCTTTGTTTTCTGGTATTTTTATTTTTTCTATTTATTTTGCTACTTCTGAATTTTCATAGTTAGGTTAGATATTTGATATTTTGCTTATCTGAATCTGGGAGTCTTTTTAATTTCTCATATGTAAATAATGTTTGTTGTTCAAGTTCTGTTATTACTGGTTTCTTAGAAGTCTTGGAAATTGTTAACTACACAGAAAAATACATTTGGCATAGTTTGCTTCAACAATATTTATACTTTTTGCACAGTAAGATTTTATCTATCTCTTACGGTTTAACAATTGTGCATTTCATCCAGGGTGAAGAGAATCCGAGGGACTATTCGCAGAAAATTCAAGATTTGTTTTTCATTTCTCATGAACACATCTTATACATGCATATTTTAATCAAAATCTTAAGAACTATTTTAGAGCAAATGAAAACGTATAAAAAGTTTGCATGTAAATGCTATGTGAAGAAAACGACGCATGGTGTAATCTTTGGAGAATCAGTATGAATCAATTAGTCAAGTTCACATACCAGAGAAGTATTAATGATCTATCCATGCCACAAAATGTTTGATAACTCGGCCTAATTTTAGACAGAAGATGCACATGAAATGGCATCACTAACCTGGTTTAGAAAATAGCTATCATATTTGCCTTTTGACAGAAATCGTCGTTTTCTTGCAGTACAAACATGCTATGTGGCAGTATGACTGAAATTCCACTTCATCAAAGAATAAGAACCTACAGAACAAATCCCACCTTGGTATGTTCGCAACACCACGTGCTCTAAGAATTTCGGAGGTTTCTGTTCTTCAGTTAGCTACAAGAGACTCTACAGCTCATTTCAAGACTCACTAATCCTTTACTATTACAGATACTGGTAAATCCAACTATACCCAACAGAATATTGAAAAGGAAAAGATGGATATATCTAATGCAATGACAAGTTTCCTTCAAAATTTCTTTTATCATTAAATTGTTCCTGCTCTTCTTTTTCTACAATGTTCCTTTAAGCCTCTGTAGCACGCACTCCTTGTACTGCTATAATCTTTCTGACCTACACACAGGTCCACATTTAACACGGAGCTATACACCGATTCCTCAACCGGAGACGCCCTTACTGTCCCGTGAGCTGTTTCCTGCTCCATTATACGGCCTGCCGATTCCTTATTACGGAGCGTGGAATGTACCGTACTCAGCTAGAAGCACCACACTGCTTTCACTGTACTACTGTACTGATTTTGACTCTTCTCAGCATTGCATCGAGTTATATATGTATATATGTATATATATATATATATATATATATATATATATATATATATATATATATATATATATATATGCCTTGGGCATATACATACTATTATATATATACTATTATATACATATACTCGTCAATAGACTGGATCATCTCGAAACACCGTCTATGTAGCTCTTTTGCGTAGTAGCAACACAATTCCGCCCCGGCCTCATGACGTCAGCTCGTGACTGGCCTTGAGGACATCGAACTCAGCTCCTGTCAGCTAATAAATAACGAGGCGATTTCTCTACTCACCGCTTCTTCTCAATGGCGGCTAAATTGTCCGACTAGACTCTTCCCCTCCAAAATAGCTTGGTGTTCGCCATTGGGATTACCAGTGGGTCACAACCTAAACACATGCTTCAATTTGTTATTCTATGGATGTGGAGAGCTATATTATGCATAGCAGTGTTCTTAAATAAAATATGTAAGGGTTAACTTGGGGTTGGAGGATTTTGTTGACAATCTTCGTTTCGTATCCTTGAAAGATGTATAACGTAAATACTAAATTCACCCGCCTTTTGTTTTTTGAGTTATGCTGTTTACATACACACAAACCCTTACAAAGCTATTTTTATTCAGAGGTCTTCAAAACGTGTAGTTGCACTGAAATCTCAGTATCTAATTTCTCTACCTAACATAAACGAGTATATATTTATTTTTTATTTGAAATTACTTATACCTTTTTCATATAGAAAGTTGTTATTTGGGTTTTTCCTTTCTTTCTCTCTTCTCTTATTCATTCAAAGAGAATGGAATGTCAAAGGTATTAAATAGTGACCAACTCTTAAGAGATTTTACTCACTTAAGGGCTACTGCATTGCAATATTCCCTTTGCACTTACAAGGTAGTATGTAATAAGATCATTTCTATAAATCTCTTATTCGATTTACTTAAAGTAGGTAGAAAAATAGGCGTTTGTTAGAATAATTACACAAGAGTGAGTAGAGAAAATTAAGTTCGTGTATATATTCTTCTTTAGCTCCCGTTGTAAGGCAACAGAGGCACTGATGTCATGGCCCCAGATTCTGGCAGCCATCTTTTAATTCTTGCAACAGAAGCGTATCTTTTGAAAGGTCCCAGATTAACAATATGCATTTTATTAGCTTTTTGTAGCCCATTTTCTACCTTTAATTCTTTAGATGGATTTTACGTCTTCATTTTTTACTCTTTGTTTTCTACTACTGGTATTTTCCTACTCTTTGAGCCTTCATTTTCTTGCATTGCCATTGAATATACAAGGGGCGTCCGGAAAGTAAGTTCTGTTTTAATTTATCTGCGCTGCAGTGCTTCGATCGCAGTTCCACACATGCGCGGTAGACGCTCTGTATCAAGGAGAAGAAACGTGCGCTATTGTGAGATCGCTGTCAGCCACGTACGCTTTGTTGTGCTTGTTTACAATGACGGTGTTTATTGAAAATCCCACCGCTTGTGAAATCAGATATGTGATTCGTTTTCTATATGCTAGGAAGGTGAAAACAATTGAAATTTATCGGCAAATTTGCGATGTTTACGGACAAAATTCGATGAGTGATACAATGGTGAGAAGATGGGTCCGACAGTTCAATGAAGGGCGTAGTGAAGTGCACGATGAAGATCGAAGTGGGCGTCTTTCTATGGATACCGAAGAACTGGTTCACGCGATTGATGACAAGATCCAGGAAAACCGCAAGTTTACAATTAGTGCTCTCGCTATGGAATTTCCCCAAATCTCACGATCACTAGTTCATGCATTTGTTACCGAAAACACTTGCTTACGTTGGGTGCCAAAGATTCTTACTAAGCAGCTCAAAACAAAACGGATGGGTAGTGCACTTCAGTTTTTAACCCGTTATGATGAAGGCGGCGAAGAATTTCTGACACAGGTAGTCACAGGAGATAAAACTTGTGTTTCTTACGACACCCCTGAAAGTAAGCGCCAATCAATGGAATGGAGGCACACCTCATCCCCAGCAAAGTTTAAGCCGAAACAAACCTCGACACTTCGAAAAATGATGTGCACAATGTTCTGGGACAGTTAAGCGCAGAGGTTCCACCCCATTAGGCCTGAACCCGTAGGAACAAGACCCGGGCCTCTTGCTACCAGGGAGTAATCCGAGCTGTCCCAAAAGGCGCTCGGCATCCCCCGTTGGTCTTTCCAGAGGGCAAGACCTTGATACCTAACAAGCCCCCCTCCCATCTGGTCCTGTGGACTCAAGACGGGATGGAAGTGGATACGCTACTTACGCGCGTCAACACCAAAGGTGAAGACTACCGAAAACCTCGGTGGGGCACCTGGTGATCTAGCACACCTTCTACTAGCTTAGCAGGCTAGCACCCGGAAGAATTAATGGCTTCCCTCAACCCCGTCCGAAGACGTACCCGATTCCCACGGGTATCGGGAACCACTGCCCCCTCGAGTCCATCCCAATCTGAACAACTCCCGAAGGAGGGGCTCAGATGTTCGGCCCGAGGTTCCTCTAGTAACGGCAGAGGTACCACGAGTGCTAAGGGTCCGCAGCTCCCGCACCACGGCAGCTGAAGGGGACGAATCCCGTCCCCTACGGGAAGTGTTCTGGGACAGGAAAGGCATCTTACTCATTGATTTCTTACCGCGTGGTCAAATAATGAAAGCTGATGTTTATTGCGAGACACTTAGGAAATTGCGCCACGCAATACAGAATAAACGCCGAGGAATGCTGTCAACGGTGTTGTGTTTCTTCACGACAACGCACGACCACACACTGCAAATGCGACGAAAAAGATCCTACATGTATTTGGCTGGGATGTGTTTGACCACCCCCAGTACAGCCCTGACCTCGCTCCTAGCGACTTTCATCTGTTTTTGAATTTCAAATCTTTCCTTGGCGGTCAACACTTCAACAATGACGAAAAGCTGAAAGAAAATGTTTTCAACTGGTTGCAGACATAGGGGCAAACTTCTATGAAGAAGGTATAAAAAGCTTATGCCTCACTGTGACAAATGCCTGCACAATTTCAGCAGTTATGTGGAAAAGTAGTTTAAGAGTTGTAGAATTTTGTGCAATCAATAATTTTTCTGTATCTGTACACAATTTAATTTTATTACCAAACAGAACATACTTTCTGGACGTACCTCGTATCACGATTTTTCAAAATTATTATAACTTTTCAAACTTCAGATATTCCTCTATTCAATCGAGAAGTACTAACTTTGTGTTTCTTTACTCTAATTATTGGAGGAAATTATCATACTAATATTTAGCGGTTAGTTTGGAAACGCTGAAGAAATGCCCGTTCTCAGTGCTGCAGTCATGAATCCATATACCAAACTAGGCCTGAGACAGCCCAGTTTTCCCTTTCAGCGTAATAATGCGTATGCATTCCAATTGCTATTGTCCTTTTAATTGATTGTGAAGTCATCTTCATTAGCAATAACTTTTGAGCAATCTGAAAACTTCAGTGTCAATGCTACAATTTTATAAAGTCTACTTAAAAAAACATAACATTAAATTTAGTTTTTCAAATAATAACATGGAACAATATATGATATTTTAAATACTTTTCTAAATTATCTCATTTTTATTTTTATAGCTGAGTACCTTTTCTATTTTTGTGTGAGTTATCTTCAGTTATTTGAGCAATAGCTTCACGGTAGTGTGGATGCTAGAATTCGGGAGATTCCAGATGCGACACACACACGCACACACACACATACACACACACACACATACACACATATTGGAATATGCAGTCTGCTAGTTGCGTCATTCAAGAGAAACTCGATATCCCCGAAAAGGCTAATGCTTCGAAAAAGTTATAAACGGCGTATTATTCAGTTTTATATTGTTCTTAAATACATTTTTGCATTACTTTCATAGTTTGCTAGTTGTATAAAATGCAATATAAATAAGGAGGACTTGACAGGCTGTTTACCAATCATTCTAATGTATGCTTTAATCATGAAGTATAGTTTAATGTTCTCAAATGAATTGCGAGATCTAATTATTTAAATTAAATACCTAAGAAAGAGCAACATGCAGGAGAAACAAGAGAAAGTAACGCAAAATGTATGTAACCAATGCACTCATTGTGCAATATAAATGAATATTAGCTATAAAATATAGCAAAACAAAACATCAAGAAAATAAACTAATTTTAAGAGATAAATGTAGTATTAAGTAAAAAAGTAAACTAGCCCGACGATTCAACGGGCCTTTTCAGGCTAAGGCATACTACCCGGACGCTGCGTCCTCCAACTCTTCTGAAAATGTGTTTAAGAATATGTGTAGTCTTCGCATGGAAATTTGCTTTATCAAACCGCATCCGTCCCTCATTGGCTAGAGTAGAATACGTTGTTCCATCCAGTAAGAATCGATTCGATCTAAGGCAAATAAGAGATATCAGAATATTTTCCTCAGGAGAAGCAAATCACGTGATAGAAGCTTATTTCGTTTTACTACTATGAACACACTTGAAACCATTGGTTAGATTTATAAATAAAATAGACTTTGTACAGTTATAGCTAATATACGAACAGAACTTGTAAATGTTAATAATAACAACTTATACATAATCAAAGAGTTATATAATCCATGTAATATTACTTAAGTAATGGGGCATGGTTCAATACAGTTAATAAACATTTTTAAGAAACCTTTACTGCGATGTCAATCTAATTATAGACAAAATGAATGGTAGAAATTAATTGTCCTTTCACACTGGTCGTGTGTAGGCTAAAGTGTGGAAACGTAGAGTCAGACTGAAAAATGCAATGCCATAGCCAGGATTTGAACTACGGATCTTCTGGTCTCCGTTCAGCCGCTCTAAGCATTGAGCTACTATAGCCAACGTGCCAATATGACATTAACTTCTCCAACTGACTCGCATTTTCCCGGTAAACCACTAGGAGTTCTGATAAACACACGAGACAACTACCTTGATGGCGACTTACTATACTGTAAGTACAAAGCCCGGGCCTTAAAGTACTTCAGCCAATCCAGGAAGACAGAAAACCTTCTATTGTAGTGTTGACGTTGCCAGCTTTGCACGTTCTAATTCTAATCGAAAATGTGATTATGCTATATTAATAAATGGCAAGAGACCTAAGTGTCAAATGTTATTTTATTTGCATCTGATATAAGTTATAAACGTTTTTAACGGTAAACACATTCGCCGAACAGCCTGTAAATATTTCGTCAGCCTTAAGACAAGACAATCCTGCACTCATGTAGGTACACCAAATCTCTTCTGCGTTAATTTTAATTACTATTTTCGTCACACATAGAGCAACCTTATATTTAACATTACTATGTTTCCAGCTTTGTATCCTTTCTCTGAGTACTTTCCTCATTAGTGTGTGTGATTTCCTTTCTCTCTCTCTCTCTCTCTCTCTCTCTCTCTCTCTCTCTCTCTCTCTCTCTCTCTCTCTCTCTCTCTCTCTCTCTCTCTCTCTCTCTCTCTCTCTCTTTAATTTACGTCCTCCAACGTTGAGTCATATCGGACGATGAGTGGAATGGATGAAATGAGGCTGAAATGGGACCAGGGTCCATAGAGCTTAGAGTTACCCAAAATTCGTCTTTCAGGATAAGGGAAAAACCCGGAAAAACCCTCATCCAAGCAACTCACCCTAACCGATATTCAAGCTCAGGACCCCTTGAAAGTGAGGTAGACACGCTACCATCCATGCTACCGAGGCGGGCTTCCTTTTTTTAACTGTTCTTTTGTATTCACACGAGAAGTTCAAGTAAAAAAGCATTTCGATGTTTGAATGTTTTACTTTTGATTGTGTACTATTTTAATTTGAAATTTCTTTATGTTTATCAACATCTTAACAAAACAATTACGACTTCCCTTATTATGTAAGGCTTGCATCAAGTATGTCACATTCGACATACGACATTCTTTTAAGATGTATGCATGTTTTACAGTGGTGTAAAACATTATTGTTTATAAATAGATTAGATATCTAAAATAACTCAGCGGATCAGCGTGGTTCAGGCGTAAGCTTTAGTGACTTGAATTTGAGAGGTCGCAGGTTCCAATCCTGTGGCGGAAGTTTCTGGGTTTTCCCGGGTCGGTAAGCGAATGCTGGGAAAAGATAATTACATTCCATGCATGTCTTGTCCCTTCATTTCACGTCACTTCTCGTTTAGTTTCCGTTTTCATCCTGGTTGTCCATTTCATGGTTGTAGGTGTCGGTGGGAGATTCTGCTGATAATTTGGACTCTGAAAATCCTCGTCCTCCGGATTGGAAGAAGCCTTCAAATCCCGGGCCCTTTAGGGGATATGTAAACTCGCAGAGGGTAGGAGGTCCGTTACCGAGGAGTATCAATCATTAACTGTTAGGTAGCCTGCCCTCTGCTATCTCATTACCTCACTATTGTCGCATTGGATGCCGAGAGATTACGTCACCGTTGCTGTCTGTTTCGGAGGGAAAGAGTTGAAATGAGCAACTTAGCCGCCGTCGAGAATAAGCGGGAGCAGAGGAATTGCCACGTTACGGTGGAGTGGAAGAAGCACCCCTTCAAGGCCAGCCACGAGCTGACGTCACGAGGCCGGGACATAACTGTGTTGTTACCACACAAAAGAGCTTTTTATACCGTGTTTCGAGAAGGATCCAATTAAAGAAAGATCTACCACGCCCGGCAGGTATATAAAAACCGATGCAAGGCCGAGTGGTAGTGAGAGTCAGAGTCAGTGATTAATAGTGTGGTGCTTCGAGCCAAGTGTGGTACATTCCTAGCTGCGCGATAAGGGATCTGCAGACCGTGGCGCGATGCAAGAATCAGTTCACGGGTAGGTAAGTGTGGCTCTGGATGCGGGATCGCCGAGCTGTGGAACCGGCAGAGAATCAGTTTACACGTGAATATCGGAGTTGTGTTGTGTAGCTCCGTGCTAGAGGTAGACTTGCATACAGATCAGAAAAATTATAAGAGCACAAATGAGGCGTTGCAAAGGTTCAAAGGAACACTGTAGAGATATTTCCAAGTGTTGCATTTGCGTAAAAGAAAGACTGATTGTATATTTGCAATTGCGCTAACAATTTTGGTGAAAATAAAGAAGTTCTAACGTGAACCTTTTCGTCTTACTCACAGTATCCTCTTTCCTCATTCCTTTTTTCTACATGGTACAAAATATTTCATTGGTCGAGGATTTATATCTTCCTTTGATTCATAAACTACCTCCCCTGTAATTTGCAATATTTATGAAAGTATGAAATGCAGTACACCTTGTTCCAGGAAGTAGCTGTGAAACAGACGACAGTGAACTGTACGTACCGGAGTTTCAGCAGAGCAGTGTACAAGGTAAGCATCGTACCTATGTTTATACAGGGTGTTTTCCTTGAAAATAAATATCTTTCTGCACATTATCTTTGTTGTTGTGCACATCAGGTTTCTTATGTTCCACCTAAAAATTCGCTATCGAAATTTCACCGATAATACAGATTTTGACATGCTCTGAATAATAATAATAATAATAATAATAATAATAATAATAATAATAATAATAATAATAATAATAATAATAATAATAATAATAATAATAATAATAATAATAATAATAATAATAATAATAATAATAATAATAATAATAATAATAATAATAATAATAATAATAATAATAATAATAATAATAATAATAATAATAATAATAATAATAATAATAATAATAATAATAATAATAATAATAATAATAATAATAATAATAATAATAATAATAATAATAATAATAATAATAATAATAATAATAATAATAATAATAATAATAATAATAATAATAATAATAATAATAATAATAATAATAATAATAATAATAATAATAATAATAATAATAATAATAATAATAATAATAATAATAATAATAATAATAATAATAATAATAATAATAATAATAATAATAATAATAATAATAATAATAATAATAATAATAATAATAATAATAATAATAATAATAATAATAATAATAATAATAATAATAATAATAATAATAATAATAATAATAATAATAATAATAATAATAATAATAATAATAATAATAATAATAATAATAATAATAATAATAATAATAATAATAATAATAATAATAATAATAATAATAATAATAATAATAATAATAATAATAATAATAATAATAATAATAATAATAATAATAGTCACCCAATTAGGGAAGGGACGGACAGGCGACAGTTGGGAGGGACCCTAGGCACTGGGCCACGCCCACTCATCGGTCTCTGTCACTAACTGAGGGAAATGTCACTGTCCCTAGAAGTTTCTCCCCCCTTCTCCTCTCCTATGGAACGTTCGGGTAATTTGCGGAAAACCAGAGACTTCTAGAATAGCAGGATATTCCTATAAAAGGGACTTCAATTAGGAGTGAGTCAGTCAGTGTTTGACGTGCTAGCGCCGTGTTAATGAACGAGAAGAATGTGTATAATTGTGTACGTGCATCTGAACGGTAACGGACGAACTGGTGAATCGTAATTGGTGTATTACGTAACTTTGTGTAATTGGCAAGTGTTCAACTGTAAGTCGGTGGAAATAAAGAACATTGTTGAGTTTGTGTAATTGGACTTTTCATTTCACGAACCCACAAAGTCACACTGGTGTCAGGAAGCGGGAAGATAACATCAACGAACATTACAACCATGGACGCGGCATTGGAAAAGATTTTGGAGAAAATGATGGAAATGAAGACGGCCAACGACAACCTCACCGCCGAGTTGAAACAAATGAAGATGGCCAACGACAACCTCACCGCCGAGTTGAAACAAATGAAGACGGCAAATGAAAACCTCGCTGCAAAAACAGAAACGGCTAACAACAACTTGGCCACGACAATGACCTCAAAGATGGCCGAACTGACCACGGAAATGAAGGTGGCGAACGAGGCTCTCGCCGCCAAATTTCAAGAACAGTTGGCCGGCGTGAGGGATGACGTGACGGAGCTGGGCAAGCGGATGGGCCAAGTAGACGACCGCCTTAATGATTTAGAGGAAAAGGCCGACAATAACGCCAAGACCCTGGACGCCGTGGTGGAAGACGTCGAAGACCTTGCGAACCGCATTAACAACCTGGAAGGGAAGGCTGACAGCAGCGTCAAGTCCCTGAACGCAATGGTGGAGGACGTCGTCGGCAGGAGGTTGAAGGGTTTGAAGCCCGACGAGCCGGGACGCGACACAACATCTGCGCGCGTCAAACCTCCCAAGTATGACGGCGCGTCAACGTTTGAAGTCTTCCGCCGCCAGTTCGACACAGTGGCCAGGCACAACAGGTGGTCACCGGAGGAGGAGGCTACACAGTTAATAACCAGCCTCCAGGGACGGGCCGCGGAAGTGCTAAACGCGGTGCAGACGATGGCGGCGCCCAAGGACATCTGGGAGGCCCTGGAGAATCGCTTCGGGAACCACCGCTTAGCCGCAGCATACCGAAGCCAGCTAAAGGCAAGGTCGCAGCAGCCGGGGAAGACGCTGCAGGAGTTCGCCATAGCCATCGAGCAGCTGGCTAGCAAGGCCTTGGTTGACCTGCCACTGGAGTTCGTATCCCGGGAAGCCGCCTACAATTTCGTCGACGGGGTACGGGACACGGAGATTCGTCAGCGCCTAATGCTCGGCGAATATAAAACCATCCACGAGGCGCTGACAGCGGCATTAAGGATGGAGGCGGCCAAAATAACATCCCTCCCGACGTCGAGAACGAGGAGCGTCCGCTACGCCGGAGACAGAAGACCAGCTGATGGACGCCGGCGAACACCTAGTGGCCTGTGTTGGGGGTGTGGACAGCCCGGACACCTACAGAGAGACTGCCCACGCCAGGAAGAGCAGCCGGAAAACGAGTAAGGGCCGTCGTGGAGAGGGGCACGTCGGCGCCATCACCACCATCCCCTCGAGTGACACTGCGCGCCCTCAGCCGGCGTATGGATGACAGCCTCATCGCGGACGGTTGGATAAGAGGAAAGCCGTGCCGCGTGCTGGTGGACACCGGGGCGTCCGTGACCATCATCAGACCTGACGTGGCGAAGGGTTTGCCGACAAGGAAGCCAAGCCGGCCATACCAGCTTGTCACGGCATCGGGCGACACCTAGCCTGTGGAGAGGGAGGCCCTGCTGGAGCTGAACTTGGGACGGAGTGCCGTGCGTCTGTGGGTGTTCGTCGCGAAGGTGGCTGAGGAGGTGATCCTGGGACTGGATGCCCTCAGGAGCCATGAGGAGACGGTCGACGTCGGCAAGAAGGTCCTGCGGCTTAACGGAGAAGAGGTCATACTCCGTCAACCCGAAGAGCGCCTTGGAATGTGCAGGGTCGTCTTGGACGAAGACGTGGTTGTTCCCGCGAGGAGCGTGGTGGTGGTGACGGCGCGACTTGAGGGCCAGAGAACCAGGAACATGATGCTGGACCAGAAGAAGCCTATACACGGACTGTGTGTAGCCAGGGCATTGCTGACGTGCCGAGAGGAGGTGCCAGTGAGACTGCTAAATCCAACGGACACCGTTCACGACGTCCAGGCCGGGACGGAATTGGGAACGTGCGAGCCCGTAGTGAGCGTAACAGCAATCGACAAGACACAGGAGCCGGCGCCGAAGCAACACCTGGGGCCCCGGCTAGAAGGCTTACTGGAGAGGGCGGCCGACCACCTGACCGCAGAACAGCTGGAGCAGGTTCGACAACTACTGGGGCGATACGAGCGCGTCTTCAGCCAAGGCGATAGTGACTACGGCCGCACGGACAAAGTGCTTCACCGCATCGACAGCGGAGACGCCCGGCCTATTCGGCAACCACATAGACGCGTTCCGCTGGCGAAGCAAGGGGCGGTACTAGACATGCTGGAGGACATGAGATCCAGGGGAGTGATTGAAGAGTCCGACAGCCCTTGGTGTTCCCCTGTAGTCTTGGTGACGAAGAAGAACGGCGAGCTGCGCTTCTGCGTAGACTACAGAAAGCTGAACGCCGTCACCCGGAAGGACTGTTTTCCCTTACCCCGGATTGACGACACCCTGGACACGCTAGCTGTTGCACAGTGGTTCTCGACCCTGGACCTGAAGTCGGGCTACTGGCAGGTAGCTCTAGACCCGAGAGAGAAGGAGAAGACTGCATTCTCGACGGGCCAAGGGCTCTGGCAGTTCACGGTTATGCCCTTTGGCCTCTGCAACGCTCCAGCTACCTTCCAGCGCCTGATGGAGTCAGTGATGAGAGGGCTGACTTACGATGCCTGCCTGCTATACCTGGACGACATCATCATCGTCGGGAAGACTTTTGAAGATCACCTCGAGAATCTGAGTAAGGTGCTACAGAGACTGCAAGCGACCAACTTGAAGCTGAACGCGAAGAAGTGCCAGCTCTTCCGCAAGGAAGTTAACTACTTGGGCCACATAGTCTCGGCAACCGGAGTGGCCACAGACCCGGAGAAGACACAGGCTGTGAGAGATTGGCCTCGCCCAAAGGATAGGAAAGAGTTGCGCAGTTTCCTGGGGCTGTGCAGTTATTACCGCCGCTTCATAAAGGGGTTCTCCAACATCGCAAAACCCCTCACCCGCCTGACGGAGGAACACCGGCCTTATGTGTGGACAGAGGACGCCGAAAACGCTTTCCAGCACCTAAAGGAGACCCTGTGCTGTGCTCCAATTTTGGGTTTCCCACAACCGGGTGGCGCCTTCATTGTGGATACCGACGCCAGCGACCGTTGCATTGGAGGTGTCCTGTCGCAGATCCAGGACGGCCATGAGCGGGTAATAGCCTATTACAGCAAGACGCTATCCAAGGCAGAGAAGAACTACTGCGTCACCCGACGGAGTTACTGGCGGTAGTAAAGACATTGGAGCACTTCCACAAGTACCTGTACGGTCAGCCATTCCACCTGAGGAGTGACCATTCCGCCCTAACCTGGCTATTGAGCTTTAAGAACCTGGAAGGCCAGACAGCACGTTGGGTCCAGAGGCTACAGGAGTACGACTTCACCTCGGAACATCGTAGGGGGAAGAGCCACGGTAACGCTGACGCCATGTCCCGAAGACCCTGTCGGGAAGAGTGCGGCCAGTGTACAAGAGTGGAGGAGAAGGAGCGTGCCGCAGCAGTCCGAGTAGTCACGGCAGTACCTGCGGATGGCTGGGATAGCGCAGGCCTGAGGAGGGAGCAGCTGGCGGACGCAGACTTGGGGCCACTCTTGAGGGAAGTGGAGGCAGACACGAGACCAACCTGGGAGGACATCGCACCGAGGAGCGCCACCTACAAGTCGTATTGGGCCCAATGGGACTCGTTGAAGACCAAAGAGGGCGTGCTGTTCCGGGTATGGGAGTCACCCGATGGGAAGACGCAGAGAGAGCAGTTGGTACTTCCCCGGAGTAAGGTCCCGGAAGTCTTGGAGGAAGTGCACGCTGGTACTTCGGGAGGACACCTGGGATCGAACCGAACGATCGAAAAACTTCGGCAGCGATACTACTGGCTGAGACTCCGAGCAGATGCTGAGAGATGGTGCCGTCAGTGTCACGTGTGCGCGGCGAGTCGTGGCCCCCAGACTAGGAGCCGGGGTCGCATGCAGCAGTACAACGTCGGAGCCCCATTCGAACGGATCGCCGTTGACATTGCTGGACCGTTCCCAGTTTCCGACCGAGGTAACAAGTACCTAATGGTGGTCGTGGACTACTTCACCAAGTGGCCGGAGGTGTATGCCATCCCAAACCAAGAGGCAAAGACAATCACAGACTGCCTCGTGGAGCAAGTGTTCTGCCGATTTGGGATGCCGTTAGAGCTACACAGTGACCAGGGTACCAACTTCGAGTCCAACCTGATGAAGGAGGCACTACAAAGGCTTGGGGTGAACAAGACCCGCACGACACCTCTACATCCCCAGTCGGATGGCATGGTCGAAAGGTACAGCAAGACCTTAGAGGAACACCTGGGGAAAGTCGTGGCCAGCCATCAGCGAGACTGGGACGTGAAGGTGCCACTGTTCTTGCTGGCCTATCGCTCGTCTACACACGACACAACTGGGATGACGCCAGCCAGCTTAATGTTTGGCCGAGAGTTACGCCTCCCTTGTGACCTGGCTTTTGGAAGCCCTCCGGAAGCGAAACAGCCAGCGACCGAGTATGTGGAGAACTTGGTGGACCATCTCCACGACATGCACGAGATGGCTCGCCAGAACATCCAGAATGCCAGCGACCGCATGAAGACCAGATATGACAGGCAAGCCAACAGCCAAGGGTTCCAGCAAGGCGACCTGGTCTGGTTGTACCGTCCTACCCGGACCAAGGGACGCTGCCCGAAGCTCCAGCAGCCATGGCAGGGACCGTACCGAGTGGTGAAGAGGATTAACGACGTGGTCTACCGCATCCAGAAGGTTCCCCGGGGGTAGATGTTGGTGGTACACCTGGATCGTCTTGCACGCTACGATGGTGCTGTTCGGGACGACCAGCTTTGAGGAGGGAGCAGTGTCACCCAATTAGGGAAGGGACGGACAGGCGACAGTTGGGAGGGACCCTAGGCACTGGGCCATGCCCACTCATCGGTCTCTGTCACTAACTGAGGGAAATGTCACTGTCCCTCGAAGTTTCTCCCCCCTTCTCCTCTCCTATGGAACGTTCGGGTAATTTGCGGAAAACCAGAGACTTCTAGAATAGCAGGATATTCCTATAAAAGCGACTTCAATTAGGAGTGAGTCAGTCAGTGTTTGACGTGCTAGCGCCGTGTTAATGAACGAGAAGACTGTGTGTAATTGTGTACGTGCATCTGAACGGTAACGGACGAACTGGTGAATCGTAATTGGTGTATTACGTAACTTTGTGTAATTGGCAAGTGTTCAACTGTAAGTCGGTGGAAATAAAGAACATTGTTGAGTTTGTGTAATTGGACTTTTCATTTCACGAACCCACAAAGTCACAATAATAATAATAATAATAATAATAATAATAATAATAATAATAATAATAATAATAATAATAATAATAATAATAATAATAATAATAATAATAATAATAATAATAATAATAATAATAATAATAATAATAATAATAATAATAATAATAATAATAATAATAATAATAATAATAATAATAATAATAATAATAATAATAATAATAATAATAATAATAATAATAATAATAATAATAATAATAATAATAATAATAATAATAATAATAATAATAATAATAATAATAATAATAATAATAATAATAATAATAATAATAATAATAATAATAATAATAATAATAATAATAATAATAATAATAATAATAATAATAATAATAATAATAATAATAATAATAATAATAATAATAATAATAATAATAATAATAATAATAATAATAATAATAATAATAATAATAATAATAATAATAATAATAATAATAATAATAATAATAATAATAATAATAATAATAATAATAATAATAATAATAATAATAATAATAATAATAATAATAATAATAATAATAATAATAATAATAATAATAATAATAATAATAATAATAATAATAATAATAATAATAATAATAATAATAATAATAATAATAATAATAATAATAATAATAATAATAATAATAATAATAATAATAATAATAATAATAATAATAATAATAATAATAATAATAATAATAATAATAATAATAATAATAACGATAACGATAACGATAACGATAACGATAACGATAACGATAACGATAACGATAATGATCATAATGATAATAATAATAATAATAATGATAATGATAATAATAATGATAATGATAATAATAATGATAATGATAATAATAATAATGATAATAATAATAATAATAATAATGATAATAATAATAATAATGATAATAATAATAATAATAATAATAATAATAATAATAATAATAATAATAATAATAATAATAATAATAATAATAATAATAATAATAATAATAATAATAATAATAATAATAATAATAATAATAATAATAATAATAATAATAATAATAATAATAATAATAATAATAATAATAATAATAATAATAATAATAATAATAATAATAATAATAATAATAATAATAATAATAATAATAATAATAATAATAATAATAATAATAATAATAATAATAATAATAATAATAATAATAATAATAATAATAATAATAATAATAATAATAATAATAATAATAATAATAATAATAATAATAATAATAATAATAATAATAATAATAATAATAATAATAATAATAA
>CM060950.1:230586804-230679304 GCA_030765055.1 Mantis religiosa
AATAATAATAATAATAATAATAATAATAATAATAATAATAATAATAATAATAATAATAATAATAATAATAATAATAAAAACATTTTAAAAACTTCTGTAAGTACCTGTGTCTAGGCAGCATACGTCCGTTAAATGTCAAATTTGTTGTTTAAGTACAGCATCTCACAAGCATCTTGAAGAAAATCTCAAACAATCATATACATGGAAAAAGGTTAGCAAATTTTGATTTTCTCAAAACTGGCTTTAATGACTTGATTAAAATAGCGTATCATGACACATGTAGTGCACATATGGAATTCTTAGCAATAGCCTCTGAAGTCCATTTCTATTTGAGCGGGATAGCTCAGGCGGTATCGTCTGTAGTCCGCATTCAGAAGGTCCAGGTTCGATTTCCGAGGCCGACCTACCAGACCCATGGGTTTTTCGGGAATTTTGCCGGGTCGCTAGGCGAATCCTGGCAAATTTCCTGTCCCTCCATTTCATCTCCTTTATCATTTCATACCATCTTCCATCTGGTGGTCTCTTTCAGGGTAGAAGTGTCAGCGGGTGTCTTCAGCGTTGCATGGTAGGTTGATATAACGTAACTCACGGCATAACAGCCAGCTAGCGGGCCAGAGCCTGCCAACCCGACTGCCGGTCTCATGCCCACATATGCAAGACAGAGGTGGGCGATCATCCAACCGATACGGAGAGATGTGGTCAGCATCGCGTCTTCCCCAGTCGGAAGTTGGCTTTCTAGACCAGGGTTCACTACCTAGTGTAGCTCCTCAGTTTCCTCATGATGCTCGGTGTGCATCGGTCCTATACCCGGGACTTAAAATTCGCAACACCCCCCAAGGGTGGGATCGATCTCAGGTGCATTCTTGGCCCAGAGAACCAAAGCACTGCACTCTAGCCACGGCGCAAGTATGATAGGATGATATGCTCTGAGTAGACTCCTTCCCCCTCCGGTAGGATGGTTGCCGGTCTCTGAACCCAGGTCTTGTGGTAGTATGTCCATTGTCCTGGCCGGGGGAAGTTTCTAAGTAAAATGCACTGCCATAGCTCCCTGGGGCGACCGCCCTCTTTCTCCTTTCGCCTCATCTTTGCTCCCTGGAGGTACAACGAGCCAAGTCTGGTTGTCGTGACGTGTCCCCTCCGATATAATCCACTTCCAGTTCAATAAGTTTTGCACAACTGATAAACCACACAAACAGGTATAAATCTTGTTAAAGCACACAGTTTTTGGAAAAAAGCCATTACAAAGGAGTCTTTTAGACCACCGTGTTTGGAGCATTTAGAGCTTTATTTATGTATTTAAAGGATTTATAGCCCTCGTTAGTGGATTTGGCTGTATTTAGTGGATTTTGGCTGTGTTTAGAGGGTTTTAGTAAATGCCCTTGATTTGTTGTAATTCATTATGTTTCCTTACAAGCATTTCAATACCTTCCTCCATAGTTTAGTATCCTCTGTTATTGGTTTGAAAATTTAAATAATTTTCTGTTATTCGCTTTATATGTACTTTTCATTCAAGGATAATGGAATATCAAGACCACCACCTATTGACCAGTTTTTGAAAGAGTTGACGATCACTTAAGCCTACTGTATTGTCCTACTTTCATTGTACCTATAACGAAATATGTAATAACACCATTTCTACAAATGTTATCTGAATTAACACCGATAGAGGAAATGATAAACGTTTTTAAGAAGAGGTAAATTGCAGGAAATAATCATTTATTTCACACTAGCGGTGTGTAGGCTAAGGTTTGAATGAGTAGAGCCAGACCGAAAAATTCAATGCCATAGCCGGGATTTGAACCACGTATCTCCCGCTCTCCGTGCGCTTGCTCTAATCAACTGAGCTACTATGGCTAACATGTCGTTTCCATCACTTTACCTGAATAACATAGTGGTTTAAGTATGAAGCCTGGGACTTGAGTACTGCGGCAGTAATATCTCTCCGCCTCACGGCTGCACGTACCTCGGTCGACGTCGGGAATCCTTCCTCGGTCTCCACGTCGTCGTCGGCTGCTTGCTTTACCCTTAGCTCTAGCTGCTGTCTCCTGCATGAATTCTTTTTTTGGGTTCTCAGGGTGTTAAAGTTTAGACAACTCAAACCAACGATAATCTCTGAACTGCTTTAATTTGTCCTTACACTTGTGGAACCCGGGCACACTTAAATAACTGCACTCTCGGCGGACATTTTATAATACATTGTACTGGACGCGACACGTCGTTGGACACACCAGACGTATGTATACAATACACTTGACTGCAATGAGCAATGAGCAAAAGATGAGGACTGAATGGGGGTACCCTCTTATATACCTACACAGCACGGCGTCACAAGGAAAAACTGAAATGATATTGACGTGCGTAACGGTACAGTAAAATAGCTGGCATTCCATTCTATTGTCTGACATCCGCCCTTCATAGACTGGCGCCCCGGAGTGCAGTGTTTCTCACGTATATCTGCCCAGGTTCGTTACAATATTTTACATCAAAGTCTACACTTTTACTTTCACTAACATAGCTAGTTACAGTTCTCGAATTTAAGTATAATTAAATGAATAATTGATCCGAGGACCAAAGTTCCTGTTTAAGGACTTATAGCATAGTAAGTCGCCACAAAAGGTACGTGTCTCATAGGATATGAGAACCCCTAGTGGTTTACCGGAAAACATACGAGTCAGTTGGAGAATTTGATGTGATGTCGACATGTTGGCCATAGTAGCTCAGATGGATAGAGCAACCGCACGGAGAGCGGGAGATCCGCGGTTCAAATCCTTGCGTTTTTAAGAGAAGTTTGGAATGAGTAGAGAGATCCACTGACTGTAAACGCCAGATTTTTATCTCTGCATGCAAAGAGAACGGAGTTGGAAGGGCATCCTATAGGAACCAGCTGTTAAATCATTTGACTATCACTAAAAGTCTATTGATTGTCATATTCCCTTGTACTAATAAGAGCATTATCATTAAGATAATACTTATCTCGATCAACATGAATTTGATAGAGGAATAAGCGTTTTGAGGAACAGTTTGTACAAGAGTAGAGAAAATGTTTATTTTATTGAGTAAACCATTTTTATAGAATGCTACCTAGCTATCCGATGTACCTTGAAGCGGTTATTTAGTGCTGTGCTGACTTGAAGCTGTAATATTTTCTATGTATTTTAGCAGAGAAACCTATCTCATGGGCATGCGTGGGTGTGTACGATTCGAAGAAGGATGACACTGGCTCCTACTTGGGAACGTTTAATGAACCGTCTACACTGTAACGGAGAGCTTGCTATTATGTATGTTCAGTGTTAAAATACTGGATTCCTCTACCAGGCTATAACATGCGGTTCTGCCACTGAGATGAGAATGACGCCTAATCCGCATACCAGCTATGTCTTGTCCCACCATATTTAATCATCTTTTCACCTGGCTGGCTGCCCGAGAAGAAAGTGAGCGTATTTCTTTTTTTTTGTTGTTGTAATTAAGTATATAGATATATTTTTCTTTTTTTCTTATTTAACAGATTTTTCATAATTTCCGTTTATTTTCTTATCTGTTTTCCTAGTTTTCACAAATATTCACTATACACATAAACATCCATGCCCAAGGCGGGACTCGAACCCGCGATCCTCTACGCGGCGGAACACTAGAGACATACGCTTTACCGACCATGGGATTCGTCGCCAGGAAAGCTTCAGGTTTTATAATTCAATCATCTCAGTATTCAGGTATAAGATATTTGTAGATATATTTTAATCATTTAGTTATTTACAAATGCAATTATAATGTGTTTTATTGACCACGCCTGTGAGAAAAAGTTGGACATTTCAACAATGAACAAATTATCAAAGTCATTTTATTGGTTTCTGAATTTGCTTTGTAATTTTTTATAATACTTTACGCACACATATACACGAGAGTATGCAAACAATATACATTTAAACATTTTGAAAATAAGTTTCATACTTGGATATTAAGAGACACACCTGCTAGGATTCAACAAAACCCAAACGCAGTTTAAATATGGACATTGAGTTTCTTTTAAATTTTCGTTAATCTTTCAAAAAGTAATTATTAGTTTGGTAAAAAGGTATTTGGTAAAATCTGTTAAGATATTGCCTTCTAGTTTAAAAACATGGACGTATTAAAATCCATCTAATGCATTGTTTCCACCTTAAAATAGAGCATTCATCATTAATTGGTTAATGTGCTACTTGGAAAATAATCGAGCCAAATAAACAAATGGAAGGTGATTTAATAAACTGAACTTTTACAGTTACATATAAAAGATTAATTACATTATTTATGTAAATTAATGTCAAAGTTCTGTGGTATTACAGTGCAAAACATTCAATTCACTGAAAATATGCGCCACCTGTGACACTCTGCCAATCATACGTTTGTTCCGTTTCAATTGAATAACTCGTCTTCAAATATCCACAAGGAAACTAGTCAAGATATGTGGAAGCCTGAGATAATTGTCATGGAGTGTGTGCTGTAGCACCAGCTTGATATACAGCTTGAGAAATACGTATTATAAAAACACTGTCACCGAGGGCATTGTTCTGCCGCTGCCGCTAGCCGCAGCCGGGCGCGTGGGCAGGAGAGCTGGACGCTTGACAAGAGAAAGTATAGTCCAGAAACGCAAAGAAGGTCCCTGTAAGGAATGTGCGTGTTACACAGTGGGACAAGGACAGCGAATGTGTGTGGCAGAGATCGCCTGCTATACACGCAGTAGAACCGTTAAAAAAACATGCGCCCTGTTCGCTCTGTAAACTAAAACCGAGAAGATTCATTCACAAAAGTAGAATACGTCAGAATGTTTTTGAATAGTCTGTAACTGAACTGACATGGGGTGTCATAAACCTGTCCAGGGAGGGTGTGAGAAGCTTCTCCATCCCCCCTGCGTCTCGTCCCTAGGAGACTTTCTCTCCTGTGGAGGAGTATAAGAGACAGAGAGAGAGTCTGGAATTTACTGTATTTCTATTGCCGCCGCGATTGCTCTCGGAAGGTCTACGGCATTCTAGAAACAACGACTGGGGTATAAAATCCACGCAAGGTGTTAGAGAGTCGCTGTGTGATTATCGGAGTTTGTTGGGCAGAGAAGCAGGTACTAGTTGTGTGATGGTTATGGCGGCAGTGATTTCTTTCATTTGTTTTAAGTGCGGTGGAGCACCAAATCGACCTTGAAGACGGCTGATTGTCAGCTTCACGTCGTTTTACTCCGATAAAGAATGTTCTAAATTTCTACAAACCAGACTTTTGATTCTACGTGACCCTCGCAGTCAAAATACCTTACGTGTTCTCTCTCTCTCTCTCTCTCTCTCTCTCTCTCTCTCTCTCTCTCTCTCTCTCTCTCTCTCTCTCTCTCTCTCTCTCTCTCTCTCTCTCTCTCTCTCTCTCTCTCTCTCTCTCTCTCTCTCTCTCTCTCTCTCTCTCTCTCTCTGCACTCTACAACAAGCTACTCTTATAGAAGCTTATTCTTATCCCCTCCCCATGTTGACCGAGATAAACATGGGGCTATTACTTGTATCACCCGTGTTATTCAATGCTGCTTACTGTGGCATCTTACAGCAGAACTCTCCTGCACCATGGTTTATAAGGGGTAAATAACCACAAGTTCTATCCCCAAAGATTGATACAGATTTCTCTGACGAAGTAAATGTGCACAATGGAGTTAAGAGAAGTTGTTAACTCTTAGAAAGCGGCTAATCGCGGAAAGGAAAGCCATTAGAAAAGGATCAACAAAAGAAGATAAATATAAATATGCTTATTTTACTTTCTTGTTATTTGTAATGACAATGCCATTTTGTTGATGCAAAAGAAACAATTCACAACAGTGAAGCACACAATAAATGTAAACAAGAACATATCATTTGAATTATACAGAAAATAGGTGCATAACAATAATGTAAATTATAAATAATATAGTAATATTCTAATATCATTAAGACATTCAGGAAGCATTCACCGATGAAGCCCACTTGTAATCAGAATGAAAAAACTTTGGCTTGATGTAATGAGATATTAAGACATTCTGCACATCGCCCAAGATTTCTTAATTCTAATCCTAATTTAAGAACAAAACTTAAACGGAAGGATTGCATAAAGGTGGTACACGAAAGAGAATTGCTACCTTAAAATCTGAAAGCGGCAGTGTTTTAAAGTCAGAAAATTTGTTAAATATATTAGATATAAAAAAGAACGAATCCAACGTATATGTAGGCGATATTTAGAAACGGGTGTGGCTTCAAATGAACTCCGAGGGACAGGCAAAATATCCCACAGTTTTAATGAGAAGAGACAATTAGTTATAAATTGGATTCGGAGTTTAAAAATTGTGGAAGTACATTACTGTCCCAGTGAAACTACACGTTAATATCTTGCTGGAAAGTTGAGTGTTAACAAAATGGGACGTCTCTACAATGACCAAATGTCAAATTAAATAAAATTTCCTGCAAGTCTTTTCTGTAAATCATTCAATACTAAATTCAATATAGGATTTAAAATTCAAGAACAAGGTGCTTGTTCTGTCTGAGGCATGAAATGATCGAAGTGAATCTGATCCTCCTAAACCCACAGTATTCTCACGAAAAGAGTACATAGGTGGTCTGAAAAGTTTCCGCCGTAATAAACATACAAGACATTTTTTCAGAAATTTATTTTTTATTTTTCAACATAGTCTCCTTGTAACTCTACAGACTTCTCCCAGCGATGCTCACATCTCTGTAACCCGTCCAAATAGTACTCGGCGTTTTTCTCTGCAAAATAATTGTTCACGAAGGTGATTGCCTCTTCATTTGGTGAAAATCTCTGTTCGGTGAGCGCAATTTTCAGATGAGGGAACAAACAATTCGAGATGTACAAGACATTTTTCATGAATATATATTAAATATATTTTAGGTATATTAATCAAAATCTTTGGAGCTATATTTGAGAAAATCAATATTTTCGAAAAATTAGCATGCAAAGTGTGGTTTTTGAGGAGGGGGATTTCGGGATTTGTGGGATATTGTCGAACATTTTTGTGTCACATCCTTGGAACATGCTGAACTTATTAAATTTGGTATTTTATCGATAGTTCGTTTTTTCTAAAAATGTTTTTTTTTAATATAGGAGACCCCAAAATATATAATTTTGATGAAATGTCGATATATTTTTAATGAAACACAATACCCTCTCTACGTACGATGTAAGAAGGTGATGGACATAAACGGTAGTTAATGTAATACCTACTTTGTTGGTAATATTTTTCCTCTTTAAGAAAGCTGTTTCCAGGCGACTTGGTAAGAATTGTTGTAAAAATGAATGCTGGTTATTTGTTCGTTGAATGAAGGTTTTAATTGTAGCACAAGAGAAACAAACTCACTACTCCGGCTGAACAAATGTTTGCTGAGCACGTTATTATATTGCAGAGCCGATATCACCGTGTACACAGTTATATTACTGCAGCCCGCCGCGGGCTACACAGAACATACACCAACTTAGCTTCAGCGTTTTTATTATTTGATTACATCAAACTTGACGTGCAAGCAAGAGCTGCCTTTCTTGAGACTAGACCTCTTCAACTATTGTTACCTCCGTCCCCCCCTCCAATAATTTGATGTCGAGATTTTACCGGAACCCTAGAGAAAGGTCTGTGGATGCCGTTGAAGCGTACAAAATATGTTAAGTTTTTCTTGTAGAGTTAACAATTTCCGAGACATTCTTTGTTATTGATTAGAATTTTCAGAAAAAGCTTCTCATCTTGGAAGTAGTTATTCCTTTTTCCCCTTCTGATTATGCAAATAGAACGTAACTTCTGAGCCATCACCTAGCGTGACACGCTATTTAAAATATCTATTGACTTATCTACTGTGCCCCACAATGTAAATATAAATTGTAAGTTTATGTGGATTAATAAGGATAACCGAGTGAGTCGATTCAGGCAGTTTCGTCTGCGGCCCGCATTCGGGAGGTCCGGGTTCAATAACCGCGGCCAACCTACCTGACTCATGAGTTTTTTCCGGGATTTTCATGGGTCGACAGGCGAATGCTGGGTATGTTAATTACATTCCCAGAACTTCCTATCCCTCCACTTCATCTCTCTTATCATTTCATATCATCTCTCATCTGGTGGTCTCTTTCAAGTGTCAGAGGGAGTCTCGGCGCTGTATGTCAGGATCGCATGCTCTTGGTAAAACTTCCTGCTTCGGTAGGGCGGTATTTTTTTGTACTTTACGTCCTCCAACGTTAAGTCATATCGGAGGGTGAATGAAATGGATGAAATGATGCTCAAATGACTTCAGGGTCCATGAAACTTGAAGTCACCTGACATCTGTCTATCAGGGTAATCGAAAACCCCGGAAAAACCTTATCCGGATAACTCAACCTAAATGAGATTCGAACTAGGGACCTCTTGAATGTTAGGCAGACACGCTACCATCTACACTATCGAGGCGGGCGGTAGGACGGTCTCCGAACTCGGTCTGGTGCGACCATTTCAGGACTATGGTGGTTGGGATAGTGTTTATACTGGCCTGCTGGGGAGTTTCCAACTGGTCAGTGTAGGGACCCTCCAACTACATTGTTGTGACTCCTTTGGTCGGCCCCGCTGTCTCCTCTCGCCTCATCCTTCCACCTGAGGATGCTCCACCTGAGGACATAGATACAATCGACAAATTTCGACCTCCATGATAAACTCCCTCCGCAAAATAGTTCAGTTCAGTCATAAATAGCGCAGGATCCTCATAAACAGCACCTGATTTCGCTTTTATTTCTTCATAAATTCGTTTAAAGACTACCTTAAATGCCTGCCAGATCTGAAATAATGTATGAATTTGTACTAAATTTGTTTTGTGACGTGTAGCAAATGAGTACTCAGTGGTGACAACTTGCCTTAGTAGCACCATCTATTCTGGAACGCGAATACTCATTGAACCCTTCTCATATTTAGGATATTTATAGAACAAATAAAATGCCAGAATCATGTCAGTGCCGTGGGTGTGCCGGAATTTTGTCCCGCAATAGTTCTTTAACATGTCAATAAATCTACTGACAAGCATCTGTTGCTCTTCAACAAAGTTAAAAACAATATGACCTGTGACTCGGTAGGTCACCGTCTAACCATCTGCCCAACCATCGTACCAACAACGAAATAAACAATAAAACCCTTTCGGTAAATGTCTGTCTCGATTAATATGAAATACATTGAAAAATAAAAGTTTTTCTAAGAATAGTTTGTACGAGAGTGAGTGTGGAAAGTCATATAAAAAGCATATCACTCTCATTTTATGGCGTTACTTCCTGAACTATTACAGGTTGAATGTTTCAAATAGAAGTGATTTTGATGGAAGATAATTTACATTTCCCGTTCCTATTCGTTTATCCTTAGCAACGTTCCCTCAGTGATAGCAGAATCTATTCCTACGAAAAGAAATTAAAGTTGCTTTGTCATGTATGTGAAACAATAATTACTGTTTAATTTGAAGGAATAAATGAAGGTAGGAAAATAATTGGAATGTTGAATTGCGCTCTTTGGGACAAGAATATTTTATATAAAATGAAAATAGAAATTAATGGTTATTTCACACTAGCCGTGTGTAGGCCAAAGAGCGGAAAGGTAGAGTCCGACTGAAAAATTCAATACCATAGCCGCGATTTGAACCACGGATCTACGGGTCTCCGTTCGACTGTTCTTGGCTATTTCCCGTAGGGGAGGGGGATCCGTCCCCTTCAGCTGCCGAAGTGCGGGCGCTGCGGACCCTTAGCACTGGTGGTACCTCTGACGTTACTAGAGGAACCTCGGACCGAACTGCTGAGCCCCTCCCTGAATGGGAGTCCTTCGGATTGGGTTGGTCTCGAGGGGGCAGTGTGTTCCCGACACCCACGGGGAATTGGGAACCTGCGGCCAGGTTACGGCCGCCCGGAGGGGGTGGAGGGTTGCCTTATAACTCCCTAGTCTGCAGAGCTAGTAGAAGGTGTGCTAGATCACCAGGCGGCCCCACCGAGATTTTTCGGTAGTCTTCCCTGTAGGATTAACGCGCGTAAGTGGTATATCCACTTCGATCCCGTCTTGACGTTGTGCTGAGCGGGGGAGAGGCCTTTTAAGGAATCAGGTATTGCCCTATTGAAAGATCCCCGGAGTATCCATCGCTCCCGGGTAGGAGGAGGCCCGGGTGGTTGATCCAATGGGTCCAGGACTAATGGGAGTACAATCTCTGCACATAACTGCTCTTGACCGTTGAATTACCATGGCCAATGTCCCAGGTGTCCTTAAATGCTCCAACTGACTCGCATTTTCCCCGGTAAACCACTAGCAGTTCTCATAAACACATGAGACAACTACCTTAATGGCGACTTACTATACTATAATAGTATATTATGCAACGAGACTATAATAGTTGTAATTAAAACGCCAGTATTATTATTAACCGAGCGATCAAAGCGTCTTAATTACCGTTATAGTCAAGTTTTATACAACTTTATGCTCTATCGTGTATGTAAATTAGAGGCTTCATTTCAAAGTATTCATTTCTGGTTTGATTGATATTTTACAATCGTTATTCCTTTATCTAAAGTGAGACTAGTACATAGTACGCAGGCGCATAAATATTACTTCCCTTTAAACAGCCGTTAACGTGTGACGCGGTTTAACCTAAAAACATTATAAACAATACATTGGCAACATTAAAAGCAGAAAGTTAGTTTTATCGTGAGGTATTTAACATCACGTGCTTCATTTGGAAATGTGTTCAACTCATCAGGTGTAAATGGTTTGGCTTTTTTCCCTTTATATCCCTCTGATTTGCGTGGTAGTAAGCTTTTCAGCTTTGAGTATTTAGATAAGTCAATTTGGTGCCTATGGTTGAGTGTTGATTTCAAAATAGAATAGTGAGTCCACAAGGGCACTTATTTCATATTTGGAGACAATTCTTCAAATTAAACTACGAATACATTTTCCGAGAACGAATTTGTGCCTTTTGATATTCTCTAATCCATGAATTCTGAGTAGAATTTCTCATACATCGTTCTTGACTTTTGTGGCAACAAGTTATTGGTAACATTGAGTGCTTTTGCCGTTAATTTCTGGAGGTGTAAGTTCAATGTCACTGTTACTAGTGTCACATATTTTGACTATTTTCTAAACTGCCGCTAGTACCGTTCTCGATCAAAACGAGAATAATGGATACTTGTGCTTTCACAATGTTACGTGGCCAATTCTGATTGGTCGTATACCAATACTTTAATGAACAGGTGCCCGTCTCGATATCGTGGTGGTAGCATGTCTACCTCACGTTCAAGAGGTCCCGAGTTCGAATCTCGGTCAGGGTGAGTTACCTGGATAAGGTTTTTCCAGGGTTTTCCCCTTATCCTGAAAGACAAATGTCGGGTAACTCTAGGCTCTATGGACCCTGGGCTCATTTGAGCATCATTTCATCCATTCCATTCATCGTCCGATATGACTTAACGTTGGAGGACGTAAATTACAACAACAGCAAATATGAACAGGTGTACTGTAATGAGACCCAGTCGTATAAATACTAAAGTTTGGCACAGTAGAGCATAACGCATTTTAACACCCGACTCTATACAAAGGCTGTTCAATAAAGAATGATCACAATTTTATTTTGTCAACATCCTCATAATTTTTATGGTCCTTCTCAAAATAGTCTCCCCTGAATGCGATGCACTTCTCCCAGCGTTTCTACCTGTCTTCAAAGACATGTTGGAAACCATTCTTCAGAGATCCTTCAAAATCGCCTCCGCAGACTTCTCCACTGCTTCTGATGTTGTATAATTCCTCCCACGAAAGCGTATCTTCAAATTAGGGAATAGAAAATAGTCACATGGGGCTAAATCTGGACTATAGGGAGGGTGAGGGATACACTTCACGATGATTTTTGCAAGATATTCAGCAACAGCATTGGCAATATGCAGCCGCGCATTATCGTGGTGCAGCATCCAGCCTGCTTCACGGAAATGTGTCTTTTGCGCCTGATATAGACTTGTAATGCTTTCAGGACTTCCCTGTAGTATCGTCCAGTTACTGATGTGTGTGCAGGTACAACATGTTGATAAATCATTCCATGAATATCAAAGAATGAGATGACCATAACTTTCCCAGCAGAAGCAGCCACTTTTGCTTTTTGGGGGTTGGTGATGAAGGAGATTTCCACACAGAGCTTTGCTGTTTGCTCTCAGGATCAAAATGATGTGGCCAACTTTCATCAGCATTGATTACGTTTAAAAGAAACTCCGGATTTTCCTCTAACATCAACTTTAACTGCATGTTACCTCCATTGCAGCGGTAGGTGATAGTCAACATGTCTGAACTTGACTGGTTCTCATAGGCGGGAACCAGGAGTACCAACAATGAACCTACTACGGCGTCTTTGATTCACATTAAGCTAACAGAATATAATACGTTTAAAGTTTAGTGCAAAAAATTATGATCGTATAAAAAATTATGATCATTCTTTATTGAACAGCCCTCGTAGTTCAGACCACTGTTAAGTCAATTAATTTTTAATCTGGATTAATTGCACCTAATGGTGGTCTGAACTATAAAGCCCAGGTCTTAAAGTACTTCCAGCCATGGTAGTTCCATAGTTAAGATCGGCCAGACGGAGACCGGAAGATCCGTAGGTCAGATCCCGGTTATTTCAATGAATTTTTCAATCTGACTTTACTGTAAAGTGAAAATAATTTATAAATCTCTGGGTCAAGGTATGCTATTACATAGAGATGAAACTTGGCTGTTAGGTAAACCACGTGCAAATAAACTATTGGCCATGGAAAAGAACGTTTGGTGTAAATCAAGATGGAAAAAATAAGCAACCGAAGAATCAGGGAAATGATGGAGATCGATAACAATATTTTCAGTCTTTGGAGAAGGGAAAATCATATTTGGAAACATTAAATGGATGGAGAAAGAAATAATTCCGAGGATGATTTTGGAAAAAGAGTGCTGAAGGAATTCAGAGAAGATGGCCATGATAAATAGGTGTGAAGGAATAAAATGACCATGTGTTGTAGAAAAACTACTGCAGTGTAAAACGTTTTTAGTCGAAAATGTATTGATAATTATAATTAACAATGTGAGAACAAAAATCAGTTTTAATGATTGGTAATGTATAAGGTAAGTTTGTAGCAATTGGAGCAATGATGAGATTTTTACTAGTTATTTTACTGCTGTGATTTCAAACAGTTTAGATATTTCATTCAATATGACATTTTGGTTGGCATTCAGCAACAGCTCCACCGTAGCTGAGTACTGGAGAAAGTAAAAAGCTTCGTTTGACAATATTGGAATCAGAATTAGTATTGTATAATTTAATCCGTTTATACGCAGCACAGGATGATGGAGAAATAACAAATGAAGGTATTAGTGGAAGTGAGATGAGACGTCATCAGAAAACAGCTGATAATAATTATATGTTGAGAGATTAAATTTCGTGTGTTCCCTGGGGATGTCCCAATTACAGCAGGCTAATCAACCTTATAAATATTTCATCTGGCTGTCTCGCCAGTTTCAATCCATTTCACACTTACTTACTTTCTCTGCTACTTAACCTATAGTAGGTACCTACAGGAAATACTCGATATTAAACCGGAAATACATGCTTTGGGGTTCACTAAAACCAAAAACAGCTGTCATATACCCACATAAATTACAGATGATGATCAATAATATTACTATAATTGTTGCATAAGTTGATTTTTTTTCCTTTTACTTTTTGTTAATTAATATTAAACTTACCAAAAATTATTTCACTATACATTTCACGATGGCTACAGAAGGTTGAAGGATAGTAAAAAGCGGGTTTGTTATATGCTGGCCTTCAAATTGCCTACTCGTTCCATGACACAGTTTTTCCTTTTCAGCAGGAGTTTTGCCCATTGTTTATGAGTAGGACTAGGATTTCAATGACTTTGCATCTCTTTTTTTTTTGGTAAGCCTAAATTAAAAGTGGGTTACATATAAATGTTTTTCATAGTAAAATGCTTTAATTTAACCATATTTGTTAGGGCATGTTTATGCATTTTTGTGAATGTTTATGGGATATGGCATATTTTAGATTTTATTGCATTTTTGGGCATTTTTAATACTATTGGGTATTTTTTGTTATAATTAAGCATGATAAAATATACCTTAGATGCAATTTACGTTTTTATGTTTTCAAGAGCGAAGCTTTACGTTTAATTATTTAGCAAACTGTTTTACTTTCCCCAAGTGGTACTAGAGGTAAAATTAACTTGGGTTCCAGGAAACGGAACAAAGACTACATTCCTCCCCTTCTAAGGACCGCTAATGAGCTTGCGCAATACAAACTTTCACTTACTTCAGAAGTAGCAGGTGTCTGCATTCCTAAGCACAAGTAGCAGGTGTCTGCATTCCTAAGTACAAGTAGCAGGTAGCTGCATTCCTAAGCAGAAGGGTCAAAGCTCATTGTGTCTTCGAATATTTTCTAAATAGCAGTTCAGAGAGATGTCTTTTAAACAGTGTAAAGAACTGTGGTGTGAAGTTTACAAATCATCATGCCTGAACTAAAGCAAAACATTGCAAATAAATTAAATAATATTGTTAGACTTTATGGTGAAAAAGTTTTCTCCACAGATGGGAATATACTTTTCTGCAAGTTATGTGAAGTACGAGTGGCAGCTGAAAAGAAGTTTACAATAGACCAACATGTGAAGAAAGAAACACACATTCGAGGACTACGGCTGCTTGAAGCTAAAAGAACAACACTCCAAATGTTACTTGATGAAGCTTGCTCTTCTTCAGGTTCACCTGAAGAACTCTGTGAAGCTTCATTTGTGCTGATATTCCTTTGAACAAACTGAGTAATCCAGAGCTACGCGCTTTACTAGAAAAGCGTACTGGAAAGCCTATACCAGACTCTTCAACATTAAGGAAGAATTACGTGAGTAAATGCTACCAGAAAACAATACAGGAAATCAGACAAAAAGTGTCAGGGAAAAAATGGGTAAGCATAGATGAATGTACAGACTCGCTAGGCTGTTATGTGGCAAATGTCGTGGTGGGCACAATGGCAAAGGATGGTCCAGGAGAACAATTCCTAATAAATTATGAACAGTTGGAAAAAGTTAATTTTTCAACAATTAGCAAAGAGTTTGACAGGGCTTTGGGTTTAATATACCCCAATGGCATTCAACATGACAACGTACTCTTGTTGTTGACCGATGCTGCATCATATATGGTAAAAGCTGCTAATTCTCTTCAAGCTATTTACTCGAAAATGGTGTATGTAACATGACCAGCACATGCCTTACCGACTTGCGGAGAAATTGCGGAGTCAGTTTCCTGAAGTTGACCGTCTAATAGGATGCATCAAGAAGGTCTTCTTAAAGGCACCTTTACGAGTTGCAACATTCAAGTCCGAGGCTCCTGAAGTTCCTTTGCCTCCTTCACCAGTTGTGACCAGATGGGGAACCTGGATAGAAGCATGCAACTACTAATGCGGGAACATCGAAGTAGTGATAAGAATCATTGACATGTTTGATAGCAGTGATGCGACCTCCATCAAACTCGTGCAGGAACTTCTTTCAGACAGAGAACTTGCAGGGAAACTTTTGTATATAAAGTCAAATTTTGGATTCCTACCTGGTACTATTACGTGCTTAGCGAAGTAAGGAGTTAAGTTAGTGGAACAAAGAGACTTGGTAGAAAAAAGTGGCAAGTGACTTAGAAAATGTGATTGGGAAAGTGGGGAAGGATGTAGCGAAAAAATTAATAGCTCGTTTTGAACAAAAATAAAGGGTTTGCTACATTGTCTTCAATTGCAGATGTTCTGTCGGGTGATAAATTTTCTCTGGTAGATTTACCAGGAGACTTAGAAGCAGGTGACTGAATTTACTTTAAGTATGCTCCTCTCGTCTCAGTGCAAGTGGAAAGGAGTTTCTTAATGTACAAAGCATTGTTAGCAGATAATCGGCAGTCATTTTGTTTTGAAAATCTACAGATGATTGTGCATTGTAATTCAGGACTCATGAAATGAACGCTAACATATTTGCTAATAAAATAAAATAGAAAACCTTAAATAGTTGTGTACCTGTACTTTCAAATCAGTGCTACATTTTAAATATTTACAATATTATTTATAATAACTAAAAATATTTATATTCAATGTTAAAAACTGCATTAAATGTAGTAGTAAAATTAATAGTACAGTTACTTTTTGATTGAATGAAAAAGAAGCAAGTGCTAACTTCAATTCACTTTTATTATTTCTCAGTTCTTTAAATATGATCAAAGTGAATTAATCCTATGCCACTACTTTTTGGAACACCTATGGGCTATTGGGTGGTATATGTTTGTTATAGATGCCTGAAGTTTTGACAGACACTTTTGGATTGTCAACTAAAACTAAAACTATAACTAAAATACTTTCAAAGGCTCAAAGGTTTTGAACAGTGCTTCAGAATTAGTTGATTGTTTTATACCAGCCATTATTACTGTTACAATTTTTTTTATTTTTTACAAGAGATACATTTGTAGCACCTACTAAATTTTCACAGAATGTAATTAAGTCACAATTTAATTAAAATAAACACAGCTCTTTGAATGCTGATATTTGTAAAATGAATTAACGATCTAATTGCTAAACATATGGAGGTTAGTTTTGGCAGAATACAGTCAATATTGTCACCGTGTAGCATTATTGAACTGCCGCGACAAGCCGGAGACGGGCGCGTGAGGAGAGACAGAGACAGAGAGAGAGAGAGAGATTCCAGAGCGCCCGGTTTATTGTTGTTGCTGAGAAATATCTCGGAGGTCTTTGGCTTTCTAGAAACAATGATTGGGAGGTATAAAAACCACGCAAGGTGTTAGAGCGGCAGTTGCTCTTCTCCTGGCTAAGGTCCGAGCCAGGCGTCCGGATTGGTCGCTGAGGTTGAGAGGCAAATCCCCTGGGTTCCCTCTGCCAAATACCTTGGCGTCCTCCTTAATCGCGGCCTCTCCTACGCCCCTCTTGTCACGGTCAAAGCCGGACAAGGGCATGCAGCACTCAGGCAGTTGTACCCTGTCTTGAAATCCATTATGTCAACACACCTCAAACTAAGGGCGATTATACCGCCCCTGATTCTGTACGGCTGCGAAGTCTCGGGATCAGCGGCTCCAACCACTATCCGCAGACTACAGCACAACCAGAACAGGGCCCTGCGAATTGTCTACAATACTGGACGTAGATTCCCGTCTCATGTCCTTCACAGCTACTCCGGAGTCCCAAATATTGTGGGCGTGGTGCGGGAGAGAACCCGTACCATCTACAGTAAGCTAGACTCCCATCCCAATAACCTGATAAATACCCTTGGTCGCTACGACCATAGGGCTCCTCGCCGCAGACCGAGTTACCGGTTGCCCAAAACTGCATTGGGTAACCTGAACTAAACAGGGCCACTTTCCCCTGACTGTATACCCCTAAGCCCAGAAATGGGCTTGGTAAGTCCCACACCTAAACATTAGTTCCTTTCCCTGTAGCCTGTCAAGCGGACTGTGCTCAGATGCCTCCCAGGCAGGCGGAAGAGCGCAGCCAGCACTGGGCGCACATTCCCCACGGGTCACTAGCGCCCATTTAAGGCTAAATATAACACTGCCTAAGACAACCGCCTGCGACAATCGACATATATGTTATACTGCCCAGATAAAGCCGCACTAAGCGGCTAGGTGTTGGGCAGCAAACACTCCGCCCAGGTAAACCTGGGCGACACGCATCTTCTGCTGCTCTGCTGGTCTGCAGAGCGGCAGTTGTGTGTTCGTTATTGCAACAGTCGGCGACTGAAGTGTATCGCAATGATTTCTTTCATTTGTTTTTGTGCAGCGGAGCACTGAGTCAACCTTGAAGACAGCTGGTTGTCAATTTCACGTACTTGTACTGCAGCAAAATTGTTTTAGATTTCTGCAAGCCGGATTTCCGAATTTATGTAACCCACGTAGTCTTTCCAATTTAGGTTATGATCTATAATAAGACCAAGATATGTTATATTACACGTTTCGTGATTTTATTGCCTTCCTAACATCTGCAATGGGTTTATTTTTGTACGAAAATGTATACATATATATTTAGTTCTTTTTTTAAATTTGCATGCATTTTGTAACTGTAAAAACAATTATTTATCATAGTGAAAATACTACTTGATAACCGCGAGAGGTCATTGATTATTCGAGAACAACCAGGATGAGTGACAGACAATACCGTAGTATCCGAGAACTTGCATTCCATTTTAATCAGTGGATGCTGCAAAGGCGTTAATGAGTGACTGTAGTATAGGAGAAGTTGCTGAATCTATTGCTACCAGGATCTGAGTCAAAAAGACCTAAAGTAACAACTGAGCATCGTTGTCCATCATCCAAGTAGTGAGAGGATAGTAATAGATCCATATCTACATAATAAGACTTATTTGTAGAAAACAAGCACACATTAACAGGTAAAAATACAAAGGTGTTCATGATATGCAAAGTACCTCAAGGATCTGTCTTGGCAACCATATATTATGGAGTGTTTATTGTGATAGAGTTTTATAAGCGGAATTGCCAGTAGGTAGTCGTATGATTGGATACGCTGATAGCCTGGTAATACTAGTTTTTCGAAATATGGGAAATAAAGTGAAGGAAAACTTCTTTACTCCATGAACAAAATTGATATTTGGATAATGCAAAAGAGATTGAGTTTAGCAATAATTCAGAGAACAGAAAGTTATCTGAGGGGGGAAGAAAGATACTAAAAGAAATACTAGGAAATGAGAGCTAAAATGTACGTGAAATATCCAGGTAATCAAATTTAACTCAATAGGAGTATGTAGCAGAAAAGCTGTTACAGCATTGCGAAGACTAATGCCAAAGAATGTCTTCGAATGTGTAAATCTTGGAAAGAAAAGATAGAGAAGATTATTGAAAGGGTGCAATAAGAATATCTAGTGCATGTAGAACGGTCTCTTTCAGGGCAGCACAATTGACAACGAGGTCTATACCAATACACCTGTTGGTTAAAGGGCGTACACACCGAAGCATAATAACTAAATGCTCTCAAAGGGCAAACGAAAGTGGTATCTCAATATGAACATCGCACAATCAGAATGGGATTTACAAATTGGAACTTAACTTTAAGTTAACCACTGGCGCGACAGCCCTTAGAGGACCAAGGCCTACCAACCTTACCGCCGGCCTCACGCCCACTTACGAACGGCAGAGGTGGACGATCATCCAACCGATACGGGGAGGAGATGTGGTCAGCATCTCGGCATCCCCCAGCCGGAATGTTGGTTTACCTGACCAGGGCCGCTTACCTAGCGTAAGGTCCTCACTTTCCTCACAATGCTGAGTGGGCACTTGGGACTTAAAATCCGCACCGCATGGGTGGGATCGAACCCGGGCCGCTTTCCGTGGCCAGGGACCAAGGCATGCTGCCTTGGCCCGCTACGCCACGGAGCAGGACACAAATTGAAACTGCTTAGCGGAAAAGATCATAGTACAGAATCCTGGCTAAATAGGAAACATTCACAAATTCGATATTCCCTAACTCAGTTCTTGTAGATCATGGACGTTTGCAAACGAACCTTTTGAGAATGATTTTGGCTCATACTGTGAGTAAAAGGACATACCTCAACACATAGTAAAACTACGTCAGACAATTTGGACAAGGCATAACTGCAGGAAACATTATGACACAAATTCTAGAAAATGATAAAAAAGCTATTGATGGCAAGATAATCAGCATTACCAAAGAAAAAGGAGAAAGAGGGATCAACTTGGCTGCCATATTGTGAAGTAATGCTGAAATAGTTCCGCAACTTCTGCAAGTTTTGAATACTACTATCACTAATACTCGGTACCCAATAAACGCATATACTCTGTCTTACGGTAGCTTAATCCTGCTGTAAACAAGGCGGAGCTGACTCAACTCGCCACGTGTTACACGCTACATGCACGCTACATGCATGCACAACACTAACAGTATATGTAGCAGCGCTAACTTCTAGACAATGAATAGAGTTGGGCTACACATAAACTTATTAAATCTATGAGTTGATTCATTTCTGAAGAAAAAAATAATCCTGAACTTTAATGCATATAGCACTTTTCGTAAAATTGTGGTATTTCTCCAGGCGCTGTTTGCATTTACAGGATTTTTCTGGTGTTCTTGAGTCCCGGATGCTTGCTGTTCCATTCTAACATTATGTACACTAATTGCAGTAGCACCAACGAGATCACCAGTTTCTTTCTAAATTTTCTTATAGACGATTCCGTGTTTCTTTCTTTAAGCACCGCGAAACAATGCGCGATTATTCGACTCTCGCCACTTTTTAAAGGTTTGCTTCGATTGTGTTTTATTTCAACTGAAGAATCGGCCTGCTTCATGATAAAAAGCTTGCTGATTTTAAATTTCATATACAAAAATGTTATTGGGCTTGTTAAGTACGCGAGATGTACAGGAAATACAGTGTTAAATATCAAAAGCAACTCCATACTATAAACAATAACACATTAATCAGCATTCAACTCGATACAGACCTCGTCGAGAGAGAGCTGCCTGGTATAGGAATGCAAAAATATAATATAATGGCAGTGTCCTTTAGTATCTAATTGTTAAATAAAATACAGCTCAATGTAACATAGTAAATTAATAGTGTATATAATTTCACCTGCCTTTTGTCTAATCTGTATGTACTATTATGTATATGTATATATATATATATATTATAGTATATATTCCTTTCAGGACTCACGAGCCCAGAACACATCTACTTGTATGTGCTATGTGAAGCAGAAAGATAAAATGTGGGGCTATTACGTTTATAAGAATCGAAACATTTGCATACTTTTCTCTCTCCCAAATTAGCTCGCGCAGAGCAGTGATCACTAAACTACTTACAGTACTGTACTTAAGGGGATGCAGCACTGAAAACTCAAAATCCAGCAATTTTTAACCAATCTTGCTGAAATTTTTACCACTTAGTTCTGATGCATAGTGAACACAGAATTCAGAATTTAGTTTTTGTATCTTTAATAGTTTTTGAGTAATTAATTTGTGAAATTCAAAATTTTGGCAAAATTCAAACCGCTCCACGTGATGAAAATTTTCAAAATTTTAGTTTTTCTATTTCTAGAAATATTCAGATGGTTATGAAGAAAATACCTATCATATCAATTTCTTATACTGCTTTTAGTTCCAGAGGGAGAAAAAATAAGGTATAGAGCAATCAAAAAAGCCAAAAATGAATAAACCTTTGACTTTATATATCAATAACTTTAATGAACATTTAAAATTCATATTATGGAAATCAATGTTTGCTTTCTGAAAGTATGTGTTGAAAATTTTAGAGGGACTGAATCAAAACTGCATCGTATGGAACATTTTAAATGACAAAAAAGGTTGAAAAAACTATAACTGAGTAAATCAAATTTTAAAATCGAAAATTCTTCTCAGCTACATGCCTTGAAGCAGACTAAGACCCTCCAGATAGGTAAGATGAATCCTCCTGCCCCTTTCTTCTCTCTTCTGCAGCAGTTTTCTTCAATTTTAGTTTACTTCTGGATATTTTAGAGGTTACCTTGGCAGAAATATCTGAATGAAGTAAGCGTAATTGGTCCTTCCCTTGGCTAATTTTTGGAGATGCTGGTGAAATATCAGTGTCCATTATGTCTGACTGCAGCTTGGGTGAGGCAGAACAACCAAAATTGAATTCACTGATGGTTGATGTCACAGCAACCTGAAGTCTCTTCTTTGACACAAATATTTCTTTTGGGCAATTATGCCATTTCATGCTATATAAACTTTCATTTTCATTTTTTGTCTTACTCAATGTACATCTCCTTAGGATTTCATCTGATGCCAGCCTTTGGTACACAGGCATTAGTTTTCTTACCACATAAAGTCTCAAGTATGTTCCCATTGTTGTGTTATGTTTATGTGTTTCTTCCCAAGTATCTCTTAGCCTGTTCATGAACATATGTACACAGTCAAAAGAAGGTCAGTTGTTTAAAAAAGTTTTTACCTATAACCTATGTAACATTATATGCACGTTTAGATGTATAAAACGCGTTTATAAATGTTAATTGACACACTAAAACTCATCAATTATATATAAAAAGTATGTAGTTTAACGAGAAACACAAGAAAATCATGACCAAGGTAGAAACTCACAAAAACAAAAATATAAACATTATTTGCTTTCAATGCTTGTAGCCAGTGTTTTGTTTCCATGGTGCCACATATTGTAAGAAATAACCATCACACCAACACACAAAATTCCACCAGAAACTTTGCCCGCTAATTTTAACTGTATTAATTTAGTACATTCAATCGGACTCAAATGACAGAAGACTGTGAATCCAAGGGCTGGCATGCACGTGCGCACCGACATTTAAATGTGAGGATATTTAAATGCCCGAAACTCATACATTTAGTTGGATTATGATACTCTAAGGTTCAAAGTATTTTATTAGCTCAAAAACAAAAAAAAAGTTATTTTTTTCTCATTTTTAGCCAATTTCGGTGCTGCATTCCCTTAAAGGAGGGGTTTGTTTTACGTATGCTAATAAAATAAAACGCCCATTAACTTCGCTGAACCAGTCAACAGCTTAACCGTTTTCTGTCCCAATATCTCTTTGTGTCTCTTCCCACCCAGATGTTTACAGCAGGATCAAACTAGGTTGAGATAGATTATAGTTTTTTCAATTATGCTGAACGCACTTGGACATCTGTTTGAAAATATCTTCCCTGATCGACACAGGAAGCCTCTATGTCTATTGCGTGGTAGCAGCGTGCTTGCCTCTCGTTCAAGAGGTCTGGACTTTGAACCTCGGTCGGGATGAGTTACTTGGATGAGGTTTTTTGCAGGGTTCTCTGTTATGGACCCTCAGCTCATTTCATAATTTCATCCATTTCATTCATCGTCCGATATGATTTAACGTTGAAGGATCTTGATTAAAAAAAATCCCCAAAACATATATTTACAGAGAAATCGCGCTATCGAATTTTGGATGGATTCCATAGTTTGTCTACTTGCTGTAAATAAGTAGTAAAAAAAATACCGTTTCAAAATCATTCATTCAGGGATCGTCGAAACGTGCATTTCAGGTGAAATCTAAGTATCGAATTTTCGAGTGGAATACATGAAAAAGAATGGAGACATTTTGAAATTATTTACTTAGTGGAGCTCAAAACGTGTGAAATCTCGGGATTGAAGTTTTGGATGGAATACCATATTTGCTATGTTTACTACAAGTACAAAGTAGTAGACCTCAAAACAAATACAAATTCCATGTCCACAGCTATGTATGCCGATGACACCGTTATTTTCTATTCACATCCAGACTTAAGTACTGCGATCAACAGGCTACAAATATCATTAAATATGTTGTCTAAGTGGTTCAAAATGTGGCGAGTAGAATTAAATACTAATAAAACGGAAACGAAAAACTTCTCCTTAAGATCTTATCAAAATCCACCCCCACTGGATCTGCAGGGAAAACAACTAACATGGAAGCCTCCAGAAACACCAGTCAAATATTTCGGCGTAATGCTTGACACTAAATTAACTTGGAATTGTCATATATCTTACATTTCCACAATAGCAATTTCCAGAATTAAAAAGCTGTATCCATTGCTACAGAAGAAGTAACAGCTTAGTCTGGAGTGCTCAGTATTGAACTACAAGTCTCTTATACGCCCCATAATTTCTTCCGCTGCTCCTGTATGGTGTGCAGCCAGCAAAATCCACATTTGTCGACTTCAGGTTATACAAAACAAATTTCTCCGCAGTGTTACAAAGGCTCCATGGTTCATTAGAAATGAACAACTCCATCAGGAACTTGGTATTCTTCCCATACATCTGTACTTCAAATTGATATCAAAGACATTCTTCGTTAGATTATGCGAAGTACCAGGCGCTGTAACCTATGACATTGGAGGACGAAACTTCGGAAGGACCAGATTGAAAAGAAAACTGCCTCAAGACCTCCTACTCACTAATTCAGAAGATAGCGACTTTTCTCACTAATTCAATGTATATCCTCTATTTTTCTCATAACACAACTGATTATAATCTAGTCTCGAATATCTAACCTCTCTTTTCAATTGTTATTCATCTTATTTAATGTTATTGTATGTGTTAGTTATCCTGATATATACTTTGTCTTTTATTATCTTTCATTTAAATGCGTTCTTAATTGTTTTCTGTTTATATTATACAGTTATCACCTAATGTATGTGTTAAGGGGACAGTAAATCCTCAGTTGTCAATTTGTATGCAATACTTATGTAATTTATCAATGGCTTGTATAGCAATACTGCTGATCAGCCAAATAATAAACTAAAAAAAAACTCAAAACTACAACATAACACAACACTTGTGTGTAGACTTGTTCTGTAGACACAACACTTGCTTTTCATAATGCAGTTGCTTGAGATATGGAACAGTAAATCATGAGCTTCTTCCCTTAGCCGCAAGAAAATGTGAACCTAACTTGAGGAAACAGATAGGCACGAAGCGAGAACAAGGCATAGGGAATTGTTTGTTACTGATATTCAAGTAGAGTAAGGATGAGATTTGTTACAGTGTTCACTTCATTTGGTATTCATAATGGTGCGTCACACCCTCGTGGGAGAAAAACTGCACCCGGCGAGTCAGCTGTGAGCTTTCTGACGATCATTAGCTTTGGTAAATGTACAGTGTCCCAGGAAGTTTGATGTACAACTTCATGTATTAAAACTATCCTTATGACACATTTAATTCCTTCCACTTAATGATAAATATTCGTAGGAAATAGTTACAATTATCTAACATTGCATTCATTAAACACAAGGTTGTTAAACTGAAAATTCCTGTCCGAAGATTTCTTCTACTATTTGGCCTTTCACTTCCTCTAATAGTACCTTTAGCGGCTTTCACGCCATAAAGGTACAATGGACTTTTATGGACCAAGCTTTCCTTACGCAAAAATCAAGCGCGCCGTTGTCAAATGTGGTGTTTTCAAAGGCAACTAAGGAAAAATAGGAAGGTACATTTCGGTATGGGATGTGTCAATAAATACCAAAATATGCATGAAAAATCTTTTATATAAAATTGTGTATTTTTAAAATAATAAAATTTAAAGTTTTGTTGAAATCAGATTAACATCTTTCTCGCTCTGAAGGCTAAAACATGGTGTTAAATCAAAAATATTGCTATGAAAAACAAATCTGGGTTATTCCCTTTCTTTTATATGCCACGTTGGTATTTAGATTATATCAATATGTCCAAATATAACAACAAAGTGACTGTGATGCGGGTAAATATTTGCGAAACTAGTCTCCTGAGTTCTGTGAACAATTTACCAATTTTCTTAAAAAGGTAAGTGGAGTTTGTAACAAATTATTATATTTTACTGTAATATCTAAATATGTCTATTTTCAAAAATAAATATAAAACAAAGAGACTCAAACTGAAAAATTGAATGTTACGGCCGGGATTTGAACCACGATCTCCTTGTTTCCTTCCAGTCACTCGTACCCATTGAGCTACTACAGCCAAAGTGCCCTTATGATATTAAATTCTCCAATTTACTCGTATGCTTTCCCGGTAAGCCATAGGGGATCTCATACTTAAATAATAAAAGTTAAATGATGAAGCCAGGGACTCAAGTACTTACGATAGTACGAAGGCTGTTCAATAGAGAATGATCACATTTTTTTTGACAACGTACCTTTACTCATCCTCATAATTTTGATGGTCCTTCTCAAAATAGTCTCCCCTGAATGCGATCTTGTTTCAGCGTTTCTGCCAGTCTTCAAAGACATGCTGGAAACCATTTTTGAGAGATCTTTCAAAATCACCTCCGCAGCCAGTCACCACTGCTTGTGGTGATGGACAATGCCTCCCACCAAGGTGTTTCTTGAAGTTATGGAATAGAAAAAAGTGCACGGGGCTAAATACGAACTATAGGGAGGGTGAGTGATGAACTTCACCTTGCTTTTTGCAAGATATTCAGCAACAACATTGGCAATATACAGCCGCACGTTATCGTGGTGCAGCATCCAGCCTGCTTCATAGAAATGTGGTCTTTAGCGCCTGATATGGACTTGCAATGTTTTCAGGACATCCCTGTAGTATTGTCCAGCTACTGATGTGTGTGCAGGTACAACATGCTGATAAACCATTCCATGAATATCAAAGAATGAGATGACCATAACTTTCTCAGCAGAAGCAACCACTTTTGCTTTTGGGGGGGAGGCCGGGGGGTTGTGTAATGAAGCAGATTTCCACACTGAGCTTTGCTGTTTGCTCTCAGGATCAAAATGATGTAGCCAACTTTCATCAGCAGTGATTACGTTTAAAAGAAACTCCGTATCTTCCTCTAACATCAACTTTACCTGCATGTTACCTCAATTGCAGCGGTAGGCGATACTGAACATGTCTGAAGTTGCCTGGTTCTCACAGGCGGCTACCAGGAGTACCAACAATGAAACTACTACGGCGTGTTTGTTTCACATTAAGCTAACAAAATATAATAAGATTCAAGTTTAGTGCTAAAAATTATGGCCGTCAAAAATTATGACTATTCTTTATTGAACAGCCCCCGTAAGTCGCCACAAACGGTTTATCTCGAATGCGAGAGCCCTTAGTGGTTTACCGGGGAAATATGAGTCAGGCGGAGAATTTAATGTGACGACGACACGTTGGCCATGGTAACTCAATGGGTAAGACGGAGTGGACGGAAACCAGAGATCCGTGGTTCAAATCCCGGCTGTCACATTGAATTTTTCAGTTTGACTCTATCTATCCAAAACTTTGGCAGTATGAAGGCTAGTGTGAAGGAACGATCAATTTCCATCAATTAATTTAAATTATGAAATAAAGAGTTTGAAGTTTTCGATTGTGCTATGGGAAATGTCGTCATAGCCAATCGTTCTACAAGTCCGTGTAAAAACTTCCAGTTGTAAAGGAAATACTGAAATTATTTTTTATCTACGTATAGAATATTCCAGAACCGAGACATCCATGAATCAACAAATTAAGACAAATGTTTCAGCGCCTTAACAAATCTAGTCCTCGTGTCTTGGAGATGATGACAGTTCAAGGGACGATAAGTGGTCGTAATTCAGTGCTTACACTTCTGCAAACACGATGAAGGGAAAGCAGAACAGCTTCAGGATGATAACGAATCTCTAATTACTGGATTAACCAGCAGTTCCTGGAGCACTGATTCCAGTACTTGAGGGCAGTGAACAGCCCAGCCAGGACTTCTGTTTGGGTGTTGAACCCAGGTCCGATTAAGGTTAAATTAACTATTAGGTGTATTATATTTATATTGAATGTAAAGTGCTGACAGTTATTAAGAAAATCTGATAAGTTGAGACATAAGTCTATTTCATTACCAATTAACCGAAAAATGTGCATTAAATTGTTACCAACCTAATCAAACGATAATAGAACTCGTACAGTAATGAATGCAAAGACAAAATGATTATGATGTTAATAGTTAATAATAATAATAATAATAATAATAATAATAATAATAATAATAATAATAATAATAATAATAATAATAATAATAATAATAATAATAATAATAATAATAATAATAATAATAATAATAATAATAATAATAATAATAATAATAATAATAATAATAATAATAATAATAATAATAATAATAATAATAATAATAATAATAATAATAATAATAATAATAATAATAATAATAATAATAATAATAATAATAATAATAATAATAATAATAATAATAATAATAATAATAATAATAATAATAATAATAATAATAATAATAATAATAATAATAATAATAATAATAATAATAATAATAATAATAATAATAATAATAATAATAATAATAATAATAATAATAATAATAATAATAATAATAATAATAATAATAATAATAATAATAATAATAATAATAATAATAATAATAATAATAATAATAATAATAATAATAATAATAATAATAATAATAATAATAATAATAATAATAATAATAATAATAATAATAATAATAATAATAATAACAATAATAATAATAACAATAATAACAATAATAATAACAATAATAATAATAGTAATAATAATAATAGTAATAATAATAATAGTAATAATATTAATAGTAATAATAATAATAGTAATAATAATAATAATAATAATATAAATAATAATAATAATAATAATAATAATAATAATAATAATAATAATAATAATAATAATAATAATAATAATAATAATAATAATAATAATAATAATAATAATAATAATAATAATAATAATAATAATAATAATAATAATAATAATAATAATAATAATAATAATAATAATAATAATAATAATAATAATAATAATAATAATAATAATAATAATAATAATAATAATAATAATAATAATAATAATAATAATAATAATAATAATAATAATAATAATAATAATAATAATAATAATAATAATAATAATAATAATAAACAATAATAAAATGATGATGATGATGATGATGATGATGATGATGATGATGATGATGATGATGATGATGATGATGATGATGATGATGATGATGATGATGATGATGATGATGATGATGATGATGATGATGATGATGATGATGATGATGATAACCTACAGGGACAGTTAAGTTATAACTGGAGATCATATTCGACATATAGGAATAATACAGAAATATTTCCTACAGAAATGTTATTGAATCTTCTCAGAGAGGTACATATACTTGCGACCCACCGGAAACTATTAGCTATCGTATGATTTAGCTTGATGCAGTTTACGAGGTCAGTTTGACGGTGAAAAGATGGTTCATAGAATTTGGTTCATGCTCATAACAGACTGTAGGATTATACCAGAAGTTGGGAAGACATGTGTACGCATAATTTCTCTCTCTGGTGGGAAAAGAGTAAGCTAGGCGAGAGAACATCCAAACTGAGAAATTTGAACGTGTAACAGAAGAGGGGATATAAATCAACCAATGTCAAACTAATAACACAGCACGTGAGTTTTCAAATTTCAAAAAAAAAAAAAAATAGCAACTGTGGTAGAGAAAATCATTATGGTAGAGCTTTGATAGTAGACGATAGTTCACTCGGCAGACTTGACATCAAGGAACTCGACGTATCTTACCGCTCGTCAGATATCAGTGAATTTTCGAACAGTTACATTTATTCGCGTGTGAGGGATAACGTACATTGGACTCTGCACTGTTCACACCGAGGAACACGAAGTACAAGAACTCCGTCCGGGCGCAAGGAACTATAAGTATTTCAGACAATTAATTTGATTCGCGCGCGAGACAGTAGTGTATATCCGAACATGTAAAGTTATTCGTGTGGGAGAAATAAACCACGATACATCACACTTCAGACACGGGACACAGCAGCATGCAAAGTCTATCTAGTCAACGCGAGTGCAACTGCGTCACAAAGGAAACGAACCCTACCGCCAACTAATGACCGTCATAAGCTTATCTCCATACTTCACAAATGGAACACTGTCGTTGAGGACCAATAAGAATCCTGATTTTCTGGAAATGACAGTCACATGTTTACTCCACGTGGAGTTTCAGTGGCCAAAGTTCCAACTTCCAGTTGATCTGTTGCATTACATGCAAAAATTCGTTGTGTGTCACGATGTGGAGACCGTGGGAGGGAAATGCAGTGGTAAATGCTATTATTGAAGTAGTAGATAACTATCAGTCAAGTGAACATAATGAAAGTGAATAAAATAGTGCGAATGAATTGTAAAGTGTTGCTGGACAGATTTGTTACTGGAGAATCCTTAAAAAAAGTTATAACGGGAAATCTTTCTAAGCAAATTCAAGCGCTTGTTTTGAACGTATATAAATATGTGCTGACAAATAATCTTGGTAAGGGGCCATGCAATGAACCTGATAAATTATGGGTATTCATAGAAATACAGTAAGAAAAATTGTGACGAAAGGGATAAAAAAAGACGCGGATCAAGTGTGAAAACAAAAGGAAAGTGAATAATTTCACATGCGATTTAATTCACCGAGAAATTTATACATTTTATGTAAAAGGGAAAGCGCCCACCCCAGATGAATTGGTTGCAACATTTGCAAGAAATTGGTGATTTTCCTTATGGGCACTGAGGAGCTGGGTTTCAAATAACGCACTTTGAATGAAATGGAATCCAGTAGAATTGTATTTGTCAAAACTAAGGAAGTTACGCAGTAATGGACAATATAATTTATTTAGACGAAACCTCGTACGATACCCATGGCGTATCGAGAAATGTGGCAACCTTGCAGAAAGGACTGGTAGAAAGAGGACCGGATTTTTAAAACCATTATAAGTGTTCGTCAAAGGAGGCGGCCGAACTGCACTCGCGTTGACTGGACAGACTTTTATTACACTTCTACACTAGTAGCGACATCACAGGTGGCGAGCGCCAGTGACTATGGAACACAATACACTGATATCTTAAACAGCTGAGGTGTTTCTGTCAGAACTACATTACCAGTTAGGATGCACCCTGCGACAGTTGGGGGTGTATGGGTGAGTATTGCCGCGCAGTTCAGCTCAATTATTTGTCAGGAGCTTGACTCCCAGGATTGTCAGCATCGCTAAAAATTTTGACGAATATCGATGTCCTCGGCTGCTCTCGGAGTTGTCCTAATGTTTATAAAAATCGTATTTTTGGCAAGGATCTCTTGGTTCAGGGCGTTCTGGGTGGATCAATCAGGGTACTTGGAAAGAAACACACGTTAATTCTCTTATGACGATCGGTTGTATTTCATTTACTCTCGAAACACATGCTAATTAGGCGAACTCTGAATGGTATGTTTCGCGTTTGCGTGGTAGCACTCCCGTGTATATAACACAAGTCGTCGGGTTAGAACACCGCTACTTATTAGCTTTAATAGAACGCGATTTAACTAGCTCGCCCGTTCCTTAAAGAGCGCGATATCTGACTTCGTGCTGGTTAGCACGACAATCTAGCCCGACCCCCAGCTAGCGACTGGACTTTAGGTATCTCTTTGTTCCCGGCTAGGCCATATGACACTAAGCGTCCCCCTTCAGCTCATTATTTTTAATTATTTGGTCGGTAGGAAACATATGGAGTCCCAGTTACGAGAAAGCTCACACACAAAGAGCACCTAAGACGCCTCCTTCCTGTCGAACGATGTTTGAAACAAAACACGGGGTGAGGGCCTCAGATTTATGGTTGGGGTCAGCTGTCCTAGGGGAGGAAAAATCCTTACCGTTCAGAGCTCGCAACAATCTTGACATTTTACACAAAATATTTCTTTCAGTACACGTATATATATGTTCCTTTAACATTCAATTAATCTACTCGAGGAAGAGAGTACCGTTTCAACCCACACCCTGAATCCAGCTAAGAGAACCCATTCAGAGATACCCTACAGAAATCCCCGACCAAGTCTAATTATCCCAAATTCTTAATCCTCGCCCGTCATAAAACCCATCATCGTGAGGCGCTGAGCAAAGGGAAGAACTCAGCAAGACTTCACCGGCAAAACCACCTTATGTTGTCAAATTTTTGACTTACTCATAGATGAGGTTTACAATTTGGCAAGGTGTTAGTGTTGGTTTGAGAATCTTAAATTGTTTTTATGTATACACATTGTTGAGATATTGAGATAATTCAGTGGAATAATGTATGCATAAACGTTAGTTCTGGTAAGAGAACAAATTTTGTGCTCCAATAACAATACCAAACATTAGTTAATTCTAGAAGAAAATTTCCGATTGATATCTGCATATTAAGAAAAACAGCATTTAAAGATTAAGTCAAAGACGAAAACTATTCAAGTTTCGAAAGACCAACTTTCAGCTCAGTGCAATGATGAAGAGTGTTCACGTTTCAGAAAACGAACTTTCAACTCAATGTAAAAACAGAGATATACTTAATTTTGCGTAAAGACGAAATGTATTCTAGTTTCGAAATATAAATCTCCAATTTGCCGTAAGAATAAAAGCTATCTAAGTTTTGAAAGTAATCTGCCATTCCGTGCAAAGATGACCCCTATTCAGTTCAATTTAGTGTAAACAGAAACAGAATTATGTTTCACAAAATAAACTTTTAATTAATTCGCTGTACATGGAGTATCATGTTTTAGATTAACAGAACATGGAGCACCAATTCGGAACAACATTATTTTTCCTAGCCATTGAATTTTTGATTTAGTGCAGAAAATACAAAACAGGAAGTAAAGCTAAACAATCTTTAGAAAATAGACGTATGCATTCGAAACAATTCTTTACAATATTCCTTCCGAACACAATCAGTATTCATTGAAATAAATTATCACTTTTTCATTTGCCTGATGTTACGTGTAAATTTACTGAGGTCATAATAACATGAAGAGGCGTTCCTATTTGTACCAATAAGATTTTTAGTGAGATTAGTTGACAGATTCTATTGTAGTTAACAAATTATTTTTTCCATACATTCTAAATAACAAAATAAAATTTTGACCAGTTTTTAGGGGTTTTGAATTGAAATAACTGCTTCAGAGTTGTGAGTATTTTTAATCACTGTCACCTTGAACAGTTTCTGAACTAACGAGTCCTATATGCACAATGTTTTCACGGCAACAGGCATAAAAGTTTCGGCACAAATAAGAGAACAGTCGGCGGATAAAGTTTCATGGTAATAATGAGCCTTGCTAAGCAGTTAATGATAGCGCGGCTATGGTAAACAAGCACCGGCAAGCAAGATAACTGAGGTAAAGGCCTCGCCGGCATAGATTAAGTTGCGCTTCTGGAATGTGAAAGAATATTGGGTTTCTTTATTCTTCCGGAAATTTCTGGACTCACAGAGATTGTTCGGGTTCTGGTTTATTTTAGAAAAATCTAGAATTACGAATTAGGTATTTAAGGACGTGACGGCTCGCAAAGAGACAGTTGTAGTTGCAAACAGAGTGAGTGGCAAGTTGTGAAAGAGAGACAGCTGGAAGTGTTATTGCAATGAGAGCTAATGATGTAATCTGCTGTCACTGTTTATTATTGCCATCGGTCTTGGAAGACTGTGTATATGTGATGTGATGTTGTTACGTGAGAATTGAACAGTGTATCTCTATGAAAGTAAAGAAGTTTTTTTTTAATTTCTTTACCTCTGCCTTTTAATTCTAAGAACCCACAAAGTCACAATATTCAAAATCTTACTGCACGATTTTGGTAAAGCACTAACTTTATCTCCAATATATGTAATGGAGTGATTAACAATTTCCGAGATATCTTCTATTTGTTTTATTCTCTTCAATACTTAAACTGCTGAAGAACGACGTAATTAAATTGCGTAGCAACTAGCGATAACATTTCAAAATCTCTTAAGGTTTCCCGCATTCCCTTGTACGTACATTATTCTTAACATGGTAGGAATGTAACGCCATTTCAACATATCTGATATTCCATCACCCGTAAATTAATTACAGTTTAGAGTTATAATGAACGATTTCCTCTTGGAGTTCAGGTATACTGGCCATAGTAATGAGGCAGATATAAACAGTTTTAAGTGTGTTAATAGTATAATTGAACTGATGTTAGTGAATAATGAACTGTAAAGTTTTCAGCTGTGTTTATTCATATAACTGGAAACAATTTCCAACAAAACCACTTTTCCAGTTCAAACTACTGGTGAGATGATCAATACACCTTTCCTCGGATGATCAATAAACCCAAGCTTCAGTCGCATCGCATCACAGGTACTGGCAGGATGTGTTAGCCCGAAGACAGTTGCTGTGTTCCCACAAGTCTTCTATATTAAAAATTAAATTCAAATTAAGTATAAAAATTCAAATTATTTTTTCTGGAGTTATTTCCCAATACCATGCTTCAGTTTGGAGAAATCACTACAGATATAGTTAATTCGGAAGGCTTTCTTTCAGAAGTATAGTTAATTGTTTGCTCAATATTGTCTACATATACATTGCAGCTACGTTCGTTTTTAATGAATAAGGAACAATTAAATCTAAGCTATAAACAAGTAACATAGTTAGAATGTGTTACACAATTTCGTAAACAATTACGACGCTTCTTCCCCAGTTACAGGTATTACAAGTAGAGCCCTCTCTGGACAGCAACAAGCGATACTTCTCTCCTGGCGGACAATTACTATAACTAAATCATCGTCTGCTATATAACAAATTCCTTATCGTGTTACACTCACGACCAACCGTTCCACAGTAGTTTATTTGTCCGTCTGCTGCAAATATGAAGTAAATCTGTATGGGGATAAGGTTGTAGAGTTTCGGATTAGGTTTCAGGTTTTAAAGCTATTTATATGAGCGTTTGACAAGTTCAGAAACAGGAGTAGCGTTTTTAAAATATAAAAGCATAAGGCATAAAAGTTTTGCCACGTACATGACTTGTGCGTACATGATTCTTAACATAGTAGGAATGTAACGCCAGTTCAACACATCCGATATTCCATCACCTTGTCACGCCAACAGGCATAAAAGTTTCGGCACAAATAAGAAAACAGTCGGCGGATAAAGTTTCATGGTAAGAATGAGCCTTGCTAAGCAGTTAACGATAGCGCGTTTAGTGTAAACAGATAGGTGAGATAAAAGACTTGCCGGCCCAGACGTTTCCGGAAGGTGATAGAATATTCGGATTACGTCATTAGATGCTTTGTTGATTCCAAAGAAATCTAGTGAGTGTACAGACCAGTCTGTAATTCATAAATAGGTGTGTAAAAAGAAGCCGTGGCTAGTGTAACTGTCAGCTGTGTAACAAGAGAGCTAATGTAATCAGCTGCCACGGTTTGTTATTGTCATCGACCTTGGAAGATTGTGTTATTGTGTGATGTAATGTTGTTACGTGAGAATTGAACAGTGTATCTCTACGGAAATAAAGGAGATTTTTAATTTCTGCAACTCGGCCTTTTAATTCTACGAACCCACAAAGTCACAATATGAATCAAATATGAAAACGTCTTTGATATGGTTATGGAAGCAAAGTTTGGACTAGAATGACACATAAGGGTGTTCCACAACATCTGATCACGGCATTATAAAACTACATTGTACTTGTTATAGCCTTTATAGTCGAAGTAAATGGTATGAGACTATTAAACAGAGATGTCAGACTGGGTGCCCATTGGTACCTTCTTTCTTTAATATGTACACAGACGATGTCATACAAAAATGGCACAAAAGTTTAGAAGTAAATTTCATAAAACAGGAAACTGAACAATACTGTTTGCAGATGATAAAGTGATTATTTCTAGTTCAAATATAATCTGCAAGCATCCGTTTGTAAATTAATTCACATTAGTTACAGTTTTAATTTAAGGATAACTAACTATTAGTAAGTCCAAAGATTCGGAAGGTATACGACGCAGACAAAATGTCCCTGAATTACACAGTCTAGAACAAATTAATGGTTTCAGATATCCTGGGTTCAACATATATTAGTGCAAAAATGTGCATATATATACAAGGTACTTCCAGAAAGTAAGTTCTGTTAGATAATAAAATTAAATTGTGTCCAGATACAGGAAAAGTATTTATTGCACAAAATTCTACAACTCTTAAACTACTTTTCCACATGACTGTCGAAATTTTGCAGGCATTTGTCATAGCGAGGCACAAGTTTTTGTATATCTTCTGCATAGAAGTTGCCGCCTGTGTCTTCAACCAGTTGGAAACATTTTCTTTAAGCTCTTCGTCGTTGTTGAAGTGTTGACCGCCAAGGAAAGATTTAAGATGCAAAAACAGATGAAAGTCGGTAGGAGCGAGGTCAGGGCTGTACGGGGAGTGGTCATACACGTCACGGCCAAATCCCTGTAGGATGTTTTCCGTCACATTTGCAGTGTGTGGTCGTGCGTTATCGTGAATAAACACAACACCTTTTGACATCGCAAATTTGCCGATAAATTTCAATTGGTTTCACTTTCCTAGCATTCAGAAATCCTAGCATTCAGAAATCCAATCACAGATCTGATTTCACAAGCTGCGGGATTTTTAATCAACACCGACATTGTAAACAAGCACAACAAAGTGTACGTGGCTGAGAGCGATCTCACAATGGCGCACGTTTCTTCTGCTTGATACAGAGCGTCTACCGTGTATGTGGGGAATTGACATCGCAGCGCTGCAGCGGAGATAAATTGAAACAGAACTTAATTTCTGGACGCCCCTTGTATATTTCAGGATACACATAGTTAGATGTCGTGGCTGTCTCATTTACTCCCCGCTTCTATCTCTCTCAGTGCTCGTCTACCCAGTAGCAAAACAATGTCTCGCGACAATACCATTAATAGCGTCTGTTATGTTGATAGTTCAAATAGAGTGGGCTGCTCCCTGACAAATCTCAAGAATAGTTATGAAGCGGAGTGGTCCCTTTATCTTAGGAATATCATAGGCATCAAGTCATTACCACTACCTATTTTACCGCATAAGCCCTCCCTCGCATGTTTCCCTCACCTATGATTTTTCATCACTAAAAATTATTTCCTATTAAATATAGCATAATTCCATCTCCTGGTTCTTTTTTATTGGAGCAGCCTTCAAATGGCTTGATAATTTACAACAATCGACGCAGCGGTGCTTGTCATGGACAACAATGGACACAGTGCTTGCCACAAAATTACTCGTATTGCCACTGTCACGACGTATCGTAAAATTGAAATGTGAAATTACAGACGTGTTTCTAAGTCAGTTCGTTGCAAGTCTTCATAATGTCGAAATATTCAAACTGCAGGGAAACATTTAAATTAAATGTATTATCTTACACCGAAGCAAACGGGGTGAAACTGATAGAAGACATTTCTCCGTTAATCCTAATTCAATACGGTATTGGCGAAGACAAAATGATAAGGCTGCGAAGACAAGCTCCAAATCTTTCCGTGGGCCTAAAGCAGGACCACATCCTGAAGTTGATGATGGTGTAATTGCTTATGTCAATGAACTTAGGAATGATTGTTGTGCTCTTACGAAATGATTCAGAACAAAGCTCGCGAGATAGCTGCCACGCTCAACATTGGCAGAAAGAATTTTAAAGCAAACTATTGAATCTTATATATTTTTTCCTTGCAGTGTTTTTAAGTTATTTATTTCAAAGTAGTAAGCTGCTTTAAAAAGCTACTTACTTACAACGGAAAAATATGAAAATTATTTTCTTATAAACTAAGATTAGTAAAAGCATGCTACTACTGATTCATCATCATCATCATCATCATCATCATCATCATCATCATCATCATCATCATCATCATCATCATCATCATCTTCTTCTTCTTCTTCTTCTTCTTCTTCTTCTTCTTGTTCTTCTTCTTCTTCTTCTTTTTCACGGTTTGGGCTTCAGCCCGTTCCGGCTCCAGATTATTAATGCCATCGTTTCTTGGGTCTTCCTGGTTTCCTTCTATCTTGTGGCTTATAATTTATAGCTATTTTAGGTACCCTGCTTGGCATTTTAAGTGCAACTTCCAAATTTTTATGTTTCATAATTATATTATTTAGTTCCTCTAATTTTAATTTTTTACGAATACTTACCTTTGCTTTTCTGTCTAATTTAATATATCCAGCTATATATCTCAAAAATCTGATTTCTGCTGCTGTCTCATTTTTTGCAGATTTTGGCTTGTACTAATACAAGATTCAGTTCCATCAATGACTTTAGGTATTAGCGTGCCATTATACAGTTTGATGATCGGTTCTGGTATTCTCTTGTGTCTTAATGCCCGTCGTAATGTTACAGTATGTAGTTAAATTTATTTAATTTTCCATATATACTTCACTGATATATGATATTTTGCACGCAAGAAAATTAAATGTTGATACTTGCTCCAGAAGTTTATTTTCCAGCACTATCTTGGAGCGAAATGGTATACACCTTTAAATGTCATTTATTTTATTTTCTCTGCATATTAAAATTCTGCACTATTTGGTTCAAAATATGTGTCATCTTACTCAGTTCATCTTCACTTTTTGCCAGCAAGATCTGATTCTCCGCAAATAAAATAGTTTTTGCATTTGTGTTCTGTAATCTAATTCTCCCTGTCGTCCTAATTATCATAATTCTATTATTTCGTCCATGTAAATATTAAAAAGTACGGTTGAAAGTTGGCAACCTTGTCTAACCCACCTGCAATTGTAACTGGCTCTCGCTGATTCATTTTAATCTTTCTTTCTTTATACATGATATGTGTTACTTATAATAGGTGCAATGGTATTTCTTTCTTCTCTAAGGTATTCCATAGTTTTGCCTTTGGTACTTTATCGAATGCTTTTTATAGCCTAAAATAGCATTCCTTTTATTTACAACGAAATGTCCAGTTTGTAAAATTAAATGCACAAAAACAAACGATTATGAGCGGACAAAATTGTGTAAAGAATCACAATTTGTTATTACGTTTATGGGCAATCATTTATTGTGATTAAAGTGGATAGAAAGGGAAAATGAAATGTGTAGTCTTTAATGTCCGCTTTTGCTACATACGGCACCGCAGACTTTGCTCACCAGTGTTACCACTGATGATACATGATATGAAGCTGGAGCACCGGTTAAATGAGATGGCGGGGGAAACCGGTCATCCCGGAGAAAAATCGCCCCAGTACTGTGTTCTCTACTACAAATCTCACTTTGCGATTGCCTGGAACCGAAAGCAGGGCGAATTGGCGAGAGTTGAGCACTCTAACCTCTTAGCCACGGCGCGGCCACGGATAGAAAGGGCAAACCTGTTAAATCGTAAAAGACAGACAATATTTTATGATTGCTACACACTAGATTTTAGTTTTTTTCAACTTTGTCAGGTGTTATATTTAAGTAGACGAATAAACTGAACTTATACAAGAGATTATTTCCTTCTGTTCGTCTACACAAAGAAATAGCTTTTGTAAACCCAACTTGTAATTTCTGATATGACCAAAGGCTTCTTACAAGGAACCGAAAATGCTCTTTCTAGGGAACAGCATCGATCAAGCTAATTGGACATAATCAATCCATACACCGCAATTTCATTATTTTAACCACTATAATTTTAGTAACTCCAAGACTGAGGTTTTTGAAAGAAAAAACGTTCTTTAAACGTAAAATAACTCACTTACCTACCAGAGGGCTAATTGGTGTGTGAATCATATACTTTTAATACACCAGCGAATACATGCTTACGTCTATATCTTGTTTTCTGCTTCAATCATGTAATTTTTAAATCAGAGCTATATCTCATCATTAAATAATAAACAGTTTTTCGGAGCCGATGTTACATATTTAGCGCATATAAATCTTCAATTTGTTCTTAAACCAGACATATCATTACTTAACATTAATAACCATTTGTGTTTTGAATATAAAATGTTTCTTAAGGCGGTTCAGTGTAAGAAACAAAAAATAGTGAAGATAGAGTGGTCAAATCTACAGCTCGGGGCTTCGATTTCACTAGTTTTCTGTAGCTAGTAGTTTTTGGTTAGGACACATTGATGAAATTTTCGATGTTATTTTCTCTTCTTTTTATTAGTGTTTAACGCCCATTTTACTACTACCTGCAGCACCCATCTATATTGACTTCGGCTCACAAGGCTTGTGAGGTGGTCAGTCCCACGAGACAGCCGCCTTCATCCGCAGGAATTACCCTGGGACTCATTTCTGTTAAGGATGAGTGAACCTCAGGGCCCTGGTGTGATTCCCATGATACCTTCGGGAATCGAACACGCAACCTCCTGGCTTGTGGTCTAGTGCCGTAACCACTACGCTGCCGCGCGCCCCCTTCTTGAAACATATACTTCATGTTAAATACATTTTTGGTCAACTGAGTTATTTAAGAGATGTTTTCTATTATTTGTTAGAATTCTTAAACAAATAAGAAAACAGGAACTTTTGTTCTGAAATAGGAACCTTTTATTCGTATATTTATCTGTTGGCCATTCAAAGAGAACGGAGTTTCATAGCCATCACTTTACGATGGTTCTTATAGATAGGATTATCACTTTAAAGACTGTTATAATCCTGCACTCCCCTTACACCATCAACAAAATTAGCCATCAGGTAAGTAATGTTTATCTCGAGTGACATGAAGTGGAGAGAGGAATGACCGTTTGTAGGAACAGTTTGTACAAGAGTAGAGAAAGTCATGTATTGCAGCACATCAGATGTTTTAGTTATGCTATTCAGTTATGCTTACATATAGATACATATGAGCGAGGGTCTTTATGCAAATTTCTAGCTCTCGCTCTATTTGAAAATCATGTTGCACACACACATTGGAGTGATTGCAGTTCATATTGGCTCAGAAATGCATAGTGTCTGCATACTCCAATCGAGATTAGATGGAGGTGGAAAATATGATTAAATCATCCACCGCAGCGGTGTAGGAGCAATGCTCTTTCCTGTATTACTGGAATCCAGTTCTGAGGGAATCCGACTCTCTGTGGATGTTTTCATCTCCCTGTTTAATACTTACAAAGAGAAACGAAGAGAAACAGACAAGAAAGTGAAAGAGGTGTGCCTGTGTATGCATACGGATTGGATGTGCAGTTACATTGGAAGTGTCAGTTTTACATTTGGAGGAATAAAATTTGCCTTAGGTGCAATGGACGTCAAACTTTTGCCGATGGCGAGAGGGTTGAATGGGAATGAGGAGAACTTATAAATTAGTCGCGCCTGGCCCGGGGACGGTTTTTTTGTTTGTTTGTAATTTACGTCCTCCAACATTTAGTCATATCGGACGATGAATAGAATGGGTGAAATGATGCTCAATGCGTCCATGGTCCATGGGGCTTGAAGTTACCCGACATTCGTCTTGGAGGATAAGGGAAAACCCCGGAAAAAACCTTATCCAGGTAACTCACCCTGACCAAAGTTCGAACTAGGGACCTCTTGAACGCTAGGCAGACATGCTGCCATCTACGCTACCTAGGCGGGATTGTTAACTAATGACTACAAATACATTTTTCAATTACAGAGGGAATGTTTTTTGGGCCACAAATTTGGAAGTTGATTTCTTATATTTGAAGAAACGATTACAGATACTGAAAAACAGACATGGACTACTTATAACAGCGGCATTGAAAACTTTCAGGAAATTACAAGGATCCAAATTAGAAAAGTAATGTAGAAGATATGCTTGAGAAGTTTCGAAAGGCGGGTTGCAAAATGTGTCAGTGAGGAGCAGAATAAACGATTTCACCAACGAAAAGGAAATGGAAGGACGTGCATTCAAAAAGAAAAAGAAAAGAAAAGAAAGAAAAGAAAAGAAAAAAAAGAAAGGAAAAAGAACTGATGTAACGTTCAGATGTGTGTGATTATTTAGAAAAATGTTAAATATTTGTTTATTATGAAGAGTGTGTTGGCAGTTATTGATTTATTTTTATTTAATAACATAACATAAATTCGATAGAGCAGAATACGAAAATTTATATTTACTATTTCTTTTATTGTGAAGGATTGGTACGTGATGGAGAAAACTAAGTTTATATTCTGATTCAGCTTACACAAAATAGGGATGCTGGCATATTAAAATAAATATCACAGATAAAAAGTTAAATTTTGCATATTAGCGTAATCCTCCAGGAGAAAGGGGTGAGGGAGACAGGACGAAGCCTGGTCATATCTAATGGTGGTTGGTGCAACCCAACGGGGTTCCTAACCTTTTGAAATTGGCAATCTTCAGTCGCCTCTTTGATACCCATCTGTCTCACGGCTAGGCTGACGTACTGGTTTACCGATGAATCAATTACATTTGCTGCAAAGAAATTCTGGAAGTACGACTGGAATCAGAAACAGAAAGTAGCAATCAACTGCAGTAGTTATAACTCATTTCAAAAGTTGATGAAAAATTACAAGTAATACAAGCATGGTGCGAAACGCAGGATCTACGTCCAGTCTCAGCTGGAGACATATACTGACTTCATACCGTTAGTTGTATGTAATCAGTGTAAGTGGACTTATATATGCGTAGGTTTCCTATTTTATGCATTTTGTTTTGGCGTCAGCTGTACATTTTGAGACAGAAAGATTTTAGTCCTGTTCTAAGGAGATACTTGATTCATCACGAGGAAATTAAGCAGAAGCAGTCAACCTACCGCAGGTGACGAAGCACATTTTCAATTACGCGACTACGTGACTTCTGAGACCATTACCTTCAGCAGTGAAGTGGTGACAACCCAGCTGTAAAATGTCGTCACTCCAACAATCAAGACTGAAGTCCACTATGGATTTCCTCATTAACTAACTAGTTCTGACGAATACCTCTTAGCACATTACAATTCTAATAACATTTCAACATTTTTCCTTTCTTTCGGATTAAGAAATTTTCCCCTTCATCATAATAATAAACGGGTTTTACGGATATTTAAAATTATTTTAGTTACAATTTAATATTGTGGTTTTATTTTAACAGAGTATTTCATTCTAAAGCAGTAAAACTAGAAAAATTGCCTCTTTCAAGAGTGGAAGCACTTCGTTCACCTCTTCAGAAACAAGAGATATTACAAGGGACATTAAGGTAAAGAAAAGTAAAATAAATAGCAGTTAGCTTTGTATTACCTATCTGCCTAAATACCCACATGCATATCTATCTACTTTATATAAGATGCCTAATTTCTCTTATTCCGTTTTAGAGTAAAAGTACTGTAGGCTATGATTTGTATTCGTTCTTCACATACATATCTCGTCACCTGGTCTCCTTTCATTTTGCTCGTCCTTTTGCCCTTCCATTTCTTTCATCACATTCTCTCACCCTCGCAGCGAATGTCATTGTTTTCCAGATTCCTTTGCATTCACATTGCAGTGTGAGTCACGATTCCTTTTGGTATGCACCAGGAGGTATGCACCTTGGCATCGTTTATTTTTAAGGTGTTTAAAATGCAACTGAGCTGAACTATTTTACTGTCAGTTTCCTTTGTTTGACACCACATTTAAAGTTCTTAAAATAAAACTAACTTTTCTGAGCAGTAATTTTATGAAGAGACTTGAGAGTGACTCTTTCAGTATAAACAAAATCTGCTGTAACTTTGTGCTTATTGGGTTGAAAATAAATATAAAGGTTTAAATTAAAGTATATCATTGTTAATTAGTGTTGCAGATGTATGAGAGGGTATTTCATTACCAGGATACGACTGTGAAGAACTATGTGAAACATAGGCAAAATTGTATAAAAGCTTTACAGCTGAAAAGCGCGACCACATTATTATTACGGATACGACTTCAAGTGGCTGAGGTCAAAGAGTGACCGGGCCTACCAGCTAAAAGAAGCATTACTACACCACATCACCAAACACGCAGTTATCCCGCAAAATCAAATGCGTCATTAAAAGGATGTTCTAAGGCGATATGTAACAGTTCCATCAAACAGCCTGTTAATGGCGCACTTGTCATGGTTTAATGGAAGACAAATTTACCATGCCCAATGTACCATAAATAACCTTCGGAGTATCTACCTGATTGCTCATCAACGCTCATTGCTCATCATTGCTCTTCTCACCTTCCCTTCTTGAAAGCACATACATTCTAATGTGAGTGTTAAACTTTAACTACACAGAAGTTTTAGCACTCTCCATGGAGTAAACTGCGCCTTGGCTATCCCATTCTGTTCGTCTACACTAGATTACCATCCGCCCTTCACAGAGAGCTTATGTTGACATTATTGTCTGGCTCTGCTCATTTAATTTCCATCCCCCATATCCAAAACTGCAGGTATACATTTGTTGTTCTCTGTGGTTTATGGGTGATGTGCTAACTTCTGGTTCCTGATGTTGCAGGTTCAAATCTGGCGGAGGCGATGGAGTTTTTGGGTGCAAAAACCTTTAACACGGGTTTCTTCGGAAGAGAAGGATCGTAAAAGAACCCCAAGTCTGATAGAGGCATCTGAGTAAAATTAAGTGGTCTATCACGTTCAATATAGAATGGGGTGCTAAGAACCACAGCATTACAATAACGCCCATATGTAAAACTCAACCTTAGTGTCTTAACATTACGTATCTGCATCTAATTACTATCCTCCCTTCTCCAAAGTGATTGGCATGACTGGCTTTCTTATCTATACCTAGCTTCCATTCATCTTCAGAGTGCATCTTGATCCATGGCTGTCTAGTTCTTTTCATTTATGTCAAATAAACATCCCTCCATCTCTAAATGAAACTAGACCGATTCCGTTCATCTACTCGTATGCCGAACTTTTATCCTCCCTTCTCCGAATTGAGGCTCTATTCCTGTAGACTAAAGTTATACTGTTATCTCCGCTACAGGTTTCTAATATATGTTGTTTCTTTGCTATAATTGCCTGGCTCTATTCATTTACGCCAAAATTTCATTCTCTTATTTGCAGCAGGATACATTTAGCAATATGACAGTCTACCACTATTTATCTACACCGAACTTCCCTGCTCTCATTTACAAAAATGCTTAGTGAGACTAATGTCTCTTTTTTTCCTTTTGTTCCATTTATACCCATCCTTTAACTACAATGGGCATATCGGCGGCCGTTCTCCTTTTGGAAATATGTTGCCTATTGGAGATGGTGTTAACTCCTGAAAATTGGGCTACAGGTACTTACAGTTTTTTATTCATTTAATCACGTACACATTCGCACTCCTGTTCATACTTCCAGACTCTGGGAAAGACGCGGAATCATCTTGGTGGAGAAAAATCCCCATCCCAGCCGGGAATCAAACCCGGGACCCCTCGCACAGCAGGCAGGTGCTCTGTTGTCTGAGCTACGGGGCCACCCAGCTGAATGTCCTTGCTTTTCTACACCAATTGATCAGCATTGCATCAATTGAACACTGATCACTGCAGAGCTAGGAAGTTCGTACCGATTTCCTTGAGCACTGTACGAGCGGCCAGGCATGCCTATACAACGCAACGCTACCAGCAAGGGCAAGGTTCATCGCAGAATGCAAGTCATTACTGCAAAACCGGTGTAACTGCCTGACACAGAGCACGTTGGTAGGAAGGAAGTCATTCAAGTAACATCTTTGTTGTACTTTAAAGATGAGCAGCTAAATTTGCTGTACAACAATTGTATGTTTTCTAGAAGTGTACTTATTCATGTCCTTATGTACTTCATTATTTACATTTAAATTTCAGTGGAATACTTCAGCAAACTCTTAAGACAGTAAAGCCAGATCGATAAACTAAATTAGCTGAAATCGTTAAAGAATTCGCAACAGATTATCTATCAACGAACGAATACACAATTCACTGTCATGCATGTCATATGGAAATCAACCTGCTAAACGATCGCTGGTTAAACTACACTATGCCACGCAAAAACACCTTACACATCTCGCATTGTAGCAATACATGGATCCAGATGTCAAAGAGGCCCCAGAAAATGCACAGTTAACAAGTAGACAGTCTGCATTCTTTTACCAGTTATGCTAAATGTTTGAGTGCTTCAGTATTCTGTTTTAGAGCATTTATGGAAAAATATACTGGTATGAAACTGCCATCCCCCCCCCCCAAAAAAAAAACTTTGAAAAACATATCTGCAGCCCTTGTATGATGTTTGCATGACATAAGACACTTAGTGAGGGATTACTAGATGTGGATTTCCTTGGACGAAACAGATTCTCTAGGAGGCTTTATGGTGAACGTAGTCTCGGGATTCTTTCAGCAGATCATCCTGGCAAGAGTTTTCTGTTGATGGCAGAAGTGACTGAAAAGGTAAAACACGACAATCACATCAACATTTGAAAGAGCAATGACCCTTTTATGGCCTGATGGAGTTAAAAAGATAATTTTCTTCTGTTCATATCTCAAGGTGTGACATAAATGGTAAAAGCTGCCAAATAGATCTCTAACTTATATCCTAAACTAATACACATTACATGTTTAGCGCATGCCTTACATCGAGTGCCAAATCAATGAAATGTAGTTATGCGGGTGTAGACAGCTTTGTAGCTTACATGAAAAATGTATTTTTGAAAGCACTTTACAGGACTGCAAAGTTCAAAGTGTTAGCACCAGACATACCTCTACCACCACGGCCAGTTTTCACCAGATAGAAAACTTGGCTAGAGACTAATCCATTACGCCGAGCATTATGACAATATTGATTCAGTATTAGCCAATTTAGGAACTGATATATATATATATATATATCAGATATCTGATATATATTATATATATTATATATAAGTACGGAGCTGACTGAATCGGTACGGCATGTAGAACAACTTCAAAAGAGATTTACCAATCCACGAGCATTCTATCTGGAATAAAGATGAAAACAAAACGGGTAATTGAAAAGACTGCAGGTTTTGGTGTGATGTGCCGCTTACGAGATGCACTTTTAGATCCTAACGAAAGCTATGATACTGATACAGAACTGATTAAATATTTCATATATGCCCTGATCACATCATGTGAGGTCGAACGAACCTTTTCGCATTATAAATCTTATTTTACGCGACAAAGAATGAGTTTTTCATTTGAAAGACTTCAGAGGTACATTATTGTTTTTAGTAATACGGACGCAGATCAGAAAATATGTAGTAAAATTCCTGCTTTGGCATTTTGTCTAGTAAAGGTCTTCAGATATATAAAAAAATTAAGTGTATTATTTGGATATTGTTTTACATTCAATCAGGAAATGTTAACATCCGAGTTATAATTGCTTAGATATTGCACAATGTGTCCATTTAAGTAATGAAATCAGCTAGAGTCAAACCTGTATGTACTATATTATAAGTTGTATGTTGTACATAATGATCTAAATAAATGTGCATTTACCAATGTCTCATAAGTCTTTTTTTCTCTGGGCAACCGGTTTCAATGCCTCTCCGCTGTGCGTTTCTTATATAGGACTTGTTTGGATGGCGGGAGAGGGTCGGTCGCAACCTACATAGGGAACGGCGAGCGGTACGAACTTCCTAGCCCTGTGATCAGCTACAACGAATATTCATCATCCTAACCCTTGGATACGTATTGCACCGTGACAGGCTTTGGTCATTTAGACCTAATTTCATCTCCAGAGCGCAAATTGTAACATGCAGTTAGACTTGGTGTGATCAAATCGAGTGAAGTATGTAAGGTGAATTTAAAGAATCAGAACGTAGTGGCTTTGTACTGGGAAGAAACTGGGACCAATCTTGTGCTTGCCCGCCTTGGTAGCGAGATGATAGCGTGTCTGCCTCACTTTCGAGAGGACCTAAGTTCGAATCTCGGTCAGGGTGAGTTACCTGGATGAGGTTTTTTTCGGGGATGTCTCTTATCCTGAAAGACGAATGTCAGGTAACTCTAAGCTCCATGGACCCCGGGCTCATTTGAGCATCATTTCACATATTTCATTCATCGTCCGATATGACTTAACGTTGCAGGACGTAAATAAAAAAAAACTAATGCTTGAACATTAAGTGAACTAAACTTTGGCTTCAGGAATAAGAGTAAGTGTATTTAAACATTAATGTAATTCATTAAAGGACTTAGCAATCATTATTTTAGGACAGATTTCAATTTGAGAAGAACACCTAATAACAACGCTTTGTCAAGATTTCATTTTCTTTGTTCCTTTCTTTCCTTTTTTTCCTCTGCTAAGCTTTTCCCATTAAATCGCTTGATATATATAATTTGGATTGAAAGAAAAATACTATTTAATCAAAGGAATAAATAATCTTTAAAATTTTCAGATAAGTATATAATATAATCCGATAGTAAAATGGGCACCACAAAGTTCATTATTTGACATTAAGTATTATTATGCAGTTTTTTTGGAGAATAAGTACAGATAAATGAATGAATGCGTGAATGATAGAAAGAATGAACGAATGGATGAATGTGTAGTGTTTAATCCCCGTTTTTATTACATGCAGCACCGCAGGCGGTGACACTGATGATGCATGAGATGAAGGTGGAGCACCGGTGGAATGACATGACGGTGTAAACCGGAGAAAACCCGTCCCAGGGCCGTGTTGTCCATCACAAATCTCACCCGTGGCCGCTTGGGAAAGAACTCGGGCCACGGTACCGTGCCAGAAAGTGCAGATATTTTCGTAATTAGTGCCTTAATACGCATTCAGTGTGTTAGTTATCCTTTTCTCTTCATCTGTCGGTTTCCCCAGAAAACAATCACGTAGTTTACTATCTGAGGTTTTTATATGGTAGTAAATGCTCCGCGATTTGATCGTCTTTCGGTATAGACTATTCGTCTTACTTCCACGTGTTCACAACTCATATTTACGCAGCTAGTGTAGAGTCATTGGTCTTACTGAAAATTATAAGTCTGCAAATGAAGCAAACGTACTGTTGTTCACGGTACTGTCAATTACAAATACACATATCTACACTTATATCACAAACTGTTTGAATTTTAACAGAAAATAACTTTGCTTCACCAGCGGCATGTTTACAGATAATAGAAAATGAATTAGATTCCTTAATTCTTCATTTCTTCTTCAACTCATTACCAAAGGTAGAGGAACATTCTAATTCAATATTTCATTGCATGTTTCGCATTTTCTTTTCTTTTTAACTTTAAGTCGTTAGCGATGAATGAAATGGGTGAAATGATGCTCCAATGAGCCCATAGAGCTTATGGTTACCTGGCATTCGTCTTTCAGGATAAGGGAAAACCCCGGAAGCACCTTATCCAGATAACTCACCCTGACCAAGATTCGAGCTCGGGACGTCTTGAGCATGAGGCAGACACGCCACCATCTACGCTACCGAGGCGGGCATAGCTATAAAAGGATAAAAGAAAATACTTTCTTACCTTTGGCATTTTGCAGCGAAATTAAACTGTAATAAAAAGTGGCACTATTAAGGTGGGTATGTATAGATAAATATTACAATTACGATTCAAGTCAGATATGTTCAGAGCTCATTGAACTTGTATTTTCCAAAATATTTCTCTTTAATCTCTTTAAAATATCACTCTATAAACAAATTTTGTGTGTGAATGTTTTTAGCAAAATGTTTGTTTAGTTAATTTTTATTCTAAAACTCCATAGAATATAAAACATAAATGTAGCGTAAAATCTATCGCAATGAAAATTAATCTGGGTAGTGAGTACTGTCTAATTATTAATAAATTGTAAGATATTAATAAATTGTAAGATATCTGAAACGTTAATCTGAAAAATGTATATATTGAATTTTCAATGAAGTGGCCGAGTTTTATATAATCTTAAATAGAAAATCATGAAAAGGACGTGTTGAATTTAATACTTCATATAATTTTATTAAAATACTTATTGTGATTAACATAGCGCAGATAAAAATGTGTCCTTTATAGGAATTTGCTACGAAGTTATTTTAGGTATTGCAAAGAGTGTGGCTGCTGCATATTTTTACTTATATATACGCACACACAATATTATTGCATTTCGTTAGTGCATAACGAAATTTCCAATAAACGCTAATACTGGTAGGTATTCAAGATCAGCATTTTTCAAGGGCACAACACGTATATCTTCAAGAAAATTCTCTCACCATGAATAACCCTTTTCATGCAGTGTTCGAAGATTTTCTCATGGGAAATAAAACCTGTATGTCGAATTTTCTGCATATATTTAATGAATTCATTATGAAACAATTTTGTGTAGTTTTGTATAACTACTGCACCGCAAGAGATAATCCTCATGCATGAAAATTTTAAATTCATCTAAAACGGATAGTTAAGGTCACACCAAATTATTTGTCATTAACCATTTCCATGATCTGTTTAGCTATAGGTATGTGTGAATCAATAGTTTGATATTTGTTGGAGTCCTAAGCCAGTTTTTACATTCCATATCATATAAGTACAGCAATTAGGCCTTACATTCCATCACCGAAAAATTCGATGTTGAGATTTCACGAAAGTACGAGGGTCGGCTGATAAGTCCCGAACCTCACATAGAGATGGCGCCACTGGACCAGTTTGACAGACATAGACTAGGTTATATCCATAGTTACAGGTCATAGCTTCTATAGTTTTAGAATGACAGCATTTTAAGCAAGCCAAATGTAGAGGTTTCACGAAAATGTAGCATTTGGAAAAAACGAGCAATGATTAAATACTTCCATTTGAAAGGCTTAACGCCTATAGAAATCAAGGACGAAATGGACAGTGCACCGAAAGACTCTACCCCTTCATATACAATGATTAAAAGGTGGATGGCAGAGTTTAAATTGGGACATACGAGCACTAGTAATGAGCCTCGCTCTGAACGCCATGTGGAAGCCGCAACTCCAGATATCATTGAAAAAATTGATTATTTAGTCTTGGAAGACCGCAGATTAAAATTGTTTGAGATAGCAGAGGCTATACAGATATCAAAAGAACGCGAGGTAATTTTTTAAGTCGTGTTTTGTGCCTTCACAAGGTCTGTGCAAGATGGGTGCCGCGTTTGTTGACACCTGATCAAAATCTGCCAAGAAAAGCTCTTTTTGTTAAGAATTTGGAGCTCTACTGTAAAAATACCAGTGAAATTTTGAGACGGTTTATTTCCATGGAGGAAACTTGGATACATCACTACACTCCAGAAAGTAAATCACAGTCAAAACAGTGGACTGCGCCAGGTAAACCAACTCCAAAAAAGACAAAGTCAATTTTGTCAGCTAACAAGGTTATGGCGAGTGTTTTCTGGGATGCACAAGGAATTATTTTTATTAGTTACTTGGAAAAGTGTAAAAGTATCACTGGTGACTACTGCGCAAGCTTACTGCAAAGTTTGGGTGATGAGGTGAAAAGAAAAAGGCCTACCTCATTTGGCAAAGAAGAAGTATTATTTCCTTACGAAAATGCTCCGGTCCATCGTTCAACCACTTTAATGTGAAAAATGTGCAAATTAAAGTTCGAACTGCTTAACATCCATCCTATTCACCAGATCTAGCACCCAGTGGATATCAACTGTTGCCGAACTCAAAAAGTTTCTTGGAGGACGAAGAGCAACGAGGAGGTCATTGATGCGGTAACCAGCAATTTTGTGGACCATGATAAATCGTACTACACAGATGATTTAATTAAATTATAACATTGATATGACAAATGTATTAAACTTTCTGGAGATTATGTTGAGAAATAAAGAAAATTAATGTTATTTTTATTATGAGGTCCTGGACTTATCAGCCGACCCTCGAAAATTTTGAGAACCCCTAGTCACAAATAATCATTTTCAGAAAATTTCGGTGCATTTCTGTGTGTGGGTGTTACGTGCATATTTGTGAACAGCACAATTCAAGTTGAAATGTTGTTTAGAAATCAAACTTGGAATTTAAATTAAGCGTTTACCAGGGATGTGGCAACAAAGATTTAAAACAAAAGTCCTCAACCTGAACTACCTTTTACATTGAACATTTTTCAAAAGATTCATTTTCTGAAAAATGACTGACGATGTTGATTAAAATGCTATGTGTCTAAGATATTTTCACGACAAATGAGAGTGTAACTTACATTTTCTGGAAATACCCTCCGAGGTCGTTTTTATTATTAATAAGTTTCGTAAGAGTTGGCAAACTGGAACAGATTAGACATAATCTTACCACAAAAAATGAAGATCTTGTTAAAACACAGAATTTATGAGAAATACATGCTTTTATCGAATTAACCAGTTTCGATATATCCCCTGTTATTGCTCTGAATTGCCCAATGTTTTTATTTCTCTCGATGGTTAAGTATTATTTGATTTTGGGGCTGGGGCATTCAAGGAGAACGAAATTCCAAAGCCACCTGCTCTTAATATATTAGACTATCGTCTACAGCAGGCTAGTATATGCCGCTGACCTATAAAGAAATGTAATAAGTTAATTTCAGTAAATATTTATCCCAAGTAACGTAGAGTAAATAGAACATTAAGCACTTGTAATAACAGTTTTACAAGGCTGAGTAGCGAAATTCGTCTGAACGCAACACCAGAATTTTTAATATTTCACATTAATTTCCTGAAACACCTTGAACCCACAACCAAACTGTAATGAAGCCATTTCTGCAATTGTTTAATTCGGTTAACAAGAAATAAGATTTATATTTTATCAAATATAACACCACGTTCTAAACAGGAACTTTCTCTCTCTGACTCTCTAACGGTTCTAAGCATATCTCTCGAAGGATGTGATTGCACATTTTTAAAAGCTGTGAAGATACTTTTAAGATTTAAAACATAAAACATGAGGCTCATGTAATAGGCAATAATAAAGAATAAATGTAGTAAGTGGCGTTGAGAAAACTGAAGTCAACTGTTCTTGTCATTTCCAGTTTAATAAAATTATTAGTGTCTTAGATGAATTACACTGATATGCATGATTCTGGGGTTTCCCCCAAAATATGTATTCTTTACTAAATTTGATGTGCTGATTCTAAAATAAAATTGCATTCTGTTCTTTCCCCACCACGTACCGTATTTTTACAATTAGCAGTTAAACCTAAAATGTTTTAATGTAGTTCTGTGCATAAACAATGTATGGAACTAAGAAATACTAATAATTTCTTTGTTGACATTAATATGTTTCACAGCAATGACACGAATGTAACAGGCAACAATAATTAATCTGAAAGGTATATTGTTGTATAATGGTCATAAATCTGCATCTATTCCAGTAGCCCATTCAGGTCACCTCAAGGAAACACACGTAACCAAAAATTACTTCTAGAAGTCAAATATGCAGAATATAAGTGATAGGTATGTGGAGATTTGAAAGCTATTATCATGCTACTAGGTCAACCATCGGATTATATTAAATTGCCATGTTTTATTTGTGAGTGGGATATTAAAGTCAGATCCGAGCACTAAAGAATTAAAATTGGGAAGGAGAGAGACAGTCTCGTGCCAGGAATGAAAAATGTTATTCGTGAGTGTTTTCTGGACCCAAAAATTGTTCTGTTGCCATCTTTACACATAAAATTAGACTTAATTAAGCAGTTTGTTAAGCCTTTAAATAAAATTCATAGCTACTATAAATAAATCTGCAAGAAGTTCCCTGAAATTATTTCTTAGGCCCCAAATTAAGAAGTGATCTCTGATACTTTATATGAAGAAACTATGACATACTCAAAAACAGGTATGACTTGGTTCTAAGAGTGTATTCGAAAACATTCTGGGAAATTTCAAGGATCCAAATTACAAAAATAGTGTGGCAGATATGCTGGGTTACAATATGAATGTGAAAGTACACTTCCTGCACTCTCATTTGGACTTTGTTTCAGAAAATCTCAGTTGTGTCAGGGAGCAGCAGGGTCAACGATTTCCCATAACATAAAGGAAATGGAAAGACGTACATTTCAAGGCAAAGTGCAAAAAACTTTTATTTAATAAAATAACGAATTCGATAGAGCACAGTATAAAAGTTCATATTTTACTATGTCTTCTGTCGTGAGGAATTGATACTGATTGAGAAACACTAACCTTATATTCTAATTCAGCTTACTCAAATAGGGATAGTGACATATTAAAATACAAACCCCAGACAAACACAAACACCTCGTAGCTTAGTCGGTGGAGCACCCGCGTTCGATTTCCGGTGGGGATTTTTCTCCAACCAAGATAAAACCTCATGTTCCATACAGTCTGGAAGTATGAAAGAGAATGCGAATATGTGCGTGATCTAATGATTAAAACCCAACGAATACGAGTTAACACCTTCGATATGTTCCAAAAAGGAGAATAGCTGCCGATATGGCCATTGCAGTTAAAGGCGGTGTATAAATGGAATAAATAAAAAAGAGGCAAATTTTGCATATAATTCATATATAATAATATATAATTATACATAATTCATATATAATTCATGCATAAAATATCTATTACATGCACCTTGCGTTTTTAGTGACATAGTGACAACAATTATCATTGTTACAAGTATTCCCATAGGTATTAAAAATTCATAGTCACAAGTTTTCAGGATAATCTGTATGAAGTTAAGGACCTGTATAGCGTTGTACATGCATCTGTACGAGGCTGATATAAGTTACCTTATACTTTTGGTAATTTTTAAATCCTGGTGTATTAAATATTTTATGGTTTTTATTTAAATAATTAAAATCAGAGAACCTCTCTGTTTGTCAGTCTTCTTTTGTGCCATCCAATACTCAGCAATCTTTTAAAGTTCAGAGGCAGAACATTAGAGAAGAACTAGAAGAAGAACTTCAGAGGCAGTTCCCTGGAATTGAATATATATTTAATTTGTCATGGAACTATATTAAACATATGGTGTTTTAATAAAAATATTTGTAGTTCTTTTTGAGAAAATCAAACATTTCGAAACGTTTTCCATGTAAAGTATACTTCGGATGGAGGAATTTTCTTGAAATCGAGTTTAAAACTCATTCTCATACAGTTTTGAGCTACGTTTAACGTTTCAGTAATTTAGCTTGTCGGGAGGTTAATTTAAAATCGAAATATTCGAGAAACTTTACATGGAAAAGAAACTTTGTGGCGAATTATTTTTTGAAAGCGAACTAATATTACATCAACAGCCAGTTCTATGTTTAGTTTACTAGGTCATCGATAGGTTAGTTTAAAAGTCAGTTGCGAATTGTGTACCAAAGTAACAAGGCACCAAGTAAGCGAGTTAATAAATATGTCTTAAAAATGTTTGGTAATCTTAATTTATAGAGGAGCAATATAAATATACAACAGTGCGTAATGGGTGTGACTGTATTAAACCATTATTTTTTAAATTTGTGTTCCTTCTTTTTAGAGAACGCCACGTTTTCTTTACATAAGCGTTTTATACTTCTGTAAGAAAGTTACAATATACGAACCTTTATAGTTGTAAAGGAAATCAATTATGCATAACCACAGTATCATTTATCTTATCTGGAGTCAATGAGGAAATCACTTAAATGCAGCTGATTGCAAGGTAGCTAAGAAGACTGCAAGGGTCAACTGAAGTTCTTTGTGATTTTAGTAACGACTTTGCTATGCTTCTGGCTGAAAGCTAAGACCTACACGAACCTGTTCTTTTCCTTCCCGCATTCCCAGATCCAGTGCACTTTTCTTTTGATATTAGGGGTGGCCAACGATCATGCAAAAATATGCTAGAGCACACAGCAAAAATCGCACTAAAATTGCGCACTAAAATTTATCTTTAAACGCGAGCCGGCATGAAAACAAAGCGGACGTAAAATGGCTTGTAAAGCTCTCTCCGGAATAACTAAGAACCTACAGTGGCGAGCCCTGAAATGATTTCAGCTCTATGTTCAGCTACACCCCGTTCCACACAGAAAAGGCGCGCAACATTCATGCCGTCATCCCTGCGAGATGTTTAGGCACTACAAATATTGTAGCGTTATTCAGAAAAACGTTGGTACGCCGGTTTAGTACCTGAAGGTGCATTTTTACTTTGAAAAGAAGACTAACGAGTTATGTAAGCAACCTGACTAATTCTGTAGATGATCGAACAGTAATCTTGGAGAAGAAAGTGACAGATCTATACTCTATCCGGACTTAAAGTATGTACGGATGTCAACATTGCGCACAACTTTTAGAGCCAGCGAAAAAGTGAACCGGGAATGGAAATATTTCGTTACCACATTGGGTAATATTATCGCTTATTGGATATATTCAAGTACTGAATGGGGTGAATAAATATCGTAATTCAAGTTCTAAAACATATAAATATGAGTTTGAACATTTTACTTCCATTATTATCACGTGGTGTTTGTACTGCCCCCATTTAGTTGTGTTCGCACTCGTCCTGCTAGTATTGCACGTGCGCGCTGTGAGTTAATATGGCGGAGCGCTCAGTTCCTTAGCATAGTGCACGGAAGCATAAAAGTGGAAAGCCTCTAAAAAGTGGTGAACAGATTGTTGTATTAAACTTGTTTAAGTTTTCTTTTGACGTTATGACGAAACTAAACTGATGTCTGAAGCAACTGGTGTATCTGTGAACACCGTTTCAAATGTGAGAACCGAAATTAAACAGGAACTGTAAACAATCCCTGAAAAGAAATGGGAAAGGCTATGTAGTGTTTTAGGGTAAGTGGATGTTTGTGTTAAGAGAGCTATTCACTTAAAAGTGCATAGTTTCTTTTCACAGAACCAACCTATTACTACACATAAGTTGCTTTAATGAACAGTGACCAAGATCTTCCAAATTTTAACATAACCACGTTCCACATTTGGCTGAAAAATATCGGGTTTCAGTTTTCAAATATACAAACCAAAATTAACGTGAAAATTGACCGGGAAGATATTGTGCTGCCAGAGATCTCTGAGAGAATTTCGTGTAGAAGGGCTCACAATTTATTACTTAGATGAAACCTAGATGAATGAGGGACATGTCACTTCAAAGGCTTGGTGACTTGGACAGACACAACTGTCAAAGAAAGGTGCATTTTATTTCTGGGCTTTACAGAGGTTTAAAGAAATCCATCTGGCAAAGGTAAGCGCTTCATTTTGTGTATTGGCAGTAATAACGGGTTTCTTGATGGGAGTTATTAAATCAGATTACCTTAACATTTCACTCACAAAATTATATTTCTTAACTTTCCTTTAGCAGTTCCTTGAATTAGTTGATTTAGTATTTTAGTTTATTTAGTAAATATGAGCTCAGTGCTTTTCTAATCCTGCTGCAGTGAAAGATTATAATGGCTGGCGACGAGTCAAATGTGGCGGTGAACGAGTGGGTTGCCCCAGGCGGCAGCGTCTGTAGCGCGCATTTGGGAGGTCATGGCCTCGATTCCCGTAGCTTTCTTTGCTGAGCAATGGATTTTTTCGGTGGCTTCCCGGAGTCGCTAGGCGACTGCTTGGGTATTTTAGTGTTCGAAATGTAAGCGTTGGAGAGAGTTTTAGTGTGCATGACAGGTGCATTGTCCTCCTTTGAATCGAACGAGATCTGGGCCAAATCCCGGACCCTCAGTGGATGTGCATATCTGCAGGGGAGGGTGTTAGTTATTGTTAAATGTATTTGTTATGTACGCTACCCTCTGCTGTCTTCTCCCTTAAATCCTTCTACCCTTAGCATCCACTCACCTGACCCCTCCCTCGCAGGGGGCATGCACACCGAACATTTCAATGGTGCTAAGACAGAATCTTGTCATAGTGTGAGAATATCCTAGGTGGCAGTAAAAAAAATGAGTATACGAGACATTATAGTGTAAAAGTGTATAAAACAATTGGGTTTGTGAGTATGAGTGCACCTTTTTGCATTCCATGTTTGTTATTAGGAAGAATGATGCATAGGTTGCACGGGAACTACAGCTATAGAACATATAAATCCATTAATAATCAGCGGAAATCAATAGCATGAACAGCATACTGGATATTAAGGCGTTGAGAGCTTCAATTCCGAAGTTATAGATAAATTCTGCAGAAAAAAATGAGATAAAGACTTCTTTTTTCGTCACTAAGTACTGCTTTGTACTTTAATCTATTGTTTGTGAATTTTTGGGAATTTTTAAATATTTTTTCGCATGGGTAAAAATTTGCACGAGACGCCACTGCTTGAAATATTTATATTCCCAGTAAAGCATTGGTACGTGGAAACCAAGATCGGAAATATTGTAGAAGCATGTTCGTTCCGAATAAGCAACGACTCCGAAGAAATTTCTCTTATGTACAAGGGATGAAAACCCAAGAACCCCAAACTAATAAGAGATGTTCAAATATTGGTATTCTTCTACTGCATACGGCATGACATGTACCAATCACGGTCACACCACATCTATGCTACTGACATAATACTTTCACTGGAAAAGGTACCGCTTTGAATTAAAAAATTCGATACTAAGATTTCCCTATTGGATATTTTAGCTAGATGTCAGAGAAAACACCTAATAATTCTCATTTTTATCAAAGGATCTTTTATATGTCAGTACAATAACTGGAATGTACATATATCTTCCATTTTTTCAGAATATTCTTTGAATTTCTATTCTCAGTGGTCATCATTTCTCTACGAATGCTTAACAAACGGACACTTAGTACTACCAGAAAAGAAAGCTCACAAAGGTTTACGGCTTCTACAAAATGATTATTTTATAGCATTAGAGATTTACGATATATTCGTTGTGTGTTTACGTTCTACTTTCTTTACAGTGTATATTATCGATACCGAGATTCTACTCCAAATACACATGTTGAGGTCCGTGAATCCTTACAGTAGGAAAGAAAAGTATTACATTCCACCCAAAAATTCGATACAGAGATTTCAGTAGAAGTGTACGTTTTGAGATCCCTTGAACGAAAAAAGGTTGTTAGAAAAAGTCCCTTTCTGTATGCCTGTATACAAGTATATGATTATCTGTATGAACTTATGTATGTGTGTCTTGGTCTACGCGTGTGTGTGTCCGTGAGTCTGTGAGTAGCATTACTGGAAAAAATCGGATGAATACCAAATTTGGTATTTAAGTTCATCTTTCAAGGATGCGATACCAAGATTTACAAGAAAGCACCTCACTTTAGTCTGCGCCTTTTATGGAGCATTCTTCAAAAGTGACAAATGATTTTGATTAAAATACCATATTACCAAATAAAAGTTATACCTTGAATTTTCTTGGAATCACTTCAAATATCCTTTTCGTACCGGATATTTTCGCATCTTACTCATAAAAACTCTTTAAAGCACACAATTTAACTCAAACGCCTTTTTCGGACATATTCCGTGTTAATTCTTTGAATTTTCCAAAGCTTACACTTTTCTCAAATGAGAATTTTTGTTACTTGTTTATATCTTGGTCATGCGAAAAAGAGCAGAATCTCCCAAGATATCACAGAGCGGCCAAGTCTTAAGACATTTAAATATTTTCTAAATCCTAGAGTATTCCCATATTCCCTTTGCACATATAAGAAAATTAATAAGATGGTCATTTCTACAAATGTTTACTTGGATTAAGATGAAGTAGATAGGGGAAATAGTGTTTGTAAGAACAGTTTGTACAAGAGTAGACAAAGTCATGTGAATGTAACACATCCGATTTTTACAACTCTATTTACTTTGGTGCCAAAACTAATAGGAAATTGCAATTATCATAGGTAATCCCACGAGAGGTTACAAAATTATCGACCGATAATCGTGTGAAGCACGAGCAAATATATCTGATAAAATTATAACCACGAATGGATTTTAATAATAATCCTTCATAAATAAAAATTATATAATCAATAATTACTTAATTAATTATATTACTTGTACACGGAATGGTATAGTTTAACTTCCACCTCGGTAGCGTAGATGGCAGCCTGTCTGCCTCACGTTCAAGAGGTCACGAGTTCGAATCTCTGTTAGGGTGAGCTACCTGTGCAAGGTTTTTTTTTTCCCGGTTTTTCCCTTATCCTTAAAGACGAATGTCGTGTAGCTCTAAGCTCTATGAACCCTGGACACATTAGAGCATCATTTCACCCAGCTCATTCACCGTCCGATATGACTTAACGTTGCAGGAGGTAAAATTAAAAAAATAATAAAAAAATTTCGAATATGTTACGAAATACTAAATTTCTGCCAACACTGAGAATCAGAAAATAGTAGACCTCAAAAGTAAGTTAAGTTAAAATCAGAACACAGTAAAGCTTACTTTTTCGTTGATTTATTTTATTTTTCAGTTGAAAATATTACAAATGCATTGGTGAAAAACAGAGTTTTCAAAGTTCAAATCGAAGCAAATTGTGGACTTTCTGTAATGACATTTAAAGTGCAGTCTGACTCTATCTTTCCATACCTAAGCCTACACACGGTCAGTGTGAAATATCAATTAATTTCCATTAATTGACCTAATAGTGGTTAACTATAAAGCCCGGGCCTTAAGTACTTACATGTTGTAAGTCGCCATTAAGGTAGTTGTCTCAGGTGTTTATGAGAACTCCTAAGTGGTTTAACGTTTGCCCGCCTCGGTAGCGTAAATGGTAGTGCGTCTGCCTCATGTCCAAGAGGTCCCGAGTTCGAATCTCGGTTAGGGTGAGTTACCTGGATAAGGTTTTCTCTCGGTTTCCCCTTATTCTGAAAGACGAATGTCGGGTAACTCTAAGCTCCATGGACCCCGGACGCATTCAGCATCATTTCAGCCATTTCATTCATCGTCCGATGTGACTAAATGTTGCAGGACGTTCATTAAAAAAAATGAAGAAGAAGTCTACCGGGAAAAACACGAGTCATTTGGGGAATGTAATGCCATGTCGGTACGTTGGCCATAGTAGCCCAAGGGTTAGAGCGGCTGAACGGCAACCAGAAGATCCGTGGTTCAAATCCCGGCAATGGCATTTAATTTTTCAGTCTGGCTCTATCTTTCCATACTTTAGCCTACAAACGGTCAGTGTGAAAGAACAATTAATTTCTACTAAGAGTTCATCAGCTCTTCGGAATTGAATTAAAAATTAATTGAATATCTTGAACATGGCTTCCTTTGGAAAGTAAGTAAAGCCAGTGGCCTGATTCTTTGATTAGATACAGTAATTTTATGTCAGCTGTAAAAATATTATTATTTTTTATGTTTGCTCTTCTAAATTTATATTTAAAATATTTAAAAAGAAGGCATTATGATTTATTGTAAATGTTTGTGAAGTGAACGAGATTAATTAATGAGCGAAAAAAGGATGTGTGATAGAGTAAGTTGTGAATGGAAAAGAATCACAAATGTTAATTTGATTTAACGATATTTTTAAGACATTTACATAATTTGGTATAATGTATGAATGTTAAATTGTCTAACCCAACTTGAAAGAAATATATTAATAAGAGCAGCTGAGTGGAATTTGACTTATCAATGTAGATCCATATAAAAGCAGTCCTGAAATCTGCAAAATTAATAATTTGTGTGATATGAACTTAAAGCAGACTTATACTGACCTTAATTTGGTGTTCTCAGCAATGCCACAATTACAATGTAGTCTGTTAAACTTGAAATCTTATCAACAATCATATTAGTCTCTATTTTGGCTATGAAACCCGGCAAAAAATCTAGCTGAAATACGCAATTTTCTAAACAGTAATTAAAAACGATAGAGATGCAATTTCTCTGAATAACAGCATGCGATAGAGCGTTAAACTCAGAGAACACATGTTACTTTAATGCACATTCATTTATTTAACAGATTCATGTCAGTTTCCTCGTTAAGTCTTGCAATAGAAAGGTTGGATCAGAATAGAACATTGAGTACCAAAAACCTTCGGATAACAAGGAAACCATAGGTACATAAGAGTATATCCAAAGCTAACCTCAAACTTCCCACGCAAGTAGATAAACACAACAATTAGACACTTTCGTAATACTAAATACCAAAATTAACTAAAAGTAGGTGAAATTAACACGTTAATATTACGCCTTAGAAATAATAAATGGTTTTCTTAAGCTTTCGTGCAGTACAGAGCGGTCTTACTCAACAGGTATAGCTAAACCAGTGACGTCTATCAACCGTCCTCCGTGGTTCCATTTTCGAGTTTCTCCAACTGAGGACAACAAGGGACCACTGTTATTTTCGAACGCATCCTTCTAGGAAGGGTTTTAAGTAATTAAACTAATTTAAGTAGTAAACATTTCGTCAAATTTTAATGTTGTACTATCTCGGTGCGGAGTTTTAGGTGTGTTGGACTTGCCCTCACGGTAGTTCCCTAGTAAGAAATGCTTTTAACGACACACTCTTAGTTAATGTTTTCGTTTACTCATTTGGTGAATAACTGAACTTCAATGTGATACATTACTGTCTTTAATCGCACTCCCAAGTCTTGGCAGCAATTGAGAGTGCGAGTCATTGACTACCTAATGAGTGGAATGAATGCGCTCGTTCTCGCTTATTTTAAACTAAAATGCATATAATTGCTATAATCATATTTGATCCCATGTGTTGATTATGTGTAAATGTATTAGTTATATAATATGAAGAAATTATGTACAGTAACTATTGTTAGTGTGAGTGATGTGGGACCTTCCGATATCGCTCTGCACTGATTTATTATATAAAATTTCTCCTGTTATTCTTAGAGCACTTGTTACACATATTTCTTATTTCTGGTCATAATTAGTCATATATGTGATGATCCCCATGAAATTCCCATTAAACATTCTCTGTATTGCTGATTTACCTAATTGCTCTTACCTGATCATTCTGCTTATCAGTGACCGTCTTCTGCTAGGAGAATAGAGGGTGACTTCGGTGACTGGAGCGTTGCCAACAGTGAAAACCTGCATTCGTTTATGATTAACACTGCCCACTGTGACACTGCCTCACCAACCTAGCGATACTGTAATGCTTAAAGCAACTGGCCAGACTATAGTGGGTAAAGGGGCCCCAAGAGACTCCAAATGGGATGAAGGGAGAGAACCTTAACATTTTAAATGGTGCTATATTATTGGAATATTCTGATATAAAGTCGCCAATTGAATTTAGTGATCTGTATAAAAATCCTAATCAAAATTCCGTACATTTTTATCCTGCCCAGTAATGGTGATAATAACAATATTAATAAATAAAACAAGTGTAACAGGGAATATAATATGGGTTGACAATATTTCGCTCTCTTGGCGTATTTCAAAACTCTACAGCAGGCAGCACTTACCATAACAAACGAAGCCATTGATATTCGTGATTACTTTGTCACCTTTGCAACCATATTAATATAAATTGAGGCGAGTTTGTTTTACTGTAACATAATTTTATAACTTTATTTCTGTGAACTAGAATTTACCTTAGAGGATCTTCGAGGGTTTCAATTTGTAAATGCCAAAATTTCTGTGCGAGGATGAAGCACTTCATAACTTCCTGACTTTGTAGAAAATAATTTACATCCTTCTGCCTGGATTTCGAACCATCAGATGCAACTGGAGATGAGGATTCCTCGGCGTAATATTGGGCTGCAGAATGAGAATCCCATTATATGCCCACATGTTAGCACTTCCACAGATATGAATTTGGAAGACGTCCTGCCGATGTACGAAGAGTCAGCTGAATACCCCGGGCTGTTAAAATTGGAGGAGGATAAAACGCTTGAGGACGAGCAGGTGTTGAATACTAGTGTTTGAACAATTCCAGGAATGAGTCATGGGATGCCGGTGATAACAAAATACAGTCCCAGGACGATGTTGATGGTGCTGAGAGGTGCCTGGAAACAGAAAATCATATATTTCTCAAGGTTTTTCTGGCTGCAAGTCCTGATGCTGACGGATATAAGTGCAGAGAGGAAGGCTCTGACTACAACAGGTTGTGATTCACCCAGAAACATAGTGTGTGCTCAATGGTGATGGCAATTCTGCAGCTTGAAATCGGAAAATTACAGGATTCTGCTTGTGTGTGAATAAAATTGTTTATTGCTATGAAGACTGTTCTGATTACGTATTTCCGCTTCTATTAGTGACTTACATCCGCTTGCGTAAATACTGTCACCCAATTAGCGGAAAACACAACCAACGACAGCTGTGTAAGGGGCCAGAGGCTGCCAAGCCACACCCACCCATCAGTCTCTGTCACTAACTGAGGGGATGATTAGGGAAATGTCACTTGTAGCTGGCCGCCTCTTCACCCCTTCCACTGCCATCTGGAACCTTCGCGGTGATTCACGTAAACTAGAGGCTTCGAGAAAAACGGCGATATTCCTATAAAAAGGTCTGCAGTGAGTGAATTGAGCCGGTCAGTCTGTTCTTGGCGAGCAGCGTAAGAGTGCAGTGCTAGTGTACGGGCGAGAAGACTGTGTACGTGCATCGGAGGATTGCACGTAATTGCGGGAGCAAAGTGGAATTGTAACGGACGAACTGGTGAATCGTAATTGTGTGCATTACGTAATTCTGTGTAATTGGCAAGTGTTTAACCGTAAGTCGGTGGAAATAAAGAACATTTTTGAGTGGTGCAATTGGACCTTTCATTTCGCGAACCCACAAAATAACACTGACAACTTCACCGAACATTACAACCATGGACGTGGCATTGGAAATTTTTTTCGAGAAGATGATGGAAATGAAGGCCGAATTAACAGAGAAGACGGAAGCGGCAAATAAGAGCCTGGCCGCGAAGCTGAAGACTACAAATAACAACCTGGCCGCGGAACTGACACAAACGAAGACGGCCAACGACAACATCACCAAGAAAATGGAAGAAAAAAAGACCAAATTGACCACAGATATGAGGGCAGCGAACGACAGTCTGGCCACGTAAATGAAGGAGGCGAACGAGGACCTCGGTGCCAAATTTGAGGAACAGTTGGCCGGCGTGAGGGATGAGGTCGCGAAGCTGGGCAAGCGGATGGGTCAAGTAGACGACCGCCTTAATGGTTTAGAGGAAAAGGCCGACAATAACGCCAAGACCCTGAACGCCGTGGTGGAAGACGTCGAAGACCTTGCGAACCGCGTAAACAACCTGGAGGGAAAGGCCGACAGCAGCGTCCAGTCCCTGAACGCCATGGTGGAGGACGTCGTCGGCAGGAGGTTGAAGGATTTGAAGGCCGACGCACCGGGACGCAACACAACATCGGCGCGCGTCAAACCTCCGAAATATGACGGCGCGTCAAAGTTTGAGGTTTTCCGCCGCCAAATTGTTGCAGTGGCCAAGCACAACAAATGGTCCCCAGAGGAGGAGACCACACAGTTAATAGACAGCCTCCAGGGACGGGCCGCGGAAGTCCTAAACGCGGTGCAGACAACGGCGGCGCCCAAGGACATTGGGAGGCCCTGGAGAATCGTTTCGGAAACCACCGCTTAGCCGCAGCGTACCGCAGCCAGCTAAAGGCAAGGTCACAGCAGCCGGGGCAGACGCTGCAGGAGTTCGCCTTGGCAGTTGAACAACTGGCAAGCAAAGCCCTAGTCGACCTCCCACCAGAGTTCATGTCCCGGGAAGCTGCCTACACCTTCGTTGACGGGGTACGGGACACGGAGATTCCTCAGCACCTAATGCTCGGCGATTATAAAACAATCCACGAGGCGCTAACGGCAGCATTAAGGATGGAGGCGGCCAAAGTAACAGCTATCCCGACGGCGAGGAATGTCCGCTACACCGGAGACAGAAGACCAGCCGATGGACGCCGGCGAACACCTAGTGGCCTGTGTTGGGGGTGTGGACAGCCCGGACACCTGCAGAGAGACTGCCCACACCAGGAAGAGCAGCCGGAAAACGAGTAAGGGCCGTCTTGTAGAGGGGCACGTCGGCGCCATCACCACCATCCCCTCGATTGACACTGCGTGTCGTCAGCCGGCGTATGGATGACAGCCTCATCGCCGACGGTTGGGTAAGAGGAAAGCCATGCCGCGTGCTGGTGGACACCGGGGCGGCCGTGACTATCATCAGACCTGACGTAGCGAAGGGTTTGCCGACAAGGAAGCCGAGCCGACTATACCAGCTTGTCACGGCATCGGGCGACACCTTGCCTGTGGAGAAGGAGGCCCTGCTGAAGCTGACCTTGGGAAGGAGCACCGTACGTCTGTGGGTGTTCGTCGCGAAAGTGGCTGTGGAAGTGATGCTGGGATTGGATGCCCTCAGGAGCCATGAGGCGACGGTCGACGTCGGCAAGAACGTCCTGCAGCTCAACGGAGAAGAGGTTATACTGCGTCTAACAGAAGAGCGCCTTGAAATTAGCAGTGTCGTCTTGGACGAAGACGTGGTTGTCCCCGCGAGGAGCGAGGTGGTGGTGACGGTGCGACAGGAAGGCCAGAGAACCAGGAACATGATGCTGGACCAGAAGACGCCTGTGCACGGACTATGTGTAGCCAGGGCACTGCGGCCGTGCCGAGAGGAGGTGCCAGTGAGACTGCTAAATCCAACGGACACCGATCACGACGTTCAGGCCGGGACGGAGTTGGGAACGTGCGAGCCCGTGGTAAGCGTAGCAGCAATCGACAAGAGGCAGGAGCCGGTGCCGACGCAGCACCTGGGGCCCCGGCTAGAGGCTTACTAATTAGGGCGGCCGACCACCTGACCGCAGAGCAGTTGGGTAAATTTCGACAACTGCTAAGACTATTCCAGCGCGTTTTCAGCCAAGCGGATAGTGACTATGGCCGCACGGACAAAGTGCGTCACCGCATCGACACCGGGGACGCCCGGCCTATTCGGCAACCACATAGACGCGTTCCGCTGGCGAAGCAAGGGGCAGTACGAGACATGCTGGAGGACATGAGACCCAGGAGAGTGATTGAAGAGTAGGACAGCCCTTGTTGTTCCCCTGTAGTCTTGGTGACGAAGAAGAACGGCGAGCTGCGCTAATGGTTAGACTACAGAAAACTGAACGCTGTCACCCGGAAGGACTGTTTCCCCTTACCCCGGATTGACGACACCCTGGACACGCTAGCTGTTGCACAGTGGTTCTCGATCCTGGACGTGAAGTCGTGCTACTGGCAGGTAGCTCTAGACCCAAGAGACAAGGAGAAGACCGCATTCTCGACAGGCCAAGGGCTCTGGCAGTTCACGGTGATGCCCTTTGGGTTATGAGGTGGGAGCAGTGTCACACAATTAGCGGAAAGCACAACCAACGACAGCTTAGTAAGGGGCCAGAGGCAGCCAAGCCACACCCACCCATCAGTCTCTGTCACTAACTGAGGGGATGAGACAAGGAGAAGACCGCATTCTCGACAGGCCAAGGGCTCTGGCAGTTCACGGTGATGCCCTTTGGGTTATGAGGTGGGAGCAGTGTCACACAATTAGCGGAAAGCACAACCAACGACAGCTTAGTAAGGGGCCAGAGGCAGCCAAGGCACACCCACCCATCAGTCTCTGTCACTAACTGAGGGGATGATTAGGGAAATGTCACTCGTCGGTGGCCGCCTCTTCCCCCCCTTCCACTGCCATCTGGAACCTTCGCGGTGATTCACGGACACTAGAGGTTTCGAGAAAAACGGCGATATTCCTATAAAAAGGGCTGCAGTGAGTGAATTGAGTCAGTCAGTCAGTTCTTGGCGAGCAGCGTAAGAGTGCAGTGCTAGTGTACGTACGAGCAGACTGTGTACGTGCATCGGAGGATTGTACGTAATTGCGAGAGCAAAATGGAACTGTAACGGACGAATTGGTGAATCGTAATTGTGTGCATTACGAAATTCTGTGTAATTGGCAAGTGTTTAGCTGTAAGTCGGTGGAAATAAAGAACATTTTTGAGTGGTGCAATTGGACTTTTCATTTCACGAACCCACAAAGTCACAATACTGACCAAGGATTAGTATATTTTCTTTTAACAAATGCACACGCGAAAATAATTTAAAAAATAAATACAATTGTACAATCTTCCATCTGATGTGTTTTAAAATGAAATTGATAATAACAAAGAATTCCATAAGCTATATCACAGTTTTTCTCTGCAGTTCATAGCCCACTGTATAAAAACTAACTTAAATCGATAGCGAAAGTATTTGATGCCTTAAAAATTGAATTTATTATATTTACAATACTTTATCTAAAATCGTTTACTTTTATATATATATATTAAAAACTATATAAATAGTGTACGTTTTCCTACTTTATACAAATACAAATGAACCTTTAGAGAAATGACTTTATTACACAATTTCTTGTAGAACAAGGGGAATAGAAGAAATCGAATTGACAGTCAAATGTTTGAAAGCTAATTTGTATATGCAGGTCTAGTAATTTCGTACTCCCTTCATGTTATTGGGAGAAACAATTAACACGACAGCACATTAAAACTGAAATGCTGCAAACGTCAAGCGAATAAAAATGAATATCTCTGAAATGCTTGTGCCACAGAAAAATATAACTGTATACAAACTATTCTTACAAAGACTTAAGTTATACTTTGTGTTAGAAAAACTAAACAGTTACATAATTAATTTTATTTCACGTCTTCTTATAGGTACAAAGGCAAAATACTAAAAGATTCGCTACTTATTTAAAGGTTAGTCAGTACATTCTTCTTGCGTGTTAAACTCCATACTTTATCTATGTCATTGGGGAGGGGGGGGGAACTAACGTGTCAGTCCTGTGTTCATCGTTCCAAATAGTAAATGAGATGTACTTATGTTAGCGATCACAGGGTAGTTGTATAATAATTCCGAGCATTTAAGGTGTGAGTGAATGAGTGAGATTGTGGGATTTAAGGGTTTATCGAGCACTCCGTCATATGGTTTAAGCATAAAATTTTTCGACGAAGAATAACAAAACCTTATGTGGATAAAAATTAAACCTAACCTAACCAACCGTGAATCAGAACTCTGAGCTTGGATAAATGACCAATCCTAAGCAACATAAACGAATGTTGGTGACATGAGCTTATATGAAAAACTAAACCAAAACTAATCTCTCATGAGTCGAAAACCTAAGCATGTATAAATTACTCAACCATAGCATTGATGAGGAAGTAAAACAAGAGAAGCAAGCGTGCTGTATTGTGCTTTCAGATGTTGGCCATACTCCCGGGAGTTGGCAGTACTGCGGAATCATGTACACACAATCAGCATATTAAGAAAAAGCTTGTATGAAAATGACAAAAAAGCTTTCTCAAACACGTATTCTCGTTTTCTTTCTCATTGCTTGCCCGCTAAACAAAATTGTGTACAATGCTTCGGTGAGAAGTACTTTACAGAACACTTTCAGTAAATTCAGGATATACACTTTATTTGTCAAGTAATCGCTTTAAACACTGTAAAAGTAATTTTAAAAATTTGAAGTTTAGTGATATAATGTTATGAAGCACCACAGAGCTACAGACAGGCGATACATGAAGATGATATTACTCAGGTGCGGGCTCAGATGGATAAAAGTTAACAAAACGCGTCAGATTTAAAACAAGTAGGAGAACTTCAAGCCTTATAAGCAGGCCTCTGAGCACTATCAAGGTTTTTTCACGCCCAATATAATACGTGTGTGAATAGTTAAAGAACGTCCATAAATAAATAAACAAACAAGTGCTGACCGTTTACTAGCTTTAGAAAATTATTATTTTTTATTTGTTCAAAAGAGTTATTGCAAATCAAATAATTACAACAGTAAAAGAAGACTATTACCGAGGTAAGGTTGTCAACCACAATATACAGCAGTCCTAGAGGATTGCTTAAAACTACTAATACAAAGGTATTGTAGTGTACTAGTACTGTATATGTACTTATGCAACAATATTGTAATTCACAGAATACACTAGTTTTAGACGATTATTTTATATCTAGTGATACAAACGTATTTTAAATAAAAATATACACTATTCCAAGAGATTTACACTTTATTTATCTATACAACAATATTCTGAACCAGGACATACTCTAGTATTGTAAAATTAATCATACTGACATTTTGTGAATAATAATATTCTGTAGTTACCGAGGATTATTGTATACGACACTGAACCGCAATATACTTATATACAGTCCGAAAGATTACTACATATTGTCACTTTCTGGGTTCGTTAAATTAAAAGTATAATTTGCAGAAATTCAAAGCGCTCTTTCTTTCTGTAGAAAGGCACTTGTACAACTCTGGTATCAGCAGAATGACGTAGCGCACATGAACGCAATCTTCCAGGCCGTCTCTACAATTCTCACTAGCAACGATATTCACTCACTCCTCAGTTGTCCGTGTCCCATATTTATACACGAGCTGCCGGGTTCTCTAAAATTACAGAACAAACATGATCTTTCACGGTGGCGAGGGAAAGAAAAATATTGTCCAGACATAGCTCCGTCTCCCCCTCTCCGCATCTCCCTGAGATAGTGCCAACCAGTTACACACGTGGGCGTGGCTTGGATGCTATCTGTCTTTACCTTCCTGCCCGCTGGCTTGACGTTACTTCGATGATCGGGTGACACTGCTCCCTCCTCAAGGCTACTCGTCCCAAACAGCACAATCGTAGTGGGCCAGACGATCCAAGTGTACCACAATCTTTCCTTGGGCACCTTCTGGATGCCGTAGACCACGTCGTTAATCCTCTTTACAACCCAGTACGGTCCTTGCTACGGTTGTTGAAGTTTCGGGCAGCGTCCCTTGGTACGGGTAGGGCGGTACAACCAGACCAGGTCACCTTGCTGGAATCCTTGCCTTTTATCTTGCCTGTCGTACTAGGTCCGCATGTGGTCGCTCGCCATCTGGATGTTCTGACGAGCCATCTCATGCATGTCGTGGAGATAGTCTACGAGGTTCTCCACATACTCGGTTTCTGGCTGTTTCCCTTCCGGGAGGTTCCCTAAAGCCAGGTCACACGGCAGTTGTAGCACCCATTACACATTACACTAGAAGCAGGCACACCTCAAGGAAGCGCTATCTCTGGACTACTATATATCATTTACACATCAGACACTGCACAGCCAATCCACCCACAATAGAACTAGCTCAATACGCCGACGACACTGCATATCTGAGCAGCGCTCCGAAGCTGATGAACGCAAAACCAAGAATAGAGAAATGCGCGTAAAACTCAAGCCATCATTTTCCGCAGGAAAACAAAGCGTAACTACCAAGAATCGACGATAGCCTACCAAGGACACAAAATACCTAAACAGACCACCGTAAAATACCTTGGAATAAAGCTTTATAAAAAACTAAGCACAGAACCACAGTTCCAGCAAAAGATGAAAGAAGCAAAAACAGCAATCTCCACCCTACACTACTTATCAATAATAGGCAAAATAGGACTCTCGGCCCCGATCCTCAACCAAAAGTATAAGACAATAGTAAGACCATACTTCACCTACGCCGCTATCGTCACCTTCCCAATAACGACAACATATACCAGGCTTCTACAGATGGAGAGAAAGTGCTTAAGAATAGCCAACAAACTCGTACCCTGGCACAGAAACGAAGAAGTGTATGACATCTGTAAGGCAACCCCACTTGAACAACACCTACAAGACCGGATGTACAAGTACATCGTGAACGCGTCCGAGAGACCGTACAGGAGGCAGCTGATTGCAGCAGCAGGGAATTACAAGAAGACGGAGACCAAGTCCCCACCAATCGTCACCCTGATACAACACCACGCCAGGATAAAGGAAGCCGAGGAAGACGAGATCCAAGAACATCTCCGAATACTTCTAGCTTGAAAAATGACGATTGTGTACATACCATAACTGTACAAATACCACAAAGATTGTTAATTTAAAAAAAATGTATTAAAATAAAAAATAAATAAAAAATAAATATAAAAATTACAAAAAAATACTACTATAAACAAAACGAAATAATACATATGAAATATATGCATAAGATAATAAATAATTAAAAAATAATAATAAATATATAATAAAATAAAGAAAAGACTATATTAAAGAAAAAATTATATGATATTAAATAAATAAAATATAAATATGACAAATACTAACAGTATTGCAATTAGCCAATAACGACATGTGACAAATGGCTAACACATGCATACGTAACCTAATAAAGCAAAAAAAAAAAAAAAAAAAAAAAAGAAAGAAGGAAAGAAAGAAAGAAAGAAAAAGCCATCCTCCCTCAACTCCAAATAAAGTCAAGGCTGAAGAGGGTACAACCCTGAAGCAGCCATAGGGCGAAATAAGCCAGGGTGAAATAAACCCACGGGCGAAATAAGCCCTAAAATCCCCCTGTAGTAGTAGTAGTTGTAGTTCTCCACCGAACATTAAGCCTGCTAGCGCTATCCCAGTGGTGGCGTGTGTTGATGAGCGGTAGGCCAGCAGGAACAATGGAATCTTGACGTCCCAGTTTCGCTGATGGCTGGCCACGACCTTCCTCAGATGTTCTTAGGGTTTCGATATACCTCTCGACCATGCCGCCCGACTGCAGGTGTAGTGGTGTTGTGCCGCTCTTGTTCACCCCAAGTCTTTCCAGTGCCTCCTTCATCATGTTAGACTCAAAATTGGTGCCCTGATCATTGTGCAGCTTTATTGGCTCTACAAAACGGCAGAACAGTTGCTCCACGAGGCAATCTGTAATTATCTTCACCTCCTGGTTCGGGATGGCATACACCTCCTATGGTGTTCAGAGGTGAAGTCGTACTCCTGTAGTCTTTGGACACAACGGGCTGTTTGGCCTTCCAGGTTCCTAAAGCTGAGTAGCCAAGTTAGGGCGCAATGATCAGTCTTCAGTTGGAATGGCTGACTATACAGGTACTTGTGAATGTACTCCAAGGTGTTTACCACCGCGTGTACCTCTCCCCGGGTGACGCAGTAGTTTTTCTCTGCCTTGGACAGCGTCTTGCTGAAATAAGCTATCACCCGCTCGTGGCCGTCCTTGACTTGGAATAGGACACCTCCATGCAATGGTCGCTAGCGTTAGTGTCCACAATGAAGGCGCCACCTGGTTGTGGGAATCCCAAAGTAGGAGCGCTGCAAACAGTCTTCTTCAGGTGTTGGAAAGCTCCTTCTGCGTCCTCCGTCCACACATAAGGCCGGTGTTCCTCTGTCAGACGGGTGTGGGGCTTGGTGATGTTGGAGAACCTCTGTAATGCACAGCCCCTGGAAACTGCGCAATTCCTGCTTATCCTTTGGGTGAGGCCAATCTCTCACGGCCTGCCTTCCCCACGTCTGTGGCCAATCCGGTTGGTGAGGTTATGTGACCCAAGTAGTTGACTTCCTTGCGGATGAGCTCGCACTTCTTCGCGTTTAGTTTCAGGTTGGTCGCCTGTAGTCTCTGTAACACCTTGCTGAGGTTGTCGAGATGGTCCTCGAAGGTCTTGCCGACGATGATGTTGTCTAGGTATAGTAGGCAGGCGTCATAAGTTAATTCTCTCATCACTGACTCCATTAGGCTTTGGATGGTAGGTGGTGCATTGCAGAGACCAAAGGGCATAACGGTGAATTGCAAAAGCTCTTGGAGGATCGAGAATGCGGTGTTCTCCTTGTCTCTCGGATCTAGAGCCACCTGCCAGTAACCCGAATTTAGGTCCAGGGTCGAGAACCACTGTGCACCAGCAAGCGTGTCCAGGGTTTCCTCATTCCGGAGTAAGGGGAAGGAGTCTTTCCTGGTGACAGCGTTCAGCTTTCTGTAGTCAACGCAGAAGAGTAGCTCCCCGTTCTTCTTCGTCACCAAGACTACAGGGGAACACCAAGGGCTGTCAGACTCCTCAATCACTTACCTGGATCTCATATCCTCTAGCATATCCCGTACCACCGCTTGTTTTGCCATTGGAACGCGTCTAGGTGGTTGCCAAATAGGCCGGGCGTCTCTGGTGTCAGTGCGGTGGAACACGCTGTCCGTGTGGCCGTTGTCACTGTCGCCTTGGCTGAAAATGCGCTGGTATCCTCTCAGCAGTTGTCGCACATTCTGTAGCTGTTCTGCGGTCAGGTGGTTGGCGGCCCTCTCCATTAAGGCTCCCAGCCTGGGACCCAGGTGTTGTGTCCTGCTCCTGGGTCTGGTCGATTGACGTTATGCTGACCACGGGCTAGCACGTCCCAAAATCCGTCCCAGCCTGGATGTTGTTATCAGTATCCGTTAGATTGAGCAGCCCCACTGGCACCTCCTCTCGGCACGGCAACAATGTCCTGGCTACACAGAGTCCGTGCACAGGCGTCCTCTAGTCCAGCATCATGTTCTTGGCCCACTGGCCTTCCAGTCGCGCCGTCAGCACCACCTCGCTTCTTGCTGAAACAACCACGTCCTCCCTCAGGACCACCCTGCAGATTTTAAGGCGCTCTTCGGGTTACTGGAGTGTCACCTCTTCTCCATTGAACCGCAGGACCTTTCTGCCGACGTCGACCGTTGTCTCGTTTCTCCTGAGGGTATCCAGTCCCAGTATCACCTCCTCAGCCCCCTTTACGACAAACACCCACAGACGGACGACATTCCGCCCCAAGGTCAACTGCAGCAGGGCCATTTCTAACGCTTTGGTTACATCATCATATAAACTAAGGACGGCTGCGGTATATGCATCGGAAGAACTGCCTAAGGGTACATACATAGATTTAGCTAACGTTAACGCCCGAGGTTCTACTCCCATTAGTCCTGGACCCGTAGAACCAATGACCCGGGCCTCCTTCAACCAGGGAGTTACCGAGCTGTCCCAAAAGGGCACCCGGCGCCTCCGAGGGGCTTTCCATAGGGCAAGACCTAGAGACAAACAAGGGGGGCCCCCACATCTGGTTCTGTGGAACATAGATTCAGTTGTGGAGTACATTATAGTAATATGGATTTAATCATTTACGTAATACTCACTATGTTCTATTATACATCCTCTGCATATTATAGACTGCCACACTAAGTTAATACTATTTTATAAGCCGTACGTAACAATTCATTTCAAACACATACTTTGCACTATATAATAATTGCAAATTTCTAAACCGCACACAAGTTAAGATAAAGAGTCAATTTACCTCTGTTAGACTTCAATCACTCACCTCGTCTCTTTCCCCCTTAATGGATAAAAGTCTGTTTTCCAGTCATTTGACTCTCGCTTTTTTAAATATTATTCTTAACAGCGCACATTACCTTATCTACTTCATGTTGATCGAAACAAACATTTATTGAAATTGTCTTTCTGCTGAGATTTTGCGTATGCAAGGGGAATATAACTGTACAGGAGGCTTTAAACGACAGTCAAATCTTTTAGGAGCTGATCGCTATGTGATTGTTTTTAAAATGCCGTTCTCATTGCATAGCGAAGAAATAAAATAACCAATGACATTCCTCTTTGAGAGAGGTATAAAATTAAAAATTCAAACAAATAACTACGAATATTTGAAAAACGTTCAATGCAAAATAATGTATTCACATAAATGTGCATCTTAGTGAGATTGATATTTTTTGTGGAGTAAGATTTTGTCTATGTGTTGTTCTCTACCACTTATACAAATATGTTTCAGAATGAACAGAATTTCTGAGGACACCCGAAAATTCAACATTTGGTATAAAGGTCAAGTTAAGTCGACAGAGCACAGCAGATATGTGTGCGTCCCAAGCTCCAGGGTGAGGTTTCGGCAGGCGTATAACTGTGCAGTTAAGCCAAAAATTCATAAAACAGGGAAAGGCATGAGACCTATCACTAGAAGTATAAATGCCCCCACATATAATTTGGCCAAATGGTTGCTAAATAAATTTAATTGTTTCCCAAAATTTGAAAGTGCAAATTTAAATAGCTCTTTAGACTTAGTAGGAAAATTCAAAATATAAATTTGGACAAAAATGACAGACTGGTTTCATTTGATGTCACATCTTTATTTCCAAGCATACCAACAGAAAAATTACAGACTATATTAAAAAAGTGGGTAACTACAATAGAAATGGAAGCAATAGAAGCAGAAGAATACATTTCTCTAACAAAAATATACATTGAACAAAACTTCTTCAGCTTTAATGGAAAACACTACAAGCAGAAATCAGGGTTATCAATGGGCAATCCACTTTCACCTTTTTTGGCTAACTTATTTATGAGTGTATTTGAAACACAAATCATAAAGTCCTTCCCATTGATCTTGATAGTTTGGTATAGATATGTTGATGATATCTTTGCAATTGTACCGAATATACATTTAGAAGATGCATTAAAATGACTCCATCTGCAAGAAAGGACTATAAAATTCACTATAGAAAAGGAAACCAATGGACTACTCTCTTTCTTGGATCTAAATATCATCAGGAATGACACAAAAATAAAATTTGGAATTTACAGGAAACCAACACATTCAGAAAATTACATAAGAAATAATAGCCACAACCCAATTACACATAAACATGCAATAACAAACAGCCTTACACACAGACTAGTTAATATACCCATGGTAAAAGAAGAATATTTCAAAGAACAAAAAACAATACTACACATAGCAGAAGAAAATGGATACAACAAATCTTTGGTGTTGAAGAAAATTAGAAAAGCTAAACTAAATAAAACCATTAAGGAAGCAACCACATTTACAAAAAAAAAGAAAAAAAAGAAAGCAAACAGCATATTCAGTTGATCCACATATCACCCAAAAACATTTAATAAATTTAAACAGATTTTCAAGGAACAAAATATCACCTTGGCACCTACTAATAGACACTCAATTTTAAAATTGTTAAATTCAAAAACAAAAGAAGAAATCCCATCAGTTAACATATCCGGAATATACCAGATAAGTTGTAAGAATTGTGAAAAATGCTACATAGGTCATACTAAAAGAAATCTAAAAACCAGAGTCAAAGAGCACTTTAGAAACATCAGATTGAAACAAGAAGATAAGTCAGCAGTAGCATTTCACTTTTGGAATGAAAACCATGACATTGATCCAAAACCAAAATTATTAAAAGGAGTGATAAACCAAAATAAATTGACAACTTGGGAGAACATATTCATATGGAACAATAAGGATCGCGTCATGGACTTTGAAATCCCACCAGTAGATAATTTGACAAAGAAGTTCATAGTTCCACCACCAGAGAGAGAGCAGACAACAACAGATGCCAGTTGGAAAGAGATTGAAAATGGAGGTGAATGCCTTTGAAACTAGTCTCTCATAAATATAAACAAGTAAGTGACGAGTATTAATAAACCAACTACAAATAGTTTCTGAGATTAATTTTGACGTCAGTGTTACTAAATTCCTCCCAACACATATAACAATTTATTCATCCCTGGAGATCACATACATGATATAGGACACGTCAAATTGTGTAAGTTACATAACTAGATAAATAAAATTATTTACAAAGTTAAAGAAATATCAAAATATTTACAATGTTAATGAAAATCAAGATGATGCATTTACAATAAAAGATATTACAATATTGCAAAGAAAAATATTTCTTGAAGTGAACTTGGAGTCAAGAGCTGTATGCAATATATCCAGATGTACAGTGATTATGTATATGTATTTGAGGCCTCTAAATATTCCTCTACACTGTAAAAGCAATGTTCTTGCAATAGAGGTACTACACTGTGTTGAAACTTCTTGGGACGCCTAATTGCTTTCAATGTTTGTGACAGACTGTTATATAGCTTAGTAGAGTTATATAATGTGCTGTGTTATGGCTTATGCTGCTTAACTGCTGATTATTTCTTGTGTCACATTTATGCTTATCTTTGTTTAATTGAAATGATATGACATTTTTCGGAGTGTGTATTAAGATTTCTAAAATATAAACACAAGTAACCGGTAATATCTTTAATGATGTGAACAATGCTTTACAGTATGAGTATGATTTCTTATATGTGATGATTCTAATTGCACTTTTATGCATTTTGAAGATAGCAACAGAGCTTTTACCCCAGATTATGATTCCATATCTCATAAGGCTGTGAAGATATGCAAAGTACAGGCTTCTCAATGACATTTGACTTACCCTCTCCCTTATTATTTTGAGGGCAAAACATATTTGACTCAACTTCGAGGTCAGGTTCTCAATATGCGTGCTCCATAGCAGATATTCATCAATCCATACTGCTAAGAATTTAATATTGTTTGTGTAGGTAATAGTTTTATTTTGAAGTGCGGTTGGTATGAATTTGTATTCCTTTGATGTCTAAAAGATATAGCTTGAGTTTTTTCTTTGTTAATTACTAGCTTATTTTTGAGAAACCAACACTGTAATTGCTTCACTGATACCCAAATAATACTGGCTACTTGTATTTAGTCCCCGCTGAAAGAAAAATTAGTGTCATCCACAAAAAGACTTATTTGCCAGTTTTTAACTAGACTGGGTAAATCATTTATATAAAGTAAAAATAATAGGGGTCCAAGTACAGAACCTTGAGGAACACACACATTGAGGCATTCTACAGTAGAATTATGAGCCTCATAAGCATTTGTATGTTCGTTTCGACTGACTATTTCAACAAATTGTGTTTGATTGCTGAGGTAGGAATGGAACTAATCTCTTGCAATTCCCCTGATACCATAGCATTCCAGTTTTTGAATAAGTATTTTATGATCTACCAAGTCGAAGGCCCTAAATAAATCTAGGAACAGACCAATATTATGCTCTCTTTTATCTATTGTTTTGTAAACTCGATTTAAAAAAGCATGAATTGCTGTCTCTGTTGATTTCTCCTTTATAAATCCTCCCAGTCCTCCCTGTATTTTTGGCTAAGCATTTGTAACTCTGTGAAAGTTTTTCCAAGTTTGTGACAAAATTTCACACACATACTTTCTTCAAGCACCTTCATTGTTACTTTGTCACGAATCTGATGAGCAGGCTGTACATATACTTGCTGTAGTGGCTGTAGTTCACTTGCTTATTGTCCGAGTGAAACACAGCAAACGGCAGCTTATTGTCTAAATGTGCCTCTAGATGCACCCAGTAGCTGCAGCACGCTCTCTCTTCTGGTTGACGTGCTATTTCAAAAGTTTGGTCTCGTTTTGAACACATTTGTATATAATTTTTTATACATATACACCAAATAGAAGCTTCTTAATATTTTTACTCAGGTATCTCAAAATGTGTGTGGTAACATCTAGATATATAATCTTTTTGGTGGAATACAAAGTAGGTTCTAAAGAAAGTAAAAAAAAGTTCAGTAGGAATGGTGCTAGATGGTATTTGAAACTGCTACGTCTCCGACATGAAACACAGATGCCACCACTTCAGTCTTTAGTTATTACAATGCTTGAACAATAAAGAAGCTGCAGGGTTTTATCAGTGGGTCAGGGTTTCATTAAGTAGATGTAATTGTGCTGAAGGTATGAGCATCCTTTGGAATCATTGGTGGAGCTAGCCATCAGTGATATTAACTGAACATTTACTCATGAAGCTCCCACTTGGGCTTTTCGCTACAGTGATGATTCAGTTCTGAGGACTATATCTGACAAGTTCATGCGACAGTCTAATGAAGAGATAGCAGCCACAGCTGTGAGAGGTAACACTGGGGTGCATATAGAGAAGCTGGCAGGAGGTGAGTGTTTAGCTTACTCTGTTCATAATTATGAAATAACAGTCACAGCTCTGAGAGATCATATTGGGGTTTACACAAGGTGTTAGGTGTATCAGTGCACAAACTTCAATAGCAACTCCCTGACATTCAGCTGTCCTGTACCATTGTTTTCTAAAGTGCATGGTTGCATAAATAAGGAATAAAATTAATCAAAAATTTAATTACAAATATGTCACCATAACTTAACCATTTACTTTTGCAATTAGAATAATTAGATAGAGCTCGAAAAGATGGGTTATCTGTTTCTTCATGATATGTTGCTAAAATGATTAGTTTAATCACAAAACAATATGAAAGGAGTAGATTCCTCTGTGTCTATTGCAATAAAGTTGCAGGCTTATGCTAGGCAAATCTACAACATTGGCGTGTGTGAAGTGGAAGGAACATCAGGAATGTAAACAGTAAAATTACCTGCTATGGCACCTGGCACAACAGTGGATTCTGTCAGTGCTTCAGATGCATTAAATGCATTCAGAAATATGGCAGTCTTTACAAATCGAGAGAATGCTTCTTGTTTATGGCAAAGTTGAGCTCCCTGGACTCTCATGAAGGCCAACACTTTGACTGTTTCCCAATAACAGAATTCCAAACCTAGGAGCCATAGTAAAGAGTCAGCCATCATGTTCATGTTGTAGCTATTGACCATTAATAAATTTCCTGTGTAGCAAATATGTGGATTAAATATAATTTTACACGATACACCTGCATAAGGTATTTCCATAATTGATATTTGAATTTGTTATTCTTGATCAACTTATATGTAGCTTTGATACAGCTTTCAGTTTAGATCTCATGAATATGAATGAATTTCTTAAAATAAAAGAACCCCAGTCCCTCGTTACTGGCAGTAGTTTATAAACATACAGGCATGTGGCGAACCAGCTTTCAAATGCTGGCCTACTTCACGCATGGCTGTGGCAAATTGATTAGATGACTCGGAAAATTGGCTAACCTAAATTCGCAAAATCAGGATCACTAAAACAAATTTTATATTTAAATAGTGGTCTTGAATTTCGTTAGGGTTCCCTCTGTATGTGAATCCAAAAGTTCCTTAAAATTACCTTTATTTAAAGAGTTCTCGCTTTCATTATGTCCAAAAATGTCATTTTTTGTCTACTTCCCTAATGGGATATTGCATGTTAAGCTTAACGTTCTTATTGTATTTTACAATACTGTGACTTTGTGGGTTCGTGAAGTTAAAAGTCCAATTAAACAAGCTCAAAATGTTCTTTACTTCCACCGACCTACAGTTGAACACTTGCCAATTACACAGAATTACGTAATGCACACAATTACAATTCACCAGTTCGTCCATTACCGTTCCACTGCACGTTCACAATTACGTACACTCTTCCGATGCACGTACACAGTCTTCTCGTCCGTTCACTAGCTCGTCAAGCACTGACTGACTTCAGCCCGACGCGTTGCTTATATAAGACCAACTGGCCAATCTAGACGGTTCCGGATTAGATGAAATTTCCCGCAAGTTCGTTAAATCAAGGGGAGCGGAAAGAGACGGCACAGTAATTTTTTCCAGCCACCCCTCGTTACCGCTATAAGACAAATGAGTGGGCGTGTCCGAACGCCTCCGTCTCCTGCTGCAGCAGTTGGCCGGTTCTATAGGGAGTTCCAACGTTCGGGTGACACTGCTCCCGCCTCAAAGCTGGTCTTCCCGAACAGCACCATCGTAGCGTGCCAGACGATCCAGGTGTAGCACCAACATCTTCCCTCGGGGAACCTTCTGGATGCGGTAGACCACGTCGTTAATCCTCTTCACCACCCGGTACAGTCCTTGCCATGGCTGCTGGAACTTCGGGCAGCGTCCCTTGGTCCGGGTGGGACGGTACAACCAGACCAGGTCACCTTGCTGGAACCCTTGGCTTTTGGCTTGCCTGTCATACCTGGTCTTCATGCAGTCGCTCGCCTTCTGGATGTTCTGGCGAGCCATCTTATGCATGTCGTGGAGGCGGTCCACATGGTGTTTAATTTAGACAAAGTCATACGGAGCAAACTTTCAGATTCTTTTCTAAAACTTTTCTAACACTGGGATCCATGATATGATCTACAAGTGCACTTACTCTGTTTCCAAAGTGACCAATCTCTAATATTTCACATTTGGTTCTCAGCGAGTTAATTCGGGATAAAACAAGATGAGACACATTCTTTTTATTCAAATTCTAATATTGGATCTGTTATCTATCTGCAATTTTCAGAAACAAATATTGTTGCTGTTGTACCTTTACAATATTGCAGCACTTGAGATAGCAATAATGATCATTTAACAAATTTTGCGCAGGAACTGAAAGCTTTTCTTTTAGAAAAGAAATCGACAATTGCATCAAAATAGCTGGCAATGTAAACTACTGAATTAAACCAGCTAGACCAGCGTGTCAGTTCAAGCAATTGGAACTCTTTTAGCTTCTAAATCTGGGTGGTTTTCAGTGAGGTATTGTTTGTATTAATTTTTTTAACTTTCGGGCATGTCGGAATACATTCTTAAGCCCTGAGGGACAATATTTTCATGTTAATGCACGGTGTGGTGTCCAATAAATAACATTTCCAGTTAGCATACGACAAACAGTTCTCAGTATCACGCACCAGCCGGGTGCTGTGGTGTCAGTTTATTGTTGCACCGCTTAACTGTTATTTCAGTGTGCATGATGATGTCATTGCATTGGCGTTGTTAAGTGTAAAATTTTATCTTGCTTTAGTTAAATTTGTAATTTTTTTTTAATCTTCATGCTATGAAGACATGAATGTTAAAGTTATATTTATACAATTTGAAATAAAAGTAAAGTTTTCTATGCAAACTAGAAATAATAGAAATTTTCTCATCTATCGCTAAACAATATTATTGTCGAAAAAAGGAAAAATTACTAAAATTCGCGAAAAAAATTGTTAAATACAAAAACTCTTGCCTCTGGTCATTGGTTACATGCGCTGCTAAGCTTCATTTCCACGAGGACCCTCCGTCTGTCTATTCTTAGCTCCTACCAAAGAAGTCGGAGAGGTGCGTTCACCAAATTAAGTTTTATCGCGCACATTGCCTTGGCTACTCGCCTTACATTCAAGACTATCAGTTCATCGTTCACAAGATCAGCTTGAATCATTGGGGTATGAATTTGCTTAGGTGCCATCTTTGATACATAAATCAAGAACTTCCTTAAAATTCAGCTCTCAAAGCTGAATATTTATATCAACAGTGAAAACGAGACCGTAACAGAGCTCCTATTAGGTAGTGCTGTGAGCTATAAATAATGCCTACCTTCCCATTAAAGCGTTACGATGAACGAAAAAGTATATTAAGAGGAACTGATGGGGCTGAAAAAACGAACACGCCCATCGTGATATGCACAGTAAATTATAAATAGTTCACAAAAACTCGGAGGGGAGTGGACGTGTAGAGCGCTGGTTTATTTACAATCACCACACAAAATCAACGGGTAAAAGCATCAAGCTGCAACGCCCAAAGAAGGGTCACACAGCCAGAGGATGACGAAAATGGATGTCGCTGAAGTAGAGGGATGAAAGGGGATACGTAAGCTTATCTTGATCATATGAAATGAAAGTATTGGATTACAAAGCAGGCTTGAGTCGCAGTTTCATCACCTATGCACTTCCTCTTTGGCTATCAAATAAATTACACTGCTCCCTCCTCAAGAACCACAAAAAAACTTTTTTCATATGTCTGCGATAATAGAAGGCAATTCTTAAGGAAAAGGATACGCTGAATTTGAAAATCACCACAGAAATTTCCTAGCACGTTAGGTTAAAATGATTTGAAGACATTTAGTTTCTCACATACAGGGTTTCAGATAAGATATTATGTTACAATTATTATTGTGATATTATGATACACAGTGAAATAATATTAATTCAAAAGATTGTTTTACATGCAATAATATTTGGATGTATATTTAAGGGAAAAACGCGTAACTCTGCTTAATGGGCTTGGTAACATGTGATTACCTCTTGTACTTGTCTGCTTTCTCTCACAAGAAACCAACAATACTGGTACCCATCATTACTGGATCCTTACGACCTAGGTACCTCTTCTCCATGACAGAAATGTCTATGTGTAACCATTTCTCTTGTTCATCACTAACATGACCCAGATTTTCCGGAACAAAGTCTAAATTTGAATGGAGGTAATGAATTTTCAAAAACACTCTACCACTCATGTCTTTGTAGAATTTCAACAAATTTGAGACTAACGTTTTATAGTTTTTCTTCTGCCTTTGTGGTTCCACGAAAACCACGTGCAACCGCTATAAATGATTCCCAAGCTACTAATTCAGCCGTTTGTAACGTCTTTTTTTTTGGGGGGGGGGGGTTTGTCCTCACGAGTTTCTGGATTTGAGATCCAACAAAATTCTTCCTTTCAATTTTGTGTAAGTTAGCGGTGTAAACTTACCTTACAAATGTGCAAATCCACTACCGTCCTTGCTTCATTAGAACAAGTTTTCTTTGTAAGGGAGGAAGAAGGATTTTATCATTCTGAACCAATGGTATTTTTCATTACTCTCCCCAGGGACATATTCATACCGCTTGCTCCACTGTAGTACCACTTAATGCTTTTGCGTATCACGGCTGTCCCACAAATAAAAAAAATATGAATCCCCCTTGTAATCCAAGCAGACAGCCAATTACTTTAAGATATCCACATTTTTCCAGCAATAAACCTTATATTTTGAAACACGTACAATTTTGGTCACATTTCATAACTTTAAGACCTACAGAATGGAGAACTAGAACTGGAAGTTCGTTAACATTGTGAAGTAACGCAGCCTTTAAGCTGATGAGTCTACAAACAATCGCCAGTCATCTGGATTATGCTCAATTTCTAGGTCACTCATTAAACCATTGGTGTCTATTGGATTGGATTGGACTGGATTGTTCGGAGGGGATTCGACACCTGGACCAGACTGCTCTTTTGTACTTATGACCCAAGTGGGGCGCCCCTGGGAGGGAGGATGAGGTCAGAGGAGACAGAGGGTGGCCGACCCCAAGGAGTCACTACAGCACAGAGGGCGAGGTCCTACACTTTACCAAATAGAAACTCCCGGGCGCTGGGTAAGATAATTCTCATCCCAACTGCCGTGGCCTCGAAACAGTCACGAGGCCGGTTGGGAGACCGGAGGCCGCCTACTCAGAGCAGAGCACTCCAGTCAGTCTTGCACAACCAGCATCCCGCCTGCTGCGTTTCTGAATCGGCCCACTAAGCCTACTCGGAGATCGAACTCCGTCCCGCCGGAGAGGGAAGCGTTTTCCTCAGAGCATATCATCCCACCATGTACCGCCGAGACTCCCGCCGACATTTCTACCCTGAGAGAGACCACCAGATGAAAGTGGATACGAAATAATAATGGATGTGATATGGCAGGACAGAAAATACGGAGGATGTAATTAACCTATCCAGCCTTGAAGAGGCTTGGTAATCTCAGAGGTGAAAGCTCTGCCGGATGTTTGATGCGGGCGGCTTCGGATATTTGCGCCTGTTGTTCATCAGGCTCTGGTTTCCTTTCTTTGTCCTCATCGCTTGCTGCCAGGATTCACGGTGGAAGCACAAAAGGTCCTAGGGTGCTACGTGTAGTGCTCTGCCCTGGTTGTGGAGTCCCTGTCGTTGTATATGCCTTTAACTTTGTCTTTTACAGATGTTTCCATTGACTGTCGAAGCAAGCACGCAACGAACGCTCAGCCGCTTTGGCCATGTCTTCTTTGCGTGAATTCTTTGTCTCAAGCGGCATATAAGTACTTGGCATAAATAATAGGTTCTTTCATTATATAAATATGATTGTTAATGGAAATTCTGTTGCAAGTACCTCAAATAGGAAGATATCAGCTGATAAGAAGCTAAAAGACACTTTATTAGAAATAGATGCAGAAATTACAAAAGCCAAGAGTTTAGTTTTGGCGAAAAAAGGATGAAAGAATAATGGATATACAACGGAGGGCGACACCTCACCTACTGCGTCCTCCAGACAAGTCTAATTTGACTAGCACTTACTAGAAGGATAGGATGAAGTGAGAGAATCACAAGTTTGCAGATAGGCTAGAGAATAGCGTGGATATTCCTAACAAGTGCTGGGAGTTCTTCAGCCCGGAGTAAGGATCCGCTCTGCAGCAACCAACACTACAGGTCCGGTGTCGTTAAACGTCCCTGAGTGAGAACATAACCACACAATGGCGCCGAGAGCTCCTCTTCGCCAACTGCCTGTCACCGCAATATCTGAAAGTAGTGGAATAAAAGAAAATGATGGAAAGAAAATCGTGGTATAAAAGTAAGCCCCTCAGCATTCACCTAAATGACAAAGCGAAACCACAAAATAACCAAGCTAGAGTGCGCCTCAACGGGGATCGAATCCTGATTGCCTAAATGCGAGTCATACAGGTTATTATGTCACCACCTCACTCAATGACGAAACAAGAGAAAATCTATTACTAGCTCAGCCTTAATTAGGGGGAGTAAAATATAAAGTTACACTGAATTAAGTACATAGGATTTGCGAGAGCTTCTCGTGCGAAATTTTGCTCTTGAACACCTCTATACTCTCGATCGTTCTTTTTGACACATATGTTCTTAGACTAGCTCTCGCAGTAGTAAAGCTTTTGAAAGAAACAAATGTTTCGAGTTGCGTTCAATGACGTTATGTGCTGCAGTCATAAAGCCATTCAATGTGTTCAATCGGCTACATTTCATTGCCTTACTTCTAATAACTGTTGGTTTTCGAGTTAAAAATGAACACATTGATTTGTGTGAGGCCCAAGTTTCAGATGTGAGGAGGTAACACCAATAATATTAAATTATAATTACACAAAATTGATTTGTGTGCTACTATTTATTTGTAGACAGAACTTTACTACAAAACCATTTTGAAGTAAGTACCACATAAACGACTAGAAGCAGACTCTTATTCATCTCATCATTTAAATAAACTTATATACAATAATGTACAAGTTAAGTCTCGCCTTATTTTGGGCCAAACTTTTCCTTAATGAAGCTAAATATGAACTATAGAACCAGAGGTGTGAGTGTAACTTGTACATTGGTTTCGGATGCTGCGCGTCATCCTCGTACTCGGTATATCACCTGCTCCAATGAAGAACAATGAGATCTTTACTTTACGGTAGGCGTGGGCGCGTGTGAGGATAAACAACACCAGTTGACGGTAAATATAATAGAGGCTAGTAATAGTCTATTTGAAGTGACTTGCCCACTTGCCAAGACAAATAAAACTGTTTCTAAATCTTAGAACTCAAAATCATAAGTGTTGAATTATATCTACTAGCTTCTCATGCTTCCAGACTTTATGGCTTTTAATTAAATATTTCGTAATAATAATAATAATAATAATAATAATAATAATAATAATAATAATAATAATAATAATAATAATAATAATAATAATAATAATAATAATAATAATAATAATAATAATAATAATAATAATAATAATAATAATAATAATAATAATAATAATAATAATAATAATAATAATAATAATAATAATAATAATAATAATAATAATAATAATAATAATAATAATAATAATAATAATAATAATAATAATAATAATAATAATAATAATAATAATAATAATAATAATAATAATAATAATAATAATAATAATAATAATAATAATAATAATAATAATAATAATAATAATAATAATAATAATAATAATAATAATAATAATAATAATAATAATAATAATAATAATAATAATAATAATAATAATAATAATAATAATAATAATAATAATAATAATAATAATAATAATAATAATAATAATAATAATAATAATAATAATAATAATAATAATAATAATAATAATAATAATAATAATAATAATAATAATAATAATAATAATAATAATAATAATAATAATAATAATAATAATAATAATAATAATAATAATAATAATAATAATAATAATAATAATAATAATAATAATAATAATAATAATAATAATAATAATAATAATAATAATAATAATAATAATAATAATAATAATAATAATAATAATAATAATAATAATAATAATAATAATAATAATAATAATAATAATAATAGTAATCGTAATAATAATAATAGTAATAATAGTAATAGTAATAATGATGATGATGATGATGATGATGATGATGACGACGATGACGACGACGATGACGACGACGATGACGACGACGATGACGACGACGATGACGACGACGACGATGACGACGATGATGATGAGGACGACGAGACGACGATGATGATGATGATGATGATGATGATGATGCGAGCTATAGAGAGACTTCTACAAGACTGTAAAGCCCTGTAGCTGTAGGTAAAGATGCAAAATTTAATAGTACCCACCTATGTAGGTATAAGCATTACTTTTACCAACGTCCCGACATAACCTTGCTAATCCCACAATTGCTAATTAGTATCTGAAACGCGCGTGTTACAATGTAACAATAAGCCAGGGTAGGACAGCCCATATAGAGCCGGGACCTGCCAGCCCAACTGCCGGCCTAACGCCCACATACGCAGGGTAGAGGTGGGCGATTATCCAACCGATACGGGGAGGAGATGTAGTCAGCATCTCAGTATCCCGCAGCCGGAAAGCTGACTTTCGTGGCCAGGGCTGCTTACCTATCGTAAGCTCCTCAATTTCCTCACGATGCTGAGTGGGCACCGGTCCTATATCCGGGACTTAAAATCCGCATCCCAGGGGTTGGATTGATCCCGGGTCACTTTACGTGGCAGGGAGCCAAGGCATGATGCCTTAGCCCACTACGCCACGGCTCAAGACGTGTAACCATGTGCTACGCTAAAACACCAAGAATTTGCTTTCCTCTATCATTTTCAGCATTTCTGGGGGTGTTTTGACATCAGGCTGACTCTGGTATTCCAGGACTCTAAATTTTAAGTTAAAGGTTTTCTGGTCAACTGAATTCGCTAGAACCCTAATTACCTAAGTTAAAGGGTAGAATAGGATGGAATTCTAAGGAGAATCTTCGGCAATTCGACCACGCTGTTCTTTTGTATCTATCTCCCATTCATTCCCGGGAGGAAGGATGAGACGAGAGGAGAAGGAGGGAGGCCGACCCCAAGATGTCACGAGGGTAAGGTGCCTACCATTTACCAGTCTGAAACTTCCCGGCAGTCCAGTAAAACCGGCATCCCATCTACCGTAGCGCCGAAACAGTCCACAGTCCAGCTTGGAGACCGGAGGCTGGCTTGCAAAATCAGCATCCCGCCCGACCGCGTTCTTGAAACGGCCCAGGCTCGGAGACCAGTGACTGTCCCACCGGAGGATGACGGTGTTTACCGGCACATCATCCAGCCATGTAGCGCCGAGACACCGCTGACACTTCTACCCTGAAAGAGACCACCTGATGAGAGATGATATGAAATCATAATGGAGATGAAATTGACGGACAGGAAATTCGGTGGATGTAATTAAACTACCCGTCCTGCGCCGTGGCGTAGCGGGCTAAGGCAGCATGCCTTGGTCCCTGGCCACGGAAAGCGGTTCGGGTTCGATGCCACCCATGGGGTGCAGATTTTAGGTCCCGGATATAGGACCGGTGCCCACTCAGCTTCGTGAGGAAATTGAGGAGCTTACGCTAGGTAAGCGGCCCTGGTCACGGAAACCAACATTCCGGCTGGGGGATGCCGAGATGCTGACTACATCTCCTCACCGTATCGGTTGGATGATCATCCACATCTGCCGTGCGTTAGTGGGCGTGAGGCTGGCAGTCGGGTTGGTAGGCCTTGGCCCTCTAAGGGCTGTCGCGCTATGTGTTATTATTATTAATTAACCTACCCAGTATTCGCCTGGCGACAAGCGAAAACTACTGATAAAACTCATAGGCCAGGTATATTGGCCACGGAAATCGAACCACAAATGCGGGCCACAGACAAAACCGCCTGAGCCATCCAGCTATAGCCATAAACTATACTAAGGAGTTAGCTAATGACCTCTATCCACAAAGTTAAACTGCCTAGCTAATTACTGAGACTCAGACTTAATACATTATATGCTTATTCTAATATACAGAAATTATTCACGTCAATTATTTACCTATCTTCCTAGCCTTTCAGCAAAAAGTCATGATTCTGACCATTCAATACCTCCGTTATCAACATCAAGTCATTTCAAAATATTTCTACCATAGTCCGCTCAAACCACCACCACCACCACCACCACCACCACCACCACCACCACCACCACCACCACCACCACCACCACCACCACCACCACCACCACCACCACCACCACCACCACCACCACCACCACCACCACCACCACCACCACCACCACCACCACCACCACCACCACCACCACCACCACCACCACCACCACCACCACCACCACCACCACCACCACCACCACCACCGTCACCACCACCACCGCCCACCACCGCCCACCACCCACCACCCACCACCACCACCACCACCACCACCGTCACCACCACCACCACCACCACCGTCACCACCACCACCACCACCCACCACCCACCACCCACCACCCACCACCACCACCACCACAACCACAAAATATCACGAAAACCCTGGTTGACTACATAAGTTATGATACGACATACTAATATTATATCCATGTATATTCTTCGCAGCTAATTTTCAGAGGTACCTCTTGACGCGTGACTTTGTCACCTTTCATACTTATTTTCAACTACTGAATGTTCGCTGTCAACCGAGCGGTTACGAGCAGACGTGTGACAATGAGATCTACTGAGATTCATATCCCGAACACACATACACACATACACATTTTTCTTTCCTTTTGTAGAAAAACGCAGTGTCTATTGCGTATACCTATTACAACGTAATTTCATATTACGGAGGCTTAATTGCTTTCAAAACATTTATGCTCAAATTAATTTTTCATTTTCTGTAAATCCCCTGTTTCTATTACTGCCCTCATTCTCCTGTGCATGGATTATTCACAGGAGAACACTTCCTCCCAAACATCCTGTATTTTCATTTATTCCACGAAACCTCTTTTGTCTTGCGTTTCCTTACGGCCAATTTAACAGCAAATTATCTTCACGTCTACCACTCATTTTCAATGGAATTTGAATCTGGTGATCAAGGAGACCAATCTGTCATGTCTTTGCGAGAACCGGTTTGAAACTTGTGTAAACAGATGGTAATCCTGCTGAAATGCAGCCATTCCATCGGGATATCTATTCCTTACAAAAGGAACGATGATATATTCGAGGACGTGTTTATAGTGGCGGCTATTTAATGTGCCATCGACCGCCATAACATACCTAAACCGTCTCTTGAGATCTAACGCAAACACGACCCAGATACGCAACTTTGGTGTACTATTTGTGCTACGTATTTTGGATTGGATTGGGTGTTTTCTTTGGGGGAGCAGACAATCACTTCGCACTATTTATAGATGAAAATTTCACCCGTCTGTGAATATTGCTATTATAGCTGACACTACCGAGCGGGTTGGCTCAGGTGTTTTCGTCCGTGGCCCGCATTCGGGAGACCGGGGTTCGATTCCCGTGGCTGACCTACCTGACCCATAGGTTTTTGGGGGGTTTTTCCAGGTCGCCAGGCGAATGCTGGGTAGGTTAATTACATCCCCCAAATTTCCTGTACCTCCATTTTACCTCCATTATCGTTTCAAATTATCTCTCATCTGGTGATCTCTTTCAGGGCGGAAGTGTCGGCGGGTGTCTCGGCGGTGCATGGCGGGATGATATGCTCTGAGTGAACAGTTTTTCCTCCGGCGGGACCTACTTCGGTCTCCGAGCCGGCCCTCTGGGCCGATTCAGAACACGCTGGCGGCATACCGGTTGTGCAAGCCTGCCTGGTGCCTTCTTTGCTTTGGTGGGGGGGGGGCGGCCTCCGATTTCCGAACCGGCCTCAGGTGTTTCGGGGCCATGGTAAGTGGAATCACAATTGTCCTGGAGCACCGGGGACCCCGTCCTCTGTACTGTAGTGACTCCTAGGTGTCGGCAGCCCTCTGTCTTCACTCACCTCACCTCTCTCTCGGGGATATCCCATTTGGGGCATAGGTAGAAAAGGCCAGTCTGGTAGAGGTACCAAATCCCTACCGAACAACCCAATCCAATCTAATGGTTGACATTTCTTCTGCAAATACGAGGTAATACAATCTGCCATCGGCTGTAGGATTCTGCTTCTCAGCTGCCGATCCAGCAAAGCGACCTGCTGTATGGATAGAGTGAGCATGAACAATTCAATGCCATGGCCGGGATTTGAACCACGGATCTCCTGGTTTCCGTCCAGTCGCTGTAACACATTGAGCCATCATGGCCAACTTGCCGTCATGACATTTGCTCATGAGCAATAGTAGCTCATTGGGTTACAGCGACTGGACGGAAACCAGGAGATCCATGGTTCAAATCACGGCCGTGCCATTCAATTTTTCATGTTAACTCTATCTATTAATTAAGTAAAAATAAAAAATAAAAAAATATATATAAAACATGCCGTAGTCAAACGACTCAAGATTGTGCGGTTCGAACCAGGGAAATTAGAATTACGCATTTAAATGTAGATACATGCTAAAAGGGATCGCTATCTCCCCTCCATGTAAAGGGTAGTTTGAGGTGGAAATCTTCTTTGAGATCTTCGTGACATATCCTTGGAGAATTTGGAGTTCAAATGCTAAGTTGACTCTATGACTCTCTACCAAGGTTCGGAGAGGCAACTTACTACTACAACCTACAGAAGACTTTTGTGCTTATGCCCCCTGATGGGATGATCACGAGAGGGTGGTCGGGCCTGAGCAGAGCATACAGCACAGGGTAGGTTTTGTTAGAAACTCCAAGGTGGTGGCTCACATACGCCTCTCTTCCGCTCTTACGAGCTTACATATCCCACGAAGTGCCCGATAACCGAAGAAAAATGCTACAGTCCAGCAACGCAAAGAAGGTCCCTGTGGGTATGTGCTGTCTTACACAGTAGGACAAGGACAGCGAATGTGTGTGACAGGGAACGCATGCTACACAAGGAGTAAAACCATTAAAAAACATGCGTAATATTCACTCTGTACACTAAAACCGAGAAGATTCATTCACAAAAGTAGAAGCCGTCAGAACGTTTTTAAATGGTCTGTAACTGTACTGACAAGGGCTGTCGTAAACCTGTCCAGGGAGACTGTGGGAACTTTCGCCAACCCCCTGGGTCTCAGGCTTCGGAGACTATCTCTCCTGTGGAGGAGAGTAAGTTATGTATTCATCTGACCTATTCACTCTGTACACTAAAACCGAGAAGATTCATTCACAAAAGTAGAAGCCGTCAGAACGTTTTTAAATGGTCTGTAACTGTACTGACAAGGGATGTCGTAAACCTGTCCAGGGAGAGTGTGGGAACTTTCGCCAACTCCCTGGGTCTCAGGCTTCGGAGACTATCTCTCCTGTGGAGGAGAGTAAGTTATGTATTCATCTGACCTTTCGTTTTTGATTATGTTGCGCGCACACACCCACACAGATGGATTTTTTAAGTACTTATCTTGGATTCAAGAGCCTTAAAACATGCATTTCTGTTGAAATCCAGACATCAAATGTATAGGTGGAATTGATAAGACTTGCTTAATAGGTGGCAGATGGAAGTATTAAAAATAAAATAAAATAAGATGTGAAATACGGTATCAATTCATCATGGTATTCGTCTCTAGGACGATTGCAAATGTATAATTTGTATGCCGCATATTAAAAAACCATTTTTACATTTAAAATAATTGTACTGCAGATAATAATAATAATAATAATAATAATAATAATAATAATAATAATAATAATAATAATAATAATAATAATAATAATAATAATAATAATAATAATAATAATAATAATAATAATAATAATAATAATAATAATAATAATAATAATAATAATAATAATAATAATAATAATAATAATAATAATAATAATAATAATAATAATAATAATAATAATAATAATAATAATAATAATAATAATAATAATAATAATAATAATAATGATAATGATAATAA
>CM060950.1:230684304-230764304 GCA_030765055.1 Mantis religiosa
TAAAGAAAAGGTAACCCTTCCCAACTCCATTCGGTCTCTTTAAACAATTTAGATCTACTTGGAATCGGGGACGGGAGGCAGATCCCTTAAGTAAATTTGTTGTGGGACGATGCTCGTTAGTTTGTATTTCCTTGCCTCCAAGTCCTCCCTTCTCTCCAAATTACTGCACTCTATGTAATATTTCTCTCCGGCGTACTTTTTTTTTCGTTCTTTCAAAATTTGAAGAGGGGTCTTCCTTCTCATTAATGTTCACATATCCTGGCCATCTATATAGTTCAATCTGTTTTTGACACTTTTGCGAAATAAGTACTTTTCTTAGACCTGCGCTAAAGCATTTTGGGACATTTACTTGTCCAGAACCCTGTAATTATAGCAAGTTAAACAGTTGTTTAACCAGGGAATCCACTATTTTAACAATAAAGGCTCCACTTTAGACGTTTGTTAATATTCTAGCTATCCTAAGTGGGCAAAGAAGGGTGAGTATTTTTGATGGACACCTCAATTTGCCCGTTCTAGAGCACTTCTTTCTTTACAGTTGAATACGTGAACGTTGTCCGTGAAGACAGAATTTTTTGCTCACACTAAATAAAGTGGGATTCTGATACTTGAAGTATCTTTCACAAAGTTAAACTTTATGACCCTAAAAATATAAAAGAAAAAGATAACACTTATGTGAATTATATGAGGACAAGAATTGTCCAAGTAAATATGGTAAATGGTTAAAAACACTGACAGCTGGATTTGCAGGATGTGTTCTTCTTTGCTTATTTGCTATGATTGTTTGGGCAAAGAGATAGAATGGAGAGGTATTATTGGCTAAATTACTTTTCATTCATTCATTCTTTATTTTTGTCACTATACTTTTAACAGGTTTCTGACATTGTCAGGAATATACAATAATTTACATAATAAATATTTACAATGGAAAGGAAAGGTACATATTAAGTCTGTAAGTTTATATAAACATTTAACAATTAAAAAGTGTTTCAGTTAGTTTTGAAATTAAGTACCAGTAAGCAACGTAATAGAAATTGGTAATTTATTATAAAATATTAGACCCATTATAAAAACATCAATATCAGTTGATTTTTTTACAGTCCTTATGCTGTAATAGTCATTATTATTCCTTGTATAATAGCTATGTACATCTTTTATTTTTACATTGTTCTTATCAATTGAGAAAAGAATAGCCTTATAAACATAGAGTGAGTAGAATGTAAGTATATTATTTTGTTTAAATATATTTACACAAGAATCAGTGTTCTTAAGATTAAACATAAGTCTGATCCAAATTTTCTGCAGGATGAAGACTCTTTATCTAAAAACACTTGCACAACATCCCCAAATTTCAATTCCGTATGACAAATATGGAAAAACAATGGCATAATAAATAATTTTTAATAAACTAAAATCACCCATTGGCTTAAAATGCCTCATTACAAAAATAGGTTTACTGATTTTTTTACATATATGATCAATATGCATAGACCAACTCAAATTATTGGCAATATATATACACACCCAGAAATTGATGCACACTTATATATTCTATAATAGAATTATTTATGTGAAGATTATTCTTACTCTCTAGGTTATTAACCAAACTAACACATTGCTGTTATTTTCTGCATGTTACGTTTAACGTTAGAAGAAGATGGCAAAATTTTGCAATTTCATCTTGCTTCATTGAGGCATCAAAAGGACTCTGCATATATAAAGAGGAGCCTATTCACTACCATGGAAGACTGACCTGCAATGCTGTTTACTTAGTGAATTCTGTGCTACAAATTCACTGTTTTAGTTCAGTGAGCAACAGAGAGAAAGCTTAGAATATGAGTCCTGCATAGATAGTCAACCTGAAAATTTCAATGCCATGGCCAGAATTTAAACCATGGATCTCCCGGTTTCCATCTAGTTGCTCTTACCAATTGAGCTACTATGGTCAATGTGCCGTCCTGACATTAAAAAATTGACTCATATTTTCCCGGTAAACCACTGGGGCTTTTGCATCCGAGATACGCTTTTAGTGGTGACTTGCAATCGCAAGTACTTGATTTCCAGGCTTCAACGTTAAACTCTTATTATACAAATATAACTATTTGTAACAAAAAGTTTCACCTATGAAAAATGATGTCGGTTTTTCTTATTAGTTAAATTAGTTGAAGTTGAAATTGATTTAACATACCCTTGTTCGCGTCGGTCAAAGAAAACCACAGGAGAAAAACTTCAAATAATAAGAAAAATCGACATCATTTTTCTTAAGATATATGAAGTTTTTTGTTACAAATAGTTATATTTGTGTAATACTTATTGCTTCACTGTAAATGGCTTCATTTCCTATGTAAACTCTTATTAATCATTTCTTCACACTTGCCATATATAATTTTCACCTTTTTCATATATAATATTCACCTTAGCCCATATATGGCAGGTGTTAAGAAATGATAAATTGCCATTGATTTACTTAGATAATAGGAGTTTAACGATGAAGCCTGGGATTCAAGTACTTATGATAGTCGCCACAAAAAGTGTATCTTGGATGCGAAAGCCCCTAGTGGTTTACCAGGAAAATATGAGTCAATTGGAGAATTTTATGTCAGGACGGCACGTTGGCCATGGTAGCTCAGTGGGTAAGAGCGATTGGAAGGAAACCAGGAGATCTGTGGTTCAAATCCCGGCCATGGCATTGAATTTTTCAGATTGACTATATACCAAAACTTAGCCTATATATGGCTATTGTGAAGCAATGATTAATCTCCATCAATTAACTTAAATAATATGAGTCCTGTATTTCACACACTTAGTATAGTATGTGTGATTAATTGTACAATGCTGCACTTAGCTCACTAGCTAGTCAGCAATAGACCAACCATGCCTTATGTTCATTCCTGTTTTGCAGTTACCCTAATAATACATCATCTGTCACCAATATCTCAAAGTTTATTACTCAATTCGGATTCTTAATTATGTAAATATTTTCCCACGCTGTTAGCTCCCAATGATATTTTGTTTGATTTCTTGGTTAATGTTATTAGCTACTGTAAAGAATGGGGGATAAGAATCAATATAAGCAAGTCAAAAATAGTAGTGTTTAAGAAGGGTGATAAGTTAAGAAAAGATGAAAAGTGGTATCTAAATGACCAAAAAGTGGAGGTGGTAAAGGATTTTGACTATTTAGAGATGAGACTCTGCTACAATGGAAGCTGGGGAGCACATGGGAGAAAGATAAAAGTGAAAGAGAAGATAGCGATGTCTGTGTTAAGAAGCTGTAAATATAAATTACCACATATGTCAGTAAAGTGGCATGAAAGAATCTATGAAGCAATAGTAGAATCAAAAATGGCATGATGTGGAGTTGTGTGGGGGAGGGCTAATGATATAAGAAACCATGTTGAACACACATATGAACTGTTCTGTAAAGAGATACTGGGTTTGAATAAGTCAAAGCCAAGTGGAGTAGCTAGAGTGGAACTTGGAAGACCTTGCAGGAGTGGGATAATATAGAAAGATATTTAAAATATTGGTATAGCTGTATAAAAAAGGATGATAATGCATTAAAGATCTGTCTAGAACATCTGAAGAATTCAACATGTAAGGACAGCTGGTGGGCAGAGCTAGAGAGGACACTGGTTAAAATAGGGATGGGGGATATCTGGCATGAGAGAGAAAGAAATGTAAAAGGTTTCTTGACTATTATTAAGAATAGGATATAGGACATTGAAAGACAAGTGACGTGGGGAAATCTGATAAGTAAGAAATCACTAAATGTATACCTGAAAATAAAGACAGAATGGGGAAGGGAAACATATATAGACATATATGATAGATTTGAGAGGGAGGGTTTAGCTTGGTTAACGACAGGAGCCATATTGAGAGGGGGTTCAACAAAGGAATGCATTCTATGTGGAAAGAAAATAAGTTTAGAACATTTTGTAGTGGAGTGTAAAGAAACGGAAAACTGGAAGAAATTAGTATGGGATAAGAACTGGGATAGTAAAGGGACTTAAGTAGTAACAGTAAAAATGCTTACGTTGAAAAGAGAGAAAAAGGTTAAGGGAGATGGGGAAATTTGCTGACAAAGTCAAAGAAATGGTTGAGAAGGGCAAGGAAATAAGAGGTAGAGAAATAGAAGACAATAAGAATATAAGGTCAAGGTCGTATAAGGGCTAGGATAGAGGTAAACGTCCAGGGAGCCAACACCACTATCAGCCCGTAATATAAGCAGCTGACAAATTTGTACCTAGATTAGAATTGTAAACCTTGTAATTGAGATTGTAAGATATGGAAGTACAAATAAATACCTAGATTGATTAATGTTATGATTGCATGACCAAAAATGATAAGCTATGACTGATTTATGTCATTTTATATTTCTAAGGTGTTCTTTTAATCTGATTTCTGAGCTTCTTTTTGTCTTAATATACCAGAATTGAAATGTATCATGTGCATAAATTAACATTTTGTTGGATACAATTTTGCAGGTCCTCATTTTCTCCAACTTTGCAATGCTGTTGGGCACATTAGAAGAGTATCTTAATATGCGCGGATATACATACGAGCATTTGGATGGATCTGTCAGTTTAGTAGACAGACAAACAAGGATTGAGTCATTCAACACTAATCCAGACATATTTGTACTTATTATATCAACTCGTGCAGGTGGACTAGGGATAAATCTCACAGCAGCAGACACGCCTGTAATGTATGACAGTGATTGTGTAGTGATTTTTAACTGTTGTTGAGAATTATGATATTCATGATAAGAAACACAAGTGGCAACTTTGTATAAGCAATTTAAATATGCATTTTATAGTACTCTTAATGAGTAAGGACTGTGATACAATGAAGCAAAAAATTAATATAATGTTGAGTCGAGTTTGTGCTCATGCTCCATACCAGAGGAAGATAGCTTTGAGAGTTGTAACATATTTCAGCCGGGAGTGAGGCCTGCAGTGCGTGTGATGTCAGGCAAGATCCATGTAGTACCAACTTGCCTGTATAAATGGCGCTGTGAGTACAGATTCTGAGGGTTCAGTCAGACGTGCACACTCTATTACAATGTAGCTGCCATGTACCTAATGGAACTGTTAAATTTACAATGTGACAATTTATTGAAGGATAAATACACACAAAGAGTTGGCTGATTTTTATGAGAATGTTCCCCAAACCAGATTCTGAGGTTGTATTCACTTGCTGCACGGACATTGTGTATATTTGGCTCGACGTATGTGTGCAAACAGGTTTTTTTTTTTTTTATTTTTTCCCTGTTATGAAATTAGCCAAGTTCAAATCCTGAAATACCTTGTGGGTTCACAATCTAACATGCAACCTTCGATTACAAATTTTCCAGACATTACTTCCTAACATTGATAAACTATAAATATTATAAACAGAAACATTAACAGTGAAGTATTCTTCATTTTTGAGTTTGATTTATGAGTCACTATGTTTACACTCCACTTCGCTTACTATGTTGTTGTATAATTGAAACACTTTCAAAATCATTCGATCTCATCCTCACCTGTTTGGTGACTAAATGAACATTCTTCTTCCTCCGCTACTAAGGTGCTCCGATCCCTCTGCCATCTGGTGTTAGGGGCACTAAGGTTTAATACTTCATTTAATGCCGGGATTTCAAAATTTATAACTTTATCCCCGTTTTTGGTTATGAATATTTTGTCCCAAATATCCAACTCTATGGGTGTACTTAAAATATTTTAAGTTTTGTGTTATGGCCAATATTGTGGTTTTCTGTCCAAAAATGGTGTGACACTGCAGATTTTTCTGTTTGTTTCAACTTTATGTTCCTCTGGTGTTCTTTTTGCCTGGTTAACAAGTTTCTCTTAGTTTTTCCTATGTAGCTTTTATCACAGGTTTCGCAGTTTATCTGATAAATTCCCTATTTCAGAGTGTTGGGGATTGAATTTTTTAGTGGTTTATTTAGCAGGTTCTTCCGACTGAATTTGTTTTGGGATGCTAGTTTTAAGTTGTCTTTTGAAGATTTGTTCAAATTTTCTAAAAGCCCATGAATTTTCTGAATTTTCAGTATTGCCAGTTTGTGTTTTTAGCGGTGTGAGAGTGGTCTTTTTTGATATTATCTTGAGTTTTTCCTTTCTTTTCATCATGTTCCTTATGATGGCTGGGTTGAATCCATTTAATACTGCTATCTCTTTTATTTGTTGTTCATTGAAAAACTCCTCCTTACTTGAGGGATGTTGTATAGCCGGTGAAATAGACTTCTAAAGGCAGCTAGTTGATGTGAAACTGGGTTGTATTCATTTTTCTTTATGTAATTATCTATGTGTGTGGGCTTCCTGTCTATTCCAAAATCTACACCATGACAACTTGTAGTTATCTTGAGGTCCAAAAGAGGTAGGGTGTTGTCTCTTTCTACTTCCATTGTAAACTGGATATAATTATCTTGCAGGTTTAGTGATTTTAGAGAATCTTCTTTAAGTTTTTCCGGAATTATAGCAAAAACATCATCAACATACCTCCGCCAAAATTTGTAAATCTGTGGGAAGGCCTTTACTATGTGTGTTTCAAAATAGCTCATGTATAGGTCTGCTAAAATAGGCGACAGTGGGCTCCCCATTGCTAATCCTTTTGATTGTCTGTAGAATTTTTGGTTAAACATTAAGTAATTATTCCTTGTGCATAAATCTGTAAGATTGATGTCATGGTTTTTGTGGGGTCCGTTGTAGTCTTCAGTTAGCCATTTTTAGAGGAGTGTAGGTAATTTTTCTACCGGAATGCTAGTAAAAAGTGCCTTAATGTCAAAAGAAATTAGTATGTGATTTTCTGGGATGTTATACTTCTGTAGGTGATTTATCAATTCTAGGATATTCTTTATTTCCAAACTTTGAAATTTGTCATATGATTTTAATTTTCTTACTAACCACTTTGCAATGTGGTACGTAGGTGAATTGATGCCATTGATGATGGGTCTCATGCTATTGTCTTGTTTGTGGATTTTTGGTAAGCAGTACAACCTTGGTAGTGTGGGGTTGGAAGATCTTAAGTTGTATTTTTCAGATGTAGTTAATGTTTTTGTAACTGATAAAGCTTTATTGACAGAAGTGATACTTGGGGTTAACGGGTTTTTTGGAATTTTTTCATATTCTGGAATATCTAACATAAGGTTTACTCTCTGAATATAGCCTTCTGTCTCCATAATTACTAGAGAATTACCTTTGTCAGCTTTTAGGTATACCAGTGGCCTTCTGTTTAAATTTCTGATCTTGTTGTAAGTTTTATTGTATTTTGGGTATAACTGTTTTATTATATCCAGACATTCCATTTTGGCTTTTAGTTCTAATTTTTTAGGATGTGTGTGGCTATTTCTATGTCAGCGATGAAATCGTCTTTATTATTTGAGACGTTAACACACGTATTGAAACCTTTCTGGAGTAATCTAATTTCTTCGGTTGTAAACTTCTGTTGTTAGGTTTATTACGTTGACTTTTTCTTTAAAATCCCTGTGTTTTGGTTGATGAGGATGCTCCATTTCACATTCTTTTAACAACTTGTTAACCAGGCAAAAAGAACACCAGACGAACATAAAGTTGAGATAATTAGAAAAATCTGCAGTGTCGCATTATTTTTGGACAGAAAACCACAACATTGGCCATAACATAAAACTGTTAAAATCTTTGAGTACACCCATAGAATTGGATACCTGGGAAAAAATATTCATAACCAAAAACCGGGATAAAGTTATAAATTTTGAAATCCCGGCATTAATTAAAGTATTAAACCTTAGTGCCCCTAACACCTGATGGGAGAGGGATCGGAGCACCATAGCGGTGGAGGAAGAAGAATGTTCATTTAAGCACCAAACAGCTGAGGATGAGATTGAATGATCTTGAAAATGTTTCAATTAGACAACAACATAGTAAGTGAAGTTGTATGTAAACATAGGGACTCATACATCAAATTCAAAAATTGATAAACTAGTTACAGAAAAATGGTACAGAAAGTGTTGGAAAATGTCCACGTAATTCTTTTCTGAGTGGGTCTCTTCTAATTTTCAGAGAAAATTACTTTGTTTTATTTTATATACTTTATAACATGCCTGACCTTCAGATAAACGAGTTAAAGTTTTATATATTTTCTCACAACACAGAGGCAAAATGTAATTGTTTACAAACTGTGACCAATTGTGTAATTAAAGCAGTGAGCATGAATATTACAGCACCCAAGATGTAAGTTGTACATATTATTAATGCCAGATACGTTTCCTGTCGCGCAGAAATCAGTACGGTGATGTCACACGCTAACCTGCCTTTCGTTTGGGGGCATATTTGGTGGTTAGAGCTGACGGAGCTGATGTCACACTGCTACTAGCTGTCTTCCCCTGCGCCATACAATATGTACATGTTTTCATGAGTGCTAGTTTTATGTTGTATTGCAGGAAAAGGGAAAGAAGAGAGAGCTAACATGTTCTTGTTACTGCAGAATGATCAACCAAGAAAAACACAGTTCAGCAATATATAAAATGTTTGCTTTTTTGGAACACCACCGTGAAGGAAAACAAAATTCTAGATGAGTCGTATTATTAACACATAAGCTTCACTTACATACCTACATATATTGAGGACATGCTTCGCAAACTATTGTGTGCAACAGAGCTGAAGATGGGAACAATAGTTTGCGAAACATGTCCTCAATATATGTAGGTATGTAAGTAAAGCTTATGTGTTAAAAATATGACTCATCTAGAATTTTATTACAATTCAGCAAAATTGCATGTAAGATAAGCAAAGAGATGTGCCGAAAGTGTGATATGTATGGATAAAGAGTAAATTGAACTCGATCCAATAAGCTGTATGTTTATACATTTACTATGAAAGACTTAAAAGTAGAAAACACATTGACAAATATTTGCAATACAATATGGTGTTATACACAATTGAATCCAGTTGAAACAAGTGATAATGATAGTCAACCTGAAAAATTCAATGCCACGGCCGGCATTTGAACCATGGATCTTCTGGTTTCCGTCCAGTCGATCTTACCCATTGAGCTACCATGGCCATCTTGTAGTCATGACATTAAATTCTCCATGTAACTCTTATATTTCCCCGATAGACCACTAGGGGCCCTCGCATTCGAAGTACACCATTTATTGTGACTATCTTAAGTACTTGAGTTCCAGGTTTCATCATGTAACTCTTACTATTTTAGTTAATTGATTAAAATTAATCATTTCTTCACAATAGCTGTATATAGCTAAGGTTTTGGATAGTTAGTCAACATGAAAAATTCAATGCCACAGCCGGGATTTGAACCACAGATCTCCTGGGACTCAAGTACTTATAACAGTAAGCCTCCACAAATAGTCTATCTTGAATGTGAGAACCCCTAATGGTCTGCCGGGGAAATATACAAGTCAAATGGAGAATTTAATATCATGGTGGCAAGTTGGCCATGGTAGCTCAATGGGTTAGAGCAACTGGACATCAACCAGGAGATCTGTGGTTTAAATCCTGGCTGTGGCATTGAATTTTCATGTTGACTTTGTCATAAACCTTAGCCTGTATACGGCTAGTGTGAAGAAGTGATTAATTCCCATCAATTAACTAAGGTGTTAATGATTTAGAGTGATAGACAAAAATTTGGCAAATAAGTAAAACTAGAAGGATAAAAACAACTGGAAATCAAGGGCAAATATGTATAAAGTATGCAATTGTACTGAAGGGCTGCCATGTTAGTAAAATGGTTGGGGCTCATCTCAGGGTAGCCCAAGATATATTTGTTTTAGTATTTAATAAATCTAATCAATCAATCTGCAAGTCAAGAGGGGCACTTCATAATTCAACATAACATAAATGACATTCTTGAGTTCTGTTGGTAGTAACTTATAGCTATGAATAAACAAATCACGTGATGTTTTCACTTTTTTACTAAATATATACATTTTATTTCAGAATCCGCAGGTAGATCTGCAAGCACAAGATCGCTGTCATAGAATTGGACAAACGAAACCAGTAGTAGTATATCGTTTCGTTACTGCTGGTACGATCGATGAACAAATTGTTGAGCGAGCTGCAGCGAAAAAGGAAACTGGAAAAAATGATAATGCAGAAAGGTAAGAGCATGTTCCTCAATAAATTATAATAATTAGAGACTAAAATTAACTTATTGTTATAAATTACATGGTATGTGGGGTTACTCCGCACAGAAACTTGAGTAATTTTATGATCTTGAAGCAATGAAACTATAATAATAATTTTCCATGGCCTGGAAATAGTGCTATCAAACTTTGTGTTACTTTGAAGGTTTGCCATTGTTTCCCCATTTGTTGATACTCAATTTCATGAGCTTCTGTCAGTATGCAGATCTTTAAAATTTCCATGGTATCCTGTTTGTGCTTTTATCCAAATGAATAAAATTTCCTATTTTTATGCTTTGAAGATCCAAACTGTATTTTGCATATTATGAATGAATTTGCTGCGGTTAGCTGCATTTCTTAGGGAGTAGAGTGTATTCAGGCTGTCATTATATATGAGGCCAGTTTAATAAGTACCCATGTTTTTTTTTATTTTTTTATTTATTTGTGTACTAAGCTATTACAATTGTTGAGCTGATCACCAGTATTTGGCCCAGGCCATTAATTGGTGGGCAGCCTGTTGAATTACAAAATGTGTAGTACACTACTTACATTTCTATTACTACTAACATTACTACCATTACTACTATTGCTTACACACCATTGTTCATTTCCTTTTTTCACAGTCCACTTCCATTTATTTTTCACTTTATCTAAGAACTGTCCTACATTCTTGAGATTTTTATCTATAATTTTACATATATCAGGACTTCGCTTAATTTTTCTGCAGATGTATTCTTTTTGCCAAATCTCTTTTCCCTGCATTCAAAAATGATATGTTCCACATCTTCCTTACCCCCACACAATGGGCACTTGTCTTGCACAAACCCATTCCGCTGCCACTTTAGCTTCCACACTCCTACTCTCAGCCATGCTATCCCCTTCCTTTCTGCAGTAATGGTTTTATCTATATACTGCTCCCTTCTGCAGCCACTTTTTAACTTAACATAATATACCAATGACCTCTTTTCACCTAACTGGCTGAACAGTTTTTGAATCTCTATATCTTCAAATCTTTTTCTAACACCCCTCCAGAAACCTTTATAATTTCTATCTCTTTTTCTCCAAATATCCCCTAAGCCATTATTTTCTAAATTGTTTCATAGAGTGTTTGCCCAGCCCGAGCTTTGCAGACTTGTTTCTTGATACTAAAATTAGGCAAGTGAGTCAACCTTGTATATACTTTTCTCCACGTACAAGTTTTTTACGAAGACTAGTTTCTGGGGACTTCTCCCCTATCGTCAGTTGTGTGGTTGACACAGAACTGACGATAGGGGAGAAGTCCCCAGAAACTAGTCTTCGTAAAAAACTTGTAAGTGGAGAAAAGTATATACAAGGTTGACTCACTTGGCTAATTTTAGTAACAATGGCACTCCACTTTCTGAAATACTTCTTTTTATTCTATATATTACTTCTTGATATTTTAAACATTGTTGCAATAAGCTGCCTTCATCTAAATTCAAGATCCTATGCCAGTATTTCAAGGCTCTTTTCCATATTAACCCTTTCCTTGTTACTCTCCCCATTTCAATTTGAGCAACTTCGTTTGCTGTTGCCATTGGCAGTCCCAAAACTTCCTTACAGAACATCCTGTGTATCTGATCCACAACTTCCCACCCATTCTCAAGACACCATATTTCAATGCCATATAGCATTCTGACCTCGACTACAGAACTATATACTCTTTCCAACCATTTGATCTCCATCTCTGGTATTTTATATAGACACCCTCTCATAGCCATCATTGCTGCTTTCCCTTTTGCCAGTGCTGATTTCTTTTGTTTTTCCCATTTGCCTCCTGCATCTAATTTTAATCCTAAGTACAGTCACGCACTTCTTTGTATTCAGATTCTCCCTTCTTCCACTTTTCATATTTACTCAATTTAGTTCCTTTTTTGAATACTACAATTTGAGTTTTTTCGCTGTTTACCTTTAAGCCCCACTCTGAACAGTATTTCTCCACCTCTTGCAAAGATATTTTTACCCATTAACGGTAATGGACATTATTACCAAATCGTCTGCAAAAAGTAAACCTGGGACTTGTAAGTTGTTTATTACTGGTATGAGACTATTATTCTTACTTATATTTTGTAGTACATCATCAATAAATAAATTTAATAAAATTGGACTTAGCTTGCTCCCTTGCCTTAGTCCTTTTCCCTCCAGTTGTATTTCTTTAGTTAGTGCCCCTTCTTCATATTTTATGAAAAATGTATTTTAATTATACAATTCTTTTAGTATAGTTACCATTTGATTACTCACCCCTTTCAAGTAACCATGTTAGGAATGAAGAATTAGATTTTTATCAAATAAAAATTATGTATTTCTCAACATAGTCCCCTTTTAGGGATATACACTTCTTTCAATGCTCCAGCCAGTTTTTTAACTCCTCCAAAAAATAAGAATTTTCAAGCTTTGCAAAGTTATGAACGATATAAAATCAGTAAATTAGATAAAGTAACATTCATAAATCACAAAAGAAGTTACAGAAAATAAATAAAATTATCCAAATCAGCATATATAAATCATCTATTAGAAAAATCAGAACATTATAAATAATGAACTTGGTAAAGATGGGATTACACATGAAAATATTGAAGTAATTAATGGAAATAATATAATTAGATATCCTGCAATGATAAGTAATTTATTTAATACAGGTTTTTTTGAAAACATTCATACACTTGTCGGTAAAAACGACAACACTAATCCTAAGCTAATCAAACATAGCCTTCCTAATACGATGTTTCTATCAGTAACTACTGAAGAGGCGGTAATAAATAAAATGAGAAGTAAATATATTGAGAGTTATCTATATTGGAACACCACAGTGAAGCGAAAAATTATTAATTTTTAGATGAGTCATATTTATTACACATCTGCATCACTTTCGTACCTGTTTTGAGGAAATGTTTCGCAAATCATCGTTTGCATCTATGGCTCTTATGTGACTAAAGCTTGATCCAGCAGTGTGGGTAATTCTGGGGTTGCTGCTGCCATCTGTTGATTTAGTGATGAACTTAAATGTGGGATTCTCCTCTGGCGGGATTTCAAAGTTCATAAGTTGGTTTTTATGTTTTTTGTGTATATCCCCTCCCATATGATGAGTTGACTATGTTTTTGTACGTATTTTAGTAATTCTGTGCTATCTTCAATTTCATGATTTTCAGACCAGAAATGAGCTGCTATTGCGGACTTATCAATATTTTTGTATCTTAAGTGCCTGAAGTGTTCTTTCTTTCTAGTGTCTATGTTTCTTTTTGTCCTCCCTATGTAAATCACACAAACCCAACATACCCATGAGACCCATTATAAATAATATAAACACTCCTACTTACCTTCTGGCAAAATGGCTGTCCAAGAAATTTCAGTCCTTTCCACAATTCCATACTCTGAGCATAAAAATCTCTTTAGACCTGGTAGAAAAAATTCAAAATCTTAAACTAAAACTTCATGACACTTTAGTACACTTTGATGTCCGCTTCCTCTTCCCTAGCATTCCATTAGACAAACTTATGATTCAACTGAAAAAATGGCTAAATTCTATAAACCTAGATGCCAATGCAATAGAAGAATATTAGGCAATGACTGAAATATGTATACATCAAAATTATTTTGTCTTCGATGGACAATATTATAATCAAATTTCAGGACTAGCTATGGGAAGCCCGCTATCACCAATTTTGGCCAATCTATACATGAGCTTTTTTGAAACACATATAACTAAAGCCTTCCCTCATATGTTTAAAACATGGTACAGATACGTAGACAACATCTTTGCAATAGTGCCCTACAAACAAATAGATGATGCTTTGAAACTACTCAACCTGCAGGAACCCAGCATAAAATTCACAGTGGAAACTGAAGAGCACTGTACTCTACCTTTTTTAGATCTTAAAATCAAAAATGCAATGAAAAATTGAACTTGGTATCCATAGAAAAATAACACACACAGATAATTACATCAAAGCAGATAGTTTCAAACCAATTCCACACAAACATGCAACCATCAACAGTCTGACACACAGATTAGTAAATCTACCTCTCAGCCAGCAAGAATATCAAAACGAATACCATCAAATCTTAAAAACTGCAATTAAAAATGGATTTGGAAAAAGCCTTGTAGATAAAAGGGATTAAAACAGATCACAGCTCTCACACCAACAAAACAAGAAATTAGATTTGTTAAATTTACTTACCACCCCTGGGCCACAAAAAAGTTCCAAAAAATATTCAAGAAATACAATATAACATTGGCACCGAAAAACAATTACAACATTAAAAACCTACTTCACAGTAATAATACTGATAAGATAAAACCAGAGGAAAAGTCAGGCATTTACAAGATTAAGTGTAAAGACTATGAAAAAATGTACATAGGAAGGACAAAAAGAAACATAGGCACTAGAAAGAAAGAACACTTCAGGCACTTAAGATACAAAAATATTGATAAGTCCACAATAGCAGCTCATTTCTGGTCAGAAAATCATGAAATTGAAGATAGCACAGAATTACTAAAATACGTACAAAAACATAGTCAGCTCATCATATGGGAGGGGATATACACAAAAAAACATAAAAACCAACTTATGAGCTTTGAAATCCCGCCAGAAGAGAATCCCACATTTAAGTTCATCACTAAATCAACAGATGGCAGCAGCAACCCCAGAATTACCCACACCGCTGGATCAAGCTTTAGTCGCATCAGAGCCATAGATGCAACGATGATTTGCAAAACATGTCCTCAAAATAGGTACGAAAGTGAAGCAGATGTGTAATACATACGACTCATCTAAAAATTAATAATGAAAAGTAAATATTCAACTAGTTAAGATGAAATTTCAACTTTTCTTTCAAAATAATGTGCTTCGAAGATATCAAAACCGTTAACAGCATTAATTAATTCAATTATAAATTCTGGGATTTACCCAAAATATTTAAAAAGTGCCATAGTAAAAACACTGTATATAAATGCCTAATAGAGAACTACCAGCCAATAACACTGGTATCATCACTTTCAAAAGTACTAGAAAAAATTGTTGCTAAGCAAATCATATCATTTCTAGAGAAGAGTATGATTTTAAATAACTTTCAATATGGCTTAAGGAGTGGTAAATCTACTAAACATGCAATAATAGAAATAGTTGAGTACCTTATTGATAGTTTAGAAGATAAAGAAAACCGTAATTACGTCTTTTTGGATCTAAGTAAAGCTTTCGATTGCATGGCCCATGAACTATTAATAAATAAACTGCAACAGAATGGGATAAGAGGAGTATCACTTACGTTCTTAAGTTCATTCTTAAACGGCAGAGCACAAAAAGTAAAAATTATGCTTAAAGCTAACCTGCAAATAAAGGAGTACATATCAAATATACTGAGCGTGAAATATGGCATCCCACAGGGCTCAGTGTTAGGACCCATTTTATTCATAGTTTATATGAACGGCGTTCCATTTACTCCTAATGGAAATATAATTGCTTATGCAGATGATACTTTGGTTGTAAACGCTGGTAAAACACTGCAGACACTTGATACTTAAACAAAGAATAATGTAAAGCAAACATGGAAGTTTTTAAACAAAACAATTTACATATTAATGTAACAAAAACAGGATACATAAACTTCCAAACCAATCAAAACAGAAATGAACTTCATTTAAACATCAAGATAACTAATGCTGAAATAAAGGAGGTAAACCATTCTAATTTCCTAGGAATAATACTAGATAAACATTTTAAATGGGACAAACAGATAAAGTTTGTAACAAAGTTAGCTCAAACATATTTTTATTAAAAAGAATGACAAAGTTTGCTGATATAAACATGTTAATGAAGATATTGTCGCAAACCTGATAGCGATAGTGAAGCTTGTGTACACAAAAAGCCTGGAGATAAGGAGTATGGTGGAAGAAATAATGATAGTGCGAGATAAAAGACCGATAGGGTTATGCTTCTGGAAGATGATAGAACATTCGATTCCTGTTTGGTCCAGAAACATCTCGAAGTTACAAAATATGTATTTACAGATGTGACGGCTCGCAAAGATTTAGTTGTGAAACAGTTGTTGTGAAACGAGGCAGCTGGAAGTGTTATTGTAGCGACAGCTGATGATGTAATCTGAAGCCACTGTTATTGTGATCAACCTTGGTAGACTGATGGTGTATGTAATGTAATGCTGCTATAATCTATAAGAGTATTCTTACAAAAATAAAGGAGATTTTTAATTTCTGCAACTTGGCCTTTTAATTCTACGAACCCACAAAGTTACAATATATTATGGACTGGTATTCCCACATTTATCATATGCAATTGCAGTCTGGGGACAGTGTGCAACGAAATATACAAAAAGGCTTTTTATTTTACAGAAAAGAGCAATTAGAGTGATGTTAGGGCTAAATCCTGCAGAAATCATTTCAAAAAATTAAATATTCTTACTCTGTACTCACGATATATATGTGAGGTAATAATGTATTTAAAATGTAACGAAAGTAATACAAAAGTGAATAGCCAGATCCATGACCATTATACCAGAAGCAAACTGCAATTTCTTTTAATATAACACAGATTACAAGTATTCAAAATGAAACAGAAACTTGCTGGTTGTATGCACTATAATAAATTACCAACACACTTACAACAAATACATAGTATAAATAAATTTAAAATTGAACTGAAAAAATATATGGTGCAAGGATGTTTCTATTCAATCGAAGAATTTGTGAAGTAATTTTCTAGGTACATATACTTTATCTGTAGTTAGCTATAAGTAAAATGTAAATAGTACTTTATATTAGTGTATCTAATAGACAGTGTCATGAATTATTTTAATTTTAATCGACAGCTAAATAAATGAAATGAAAAGTATGCCTCAGTCTCCATGATGACCTCATTTGATCCAAATTTTGTTCCTGCAATCCATTTCTTCATGTTTGAGAACAGGAAGAACTTGCAGGGAGCCAGGTCGGAAGAATACGGGGGGTGTGACAGCAAGTCATAATGCATTTCATGCAGTTTGGTAGCGGCAACACTGGATGCATGTGCTGGGGCATTATTGTGGTGAAACAGAACTTTTTTAAGTGTGTTTGGAAGAATTTAGTAGCAGTGACATCAAAATTAATGGTAAAAGCTATTTGTTTTGTTTTTATGTTGACATCTTTGCAATAGTGCCAAATAAACATTTAGATGATGCATTAAAATTACTCAGTCTGCAAGAAATAGAAAAGGAAATCAAAGGACAACTCTCTTTCTTGGATCTAAATTTCATCAGGAATAACACAAAAATAAAATCTGGAATTTACAAGAAACCAACACATTCAGAAAACTACATAAAAAGTAATAGCTACAACCCAATTATACATAAGCATGCAATAATAAACAGCCTTACACACAGACTTGTCAACATACCCGAGGATAGATAGATAATTTATTCATTTTGTAAATCATACATTGTACATGAGTACTATGATATAATACACGTCAAATTGTGAATTTACAGTGCAGTTAACTATACTTCTAAATTAACAAGTCACATCCAATAACGACAAGTCAGTGTTTGTACAAAATAATGTTTTATAAAGATATTTCGAGAATTTTAAAATATACATAATTAATTCACAAGTGTAACAATATTATAAACTTTCCATAAATTCACTAAGATAATAAAAACAGTGTCTAGCAAGTGTGCCAAGACTGACTTTTTAAATGCTGAAAAATTGCAAGTGGTTTTATTGGCTATAGGCAGTTTATTAAAAAAAAAGTGAATCCTAGGCTTATTACACTGTTTTGATGAGCTCTTATGTTACTTCTATTCATATGAATATCCATTCTCTGTCTAGTATGATTATGAACTCTCATTAAAGGTATAGTGGCCATTTCCTTTCATTAAATTTGTCTTTGTAAATTTTAAAATTTAAAAACTGAAAATACATGGGAGAGGTAAGATTTTAAATTTTTTTAAATAATGGTCTACACATAGATGTTGATTTAAATCCCCCAAGTATTCTTGGAATCCGTTTTTACATTATGAATAATGATTTACAATGCGATGAGTTGCTCCATAATGTTATGCCACATTTTAAAATAGAGTACACGCAAAATTGCACGTTTCTGAGAGTTTTTATGTTAACTATGTGTACCAGTTGTGTGAAATTATTAGAATTTGTACTCGGTTTTTTAATTAGATAATCAACATGTCTCCCACTTTAGGTTATTCTGTATCCAAAGACTAAGAAATATTTACATACTTAATTACTTTATTATTACATATTAATTGTGATTGTACAGGAGACTTATTCTGAGAAAACATGAAAATGAATTACATGTGTAATTGACATACATCAAAGAACAAAAAGCTATACTACACATAGCAGAAGAAAATGGATACAGCAAAGGTCTGGTGTTTAAGAAAACTAGAAAACCTAAACTAAAGAAAATCATTAAGGAAGAAACCACATTTACAAAAGAAAAAGAAAGCAACATCATATTCAGTTCATTCACATAATACCCAAAAACATTTCATAAATTTAAAAAGATCTTTAAGGAACAAAATATAATCTTGGCACCTACTAATGGGCAATCAATTTTAAAATTGCTAAATCCAAAAACAAAAGTTGAAATCCCATCGGTTAATACATCCGAAATATACAAAAAAAGTTGTAAAATTTGAGAAAAATAATACATAGGTCAAACTAAAAATAATCTAAAAGTCAGTGTTAAAGAGCATTTTAGGAACATCAAATTTAAACAAGAAGAAAAGTCAGCTGTAGCATTTCATTTTTGGAATGAAAATCATGACATTGATTCAAATCCAAAATTATTAAAAGGAGTGATAAACCAAAATAAACAAACAACATGGGAGAACATATTCATATTGAAAAATAAGGACCTCATAATGAACTTTGAAATCCCACCAGTAGATAATTTGACAAAGGAGTTCATAGTTCCACCACCAGAGAAAGGAGAGCAGACGACAACAGATGCTAGTTGGAGAAAGGTTGAAAACGGAGGCAGTGACCTTTGAAACTAGTCCCTTTTTATAAAAAAGTAAGTGACAAGTGTCAATAAACCAACTTCAAATAGTTTATACGATCAGAACTTTTTTCTTCGCCTTATTGAGCCATGTCTCCTTTAAGTGCTTGTCAAATTGGGCCAGTAACTCACTGTATGCACCAATAATCCTTTTTCCCTTTTCAAGGAAGTCAATGAATATGACACCCTTTGCATTCCAAAAAATTTTCGTCATCACTTTTCTGATGGCACTGTCTTTCCCTTCTTTGAACCACATTCTCCTGAAGCAACCCATTGTTTTGATTGTTGCTTGGTTTCCAGAGTATAATGATGTCTCCAGATCTCGACAGTGACAACACAAAAGGTCCTTCAGAATTCGTTAAATCAATTTCAAAGTTGAAAGCTGCTCCCACTTGTCCACTATGTGCAAATGCGACACCCATCGGGCCGACAGCTTTCTCTCCAACTTACCATTCATAATATAAACTGCCATTTCTGTCGATACATGTACGGCCTCTGCCACTACGTGAAATTCCATTCAAGGTCAGTGAGAATCATATTGTGGGCTTCTCCAATGACTTTCTCGGCAACAAAATGCACAGGGAGTCCTGGGCATTACTCTTCAAAAAGTGGATGTTTGACCACATTTAAATTCATTATACGAGTACCTCTAAAGATCTCCATAAACAGCATCCAAATTAACATTTATCTCCTCACAATTTTTCCCATTTAGAAGTAGAAAGCGAATCACTGAACTATACTGCACTTCTTCCATTTTAGCAAAAACAGCTTATTGATATAGATAGTCAACCTGAAAAATTTAATGCCATAGCCAGGATTTGAACCACGGATCTCCTGGTTTCCATCCAGTCGCTCTTACCCATTGAGCTACCATGGCCAACATGCCGTCCTGACATTAAATTCTCCAATTGACTCATATTTTCCACTAGAGACTCTCATATTCGAGATACACCGCTAGTGTATATATGGCTAGTGTGAAGAAAATATTTAATTTCCACCACTTAACTTGAGTAATAAGAGTTTATTGATATGTCTTTAAAATCCAAAGTATCCAATGAATCACCACCAAATTTATTTTGACTTGTAAAAAATGTTAGTATATGATGATAACACAAACCTCCATCAGCAACACCATATATTTTGAAATATGGGTTCCTATTGAGCTGCCCTAGTACTACAACTGATTTGGCCTCCTATCTTGGTTGTGGTTATTTCCTGTATTTTGGCCAAGGTCCTTAGAATTGCTAGTTGTTCTGCCTGTTTGCAGAACAGTTGCTGTGCAATTTAAATTTTGTTGTTTACGAGCTTCTTATGTGAATATTGTAATAACTCCAGATCCAACACCACTTCCACTTATGCTTCCATCTGTATATACTTCGAATGTATAGTGTGAATATTCCTCTGCTTGATAAGTCCAAGATTTAAAGATATTGGCAGGTCAAGTGGCATGTTTGAACTTTCCCTTTTACGTACTGTTTGGTATATTTTCTATTTTATTTATTATTGGAGTTAATCTCATTGGTCATTGTAAGGAAAGCTTTGGCCATTGCATCCGCTTCTATTAGTATGATTATACAAGGGCTGTTCAATAAAGAATGATCACAATTTCTTTTGACAATGTACCTTTACTCATCCTCATAATTTTCATGGTCCTTCTCAAAATAGTCTCCCCTGAATGCGATGCTCTTGTCCCAGCATTTCTGCCATCTTCAAAGACATGCTGAAAACCATTTTTTGAGAGATCCTTCAAAATCGTCTCTGCAGCCTTCACCACTGCTTCTGATGATGGATAATGCCTCCCACGAAGGCGTTTCTTCAAGTTAGGCAATAGAAAAAAGGTACATGGGACTAAATCGGGACTAATGGGGGAGGGTGAGGAATGCAGTTCACGTTGATTTTTGCAAGATATTCAGCAACAACATTGGCAATATGTGGCTGAGCATTATTGTGGTGCAACATCCAGCCTACTTCACGGAAATGTGGTCTTTTGCGCCTGATATGGACGTGCAATGTTTTCAGGACATCCCTGTAGTATTGACCAGTAAGCGATATGTGTGCAGCTACAACATGTTGATAAACCATTCCATTAATATCAAAGAATGAGATGACCATAACTTTCCCAGCAGAAGCAACCACTTTTGCTTTTTTGGGGCTTGGTGATGAAGGGATTTCCATACTGAGCTTTGCGTTTTGCTCTCAGGATCAAAATGATGTAGCCAAGTTTCATCAGCAGTGATTACGTTTGAAGAAAAACTCTGGATCTTCCTCTAACATCAACTTTAACTGCATGCAGACCTGGATGCGAATGTGCTTTGTTCAGGAATCAACAGACTTGGAACCCATCGCGCTTAAACACTCCCATATGTAATCTTTCTGTCACAAACGTGTGGGTGACACCCAAAGAAATGTTCAGTATTTCAGAGAGTGATCTTATGGTAATTCGTCGATCCTCTCTCAAAATGGCCGCAGCAGTGTTGATGTTTTCTTCTGTAAGAGCAGTAACTGGAGCATTGGGTCCACCTTACTTTAAAATTGTCTCAACTTTTTAAACATTTTAAACCACCTTGGAGCTGTTCTGTAGGGAAGAACAGACTCTCAATAGGCCTCCTGTGACATTGCATAGGCCTCAACTGAAGATTTGTTGAGACGAAAGCAGAATTTCAAAGCCGCATATTGTCCCTCACGTGTTAACTCCATTGCAGTGGTAGGCGATACTGAACATATGTGAACTTGCCTGGTTCTCACAGGCAGGAACCAGGAGTACCAACAATGAAACTACTACAGCATATCGAGATGTAACTGTATTGGAACACCACAGTGAAGCGAAAAATTATTAAATTTCAGATGAGTCGTATTTTTTACACATCTACTTCACTTTCGTACCTATTTTGAGGACATGTTTCGCAAATCTTTTCAAATGAACTTTGAAATCCCGCTAGAAGAGAATCCCACATTTCAGTTCATCACTAAATCAACAGATGGCAGCAACAACCCCAGAATTACCCACACCGCCGGATCTAGCTTCAGTCGCACAAGAGCCGTAGATGCAAATGAAGATTTGCGAAACATGTCCTCAAAATAGGTACGAAAATGAAGCAGATGTGTAAAAAATACGACTCATCTAAAATTTAATACTACAGCATGTTTGTTTCACATTAAGCTAACAGAATATAATAAGATGGAATTTTAGTGCAAAAAATTATGACCGTAAAAAAATTATGATCATTCTTTATTGAACAGCCCTTGCACTATCTTATCAAGGCCTCTATCCAGACTGATGCTCCATACAGTAATAAGGATAGAATTGCTCTGTAACTTGGTCCCCAGCTTATTTTTTCAGATTTTGCCCGATTGTTAATTAGCTTGGTACCTTATTTTGGTGTTGTCTATATGAGCACATAAGTTGGAGTCTAATAATGGATGTCTCAAATGAGTCTCCATAGTGGACGAATATGATTGTGTTTAAGTAGGTAGCTAATATGGAGAAGGAGCATTGTGATGGTAATTTCACATTTTTTTCAAATATTTCAACATTTGCTCTGGATTGTTCTAGAAAATATTTGTATAAAACAGAATGTAAAACTGGGTAGGCCACAGAATGATATAACTTACGCAATAGTGTTCCTATAGGTTATTACAATAATGTAATTATGTAATGTTGTGAAGTGGATCAATAGGATAGAAGTAATTTAGATGTTCTAGAAACCTTGTGAGCAGAGATTCCAGAATATGCAGATAGTGTTGGCATCATTCTGCATAAGATCGTCGTGGAAAGACATGTTTTCTTTGGTGTCGTTCTGCAAGTCTGCAGAAACTTAAGTGCAACGATGCAGTATTAATCATTTTATGAAAGGACATATTCTACAACATTTAACATTATGATAAGATATATTAATGGTTTTTGTGGAATACATTTCAAGATTTTTAAACAAGGGAAAAGTTACTAAAATTAGGCAAGTGTGTCAACCTTGTATATACTTTTCTCCACTCACAAGTTTTTTATGAAGACTAGTTTCTGGGGACATCTCCCCTATCGTCAGTTCTGTGGTTGACTGATGATGCTCCGGTGTCTGCATCTGCCTTGGTGTTGTGCTGCCATCTAACGTCCTGGTAAGTTTGATGACGTCATCCACCACGGGAATTTCAAAATTCATCAAGAGGTCCTGCTTTTTCGTAATAAATATGTTTTCCCAAAGCTGTAGTTCCAGAGGTTTCTTTGCCTGTTTGATCAGTTCTATTTCTTGTTTTATGTTGTGATTCGCAGACCAAAAGTGATGTGCTACGGCCGACTTTTCCATTTGTTTGAATTTAATATTTCTGAAGTGTTCTTTCATTCTTGTTCCTAGATTCCTTTTGGTCTTACCAATGTATATCTTGTCACAATCCTGGCTACTCATTTGGTAAATGCCTGATAATTGAGTTTTTGGTGTGCTATATTTTAGAGGGTGGTTTAGTAAGTTGCGGATGTTGTGTTTGTTTTGAGGGGCTAATTTTATGTTGAAGCTCTTAAATATCTTTTCACATTTTTTGAAGTATTTTGGATGAAATGTAAATTTTCCATATCTGGTGTTTGGGTTTTCTAGTTTTTTAACTTAGTAATGTCCCTAAAGTTTTTGTTTCTTTTGTGTCTGTAGATCAGTTTTTTGGTGAAATTTGTGTTATAGTTGTTCAGTTCGGCAACCTGGTGTCTGTGAGCGTTCTCCTATTCATATTCTGTTTTTGTTAGCGGAATGTTGATTAATCTGTGAACTAAACTACCATAACAGCATAAAATAATTCTCACTCATACTAAAACCAGAGATAAGACTTGTTGCTCCAGAGCACCGAGGCATACATCTACAAGAATTCTACCAGATTTTCACGAATGGTGAGAGTAATTAATCAATCATTTTTCGCGCCAGTTGCACAAATTTTCTGTTGCTGCATTAGACCTTCGAGCAGGTAGAGAACTTCCTTTCTTCCTCTTACCGTTTAAATACAACATTGTCAAGAGTCTTTTGTAAAGTGAAGTCAATATTGCATTGTTGTGCTTGTGAAGTGAAGTCATTAATTGACCATTGCCAACCTAACTGACATGAGAGAGCTTGTTAGCGCATTTATCTGTTTTTACAAACAAGTGATTTAGTGAAGTGTATAAGTTTAGTTTTGTAGTTTATTCATAATACTTGGATTGCTAGCTGGCAGTGGCTTCAGTTTTTTTACAAATCTGTAGTATTATTTAAATACACAAAACTTGTCTTACAAATGAGCATTGTCGCAATAAAGAGTAGAATAAAGCACCATTACACTTCAACTTAACTGTCGAAAAAGTACATAAATAAATTTCAGATAATTATATACAAATATAACAATTTGTAACTTAGAACTTCACTTATCTTATAAGAAATGATAATAACTCTTATAAATTATCATTTCTTATAAGTGAATTTTTAAGTTATAAATTGCTGTATTTGTATATATTTGTTTGCTTCACTGTTAATTGCTTCATATTTTGCGTATTCAGATAATAATATGCACAGAAAAATGTCTTCCTTTGTAACAGTCAACAAAATGTTTCTAATCGCAGGAAATACTTTTATTTCCAGGAAAATTCAAGTTTTACAAAAATGATCAGCAAGAATTGATGAATATTCAGGAATGAATGGCCTTATTAAATTCACGAGATAACCAGGAAGTGATCCACTCAAATGGATATGGTAAGTATAAGATACTCATGCTAAGTACCTCGGTATGGATTCTCCAGAATTCTTAGGATCTAATAAAAAAAGATCTGCTTGACAACATTTGCAAATGAGATCAAAATGGTTTCTTTTTATTAAACTTGAATATTTCCGAGTATGCCCACAGATGAACTGTGTGCTATTGAGAAAATGAGTTGATATCCACAAAACGATAACAATAATAAATTTCAATATAGATTTGTATTTGCTATATTAACTATAATATTTACCACATTAAAGAAATTCTTCATTCTCATAATATATCTTAGGCCTATAAAACCTCATTAATCCAGACGACTGGATAACCTGGAACAGGATAAAGAAAACACAATTGTTTAGCATAGTAAATGATGACTTGTTTTACAGACATATTGCTATTCTCAATAGGTACATTATTAGAATTCTCTTCCTAGTGGGCGAATTTATTGCACTTACCCTGTCTGCTTGGACACAAGTTGGAAGAGAAATTTTGATAGTCATGGAAAAAGTTGTGCCCTGGTGTGTGTGACTTGCCAGAAAATAAGATTGAAGAAGAAAAAATAAGTGTGCAAGATTTTATGAACATTTTTAAAACTATTAATAGCATTTCCTATGTTGATGAAGGAGACATTGATAATGACGGAGATTATAAACCGATTACTATAGGCGCGCAATAAGAAGAGCGATCGGATTCCAAGTCCTCATTCGGTAAGTTTCATTTAACTCCGTAAACCTAGATGACAACTTTGAAATTTGAAATGCGCTATACAGTGACATCTAGTGGCTAATAAGCTAAGCTTTATCATGTCCGCCATATTTCGTTTTTATCAATTTCGAGATTAATTAGCTAACCAGTTTAAAACAATCGTATGCTAGAATTAGAATTTTAGTTTGCCCTTGGCAACATATACATGTTATGAAACACGTCAAAATGTATAAATACAATATTAACATAAAGTCAAATTGATTACATACAATATACACAGTAAGCAGCTTTTCGATGGTTTCATGTGGTATTTGCATAGACTAATTCATTACAAGAAATGTCATAATATGAATATTATAGGTTTGTGAATGTACTATGCTCCCAGTGCTCATTTACATGTTTATAGTTTTAAAAATTCATTAACCGTATAAAAACAGTGTGCATGCAAAAATTTCTTAAGCTTATTCTTAAAGTGTTTTTATGATGCAGCTTGTTTAAATAAATTTGGAAGTTTATTATATAACATTATCCCTTTGTAGTTAAAGCCTCCTTCATAAAGGCTCGTTTGGTGTGCTCGAATTGCCAGTTTATCCTTTTTAAGACTGTGGTGGTAATGTACATGAGCATTTACTTGAAAATGATTTGTATTTGTATGAACATTTGTGGATGTTATGGCTCTCAAAAGGGGACACATTTTTATCCATCTACCTCCGTATAACTGTAATCTGAATGCAGTTGAGCCAGTGTGGGGAAAACTAAGGAATGTTCTCAGAGGATGCAAGGTTAGTTGTGATATCTTTGCTTATCTTACACGCTATTTTGCTGAACTGTGTTTTTCAAAGTTGACCACACTGCAGAAACAGCAGAGCGCTGGCTCTCACTGCTTCCCCTCTGCCCGCACCCTACAGTAAATCCAGCGCTCTTTATCTTGCGCTTACTGTTCAGAGCAAGGCATTATTGCATCATGCAGTGTTACTGAAAATGAAGAGTATTCATTCCTATTCAGTGTTCAGACACTAGCTATTTTTATGAATCGTGCACAAACAGTAACAAACATAGAAGAATTGATGCTTTATTTTAAGATTCAAGCCGAAACTTTGCCAAATGAACTTCTGATGTTAAAGCGAATGTGCGATCTCACTGCTTGTAGGCAATACACTAAACTAAGGCAACGGAAGCTCACTTCCTTTTTCACTCCCGACTAGTTCGTAGCTATATTCTGTACAGTGAAAATACATAGGCTATTATGATACATACAGGTACGTGTTTTGATGTGAAAGTGTGCAGATAGTTATTTCTAAACTTCATTTAAAATATTTTGGTGTTGTACATGTTGTTTTATCCTCTTTCAGCCATTCTCTCGATAACATGGATTTTTTTTTCACTTGGATCGGCCCTGGTCCCAATTGATCTGTGCAAGTGAGGTTATACTGTACTAAAATTGACAATATAAGCTTTCTAATTAAATTAACAGGTATAACAAAATTGCCAATACTCCAAGACACCTGCATAATGTTGTTCAATGTTTTGCAGACAGAGTGATATATTAAGTTAATCGGTAGAAATTAATCATTTCTTCATACCAGCCGTATATAGGCTAAGATTTTGAATTGATAGTCAACTTAAAAAATTCAATGCCATGGCCGGGATTTGAACTACGGATCTGCTGGTTTCCGTCCAGTTGCTGAAATCCAGCATCATGAACATGAACGGAGCAGAGAACCTGAGAAGTCTCGACTTGCAGAGCATTGCTTTGATAACGACCATAGAGCCAACTTTCAGGAGAAGACCATTTAGGCAAAATGCAACAGTTAGTGGGAGCGTAGTGTTAAGGAGGCTTTGGCCATTTCCTCCTAGAAGAGCACGCTTACTCGTGATGCTAGATTTCAGTTCAGCTCCTCTTGGAAACCAGCCTTAAAAATGGAAATCCTTTGACTTAAGAAGCACAGATATATACAGCTTGATCATCAAGTTAAGTAGTTATGCTTCTTTGACCTAATTCATTTTCTATACCATGCCATCTCCTGACCTTGCATTTAATTTACTGAACAGTCTTGTTCAGTGATGCGAGTATTGGAAGCGTTTTGTCTTTCTTGATATTTGTTATATGCAGTTATACATTTTCTGGTTATAACATTTCTTAAATCATCCTGATGATGGGAGCGATGTACGCTCCCGAAACATCGATTTCTAATCGCCTTTTCACCTGGCTTGTTTCCCAAGAAGATCTTGAACGTGCTCAAATTTCTTTGCATTCTGTATGGAGTCTATGAGCAAGGCATGTTACATACACCATCTTTGGAAGAGATTTCTAAATTTCTTTGGCCGACTTTTTTTTTCATATAGAGAGCAGCATCTGTTATGAAGAGTAATACATTTTCTTAATTTCATTAGGCCACAGAAGAGACAACGAATCGCTGAATACATAAACAATGCTTGAGGAATTTACGATGTCTAGATCCTCAGTTTTTAAAAAATATGTTTCCCGAAATCCATTGCATAAGAGTATTTTTAGAACAACTTTAGCTATTGATCTTGCATTTCATCCATTGATAACGAGATTGAATTACCGGCCGCAGAACCTCTTAGTTAATCAGGTACCTTTTCATATGCATCTTTGAAGTACCCCTTCCGTATTGTTGCTGCATTTGGTATGGTTCTGTTTGTGGATTTTTCCATGAAATTTTAAAACATGGATTATGTAGCTTGTTAAATGGGATGTTAGCCTGTATCATGTGATATAAATCTGTAGAAAAGTCAGATTGCCTGCCGGGATTTCAGGTAGAGGGCATAATTTCAAGTGGTTCATTTTAAACCATCAAATGCACCTGTTGACATTGTCTCTAACTACGACAATGTTGTACAGTGTTAAAGCATTTGTTACCTTTTGCTTCTGTATGACAGTTTAAATTTTATTCTATCACCATTAGTAGTAAAATATGAACCAAATTCTTTGATACATTCCTGTATTTTTCTTAGCATTATTTAGTTATATTGCGATTTCTGCATATAATCTTGTGGCTATTAATTTGACCAGAGAAAGTGACATGGAAACAATACTTGAAGATAGCAGGAAAAGGTGCAGTATATATGCACACAGACTGTACAGGGAGTGGGGGCAGGGGCAGATCCTCTGATGGCACTGACTATTGTCCAGTTGATGCACAACCTAATTTCTGTTAGTTCTGGTGTTAGCACTTATAAAATCCTCAACTTATATCTGTTTCATTACTACTTATTGTATGAGTCATGTCTGTAAAATGAGGTTTCCAATTTTATTTAATACTGAAAACATGTATATTGTCAATGAATGTTACATTGTTGGAAAGCTGGAACTTACAGCTATTTTCCACCGTAATCATCATTGCGATTGATGCACTTTTGCATGCGCTGTGGCAGTTTTTGTATACCCTTGTCATAGCACTCTGCCGCCAAGTTTCACTCAACCTCAATTGTCAAATCATCGTCGGTCTGGAAATGTGTTCCAACCAGGTGTGACTTCAACTCAGGAAACAGATGCTAATGACTAGGTGCTAAGTTTGGACTGTAGGGGGGACGTCCCATCTGAACTGGGCCAGGAGATCTTCGGTGAGCATTTTGGGGACCCACCTCGCACACACCTTGCGATAATGCAAATGTTCAGTCAAAAATTTGTCAATCGTAGTCTTACTGACTTCAGGGATATGTTCACACAGCTCGCGAATTGTCACACGCCAAACTTTAAGCATTTCTTGCTCCACGTTTGCAATTGTTTCAGCTGAAACCGAAGGCTAACCAGAATGCTGTTCGTCATGGATGTCTGTACGTCCATTTTTGAACTCTCTGACCCACTTTCACACGTTTTTGTTGTCCATACACTGTGGCCCATAGACTTCGCATAACTGAGGAATTTCAGTAGAGGCACTCAAAAAAATGGATCACTGCATGCAACTCGCACTTGGCAGCAGAAGTGATAGGAAGCTCCATCACAAACGGCTGCCCAGCCAAAACTAATGGTTGCAGTGGGTTCGTTGTGATGGGGATTTGATGGGGTGAAACCAAGCTACACCCCAGTGTTGCCGGATCCTGCGTAGTGGCTTTCTTTATGGCTCCAGCGCCTTGGGGACATTATTTTACGGACACGCCACGTAATTAATATTAGTGCCCTATGTCAATGGGCCATTGTTGAAAGCATACCTGAGGAAGGTCGTAATACTGGAATTTCTTTCCTTATATCAGTAGTGCATTTATGTGATAATAAAATAGTGCTATTTAGGATAATAAAGACTACTTTATAATGAGTACTGGACAACTTTTAGGTTCAAATATTTTTTTTATTTTTTCATGAAAATATAGCAATATTATTGTTTTTCAGTGTTCACCGACGAAGAATTGGAATCACTCCTCGATAGGAGTGATCTGATCAGCTCATCAGTGGAAACTGTTACAAAAGGAAAATAAATGGGCAATGTATACAAAGTTTTAAATGTCAGTTAGAATAGTACTGTCTACCTCATGTTCCTGTGTACCTGATGTTCCTAGGCTATAGTTTTCTTAAAGCTTGAACTTTATTTTAAGAATACTGTACCTGAACTTTTTACAAAAGTGTAATAAATGTAAACTTAGTTACTTTGTAACATTAGTAGCCATATTTTTCTACCACCCCTCTCTTTAATTTATACGCTTCTGTTCCTGTGAAAACCTTTTTTAATTATATTACAGTAAAAGAACACTAATTTCAAGCAATTTTGTAAATCTAAAATGTGTAATTATTACTAAACGTATTAAATTTTTTGTGTGTGTGCGTGTGTGCGTGCGTGCGTGCGTGATCATCCTTCTCAAAACAAGCTTCACAGCATACCTAATGCTGGTAAAGCTGGCTGCTGTGTCGACAGTGCAGGTGACAGGAAGTCTGCAGTAAATATAATATGGTTTAAGTTATTTCAACATAGGTAACATGAACACGTAATAGTTAATATTTTGAGTTGAGCAGGTACTCAATGCTCATATATTGCTAATGTTTAGCTAGAACGCGTTTTGTAAGGACCTTCCTATAATCTTTGCAAAAGTTAAAGGCATATGAAGGCGGGCCGTACTGCAGACTCCAGCCAGTCCTAAGCTAGCACTGTCGAATGTGGTACACGCATCTCGCGTGCCTGAACTGAGAACATTATATTAATTAATTAATTACGCTCGGATAAATGTTTGAAAAATGACAGATGCCAATCTTAGAATAAGAAAGAATTTTATTTTCTGATCATGACCGTACAAAAATCCTGTCTCTACGATACTTAGAAAACGAGAGATGCACTTCTTATCTTCACATGGTTATGGCTACATCCAACATACATCCATTCATCACAGATAAGCGTGTAAAAGAACACCATTATTTTCTCATAACGTTTATCTCAAGCATAAATAAATTATGCACCCACTATTAAAACAGAAGTCACGCACTTTGAAACAGAGTTAATTTTCAGTTTGTTTTCAGAGTAGAGGTGTCATTTTGTTAAAGTGAATGGCATCGTTAAGTCGTTTGTTGAACTACAGCTGAAATATTTTTAACATTACATTAAATTATTATTATTATAAACATATCTTTTTCCCAGTGTTTGTGATCCGAATGCATGAACATGTCCCTTGAAGCTGGGACAAGTAATTTTCAATCAACAAACGTGAAGTGAATTAATTCTCAGGGCAGAAAAATTATATTTAATATGAACAAGTTTTTACGAAAGCTCTCCAATCCAGGATATAGGGCAACAGTAGATTTTTCCAAATCATAGCAATTAACTCTGTAACCTTGTGGTGTAGGTAGTGTGCACACAGAGTCATGAATTTGTAGTGAAACAGCTTTATCCTTAGAAAAAGGGAGCGTACCTGTGTTTCAATCTTTGGGAAAGATCCATAAAGTTGGAAAACGAGTTACTGCATTGGAAAACATGCTTGCTATTCCACTGCTGTGACATGTATCAAGGTAAGATCTTAATGTTTCAGGAATATTTAATTTATTGTTTAATTACAGGAAGAATAGCCAAAACCTTTGCTGGCAGGTAAAACTGCTCTTATTTATTTATTCTTATGAACCTAACAGGCTTGTAGCCCTATTACAATGTTCATCATACATTGGTGTTTACATATAATAATATACATACTCAAATAAAACATAAATGAACACAAACTAATACAGAATGGGAAGTATAGTGAATAGAAACAATGAATAAAAAGAAAAAAGAGAAAAAAGGAAGGTGGAGGTGGCATGGTAAGTAATTATTTTACTATTCCTAATTACAGTAATGATACTACTATTGCAATTCCTTTCTTGGAAGTGTTGGAAACAGTGTTATGATAAATTAAATTTAAAGGGAGTCGATTAATGACACTAAACAACACTTTTAATATATTGAGATTTATCTTCAAAGTTTTAAATTTAAATATTTCCAAAAGGGTTTCATAGTTTGTGTAAGTAGGGTAGCATCCAGTTCTTTTAAATAGTATGTACTTTAGAAATTTTGATTGTACTTTTTCTATTGCGTTGACATGCATTATCATCTGAGGATTCCAAATAATAGACGCATATACGTGATTTTGTATCACAAATGAGTTATAAAGTTGAATTAATGTTTTTTCTTTAAGTGAATAGGAATTTCGAATAATAAAGCAAAGGTATTTTAGCGATTTTGATATAATTAAGTCAATGTGTCTATTGAATCTAAGATTTGTTGTAAAATGTACTCCTAGATCTTTATTTTCAACCACTTCAACGAGCGGTGTCATTGATATTATAAACATATTTAACGGGTAATACATACGACTCATTTAAAAATTATTAATTATTGTGCTTCACTGTGGTGTTCCAATACAGTTAATTCTCGATATTTAACGGGATTTTTGCTAGCAAAAATGAGTAATTCTGATAGTGATGTTGAATTTGTAGCAAATGCTACTAATTTATACCAGCAAAATCTCAAAATGGATGTGAATCTGAGTATAATAAAGTTGAACTGTGGTGCAAGAAGAAAAATATTGATGTCTGAAACAGTTGTGGGTAAGAAAAGTGGTAAATGAGAAGGCTGGACAGATTCTATACTACGCAGTACCATCTCATTGAAGAAGAATGTTGCCATCAGTAAGTAAACTGATAGCATTTTTAAAGCAGAAAAATGGTGGTTACAAAGCTAAGCAATTTGAACTTTGTTTTGTTTTGAAGTTTCAGTTGTGTATTTACATGAAATAAATTTTAACTTTACCGCACTGGGGGCGATACCTTTTTGGTCGGAGTAAATTAAATTACTCATGTGTAGTAAGCAAGAACATGTTGGAGGTACCTTTCCTCATTCAAACATATCCAACATTAGGAAATTGTTCCTTATAATCCGCAGTTCCTTCTTAGAAATGGCAGCAGCTTCTTGACGAACATGAATGTCAAGTTCTCCAAAGAAATGTATTGGTTTTTTATACTTTTTCCTTTAATGCCCCTCCAGAGATAAAAATGGAGGAACAATGGAGTCCTATTTTAGTGATAACTCTGTTGAAATACATCATGAATTTCCTGTAATGAAAAGCTGGCTGTATGGGTGCCCTCGCAGAGTCATCCTCATGGATCATGAAAACATTCTATTATTAGTAATTGGGCATAGAAAGGCTGCAAAATATTTTGCACATACCACTCATTATTAATCGTTTCATGAGGGGGGGGGGGGAATTAGAGCCTATTCTGTCACTTCTAATAGCACACCATACACCTTTTTATGGATGGGTTCCTTGTCTATAACATAAGGCCCTTAGAACTCCAAATTATTATTTGTGAATTAGCATACCCATTTAGGAGGAACTATGATTCATCCAAAAGGAAAATCAGATTGGTGTCAACTTCATTTTCCCTATTCAAAATCCATTCACAATATCACAATCCCACTCAGAACCATTTTTAAACATAATAGTTGAAAGCTAAAACAAAGTGCTCCAAGTTCATTGAGAAAATATAAATCTGCCAAGAAGCAGCTAAAAGTAACTAAATTAAAAGAAGTGGATAATAAACTAGCTGAGTGATCTTCATATAGTGCAGAAGGTTTTTGAAACAGTAAAAAATGTGTATATTTAGAGCTTCTAACTAGATTTTTCTTCATGTCCAACTTTTAGCACTTTTAATACTCCTTATAGTCCAGACACTAAAGTTTTCCATGAATTTCTTTAATTTTTGCATATATGTATATTTCTAGATAAGTTTTCAATAAAAATTGGTATCAATATGGCTGTATATCAAAAAGTTAATAATGATTGGTATTGAAAAAGGAAAGTTGAAAAAAATTCAAGAAAATTCTATCATATTCCTTAAATTTTCTCCTCCAGAACCATGGGCAAATGAGTATATAGTTTTGTAACTATTATCTAAAGGAACCAGAATGCAAAGTTCCAATCATTTATAACAAAATTTGTAGAGAATGTATTACGTTTCCCAATGTAAAGAAATTGTAGCCAAAAAAAATACTTTTTTTCCCTAAAAACTATTAAAGATAGAAAAATTATTAAAGAAAGGGCCAAAAGTAACACAATTAAAGAGGAAAAAAGGTAATAAAATAGCTGTAGGGCCTGCATATGATGCATGGAGTTTTCAAAGTAAAGAGAGTAGTGTAATTTCTATCTAAATCTTTAAATTAATTTTTCTCCACTTTCAATTTTTGAACATTTTTGTATGTTCAAAATGATCCAACTTCTGCAATTCTCAACGAATTGGTATTAAACTTTGCATACATATTCCTAAATTTTAGTTAATTTATGGAAATTAACTAAAATAATAAGAATTAAATGATGAAGCCTGGTACTCAACTACTTACGATAGTAAGCGCCACAAATGGTGTATCTCGGATGTGATAGCCCCTAGTGGTTTACTGGAGAAATATACGAATCAAATGAACGGACATAAGGACATCAAATGTCAGGACGGCACGTTGGCTATGGTAGCTCAATGGGTTAGAGCGACTGGACGGAAACCAGTATATCCGTGGCTCAAATCCTAGCCATGGCATTGAATTTTTCATGTTGACTCTGTCCATATTCCTAAATGTTTAATAAAAGTTAGTATTTTTGTTGATTTAAATTACATAGCTTATTATTGAATTTTAAATCTCTAAATTGGAATAAAATTAAGAAAAATTTATATCAACTTTTGTAACTGATGTACAGGGAAACCTGAATCTCAAATTTAAAGTTTCTAAAAGAAAAACTGTATGACCTGGGACTTTTTATATAATATACAACAACCATACTATAAAAAGCACTATATATATATTTTTTGAGAAAACTATTTAAGGTAGATGAATTTTGAAAGCTGAACTAGATTCCCTATACCACACCTAATGACAAACTTTCAAGCAGTTTTGATGTAAACTCTGGATTTTAGCATTTTTCACATATGACTCCCCTTAATACGATTAACATTGCAAGATATCTGCAGATCTCCGACACTTTCACATTTAATGGAAAATGAAAAGGAATATGGCATCTTACAGAAAGATGGTGTTACAGCCCACTCATTCAATCAGACAATGGCCCATATTAGCAGTGATTCTTGAGGACAAACTTGTCAGCAAAAAGCTGTGGTGTCCACCGATGCCAGATGCAATTTTTATTTAAGGAAGCTCACAAAAAGAAAGTTTATCCAAACAACCCTCATACAATGGACCAACTTAAGGTGAACATTACTAATGAGATAACCCTCATGTGTCAACTAGAACATTCTTGTAAGAGCGCAGTAATGCATGGATGGCACTTTCAGCACCTATTATGACTGGTAAGTCCTTCCTATGCCATGTTTATCCCACATTTACATAGGAAGTTGCTTGGTTTAGGAAAATAATGTAATGAATGCAGTGAAGCATAACAGTTTTAGGTAGGACATCCTGTATAACCAAGTTGATAGAATCATATAAGCTACACATATCATTCTTTTTTAAATTACTTATGGTTATATGGTTAATAAGTTTACAATTATATATTAAAAGTTCAGAGTCTTTGTATAGTAGGTTTTAATTAAAAATAATCAATAGTAGCAACAATTAGCAGCATTCTTTTAGTTGTCATGAACAAGAATAGCCAAATTTATAATAAATATTTACATTTATTGTAAAATCACATTTAAAATGTACATTAATATCAACAGTACAGTTACCATTTTGCAGCAGTTTGGTTTGTCATAATTTGAAATCAAGTTCAATAGTAACTGTATCTACATATAAACAAATGAACAGGTCAGTGAATAAAGTTCATGGCTTTGTAACTTGACTTCTGTTTCCATACTAATAATCCTGCATGCCTCTCAACAATAAAATATATTTGTTCACTAAGATATATTTATGTCTAATATTAATTAGTTGCAATATCGTAATAGGTAATTCATTAAGTAAAAAAGTATTGCTGGATCTCAAGCATGCAGCTTTATGAAAAAATATTTCAAGTGCAGTACCTATACATTTACGTCTTCATGTGGAATCTAAAGATTTGGACAGTTATCAAAATAATTTAACAATCATATGTACAGATGTATCCAGTTATGTATTAAAATATGCCAACAGAAAAATATGGGGTACAAAGGTGAAAATAAATTTTCAATAAAACTGTTCTGTTATTAGCACAAAGGTGAATCGAGAAAATATTGACACATTGCTTCACTCACACTGTTTATTTACACGACATGTTTCAAGAGCTTTTGCTCTTATCAGCTGGTACTCGATTAGTGCAAATTGTAGTTGTTTCCTCTTTCTCTGTATCCTACAATTTGCACTAATCGAGTACCAGCTGATGATAAGAGCAAAAGCTCTTGAAACATGTCCTGTGAATAAACAGTGTGAGTGAAGCAATGTGTCAAAATCTTCTCGATTCACCTTTGTCTTAATTTGTGCTTCACTGTCCCTATGCTTCTTTCAAGTTTATACTTTGTGTTCTGTTATTACTACTGTGTAAATACTGGATGCAATTTAAGCATATAACTTCCAGTGACCAGAGTTCACATAAGTTTCACTGAGATAGTTGTTACATTAAGTAGCAAGTGAAAAGTGAATATGGACTGCTTGCATTGTTTAAAAAAGTCTGAAGTGAAAATTTATATTCAATCCAATCACATCACAGATGCCACGCTACCACTTGTAGCACTTTAAATTATTAACACATTTTCCTCCCAGGCACTTTTCAAACCTATGGTCCCATAATTCGAGGATCAATCCTCATGTATATGTACTGATGGTGGGAAGGTAACAAGTCTTGAGTGGGTGGTTGCCCCTCAAAATCTAAACCTGGCTCCTGTGGAAATTCTGGAGGCAGATGTCTTGTTTGCCTTGGACTAAGGTTTGAAAAGAAAATGGGGCAGATGCTACATGGCGTTTGTCTGTTAGCCATCTCTGTGAAACCTTGTTCAGTTTGAAATGGGAATTCTCTTGGCTGTAATGCAGATGCCGGCTGGGTGGTGGATGTAGCGGGAGACGATATGCTACTCGCATTTACTTCCTCCAAAGTCTCAAAACTATCTGGGCTTGCTATGCAGGGCTTTCCTGGGAGCTGAGTAGTAGGTGAACTGGTATCTGTGATGGACTGGCCCTCTTGTTATTGGACTGATTTGCAAACAGATGCAAACTGTCAGCTAAAATGTACTGCTGTGGGTCCGACAAGTAACTCTCTTCCATGGAAGTACCAAAATGTTGTCATAAGAAACACCATGTGTGTTAGCACTACTATATATTCAAAGAGCGCAAATATGGAATACACTGTAAGAAAGTAATACAGATATTATAAGTTACACCTGCTGTTTAAAAATTCATTGTGTACTAGAACATTGTTCATCCATACAAAGTTAATGAAAAAAGAAACTAGAGTAATGAAAATTAAAAAACAAACCGATAAATGAATATGAACTACTAATCTACAAGGTCTTTATTATTAAAAGTAAAATTTTGCCATTATAGATGATACAGTTGAACCCGATTTATACGCAATTCAAGGGGAAAAGGAAATATTTATTGCTCAGAATTACATACACATGAGGAATACGTAAAATATAAAGCTATTGACAGTGAAGCAAACAAATATATACAAATATGGCACAAAAGTGAATCGAGAAGGTATTGACACACTGCTTTACTCACACTGTTTTTTTACAGGACATGTTTCAAGAGCTTTTGCTCTTAGCTGGAGTCGCATTAGAGCAGATGATGCGACCGATGGTTCGTGAAACATGTCCTCAATATAGGTACGTAAGTGAAGCCGATGTGTAATAAATACAACTCCTCTATAATTTAATAATTATTTCACTTCACTGTGGTGTTCCAATACAGTTAAATTTTGATAATAAGGCTAAATGTTTGAATCGAGTTATTAAATGAAAACTGATGTTCCTGAATAAGCTGGCGAATTTCTTGACTCACAAGCCTATCACTCAGAAACTTGGATAAGTCCATATGAGGATGATAATTAAACGAAAATGTTGAGGTACTCACATAAATTATTGAAAACACAGCTAATGCAAGTTGCAATAAAACAAAAAGCAAAGTATGTGGCAATATAAAATAACATGAAATCATTACACAAAAACAAGATTCAAAAACAGTATATCTGAAAAAAAATGGGTTAGTATTCTGTACACATGCTAAAAAGAATGCAAAGTGATACTGAACTCTGCTGAAATTAATAGATTTACTGTGCCTGAAAATACATGAAACAAAACCAAATTCTTACTCTAGGGTTTGCAGAAATAAAATTTGACATTAAAGATTATAAGAGTGAGTGTCTAACACCACTTGCTATGTTAAGAATTGAGAAGGTACATGTATGTGCGATAAGAAACAAATTTAGAATGTATGGGATTGAAATCTGATTGTTCAATTTATAATTTTTAAGAACAATTATGATCAGTTGGATTAAAAGTTATGGCAATGGAAGTAGGGGCGTTGAAAGCATATCTCTGACAGTAAAAACTTCAGAGACTGGTGCTCCCAGTCACACCCAAACTAGTGAGTATATTTTAAGTGCTTAACAGAAGCACAGGGCACTCGCTGGATCTTTAAGAGAGAAGGGATGCTAATGGAATATTAAACACATGGTGACATGGTGCAATCATACCTTTGTGATTCAATGCTTAGATGGTTGAGTTTTGTACTGGCTGACAAGCAATGTTTGCATCTGTAGCCCCTGGTTCTTGCTCTAGTCTCAGATTTACTTTAAATAAACCATCAGGCAGAATAATCAACCGCAAATGTCACGCTTGTGTTGGCTTAACCAACCTTATATTTGGATCCTACCAAAAATGGCAGCTAACAGTTAGATCCGCATTTCCCACATTAGAGGGGCCAAAGATGTTTTCAAAGCTAGCTAAGCCTTACAGTTTTTCCCCAAAATACTTTGGCTCCCAATCAGCATTTACATAATTCAGGTTATGTTGATTCATGTATCCATTACTTGAACATAGTTGACGTGAGTCAACAGGAAGTGTTGCAATAGTCCAAAGTACATCTTTTCGTTAGCTAGCAAAATTGATATCTATTCAGCAAATGCCAACTATGCCAAAATCATGGCACAAGAAGTGAATGTTAAATAACAAGATTAAAGTAATTTCCAAAGTCTCGCTCAACCAAATATGCAACACTATGATCAACAGATGTACAAGTGGGCAAAGATCTTGAACTACTACAAAAGATTTTGGGATTGAAAATAATTAAATTCAGCCTACTAGGTAACAGCAATTAATTATACAGTAAAATATCAACAAAACATATACACTTTTCAACTGATCATCCCCTCTCTCACTTTCATCCGGCAATGAAAACAACAAACAAAATGGTTACTGAACATTTTCCCTGGCCCAATATGAAAAAAGAATGTCAACTATGGACATATATTTACTGCCAAAGCCTAAAATCTATCTGAACACCTAATACACATTTAGACAGAACCTGGTCCCCAATGATGGAGTGAGTGAGTGAGTGAGTGTGGTTTTTAAGAGCCCGTCGACATCAAGGTCATTTGGGCCCGCCAATGATGGATTCAAACAAATAAATGTTGACACTCTGGTGGATTCAAACAAATAAATGTTGACACTCTGGCACCTCTATTCGCCAAAACTTCAGGTATCTTCTGATGGTTATAGTCAGATACACTACATGGATAAGAGCAATAACAATAGTAAATCAAAGAGCTGACACTATCATACAGGCTTTAATAACCAGTTGCTTTTCTGTATTTGGTATTCCTGGAAGAATAACTCCTGATCAAGGCTGACAGTTTGTTAGTCTTATTCAAATCTCTAAGCAAATACCAAGGATGTCAAAACATCAGGACAACAGCATACCATTTCAAAGGTAATGGTTTTACTGAATGCCACATAGCATCATGAAGGCAGCACTCCGTCATCTCCTACAGTCGGGTGGACTCGGTACCCCTAGTTTAATCAGGCATATGCTTTTTAACTAAAGAAAATTTAGGTCACTCAGGTGCTAAACAGGTAAATGGCACACCTCTTTGTCTACCAGGGGAAATATTTACTGACCAACCTATTCTAATGCAGTCAGACTTTGTGAGACACCTCCAGAATGCAATAACAGAACTAAAAGCAATAGCGACATTGACACATGACAAGAAAACAGTACTGTACCCATACATATCACTGATAGCTTACATCTTTTCATACAATACAGAACTCCATTATCACCACTCCAAGCTTTGTACAATGGCTGCTACCAATAAAAGCAAAGCTCAAAAGTTTTTTGATGCAAATAACAGACAAATGATAAAGTGTGTCTCAATAGATTACCTGAAACCAGCCCTTCTACTGAAAGATCTCCCAAACGTTACTAACACCCAACAGAAAAGTTATGGAAATGCAACTGGACACAAATTTACCAGCTCACGATGCAAGGTTAACTCCCCTACATATTTAGCATAGACCATTGCTGCTACAATGTGTTGAAAGTGTAACATAATTTAACCGATAAACATTTTATAAGGAAACAATCATTAATATAGAACACACACTGGCAGTCTTCTGTTTCCCTTTTCTTTTTTATGGTAGTAACAACCTTGGGATACAGAGAAAAAGAGCTTTTGCTTTCTTGCTCCTTAAATTCTATGAAAATAGACATATAATAAAGTGAATCTCTTATTCAGTCTTTAAAGTGGTCTTCAGACTGTTTAAAAAGGCGACCATGGGTCCCAGTGTCCTGACACTGAAAATATTCATATTCCAACACTGGATTCCAATCCATAAACTTGAGGCAGAAGTTAGTGATAGTGTGATTCAGATTTCAACAATTCTGTTTTCATGCACTAAACTGCAAACCTCACAATTAATGGGGTTTAGGTAAGAAAGCATCTGGTAGTGCTTTACAATAACTTAACGTGTTACTTAAAGAGTCTTTACTGTCCACGATTACTGTTGCTAAGAACTAATATTCGCTACCTAAATATTGGCAGTCATATTACCATTGGATTCTCCATATCCCAAACTCTTTTGGATTTATTTCAGGAAGAATATACCCCTTCTGTATACCCGCATCGGCTCTGGCATTTTGTGAAGCCAAATTTCTTATTTGGCTTTCTCAGTCACGTCCCACATAGAGTACTGAAACAATATAAGAGACAATTTCACTCTACAACTGCCTTTGTTTTGTAGTTGCTGTAACATCTTATTTCTTATAGCAACTATTAGAAGATGAATAGATTAAAATTATACTATGAGTCGACTGAGACACACTGTACTTCACAAACCACAAATTTTATTTCAACACATTTTGCCTACACCCTAAGTCATGATCAAGAAATTTTTGACTGGCTAGAATTTCTTGATAATGCCTTCATGTGGAGGCATAATGCATTGAAACAAAATTTGTGGCATTTGAAGTACAGAGTGCCTCAATTGATTCATAGTATAACTGAGGAGCATTTTTTCAAAACTCAATAGATGCAAAATTTTACAAAATTGAGTTATATATAGTATTGGCATAATTTTCACCTTCTGCATCTTTCTGTGAAATCAGATTTTGCAAAATTCTATTCATATCCTGTGTAGAAGGTAGGGAATATCAGCAGTTTTTCAAAACTCGATAGATGCGCTTGCTCAGTTAAAGCAAAAGTTGATAGATGCAATTTTATGATTTTATGGTCCAGCGTGTAGCAACCTCAATTCTGTGAAATGCATGTTGGCATTGACCGCCATCTCACTATTGTGATTCTTGGAATTCTCAATCATTTCTGCGAGCATTTTACACTGCTGCACCGTTGGCATAACTGTGAACTCAGGTTGTGCACTTTCAGTTCTGAAAGCTTTATTATACTTACATGGCATTTCTATTTTTAGTTGAGACACTGCACTGTACTATGCACAATGGACAGTAGCTCAGATTGTGAAACTGTACCAGTCGTAGAATGCGAGAAAGTAGAAATTGCAAAAACAAGGAAAGGAAATCAAAATGCAAGTCCAGGAAAGCTCATACTCCTGCAATTTCATGTTCACATGGTCTCGAGTGCACTCCATGGAATTCTAAAAGTAAAAGGCATAAGCACTGTGATGTAGCTGATTTGACTTATAATGATATAAGTGGACTTCACCATCATCTTTTCATGCTAAATAAAGTAGATCAAAATAAATTCTTTATGAAATATATGCATATTACACCTCATAATTGCAGAGTGATGAATAAAGAAGCTCCAAATATGAAGTAGACTGCTAGCATTAAATATAGTGAGAACTATTGGTGACCGAGTATTGTCAGTATGCAGTGCAAGCTTCCAAGGAATCACAGGAGTGTCAAAAGATAGATTATCTCTCCTGGCTAGAAAGTTTCAGTTATTGGGAATGCACCAGAGAAAACCAGAGAAAGGGACAGAACAGGAATATTACAGAAGGACATTTCTGCTGCTATAAACCAAGACAAAAAGAAGTACAGATGTAGAGAAAACCACAATGGAAGAGCAAAATCAAGGGTAGGATATTTACCTCCATAACTTAATATCTGAAAAATGTGGAACAACTTTTGCACAGAAAGAAGATTAAGAAATCTACCAATCTGCTTGTCAAAATATAAATACATATTTATAACTTCTTCAATTTTTCATTCTGTACACCACACACTAACCCATGCTACAAATGCAAAATGGGACTGATGAAGAGTAAGACAGAGGCAGATGTGGAAAAGAAAAATTAACTAAGAACCATGTACAGACTGCACAAGTTGTGTTCAAAAAGGTTTTATCAGCTATTGAAAGAGGAAAATGTTGAGGCCTTCACTATTTGCATTGATATGCACCAGAATCAACCACTGCCTAAACTTTCTGTTAGCGATTCTAAGCAAGGTAGGTGTGGCTGTATAATCTATGCATAATGATTCCATCTTAAACCCAGAACAAAGACATTTACCTTGTATACATGTTTGGAAACTGAATCTGCTAAAGGCTGCAACCAGGTTGCCTCAGCTTTGCACCACTTCTTGTTAGAGCTGGAACAAAGGATGTCCAGCAACCCTCCTGCCATTTGATAGATAGTCAACGTGAAAAATTCAGTGCCATGGCCGGGATTTAAACCACGGATCTCCTGGTTTCCTTCCAGTCGTCTAACCCATTGAGCTACCATGGCCAACGAGCCATCCTGATATTAAATTCTCCACTTGACTCATATATTTTCCCGGTAGACCACTAGGGGCTCTCACATCTGAAATACACACTTTGTGGCGACTTACTATCGTAAGTACTTGATTCCCAGGCTTTTTATTTTAGTTATTTGATGGAAATTAATCATTTCTGCACACTAGCCATATATACAAAACTAAAACAAAACTAAAATAAAAAGAGTTAAATGATGAAGCCTAGGACTCAAGTACTTATGACAGTAAGTCGCTACAAACGGTGTATCTCTGATGTGAGAGCCTCTAGTGGTCTACCGGGCAAAATATGAACCAAATGAAACCAGGAGATCCGTGGTTCAAATCCCGGCCATGGCATTGAATTTTTCATGTTGACTCTGTCAAAAACCTTAGTCTATATATGGCTAGTGTGGAGAAATGATTAAGTTCCATCAATTAACTAAAACTCCTACCATTTGTTTATTTTCAGACTCTTGCTCTAGTCAGAACAAGTATAGTATGAAGATGTTCATGCTTATTGCTTTCCTGGAGAACAGTAAAAAATTTAAATTAAATTTAAAAGTAGTCGATTAATGACACTAAACAACACTTCTCAATTTTTCCAGAACTTGTTTCAGAAACTGCCTCCATCCCCAACCAGCCATTGACTTGTTGATGATATTTTCTCACAGGTCTCCTCTGCTGGCGGTTCAAGGAACTTGCTGAACAAATCTTTCTGGGGGATGTCGAAATTGAATACTTTGTTCCTATTTTTTGAAATGAAGATTTGTTCCCATATGGATAGTTCTTGTTTTCCTGATGTATTTTTAGTAGTTTTGGTTCTGGATTTATGTTGTGTTTTTTCTTCACCAAAAATGCGTGGCAACTGCTGATTTAACTAATTGTTTATATTTTATGTTCCTAAAGTGTTCCTTTGCTCTTGTTTCTTAATTTCATTTGGTTTTTCCAATATAAATTTGACTACAGTCACAACATTCAATTTGATATATACCAGTTTTTTTGTTAGATGGAATGGCATCTTTCATGTTTGAACAAATTAGGTTTTTTAAGGAGATTTTTTGTAATTTACGTCCTCCAACGTTAAGTCATATCGGACGATGAATGGACTGGGTGAAATAATGCTCAAATGGGCCCAGGGCCCGTAGAGCTTAGAGTTGACATTCGTCTTTCAGTATAAGGGAAAACGAGGCGGGCTTTTAAGGAGAAGTGGTTGACTGGTGCTAGTTGAATGTTTTGTTTTTTGAAGACTTTTTTGAATTTATCAAAGGCCCAAGGATGGTAAGTGAATTTTTTGAAAATCATATTAGTTTCTGTAGCTGAGAGGGTTGTGGTTTCCTTTATTAGCTTCTTTTCTGCTAAGTTCATTTTTTTGTCTACTAATAATTTGGGAAAGTCATTTTTTGTGCTATTTCAATAATTTTGTTGTATTCTGTTGTGTATTCTTCTGCTGTGAGAGGTATGTTGACCAGTCTGTGTGCTAAACTATTGAAGATTGCCTGTTTGTGGGATCTTGGGTTGTAGCCATTAGGTTTTATGTAGTTGTCTGTGTTGGTTTTCTGTAAATGCCAAAGTTTCATCTGTTTCTATTTCTCATTATTTTTAGATCAAAAAATGGTAAATACTCATAATTTTCTATTTGTACAGTGAACTTGATGCTTTTTCTTGGATATTTGTATTCAACACTTCCAAGAAAGGAATAGTAGAACGTTTTCCGCATTTTTATATCTACCCAATACGTGGGCACAATTAAATGTCTCCTGATAGTGTGAGCAAAGAAAAGAAAAAGGATGTTCAAAATATAGCTAAATCTTTTGAAATTCTAGAAACTGTAAAAAAAAAAATTTATCAAGAAGGACCAAGAAAGGAGAAACCAATAAAGGTTAAGGCTTATTTATTCATATGGTTTCAAATTTATTTGTATTCAATATGTTTGTTATATCAATAAAACATAATATTATATTGTTATTGTGATTGTAGCAGTACCTAGTTGCTAAGTTTATACCTAATCAAATAATCCTTATAAACATTAACATGTTTGTATAACACATGTATTATGAAACGGTGAAAGTAAATAAAAAATAATAAATACATAAATAAAAAGTAACAAAAACAATAAACGACATGTGTTAATTTCTCGCTCATGCAGAAAAGTTAATCAGCATCTATCGGTTTTTGAAAAAACTCTGCATTTTCAAACCTCAAATTTGCATTAGTTAAATTAGTGTTTTTTTCTTTTCACATTCAATGAGACAGTTTCAGGAAGGAGAATGGAATGATTAATATAGTTGCTGTGCTAACCAATTAGTATGGCCAATAAATAAAAAGAAAAACGCTTTTCTCAGAAAAACATTTTGTGCATCTATCGAGTTTTGAAGAAAAAAAAACGCATTATTCAACAGTGTTAATTCTAGTTAACCTTTTCAAATGAAGGTAACAGATAATACAGTAAGTAGCATGCTATAGAATTATCATTGATATTTGGGAAACATTAGGATAACTTTGAACAAAATACACAGTAATATTGTGGTGAGTGATAATACAGTTGAGCACTGGGACACTAACCGTAGCCAGCATTTGACCACAGAAATTCTATTTTACGCACAGCTATTCTACATCTCAGCTACAATGGCAATGTGCCAGTACATTATGGTAAGGATGAGTTATCTGGATAGGGTTTTTTCTGGAGTTTTCCCATCCCGAAAGACGAATCTGTATTACCCTAACCACTATGGAACCCAAGCCCATTTCATTCATTATCTGACATGACCTAACCGGTTAAAGGATGTTTAAAAAGAAAGCATTAAAAACTTCAAATGATCTACATTTTTCTGGTATGCCATATCAATATCACAAATTTGGGATCACATATAACCTAATGGCCACTTACAATTCATAAGTACTTACGTCCCAAGCTTTTTTAAGGTCTTATTATAGTTTCTGTATATAATGGCAATCACTGAGAACTGATTGTTTTAACATACACTACCATGTGTAATCAAACTTTAAAAATAGAATCAGACTGAAATGTTCCATGACATAGCTGGGATTTGAACCTGTTGTGTCTATTGTCATGATGATGGTTGATCTTGATGTAGCAGTATTTAACCCACTTCACACCCTACAGTAAACTCAACAGTGTCTATGTAAGCCCTCATGATTTCAACAGACACAACATGCCTGTGAGGAAATTACGCTGAGTAAGTCTTCAAGGTTGACAAGTAATGTAATTCAAGTATATATTAAGTGATATTAAATTATTAGTATAGTATGTACAAGCGATTAGTGTCACCAAAGGTAAACAACTTGAAATAACTGAGGGATCTTTAACTGGTTTATTGAGCTCATCAGGGATTTCCTCTTAATGTTGATTTATTAACATTTTTAAGTATGTGTGCTGCTATCAAAATGGCCGAGCAGAATGGATATTTAGGTATTTCGAGGGCCTAAGTGAAACCTTGCTGCTATTTTTTGATCTTCACATTTAATAACATTGTATCTTAAAGGTTCATTATTCCTAGCCATGGGCATTTGCTATCTGGATGAAAAAGCCTATGGAATTTCTAGTTTTGGCGAAAAATTACTCTGAACGATGATATTAAATTCTAACCAGGAATGTTAATGGAACAATAAATGGAGTTCAGAAGAAGAACTCATCTGCTTCTTCATTGCTAGTGATGTCAATATGTGAATGTGATGGAATACAGACAGAATTACAGGGTAGCCTGAGCAAAAATGACCGTAAAATGTGGTGAACATTATGAATCAACAACCTTCTTTCTTGGACGTATCATCAGGAATGACACAAATATAAGACAAGTATAAAGCAATCGCAAAACATTGTGCATTTGGTAGCTCTTTGACTGGGTCCAGGCATCAGAAGATGAGTTGATCCCATTAGTAGAATTTCACTGCAGCAAAGTTTTGAGGCATATAAATTAGTTGTTTCCCATTTTGGGTTTCTAAACAAGTTGGAGACATTTACTAATGAGGAGATAGTTGCACTACCTCAAAACTTTTTAGAGACACAGAGAGTGAACATGACGGGGTACTGTGCCACTGCATGTGACTTGTACTTGGGAGGCTGATGTTTTTATCTCTATTGACCATTCACTTTGACTTGGGTGTTTTGTACTTCCCCTTTTCATACCACAATTGATTTTGTCTCATTTCCTTAACATCTTTCAGTGTGCTTCCAGGTTTGTGTGGTATGGCAGTTCTCTACAGATAGTCTACAATTTTGTGCATTGTAAATGCTGTTTTTGGCACTGGGTAGCATTAAGTGGTCGCTGTTCTCATCTGTAGGAGATATTTGTTAACACTGCACTAGGAGTGTTGGTGGCTACATAGTAGCTCCTGGTGCAGAGATAAAGAAATCTCAGCACTAGATATGAACTTTTGTGTATATCTCTCCTCTGTCAGCCTGTGACCTCTTGTGCTTCTCTCATTTCATTCCTTCCTTCTGTGGGCTGTTTTCCTACAGTAGAACTGTGTGTGGGCCACAGTGCATGAGATTACACTTCCATTGCATATCCTTTACCATTTTCACTTTAGTAGAAACACTAATAACAACTCAGGTCTTAGATGACCAACAGGGAAATTACATTTTTTAATTCCAAGATTTCGTCGGTGTTTCAAAATAAAGATGAGGAAAATAGTTATTAGTCAGGGGAGATGGTTGTATATTTTACCTGTAGCATATGGTTTCGTCCACGAGGCGAAGTAACTGGTGAGAGGTGGAGTTTTGACGTCGGAAACCAAACTGCTCGGGTCGTAGCACGTTATGTTGGTCCAGCAGATGTTGAAGGCGGGCATGCAACACCTCCTCGAAGATTTTACTGATGGCCGGCAGCAGACTGATGGGCTGGTGGCTACTAATGTTTTTGGGGTCCTTTCCTGGCTTAGGAATGGTGATAATCCTAGCGTGTTTCCACGCAGCAGGGAAATGAGCTAGTAGTAGTAGTAGTAGTAGTAGACTGTTGAACAGGTGAACCAACAGTACTATCCATACTGCGAGTAGTGCTTTAAAAGCAGCATACGGCAAGTTGTCATACTCTGTTGCTTTATAGGGGCGCACTTTAGCCACAATACTCCTCACTTCTGCGACTGTTGTCAAGTGCACATCGTCCACATTAAAGGGAGTGGAAAGAAAAGCCTCCACACGTTCCACTATTTCATCAGAGAGCTCCTGGTCTTGAGATTCTACTGGATGAAAAGTGGAGGCTAGATGTTCAGCCATTAAATCCACTTTTTCTCTTGTTGACTGTGCTGTTCTTCTGCCATCAGTAAGAGGTGGATCAGAAGAAGGTATGCGCAGCAGTGCCTTGGACATGCGCCAGAGTGATTGGTCCTGCGGATCAAGAGCGCATAGACGGCGTTCCCACTCATCATTCCGGAAGTCAGCGAGCTCTAGTTTGACTAGGTGTTGTAGTCTGTTCCCTTCCCTTTTGTATAAGGGATTTCGCGTGTACTGAAACCAAAGTCTAGCTTTGTTTTTGTCAGCTATTATCTTCCGTAGCTGTGAGGGAAGTGGCTTCTGGGCACTGCAGAATTTGCGCCGTGGTGGAGTGGCTTCAGCCATTGCTTGTACCATTATAGAGGTGATAGCAGTAGCTAGGTTATTGGCTTCAGCTACGCTGTTGCATGGTGTAACCTCAGCTGAATTTGTTGACATTATCTCTGTGTACATGCTCCAATTTGTTTGACAAGGATTCGGACTGTTTGGTGGGGCCTTGGCTGTTGCCCGGGCTTGGTAAAGAAAAAGGATGGGGTAATGATCTGAAGAAAGTTCTGGGATGGTAAGGATTTTCGGGTGACCGCGAATATGCTAGAGAATAGCAATATCCAAACATTCGGGTGGTCGGCCATCCCCGTATGTTATGGTTGGAGATGATGGAGCAAGTACTACGAGGTTACGCCGTTCCAGATAGCACTCCAGCATTATGCCTCTGTGAGTCCTGATTGTGGAGTTCCACTGTGGACTTTTGGCGTTTAAGTCACCCATAGCGATTGTTTGAGTTCCTGTGGAAAAGACTGTGTCCAATTCGCCTTGCGATATAGGTCTGTCAGGCGGAATGTAGAGGGAGAAGATGTTTAGAGGCCCTCTATTGGTGGTCAACTGTATAACAGTTGCTTCAAGCGCCATTGTGGCTGCCAGTTGTAGTCGATGGTGCTGAATGTTGTGGTTTATATAGATGGCTGTAACACCGTAACCATCTGCCCGATCAGTGCGATGGCAGAGCATGCCAGGGATGGAGGCCTTCTTGGTGATAAATAGGTGAGTATCTTTCACCAGAAGAATCTGCTCTTTGTTGACCGCTATGAAGTTTGAAACTTCACTTAACTTGTTCCGGATACCACTGGCATTCCAGGAACAAATTTTGAGTCCAAGGAGGTCTGATATCCTGTTATTTCTGTCTGCCATATCGTCCCATAAAGATGAATACGGTGTGGACTAAAATGGTTTCAGGTGGTATATTTTCAGGACTCTGAGCCAGAGCTTCAGCTAGGACGGTAGCAAAGTCAGGTTGGTGATGGACAGGGATTCTGCTCATAAGATTGAGAAATTGAGCATCAGGGATGGTGGGTTTTGGTAGGGGTTTGCTGGGAATAATAGTGGTGGGCGGGATATGGACCAGCAGGTGCTGCTGGGCTGGTTGCCTCAATCTACTGTTGGAGGGACGTGGACGCTGCACGTTCTCCTTCTGGGCAGCTGGTCTGGTACTTCCAGAGTGATCAAAGTTGCTCCCCAACTTGGCGTGCTGTTTGGGAGGCCTCATCTGGTCAGCTACAACTCCAGTTGTCAGGTTGGTAGCGGTGTTTTCAGTTATTTGTGGATTAACCGGGCAACTGACCACTTGTTGCTGTGGGGTGTTCTGCTGATTTGTTTTCAGCGCCTCAGCATATGACGAATGCTGGATTCTTGTGACAGGTGCCAGGCCTGGGTACCTGGTGCCCTTGAAGGCTTCCTTAGGAAGGCTCATTGGCTTCGGCATCTTTGGTGCAGCGTCAAATTTAGTTCGCTGCTCGTTTTTGTTGAGCAGCATTTCCACTCGTGCCTCCTGCCAGACTGGGTACTTTGCGTAGCGGCATGATTTTGGGCCGCCACAGTTGGAACAAGTTGCCTTGGATCCTGCCACTCCAGGAAGACGGCAATCTTGTCGCTTGTGACCAGACTCTCCGCAATAGGAGCAGACTGGTTCTAATCTATAGCCAGCAGCTCTGTGGGTGAACTGCTGGCAGTTGTTGCACTGAAGTGGTCTGGCTGGGAGGCGGTATGATTCTTCTTCTGGTTTCACTTTCCCCGCTGCCGTTAGGCGTCGGCTTCCTTCAGCCACTTTCTGTATTCGACCCTATCCTGCGCCAATCTGTATATTCCTCTCAATGTCGTCCCATGTCCGACTGCCACTCTTTCCATATATTGTCTCCATTCCATCCTAGGTCTTCCTAGCCTTCTTTACCCTCCGTTCTTGCTTCAAATATTCCTTTAGGTAATCTTTCTTCATTCATCCTAACTAAGTGTCCCAGCCATCTTAGTTGATTTCTTTCCATTGTCTTCAGTATGCATTCCCGTTTTAGCTTTTCTCTTATTTTTACGCTTCTAAGTTGATCCCTCTTTGTATATCCAGCTACTCTCCTTAAGTATTTCATCTGTGTTGCTGTTAATCTACTTGCATGTCTATCCAACACTGTCCAGCTTTCACTCCCATATAATAAAACTGACTGGTATATCACCTTATATATTCTCATTTTAGTGGTTTCACTTACTTCTCTTTTACCAATTATTGTGTTATTAATTTGGTCATATATATTTATGGTTTCCTAATTCTATTGCTAATTTCTTGACCTATTCTTCCCTTTTTTATTTAGAATCACCCCAAAATATTCAATGCTTGTCACTTTTTCTAATTTTTCACCTTTCCAGAAAATTTGCATTTCTGTCTCTGTTTCCTCTTTACTAACTGTTCATTACTTTACTCTTTTTTGTATTTGGATTCATACCTTTCTCTTCCAAGGTACTAGCCCATTCTGTTATTGATTGTTGTAGGTTCTCTTGGTTTTCCCCCATTAAAACTATATCATCCGCATAAGTCAGAGCTTGCACATATACCGGTCTCATTTTCCAGTACCCTACTCTCATTTTGGCGGTATGATTCAACGCGAATTATTGCGTTGAACATACGTCGCTTCTTATAGATGTTAGTTGTGTTTCCCTCCTTGCGGAGCGCAACACTGAAGTGAGGGAGCAGCTGTGGTGGTTGGCTACGGTTGGAACGAAGCTGGCCTACTCGTTCTACTGGATAGCCTAATTCCTGAAGTCTGCTGGTGACATCTGCCTCTGTGATGTACATTGGCAGGTCCTTCAGGGTGACGTACAGAAGTTTCTCTTCCGGCAACGAAGTGATGAGGTACTGTATAGTACTGTCGGAAAGAATCTTGCATATTTTCCTGTGATCATCAGGCGTTGCCGGCAGAAAAACAACAGTACCACTCATATTCCTGACGTTATATGTGATGTCAGGATGTGTTGTATTTAACAAATTGGTTATATCACGTGCCTTGATGGGATCACGTGGGAAAATAGGTGTCGTTCGCTGTCAACGAGCAGTGGGAGGATCCTGGTTGACAGGAGATGGGTTTGTTGAAGTAGCCTGTTGCACATATTGTTGCTGTGCTGTGGCTGGTTGTGCTAGGGAATGTGTAGGACTCTTCCTTTTGCTGTTTTGAACAGACGATGTGGCTGGAGTTGGTGCAGCTTGAGGCACATGTTGCTGCTGTACCGTGTCTGACTTTGAAGATAGTGTATTAGCACACTTCCTTTTGCTAGTGAAGGGTGGGGGTGCATCCTCCATAACTTGTGTTTCCATAGGTAAATCACAGACCCGGTTGGATGTTGGTAGTGGTTCCGGTTTCTGAGCCACCTTTGGAGCTTTTAATTGCCTGTTTTTATCTGCAGGCATCTCCCATTGCTGGGAAGCATGCTTCATCTGCTCACTGGTAATAAGGTAATGCGTAATTGCCTCAATCCTTGCGCTGTGAGCAGTGTAGAGCTGGAACTCCTGAAGTGCAGCTCCGGAGTTTTCAATGTTTATGTAGTTTAGTACCTTTTGGTCAGCCTGCTCCAAGTAGAGCAGCCTGGCCCTTCTTTCTAATTTAAGCAGTCTCGGGTCCCCACGAGACAGAGGCACTACGGGGTCCACAATGAGGGGCTCGTGCAGAAAATCTTTGAAATCCCCGCCATTTGTGTAGCACATTAACATGTCCGTGTCCTCTGCATTATCAGCACTTATATCTGCTGCGTTTAATGAAGGGAAGTCGCTGGGGCACATTAAGTGTCCTTCAGCATGAGCTGCCATGATTGTGTAGTATCAGGTAGCCAGATAAAATGTCCAATCACAGCTCCCAAAACAAACACCAATCAGAGGACACTGTCGACCAATCAGCTAACACCTGAGTTGGTACTGATTTTTTTCCGTGCAACTAGGTTGGTATTGATTTTTATCCGTGCAACAAGGGCTTCTAAGCCCTGCTGCACGTGTGTGGCAGCTTGTTATGTGTAAAATAATGAATTTTAGCACTTTTAACGCCCCACTAAATTATACTGCAGAATATGTAGCAGGTAAATACGATACAAGAACTTTACATATCGTTGTAACTGCGCATTAGTTTGTGTAGATTACATCACATGCAATAACTATTATATTAAATATAATTCACTACTGCTGCAGTGTAAACCACCTTTACATCAATTCTATACATGAATTCCATCTATGAATTCAACATATAAGTTTTACGCGAAAATTCACAGTAAGCTTCGAGCACACAGAAACACGTCCTCGCAGCACGGAGCTGTAAACACGACTGCTGGAAAGTAAATTTTTGTCCCCATCCGTCGCTTCTATAGCAAGTTTCTGCACGTCTGTGGCTCTCTTTAACATTGCGTACTTTGTAAACATTCTTTATTTTTGCCCACGCTAGCTCAGTTGCATTCAGATCAGAGTTATACGGAGATAGACGAAAAAGTGTGTCCCCTTTCGAGAGCCATAACATGACAACATAGTCTTGCTTTTAGATTTGTTGTAAACTGGTTAGTTAATAACTAACCTCAAAATTGCTTAAAATGAAATGGCGTACATGTGAAAGCTTAGCATATTATCCACTGGATGTCATAGTGTGTAGCACATTTCCTGTTTCATAGTTGTCATCTGTGTTTACGGAAATAAGCGAAACCTACGACTGAGGACTTGGGACACGAACCCTAAAGAGATCTCGCGCATATAGTAGTCACTCAATAGCCTGTAAAAGCAATAACCACTTTGTTCGGTTCTGTTGCCTCTGGAGGATTCCATCTAACTGTATCTGTAAAATTTCTTTTTGACAAAGAGCCATTAAGATTTGCACCCCATTTGAGCAGTAGCAGTGAACGAATGAGCCAGCTGAGTGGAGTGCAATCACCAGTGCAAAAGTTGTAAAGTTGGGAAGTGGTCATGTACAGTGACTGCCGAGCACTAAGTGGATTTCATTTATTCTACGTGTGTAACAGTGTCTTAAGTGTAATGTTAGCACTTTAACAAATGCTTACACACTAAATAAAGTGTGTTTACCACAACTTCATCTTTCCAACGTTAAGTCATATCGGACAATGATTGGAAATGGATGAAATGATGATCAAATGAGCCCAGGGTTCATAGAGCTTAGAGTTACCGGACCTTTATCTTTGGAAAACCCTGGTAAAACCTTATCCAGTTAACTCACCCTGGTCGAGATTTGAACTCGGTACCTCTTGAACGTGAGACAGATACGCTACCATCTATGCTACCAAGGTAGGCTTACCACAAATTAGTGTTCCTTTTCTGACCTAATATGTTCTAAATAAAAATATAAGCCTTAAAAATGCAACTTTTGTGATGAAAAACGTTACTGTGATAGTATAAAAAATACAGAATTAACATCTAATTAACAAAGGAAATGATTCCAACAGCAGGAACAACACCCCAATTGACAAACCTCTAGTAATCTAGTGTGCTGAGCCTAATTGAAAAAAAAACAAATCATTACTTTCTTACTGAAATTTTACCTCACACCTCCTACAATTCTGAACATAATTTTTATCTTGAAAGGATGTTTGTATTTCTTAAATCTATAGATATGACAAAGCTTAAATTTCCTAATATTTGGTTCTGGAGAAATAAATTTATATATATAGAAGACCAAGATATTGATGCTTGTCATTGCTTGAGCCTAAATCCTTCTTCCCAACTACCCAGTACAATCATTGTAAAATTCTGCAGGAGATCACTAAAGAGGAAATACTAGGGAGACGACGAGTCAAAAGGAATCTATCCACCTTGGAATAAGTGTTTACATTCAGTAATCCTATCTAAGAGGGCTGTTCAATAAAGAATAATCATAATTTTTTAAGGTCATGATTTTTCGCACAAAAATTCAATCTTATATTCTGTTAGCCTAATGTGAAACAAACATGCCATAGTAGTTTCATTGTTGGTACTCCTGGTTCCTGCCTGTGAGAATCAGGCAGGTTTAGAAAAGTTCAGTAACGCCTACTGCTGCAATGGAGGTAAAACGTGAGGAACAATATGCGGCTTTCAAATCCTGCTTTATTCTCAACAAATCTTCAGTTAAGGCCTACACAATGCTACAGGGGGCCTATTGAGAGTCTGTTTTTCCCTACAGCACAGCTCGAAAATGTTTTAAAATGTTTAAAGAGGGGAGACAATGAATTTCAAAGGAAGGTGGACCCGCTGCTCCAGTTACTGCTCTTACGGAAGAAAACATCAACACTGCTGCTACCATTGTGAGAGGATCGACGAATTACCTTAAGATCACTATCTGAAATATTGAACATTTAATTGGGTGCCACCGACACGTTGGTGACAGAAACATTACACATTAGACGTGTTTGCGCACGATGGGTTCCAGGACTCTTGACTCCCGAACAAAAGAACATTTGCAAGCAGATCTGCATGCAGTTAAAGTTGATATTACAGGAAGCTCAGGTGTTTCTTTCAAACGTAATCACTGCTGATGAAACTTGGCTACATAATTTTGATCTGAGAGCAAAAAGCAAAGCTGAGTGTGGAAATCTCCTTCATCACCAACCACCAAAAATACAAAATTGGTTAGACTGTTGATTCCCGAGCAAAAGGATATTCGCATGCAGATCTGCATGCAGTTGAAGTTGATACGAGAGGAATATCCGGAGTTTCTTTCAAACGTAATCACTGCTGATCAACCTTGGCTACATCATTTGATCCTGAGAGCAAACAGCGAAGCTGAGTGTGGAAATCTCCTTCATCACCAACCCCCCAAAATGAAAATTTGGTTAGACCGTTGATTCCCAAGCAAAGGGACATTCGCATGCAGATCTGCATGCAGTTAAAGTTGATATTAGAGGAAGCTCCGGAGCTGCTTTCAAACGTAATCACTGCTGATGAAACTTGGCTACATCATTTTGATCCTGAGAGCAAACAGCAAAGCTGAGTGTGGAAATCCCCTTCATCACCAACCCCCCAAAATGGAAAATTTGTTGCTTCTGCTGGGAAAATTATGGTCATCTTATTCATTGATATTCATGGAATAGTTTATCAACATGTTGTACCTGAACACACATCAGTAACTAGACAATGCTACAGGGATGTCCTGAAAACATTGCAACTCCATATCAGGCGCAAAAGACCACCTTTCCGTGAAGGAGGCTGAATGCAACACCACGATAATGCGTGCCCGCATATTGCCAATGTTGTTGCTGAATATCTGGCAAAGATCAACGTGAATTGCATCCCTCATCCTCCCGATAGTCCGGATTTAGCTCCATGTAACCTTTTTCATTTCTCTAACTTGAAGAAACGCCTTCGTGGGAGGCATTATCCATCATCAGAAGCAGTGGTAAAGGCTGCGATTTTGAAGGATCTCTCAAAAATGGTTTCCAGCATGTCTTTGAAGACTGGCAGAAACGCTGAGAAAAGTCCATCGCATTCAGGAAAGACTATTTTGAGAGGGACCATCAAAATTATGAGGATAAGTGAAAGTACGCTGTCAAAAATATGTGATCATACTTTATTGAACACCCCTTGTACATCAGTGAGAGTCTATATACAGCCCGAAGACGTATATTTGCTAAATGCAGGCAACTTCGCAAATCTGTCAGCACAAAGTACCTGTGAACCAGAAACAGAAAAATATTTATGAGGAAAGAAAACTCTTCACCAGTTATCATTATAACAACCAAAGAAGATTTGAGGAAATTTGGTGAACGTAATTCAAGTGGATTTTAATACCCCTTTTAATAAGTTAAATAAAGTTATTAGATATTTTCTATCAAAAGTAAATATCTAATAACTTTATTTGACTTATTAAAAATTATGAGGTAATTCGTATAACTGAATCTTGATTATTATATGGCATCTTTAATTCTGAGTTATTTGATCACAGATGTTGTAGACGTTGTAGTGCTGCATGCGACCCCGGCTCCTAGCCTGGGGGCCGCGACTCGCCGCGCACACGTGACACTGACGACACCATCTCTCAGCATCTGCTCGGAGTCTCAGCCAGTAGTAGCGCCGCCATAGTTTGCCAATCGTTCGGTTCGCTCGCAGGTGTCCTCCTGAAGTACCGGCATGTACTTCCTCCAAGACATCCGGGACCTTATTCCGGGGAAGTACCAACTGTTCTCTCTGCGTCCTCTCATCGGGTGACTCCCATACCCGGAACAGCATCCCCTCTCTGGTCTTCAACGAGTCCCATTGGGCCTAGTACGACTTGTAGGTGGCGCTCCTCTGTGCGATGTCCTATCAGGCTGGTCTCGTCCCTGCCTCCACTTCCCTCAAGAGTGGCCCCAAGTCTGCGTCAGCCAACTGCTCCCTCCTCAGGCCTGCGCTATCCCAGCCGTCCGCGAGCACTGCCGTGACTGCTCGGACTGCTGCGGCACGCTCCTTCTCTTCCACTCTTGTGCACTGGCCGCACTCTTCTGGACAGGGTCTTCGGGACATGGCGTGAGCGTTACCGTGGCTTTTTCCTCTACGATGTTCCGATGTGCAGTCATACTCCTGCAGCCTCTGGACCCAACGTGCTGTCTAGCCTTCCGGGTTCCTAAAGCTCAATAGCCAGGTTAGGGCAGAATGGTCAATCCTCAGGTGGCATGGCTGACCGTACAGGTACTTGTGGAAGTACTCTATGGCCTTTACTGCCGCCAGTAACTCCCCACGGGTGATGCAGTAGTTTTTCTCTGCCTTGGATAGCGTCTTGCTGTAGTAGGCTATCACCCGGTCATGGTCGTCCTGGATATGCGATAGGACACCTCCAATGCAATGGTCGCTCGCGTCGGTGTACACAATGAAGACGCCACCCGCTTGTGGAAATCCCAAAATTGGAGCACTGCACAAGGTGTTCTTCAGGTGCTGGAAAGCGTTTTCGGCTTCCTCCGTCCACAAATAAGGCCGGTGATCCTCTGCCAGGCGGGTGAGGGGTTTTGCGATGATGGAGAACCCCTTAACTAAGCGGCGGTTATAACTGCACAGCCCCAGGAAACTACGCAACTCTTTCTTATCCTTTGAGCGAGGCCAATCTCTCACAGCCTGTGTTTTCTCCGGGTCTGTGGCCACTCCGGTTGCTAAGAATATTTGGCCCAAGTAGTTCACTTCCTTGCGGAAGAGCTGGCACTTCTTCGCGTTCAGCTTCAAGTTGGTCACCTGCAGCCTCCGTAGCATCTTACTCAGATTCTCTAGATGGTCTTCAAAAGTGTTACCGACGATGATGTCGTCCAGGTATAGCAGGCAAGCGTCGTAAGTCAGTCCTCTCATCACTGACTCCATGAGGCGTTGGAAGGTAGCCGGTACGTTGCAGAGGCCAAAGGGCATAACCGTGAACTGCCAGAGTCCTTGGCCTGTCGAGAATGCGGTCTTCTCCTTGTTTCTTGGGTCTAGAGCTACCTGCCAGTAGCTCGACTTCAGGTCCAGGGTCGAGAACCACTGTTAACCAGCTAGCGTGTCCAGGGTGTCGTCAATCCGGGGTAAGGGGAAACAGTCCTTCCGGGTGACAGCGTTCAACTTTCTGTAGTCTACGCAGAAGCGCAACTCGCCGTTCTTCTTTTTCACCAATACTACAGGGAACACCAAGGGCTGTCAGACCCTTCAATCACTTCCCTGGATCTCATGTCCTCCAGCATGTCTCGTAACGCCCCTTGCTTCGCCAGCGGAACGCGTCTATGTGGTTGCCGAATAGGCCGGGCGTCCCCGGTGTCGATGCGGTGAAGCACTTTGTCCGTGTGGCCGTAGTCACTATGAGCTTGGCTGAAGAAGCTCTGGTATCGCCTCAGCAGTTGTCCAAATTTCTCCAGCTGTTCTGCGGTCAGGTGGTCGGCCGTTCTCTCCAGTAGGCCTTCGAGCCGGGGCCCCAGGTGTTGCGTTGGCACCGGCTCCTTTGTCTTGTCGATTGCTGTTACGCTCACCACGGGCTCGCACGTTCCCAACTCCGTCCCGGCCTTGGACGTCGTGATCGGTGTCCGTTGGATTTAGCAGTCTCACTGGCACCTCCTCTCGGCACGGCAGAAATGCTATGGCTACACACAGTCCGTGTACAGGCGTCTTCTGGTCCAGCATCATGTACCTGGTTCTCTTGCCTTCCAGTCGCGCTGTCACCACCACCTCGCTCCTCGCGGGGACAACCACGTCTTCGCTCAAGACGACATTGAAAATTCCAAGGCGCTCTTCTGGTTCACGGAGTATAACCTCTTCTCCTTTGAGCCGCAGGACCTTCTTGCCGACTTCGACCGTCGCCTCATGGCTCCTGAGGACATCCAATCCCAGTATCACCTCCTCGGCCACTTTCGCGACGAACAACCACAGACGTACGGTGCTCCTTTCCAAGGGCAGCTTCAGCAGGGCCTCCTTCTCCACAGGCAAGGTGTCGCCCGATGCCGTCACAAGCTGGTATGGTCGGCTCGGCTTCCTTGTCGGCAAACCCTTCCCCACGTCGGGTCTGATGATGGTCACGGCCGCCCCGGTGTCCACCAGCACGTGGCACGGCTTTCCTCTTACCCAGCCGTCCACGATGGGGCTGTCATCCATCCGCCGGCTGACGGCACGCAGTGTCACTCAAGGAGATGGTGTGGACCTGCGCCGATGAGCCCCTCTCCACGCCGGGGTTTACTCGTTCTTCCAGCTGCCCTTCCTGGTGTGAGCAGTCTCTCTGCCGGTGTCCGGGCTGTCCTCACCCCCAACAGAGGCCACTAGGTGTTCGCAGGCGGCCCTCGGCTGGTCTTCTTTCTCCGGTGTAGCGGACACTCCTCGTTCTCGACGGCGGGATAGCGGTTACTTTGGGCACCTCCATCCTTAATGCTGCCGTCAGCGCTTCGTGGATGGTTTTATAATCGCCGAGCATTAGCTGACGAATCTCCGTATCTCGTACCCCGTCCACGAATGTGTAGGCCGCTTCCCGGGATATAAGCTCTGGTGGGAGGGCGACTAGGGCCTTGCCAGCCAGTTGTTCAACTGCCAGGGCGAACTCCTGCAGCGTGACCTTGCCTTTAGCTGGCTACGGTACGCTGTGGCTAAGCGGTGGTTTCCGAAGCGATTCTCCAGGACCTCCCAGATGTCCTTGGGCGCCGCCGTTGTCTGCACCGCGTTTAGGACTTCCGTGGCCCGTCCCTGGAGGCTGGCTATTAACTGTGTGGCCTCCTCCTCTGGCGACTATTTGTTGTGCTTGGCCACTGCGCCGAACTGGCGGCGGAAGACTTCAAACTTTGACGCGCCGTCATACTTGAGAGGTTTGACGCGCGCAGATGTTGTGTCGCGTCCCGGCGAGTCGGCCTTCAAATCCTTCTGCTTCCTACCGACGACGTCCTCCACCACGGCGTTCAGGGACTTGACGCTGCTGTCGGCCTTTCCCTCCAGGTTGTTTACGCGGTTCGCCAGGTCCTTAAAGCGCTCGTCCACTTGGCCCATCCGCTTGCCCAGCTCCGTCACGTCATTCCTCACGCCTGCCAACTGTTTCTCAAATTTGGCGGCGAGTACCTCGTTCGCCTCCTGCATTTCCGTGGCCAGACTGTCGTTCGCTGCCCTCATTTCTGTGGTCAATTCGGTCTATATTTCTTCCATCTTCTCGGTGATGTAGTCGTTGGCCGTCTTCATGTGTTTCAACTCTGCGGCCAGGTTGTTATTTGCCGCTTCTGTTTTTGTTGTGAACTCGTTCATCTTCGCGGCCAAGTTGTTATTTGCCGCTTGCGTCTTCTCTTTTTAATTCGGCCTTCATTTCCATCATCTTCTCCAAAAAAATTTCCATTGACACGTCCATGGTTGTAATGTTTGGTGATGTTATCGTCCCTTTCCTGACACCAATGTGACTTTGTGGGTTCGTGAAATGAAAAGTACGATTGCACCACTCAAAAACGTTCTTTATTTCCACCGACTTACAGTTCAACACTTGCCAATTACACAGAATCACGTAATGCACACAATTACGATTCATTAGTTCATCCGTTACAGATCCACTTGCACTCGTAATTACGCAAACTCCTCCGACGTACGTACGTACGCAGTCCGTCCCCTCACTGGACGCTCCTCACAGCTCGCCAAGAACTGACTTCCTCCGGCCCGGCGCGTCGCTTATATAAGACCAGCAGGCCAATCTAGAAGTTTACGGATTAGACGAATCACCCCGCACGTTCGAGAACCTAGTTGGAGCGTAAAGTTGCAGTACAGTGGCCCGCAATCCCTCTCCTAATCATCCCCTCAGTTAGTGACAGGAGACAAATGCGGTGGGTGTGGCGCGACCTCTGGTTCCTTATTCAGCTGCCGTTTGTTATGCTTCCCGATAATTGGGTGACAATATATTACTAGGGGAACAGCTAAACGTTTGGAGATAGTGCTGACGACTTAAACACTCATTTTAAAAATTAGAAAACGAACCAGCCCGATAATTAATATAAGGATGGAAATCATTGCAAAATATAGCTTTCTCTACTATACTTAACCCTTATAGAAAGCAGAGGAAGTGCTACACTCCAACTAAAAGTTACATTTTTCATTTCCCTGAATAAACTAATTCTGAACTCAAATAAAGTCAGTGTTAATAACCAAGACTATTCCCCTTAAGACATTTTCAGATAAATGACAGTTAAACCTGATAATAAACTTTAACATTTTCCAAGTATTGCTGCAAGAAACATTTCAAGAAAGCTATACTCATTATGCTGGCACATAACATAAAAGTGTCTCTCACATTTTTTGCAATGGAAAAATTATACCATAAGTACATTTTAAGAAATATGCACAGGTAAAAACCTCTGAAGAAAAGCAGAATTCCGGGAAGAACATAACGTTTGAAATGTGTTCCAGTTCCCTTTGAAACAGACAGAGTAAGAGAGTTCACAAAGAGGTAATGATGGAGAAGTTCTACGATAGAGTTTCAACGTTTTATCTATTAGGAGTGCAACAGACAAATGAAAGTTTGTTTTTCTATTTCTGCACCTAAAAGTAGAGCTAATGCCAACTAACCTAATTTTATAAAATATGAAACTGAGCAAGCGTTATATTCGTTCGCAAAATGGCATTTTCTGCACTTTTTTAAATTTACTAAGTACTTGCTCCATTAAGTAAGCATCAAAATGTTCGTTATGCAGATGTCATTCGATAGAGAGGTTCTGAATAAAAATAAAGATTACCTTTAGAGCAAAAAAAAAAAAAAGTTCAGGTGATTGAGTGCTTGTGTCGAGGCATAACTGTCCTCCACAGGAGAGAAAGTCTCCGGGACCAGACGCAGGGGGTTTGGTGAAGGTTGCCACATCCTCCCTGCCCACCTCGGTAGCGTAGTAGGTAGCACGTCTGCCTCACGTTCAAGAGGTCCCGAGTTCGAATCTCGGTCAGGGTGAATTACCTGAATAAGTTTTTTTCCGGAGTTTCCCCTTATCCTTCAAGGTGAATGTCGCGTAACTCTAAGCTCCATGGGCCCTAGATTCATTTGAGCATCATTTCACCCAATTCATTCACCGTCCGATATGACTTAACGTTGGAGGACGTAAATTACAAACAAACATCCTCCCTGGACAGGTTTAAGCCACCCCATGTCAGTACAGTTACAGACCATTCAAAAACATTTTGACGGCCTCTACTTTTGTGAATGAATCTTCTCGGTTTTAGTGTACAGAGTGAATGGGGAACATGCTTTTTAATGGCTCTGTTCCTTGTCTAGCATGCGTTCTCTGTCAGACACATTCGCTGTCCTTTTCCAACTGTATACGGCAGCACATTCCTCTCAGGGACCTTCTTTGCGTTGCTCGACACTAGCTTAGCTCAAAAAGGAAAAGTCCGTTAAGTGAGAAACTTGTTTAACTACTGCGTCCCCGAAGATTGCCACAGGAAATTTTTCCAGTAAATCTCCTATCTGGGCATTATTTTATGTGGAAAACGTTTCATTTTATTTGTTAAAAATGGCTATTATTGTTTTTAAAACACAAATATTCCTCCACAGGAGTGTAAGTCTCCCAGGGGCGAGACGCAGGGGGTTGGTGAAGGTTCCCACACCCTCCCTGGACAGGTTTATGACACCCCATGTCAGTCCAGTTACAGACCATTCAAAAACATTCTACTTTTGTGAATGAATCTTCTCGATTATAATGTACAGAGTGAATAGGGCGCATGTTTTTTTAACGGTCTATTCCTGGTGTAGCAGGCGTTCTCTGCCATAGATATTCGCTGTCCTTGTCCCACAGCACATTCCTTACAGGGACAATCTTTGCGTTGCTATACTATATATCACTTCTTTATTATAGAAATAAAATATATATCTTAAATATCCAACCTGTGAAATCCTCTTATTTTTGAATGATTGTTGCATATTTTTGATTGGTAAACTAAGACAGAGAAAGACTTTTCTACACAAAATAAAACAGTTTATGGCAAATAACTGTTTCTCCTTTGTAGTATTTAACGCCCACTTTTACTACATTCGGTACCGCAGGCGGTGACACTGATAATGCATAAAATAAAAATGGAGCAACGGTGGAATGAGATGCAGGAGCAAATGGAGCACCCGGAGAAAAACCACCCGTACGTTGCTTTGTCCACCTCCAATCTCAAATGTGCTCGCCTGGGACCCATAGAAGTCCTCTGTTGACTAAACTTGTCCTGTGATTAACCCTTTAGCAGATATCCTTATATAAACCATTTGTATTTAAGCTTCCAAGAAGCTTTGATGTGCTAATGCTGGTGATTTAGATAATAGTGTTTACTTGAACTATTGAACAATTATATTTTATGACAATCTGTTTGTACTATAACATTTCTAAAGGATATGGATGCAATGTTACAGGGCGTTTCTTATTCCGTCTATAAAAGCACATTTAATAAATAATTATTAGTTTAGAACCCAGGGATTCTGTTAGCAATATTTTAATAGCCTTCACGATGTTTTTATTTATATGTTTCTTCATAACAAAGCTCTAATTCCTTTTTTAAATGATTATGAATCCTGATGTTATAGTGCAATATTTAATCCTCAATATATAGCAATTACCCCTATTTAAAGAGATACCTTAGTCAATAACACTTCAAATAGATAGTCCACTAAAATTAATTCCGTTATTTCCTTTAATAAGTTTTCTTGAACTGCAGTATACTGCTGTTCCTTATGTTAGATTGTGTGCACGAACAATATAAAATATAAATTGTCATATCTACATTTTACTTAGTTCCTATTTCACTCCAACACCTTCTATACAGAATAGATAAGTTCAAAAATGCTGTCATACTTTCTGACTCTAAAGGAGCATTATGTGTATATAAAATGAGGTCAATCCAAATTAAAGAATGTCACAAAATGATCCAACAACTTCAAAAACTACAGAAAATAATTATATTACAGTAGATACCTGCACGTTTTGGAATTGCTGGAAATAAATCAGCTGATTTTCTTTCCAAAAAAGGTGCAAATTTAATTCAGAACAAAAGTAGAAACTTACCCTATACATCCATAAAAATATTAATCAAAAGCAAATAAAAAACAGACAAAACCAAACAATATCTAACAAAGCCAAGTTAAAAAAATGGAACATTTTAATTAAAAATCCAAAAATTATTCCAGAAATCCCACGTAAAGCTGCAGTAGTAAATTTTAGATTACTTATGGAACATAAGTAATAAGGACCAAACACTTACACAGAATGGGAATTTATACAAGTCCAAATTGTCCTCTGTGCAACAAAGAAGAGGAAATGACTGAAGAACATCTTTTAACCTGTGAAGCCCTACCTGCCGGACACACAACACAGAAATATTGGAGAGCAAGAGAGCTAATGGCCTCATTGCCAAAGCCTAGCATTTGACAACAAAAAAGAGGAAATGACTGAAGAACATCTTCTAACCTGTGAAGCCCTACCTGCCGGACCCAGTACACAGAAATATTGGAGAGCAAGAGGGCTAATGGCTTCATTGCCAAAGCCTAGCATTTGACAACAAAAAAGAGGAAATGACTGAAGAACATCTTCTAACCTGTGAAGCCCTACCTGCCGGACCCAGTACACAGAAATATTGGAGAGCAAGAGAGCTAATGGCTTCATTGCCACAGCCTAACATTTGAAAACAAAGAAGAAGAAATGACTGAAGAACATCCTTTACCCTATGATGTTAAAATACTAATTAGTATAATGTTTTGAATAATTCATTCAAAGAAATTGTTATAAAATAAGACTTTAGAGTGTTTTACTTTCCGCCTAAACATTGTCCGTTAATAGAGTAATTAATATGCTATAAATCCTTAGAAAGGTAAAGTTTAATAAAACTATAGATATTCCTATGTGAAAGAGTAATTCCTTCTCACATACACACTACATGTCTCTATCTCTGCCCCGTGTTTTTCTATATTAACAACTCCTATGCTCGATTTCACCAACAGATGTTAAAATCGATGTTAACAAATGTAACGTAACAATTGTCACAGCGCTAACACTAATGTTAAATTTCTTGCATTTCACCAACCTGTTCTCTGAAAATGTTAACAAACCTGTGTTTACGCCATTGTGGAACAATAAAACAATCAAACATGCGCTCTCATAGTAGCTACTTTATTAATATTAATACTTATACAACATTGTATTTACCCCTAAATGTTAACACAGTTTTGTAATCTCTGTATACTTTCCTTCATTTTATGTTGAGGTGATTAGCATGCGTTATCAATAGAACATAAATAAGACGATAAAATGCAGAAAGTAAACGAGGATAGTCCAATTTTTAAGAATAATGAAATCAATAATTATATTCATATTAATTATACATTGGAGACGCCATAGCGATTTCATGTAACACAGGAGTGTCTCTGCTGTTATATGGAATAATTATAACTAATACAACTATTTGTGACTTCCAGGAAACAAGCGGAAGAGTGATGTGCTTTCTGCGAGCTGGTGCTCGGACTCCATCGGAGTAGACAGGGCAACAGAACATCCGAAGAGGTAAAAATGTCAGTACACATGGAAGGAGAAGTCTTCCGGTAGCGTTTGTACGTTTTCTGTATATGGAGTAAGTACATCAGAGAAATGAAAGTGTATTTTAGTATTCCTGTAACTAAAGGTAGGGCTAATACCAGTTATCCAAATTTTAGAATACAAAAAACGGAAAAGTGCAGGAACCAATATGAATTTGTATTCAGGCACATAAAAAGCTGAATATCGAGATTTCAGTTAAATAGATGTTCTGAGGAAAAAGATTCAGATTGAAGAAGAAAATAAGTATCTTTTTTTTTTTCTTCCGCTATTTCTTAGTAAACTTGCTGGTTAGTCTTAATAAATACTTAAAACTTTAAAGGTATAAATATCCAGTGATGCTCAGTTAACATTCTTACATGTATCTGTGAATTTTATTATTTCCTCTGATGTATCACTTGATAAATGTGCGTACCGATAGAAGATAAATAAGCAGGTAAAAGAGCACAATACTAATAAACATAATTCAACTTATAGACAATAATGGAATAAATCAAAATATTAATATTAATTATAATACACGCCGTAGTGTCTCAGGGAACCGTAGAAACGTCCGTCCTATTTTTTTATGATTCACTTATAGCTTATGTAGAAGTACTTGTCACTTTCAAACAACTAAGTATAACAGATTTCGACAAGAAACGAGGAATTACGAGAGGAGTGCTCTGTGCGGCGGCGGCGGTGGTGGTGATGGTGGCGGTGGCGGCGGTGGTTTGTGGCGTTAGCGGCGGTTGTGATGGAGGCGGTAGCAGCGGTGGCGGCGGTGGTGGCGGCGGAGTTGGCGGCGGTGGCGGTGGCTGCGGTGGTGGTGATGATGGCGGTTGCGGTGGTGGCGGCGGTGATGGCAGTGGTGATGGTGGTGGTGTTGGCGGTGGCGGTGGTGGTAGTGGTGGCAGTGGTGGTGGCGGTGGAGGCGGTTGTGGTGATGGCGATGGCGGCGGTTGCGATGGCGGCGGTGGTGGTGGCGGTGGTGGCGGTGGTGGTGATGGCGGCGGTGGTGATGGCGGTGGTGGTGGTGGTAGTGGCGGTGGCGGTGATGGCAGCGGTGGTGGCGGCTGTGGTGGCGGTGGTGATGGCGGCGGTGGTGGTGGTAGTGGAGGTGGCGGTGGCGGCGGTGGTGGCGGTGGGGGCGGTAGCGGCGGCTGTGGTGGTGGCGGAGGCGGCGGTGGTGGCGGCGGTGGCGGCGGTGGTAGCGGCGGTGGTGGCGGCGGTGTTGGCGGTGGTGGTGGTGGTGGTGGTGGTGGTGGCGGTGGCGGCGGAGGTGGTGGCGGTGGTGGTGGTGGTGGCGGTGGCGGCGGTGAGGCGGCGGTGGTGGCGGTGGTGGTCGCGGTGGTTGTGGTGGCGGCGGTGGTGGTGTTGGTGGTGGCGGTGGCGGCGGTGGCAGAGGCGGCGGTGGTGATGGCGGCGGTGGCGGTGGTAGTGGTGGTTGTGGCGGCGGTGGTGGTGGTGATGGCGGTGGTGGTGGCGGTGGTGGTGGTGGCAGTGGTGGTGATGGCGGCTGTGGCGGTGGTTGTGGTGGCGGTGGTGGTGGCGGTGGTAGCGGCGGTGGCGGTGGTGGCGGTGGTAGTGGTGGTTGTGGTGGTGGTGATGGTGGCGGTGGTGGTGGCGGTGGTGGTGGCGGTGGCGGCAGTGGTGGCGGCGGCGGTGGTGGTGGCGGCAGTGGCGGTGGCGGCAGTGGTGGTGGCGGCGGTGGCGGTGGTGCTGATGGCAGCGGTGGTGGTGGTGGTGGTGATGGTGGCGGTGGTGGTGGCGGTGGCGGCAGTGGTGGCGGCGGCGGTGGTTGTGGCGGCAGTGGCGGTGGCGGCAGTGGTGGTGGCGGCGGTGGCGGTGTTGCTGATGGCAGCGGTGGTGGTGTTGGTGGTGGCAGTGGCGGTGGTGGTGCGGTGGTGGTGGTAGTGGCGGCGGAGGTGGTGGTGGCGGCGGTGGTGGTGGCGGCGGTGGTGGTGATGTTGGTGCTAGTGGTGGCAGTGGCGGTGGTGGCGGCGGCGGAGGTGGTGGTAGTGGCGGGGGAGTTGGTGGTGGTGGTGGTGGTGGTGGGGGTGGTGGTGGTGGTGCTGTCGGTGGCGGAGAGGGTGGTTTTGGCGGTTGTGGTTGCGTTTCCATGCGGTTGGTCTTCATTCTGGCGGAATACGGAAACAGAACATTGGAAGTGGTGATAATACTGTCAGTGACCATTTGGATAGCAGCTTTACAGCAGCGTTTTACCGTTTGATAAATCAAGCGTGTATCAGAGAAATGCAACTGTGTTTTACCATTTGTACACTTAAACCTTAGAAGCTAATGTCAACTAACGGAAATTTAGAACGAAAGATAAAGAATAATTGCAGGAATCGGCGAGAGGTAGCATTTAGACGCATAAAACTTGATAGACAGTTTTCAGGGCATACACATATTCTGAGTAAAAAGATGAAAAACAAAAACCTTCATGTGCCTGCGTGTTTGTGTGTACCTGGAGGGACTGCATAATCCAGAAACAAAAAGTCAGTTAATTGACAAACTTATTTAACTTCAGCTTCCACCAAGGATGCGATAAGAACTTTTCCAAATAAATCCCCTAAATAATTTTACATTTTATATGGAAAAGTTTCATTTTGTATCTATTACTATGTCAATTGGTTAACGAAGTTACATAACAAATAAAACACATATCTTGCATACAAGTCCTGTAAGGTGCTCTTAATTTAGAACAATTATTAGGTAACATATTTTGTCTGGTAAACCCTATCGGATAATTTAAAACTTACTAAAACGTCTGTCACACACTTTTAAAGAGGGATAATGCTAAATAAGGTTCCTTCTGTAATCAACGGCTTCGGGATTATTCTTTCTTAATATAGATAATATGTTTGAGTTTTCAAAAACCTTATTCTATTTTCTAAGGCTAAGAGGGTCCCTTAAATAGATCTTGCAATTGGAAACTGCTCTATTCAAATCCCGGGGTCCACTATACATTTCAAATGGTTTTTATCCTCCATTTTATTTCTCTGCGGTTTTACTAGGTCGTTAGTCCATTCCTGGGTTTGAGAGCTTTACTGGTAGTTTTTTCTATCGTCCCTCACATCACTAAATCTTATGACGTTCTTCACCGCCACACTAGGCGCTGTATCGATTAGCCTAAGATACAAACTTTCTTTGCTCCTCGGAAGGTTAGTCACAAAACATTTGTATTGTAAGACAAGAGTAATACGATGAAGAAGAACCCTTTTAAAAGCTAATTACGATGCTATATACCCTGACTTTAAATTTATTTCTTAGTTTGTTGAATGAATAGTTCAATACAGGTCCTTTAGGTATTGTTATGTGAAGTAGCAATAACCTCTCACACACTCTCTTCATGTCCCTCTATCTCTCTCATGTTTTCCATACTAACTTCTTCGTATTGGTATTCATGAAACATTAAAGTATGTGCTCTCATGGTAGCTACTTATCATAAAACATTATAATTTACCACTAAACATTAACGCAGTTTTGTTTTCTCTGTATATTTTAATAGTTTCCCTCATTTTATTTATGAGGTGATAAGCAAGCATGCGTTATCATTAGAAGGTAAATATGAAAATAAAATTCAGATCCTTGGTGTAAATGAAGCAGTTATCACATTCAAATGAAGGGAATGCTGGCAGATTAAGTGTACTGAGTAAAATGGGAATGATTATTGGGTATAATACCAGAAATATTCTAAAAGAGCTATAAGCATGTGTAAGGCTGAAGAGGTGGCACAACATTTTATGTCTCAAGAGGCTAGCTCACTAAAAAGAAGAAAAAGGAACCAACCATATCCAAGAAGATGACACAGAGGAGGCTGGAGCATTTTGGAACATTCTGAACACCATAGGTCTTAAGCATTTTTTTTTTAATTTTATGTTTAAAAGTAATTTCTGCAAAACTGAAATTTTGTATACAAATGCCCCATTATCTCAGAAACTAATTAGCAATAAGGGTTGAAATATTACTGACATTTGCATGTGAAATGATTTTATTTTTAGAAAAAGTTTTTTATGTACATGGATTAGTTTCCTTTTAAATTTAAAAACCATCATTATTCGGTAGAATTTTAGGAGGTTTATTTAAAAGATGTGTTAAATATGTAGTTGCTGAGAAAATGCGTCGAACATTATAACATTAGCAAGATAGGCATTGCTACTCTTCTTAAATGAATCGTTTATTTCAGAAACCACCTAAGTGACAAAATATAAAAATATGTGTTTTTGGTGGTACTGTACAATGTAAAGGTAAATACATCTTTTAGTACAGAAATAACCTATGTTTCATATCAGCAATGCTATTTTCAGCCTTGAAAATAATCTGTTTATTTCAGAAAGAACCCAAGCACCGTCGCTTAGGTTCTTTCTGCGGTAAATTTCACTCGTGACGTTTGGTAGCCTTAATGACATCATGTGTTTTGTGACTAGCTGTGACAGTAACTCACAACTACCCTATACGTGGCCACTCATTTTCCCCATCTGACCGAGATTTTGGAAGCATTAAAGCGTCTCTTGAGAAAGATGGACAGGATTTCTACTCCTGATGAATATGCAAAGCTCATGGTAAAAGCTAGTAAGTCTGGCCGATTTACTGTGTATCACCTTACATCAGACGATGTTCTCTGGGAACTCCGGGAAAACTGGTCGCAAGTGAATTCATTGGAGGAATAACAACATCTACCTTCACAGCTAAAAACTGCCAGCCCTCCGGAACTACCAACAGAGAAAGCTTATCCTTTGGGGAAGGTATGTTTACTTTTATTTTACCAAGGTTATTTTAAACGTTTATATTTTATTTTTAGCCAAACATTTTTTAGGGTATAACAAATTTTAAAATTTATCGGGTTTTGCACAGTGAGATTTTTGGTTTTAGGTGCCAATCAACAAAAGAAAGATAGACGATATAAAAAAGTTGATGTAATACGCTGTTGGATATGAAGCCTTCTATGACACTATTATCCAATGGTGAAAAACTGACAAGGATATATGGAAATGTTACTGTATTGGAAAACCAAAGTGAAGCGAAATAATTATTAAATTATAGATGAGTCGTATTTAGTACACATCGGCTTCACTTATGTACCTATATTGAGGAGGACATGTTTCGCGAACCATCGTTCGTATCATTGGCTCTTATGCGACAGCCGACGATGCGAATGATGTTTCGCGAAACATGTCCTCAATATAGATACGTAAGTGAAGCCGATGTGTAATAAATACGACTTATCTATAACTTAATAACTGACAAGGAGTTGCCAGAATACTTGCCAGAAGCTGAATAAGTGAATAAGGCCAGATCTTTGTACATACACATATATCTTTGTATATAGACATACTGTAGCGTGTAGTCTACTCGTATTTTTCAATTTAGGCATAATAAAAACACTCTTTCTTATACTTAAGTTTTTCTCTTACTTACCTTTCATACCAAAACAGTTAAAAAATAATGGCTTGATTCAAATTCAATAATAATTTTTAAAACATCACTTTGGATACACTCATTTATTGCAGAAACCACCTAAGTGCATTTTTTTCAAAAATGTATGACCCAGAAACTTAAAGAAAAAAAGCTAGATAAATATATATTATTTCAATAGCATACTTCTGATTTGGTAAAAAAATATTTTAAGGAGACTAGATCTATACTTAAGAAGATACAGTTTTTTTTAGTTCTCCGAAAGTTGAAAAAGAGCACTTAGGTCGTTTCTGAAATAAACGATTCAAATCATTAAATTCATGTTCATTAGTGCACTGTGCTGGTTTTATGAAACACAGGGATGTCTCTCCTATTTAATGGAATTATTATATGTTAAGTACAAGTATTTGTGAGTTTCAAGAAATAAGTACTAGTTTTATGCGCAATAAGAGTGAATTTCGGGAAGAATGCCCAAGTCTCATTTGGTAGTGCTCCATCTATGTTCGGGGCTGACAGGGTACCAGAACAGACAAATGCTAGCGTTTCAACGTTTTTTCTGTTAGGAGTGCATCAAAGAAATGAAAGTGATGTTTACTATTTCTGCGAATGAAAGTAGAGTTAGTGCAGTGAACCGTCTTTTATAAAATAAAAAACGGAAAATCCATAGTCAGTGGGAAGATGGATTTAGCCACATGAAAGGTTCGATATCGAGATACATGTTGAATAGACGTGAACAAAAATATCAAAATAGAAAAAGAAGAAAAAAACGTTTTATTTTTATGTTCTTTGATTTCATGGTAACTATGCTTGTTAGTCTTAATGAATCATTAAAACCTCTTAGTTTAATTAACCAGTGAAAGTCAGTCAACATTTTTATATGCAACTGTGTATTTTATTACTGTCTCTGATTTATTTATCTGTTGATAAGTGTGTGTATCGATAGAAGATACATACGAAGATAAAGAAGTAGAATGCTAATGAACGCTGTCCTCTTTTTTGATAATGATGTAATCATCAAAACATGAATATTAATTATAATACACGCAGTTACAGTTCCGCCTGCCCATCCAATTTTTTGTGAAACATGTATACCTTAAGTACAAGTACTTGTCTCTTTCTAAAAGATAAGTACAACCTATTTCGCGTAGAAACGGCCAATTCGGAGAAGATTGCTCAAAGTGCTGTTGTTTGAGTTCCCAAGCGCCCGGTCCACATTCAAAGAGGTCATAATACTGTCAGTTACAAAAGCTTTACAGCAGAGTGTCACCGTTTGATATAATAAGTGTGCATCAGCGTGTTTTACCATTTTTACACTTAAACCTTTGACGTCAATACCAATTAACGTAGTTTTAGAACCAAAAAGAAATAACAATCGCAGGAATCGCTGAGAGAAAGGATATAGGCACGTAAAACTTGATATTTAGTTTTAAGTGGATACAGGTATTCTGAGTAAACATATAAAAGAAAGAAAGAAAGAAAGAAGAGAGAGAAAGAAAGAAAGAAAGAAAGAGAGACAGAAAGAGAGAAAGAAAGAAAGCAATAAAGAAACAGAGAAAGAGAGGAAAGAAAGAGAGAAAGAAAGAGGAAAGAAAGAGAGAGAGAGAAAGAGAGAAAGGAAGCAAGAAGAGAGAAAGAAAGAGGGAAGAAACAGAGAAAGAAAGGACGAAGGAAGGAAGAAAGAGATAAAGAAAGAAAGAAGTAAGAAGAAAGAAAGAACGAAAGAAAGAAATAAAGAAAGAAAGAAAAAAGAAAGAGAAAGCGAGAAAGAAAGAGAGAAAGAAAGAAAGAAGGAAAGAAAGAGAGAAAGAGAGAAAGAAAGATAGAAAGAGAGAAAGAAAGAAAGAAAGACTGCGAGAAAGAAAGAGAGAAAGAGAGAAAGAGAGAAAGAAAGAGAGAAAGAGAGAAAGAAAGAGAGAAAGAGAGAAAGAAAGAGAGAAAGAGGGAAAGAAAGAGAGAAAGAAACAGAGAAAGAGAGAAAGAAAGAGAGAAAGAGAGAAAGAAAGATAGAAAGAGAGAAAGAAAGAGAGAAAGAGAGAAAGAAAGATAGAAAGAGAGAAAGAAGAGAGAAAGAGAGAAAGAAGGAGAGAAAGAGAGAAAGAAAGAGAGAAAGAGAGAAAGAAAGAGAGAAAGAGAGAAAGAAGAGAGAAAGAAGAGAGGAAAGAGGAGAAGAAAGAGAGAAAGAGGGAAGGAAAGAGAGAAAGAGGAGAGAAGAGAGAGAGAGAAAGAGAGAAATGAAAGAGGAGAAGAAGGAGAAGAGAGAAGAGAGAGAAAGAAAGATAGAAAGAGAGAAAGAAAGAGAGAAAGAGAGAAAGAAAGATAGAAAGAGAGAAAGAAAGAGAGAAAGAGAGAAAGAAAGAGAGAAAGAGAGAGAAGAAAGAGAGAAAGAGAGAAAGAAGGAAGGGAGGGAGGTAGGGAGTGGGGAGGGAGGAAGGGAGGAAGGGAGGAAGGAAGGAAGGAAGGAAGGAAGAAGCTTCATATGCCTGAGGGTGTGTATAACTGGAGAGATGACAATCCAGAAACTAAAGGTCAGTTAATTGACAAACTTATTTAAGTACAGCTTCCAAGAAGAATGCCACCAAAATATTTTCAAATAAATCCTCTAGCTAAGCCTGCATTTTATGCGGAAAAGGTTTCATTTTATTTTTGCTTCTTCGATTTCTATTCATATGTCACTCCTTTAATAAAGAAGCAGTAGTTAAGTAAACTATACATCTTGTATATTCTATACATGGCATGCGAACTCCTCTTCATTTTTGACATTTTTATGGTTAACCCTATCAGATAACATAAAAGTTATTACTAAAAGGACTGTCACACAATTTTAAAGAGGGTTTATGACAAATAATGTTGTTTCGGATCAACGACTTCAGAGCTATTCTTTCCTATCAAAGATAAAATATATCAGTTTTCAAAAACGTCATTCTAACCCAAGACGTCTCTTAAAAATGCGAAGAGGTGGATAATTTATCAAATACTTTTTTTTTCTAACGACATTCTCTTTAGTTTTACGACATTTCTTGAGCAGATATATGCAATGTTTAGAGGGAAGCTCTTATTCCTCCAACAGAAAGAGAGAATAACCATTAACATAATATTCTAGTTCCTAGTTCCTACAGAGACTACAGGAAGCACTATCTTACAGCTATAAGTACCCATATCGGAATTTTTTTTTTAATAAAGATGTTCCGAACTCAAACAAGAGCGCTTTTAGACAAAGATGTGGGAAATGTCGGTTAAGCTTAGTGTTTTAACTTCAGCCACAGTTTTCAGGATCCGCCCCCCCCCCAACCCTGCCTTACCAATATTGAACCTTACATGGAAAGGGTTTATTTTTCATTTCACTCCAAAATACGTTTTAGCATTACGATCAAAGCTTATCACATTTACTATATTTACTTACAAAATAGAAAGACAATATCAGTTTTCTGTGAACATTCTGCGAAGTCCACTTCATTCTGAATGCTGAATAATTGTTTTATAACTGGTTAACCGTAAGCTAGACAAAAACATTGCACACAAATTTAAACACAAAGCTTATTCAAAATACATTTTATGACATTAACCATATCATAATTTTTCTTTGTTGTGAAGGATATAAATATTTAAAATGTCAGAAATCTTATTTGGTTTGTAAATGCTAGGTCTCTATTGTGCTTCAACTATCTTTACATTTCGGTTACTTACTAAACATTTACTTTTCCTTAGGAAAATGTGTTTTATCCGACAAGGATCTCTGAGAGAATGAATGCATTGTTCTGAGAGTGTGCCTTATTCCTTCTACAAAACTCATGGTAATTATAACTATTGTTAACTTAAACCAAATGATCCATTAGCGATACATAATAAGCATTAAATTCTTAGCATTCTCAACTCTTTTATATTTTAATAAAGATAACGATTTAGCATTGTGTCTGTTTTTGTCACAAATATGATTTTTATAAGAACAACTTAATTTTTATCATATTAAATACATAGATGCACCTATAGCATGAAAACTATTACAGCTAAAGTTGTGTGATTTGTTGTAGATAACGGACAAGCTCTTAAACTTTTGTTTTCTATTTTGCTTTGTTGGTTTCTGGTATACTCTAACATGAGATCAAATCAGGAGAAAGCACAGTGTGTTTTATGGTACCATGAGACGCGGTCACCTATTACTGTTAAGAGGAGGTTTAGGAGGGAATATGGACAGGCGCCACCCGATTTCAAATCTATGGTGGGTTGGTGCACAAATTTAAGAAGACTGGAAGTGTAACCTCCCGTCCACGGACATGATGTCCATCCGTAACAGAAGCGAACGTTGTGATTGTCCAGCAAGCATTTCAAAGAAGTCCTTCCAAGTCAGCTCGGAGTGCATCTCGTGAACTCGGAACTCCACGGTCCGCGTAAGCGACTTCATCTGTATGCTTATAAAGTTCAGCTAATACAAACTGTGAAGCCAGAAGAGCACTCTCGCCGTACTGTGAGTATACATGTGGCGTGTCTGCTCTCAGACCAGTCTATCTTCCGTGCCTCTGGGAAGGTCAACTGACACAATGGGAGAACAGGTCACAAAATCCTCATGTCGTCACGGATCTTGAGGACAATAGCCCAAAAGTGAATGCTTTGTATAGCTTAATGCATGACAGGGTCACTGGTCCTTTCTTTTCTTTTCTTTTAATTGAGAACTCAATAACAGCTAACATTTACCTGTACATATTACAACATTATGTTGTACCGCAACTTAATGACCTGCAACCCAACAGTGATATTCCAGCAGGGTGGAGCACCACCACATTGGGGACTAAACGTCACATTTCCTAACAGACTGATTGGGGCGATGGTCCAACACTCTGGCCATCACGACCACGACATAACTCGCTAGATTTTTTCTTTGGAGTTATGTAAAGAACAGGATATATGCAACACGTGTACCAGATATAACATTTTGAGAAGGATAACTTATGCGGTTGCTAGCATCACCCACGAAACGCTGCAGAATGTATTGAATGTTTTGAGGGCGACAAACAGCGTACATGTGGAAGTGTACTGACAGTGTGTGTTACAAACTTCGAGTGTTTGTCTTTCATGTGCCACATACAACGCAGGTCTAACTCTAATAGTTTTCAGTTAATAGAAAGTTATAATGTTGTAGAGACTTTATGGACACTTTGTAGACTGAAAACTGAATGCTCCTGCAGACTTTCGAAATCATCGGGGCAAGCTGATTGCCCGGGACGGGCAGACCTTGATCCGTAGGTCAAAGAATTACAGAGATTTATGCTTGCATCATGAACCCTGGGAGGAAGGGTGAAGAACCAGTTCCAGACGACGATGTCCGCTGGCATCCGTAACGATTCCAAAATGACACCATTATTTACGCCAATCAGCGCCAATCAGCCACCCATAATCTGAGGCTCCCGAGTATAGATAAGACAGCTCGAGGAAAGAAGGGGTCTCAAGCGTCACTGAGAAGTTTTTTCAGAATGCCAGTTCCACCGACCTGTCGCAACACAATTACGGTCGCCTGATCTTACAGGCCTGAAACAGATGAAAGAAGACGATGGAGAGGATCCATGAAGAAAAGCTCATGGTCAGAGTGGATGGCCCAACGGGAATGCAACCTTGTGCCTCTCAAATATCAATCTATCTTTCAACTGTAAGAAAATAAGTAATAAAAATAATTCTAAAGACGTTTCACTCGATTAAAATTAATTATATAGACAAGAGAGCATTTATAAAAATATTTTGTACTAGAGTGAGCTGAGAAAATCATGTGAGTGTGGACATCAGACCTGTTTTTCTTTAATCTCTTGGCCATATATTGAGAACGGAATGACAAAGGCAATACGATTATCAATAAGATTATTTCTACAAATGTTTTTCTTGATTTAGGTGAAGTAGTCAGAGAAATAAACGTTTGTTAGAATAATGTGTAGTACAAAGTAGAGCAAAAGAGTACAAGAGAGAATGGAGTTTTAAAGTTCTGACATAGTGACCACATCTTAAAAGATTTGACCATCGCTAAAACTTTACTCTGTAACCATATTCATCTTGCACGTACAGAAAAGTAAGTAATGTGGTCATTTCCTTCCCGCCCACCTCGGTAGCGCAGATGGTAGCGTGACTGCCTCACGTTCAAGAGGTCCCGATTTCGAATCTCGGTCAGGGTGAGTTACCTGGATAAGGTTTTTCCTGGAGTTTCCCTTATCTTTAAAGATGAATGTCGGGTAACTCTAAGCTCTATTAACCCCGGGCTCATTTGAGCACCATTTCACCCATTTCATTCATCCTCCGATATGACTTGACGTTGGAGGACGTAAATTATAAAAAAAAAGCCATTTCTGCAAATGTTTGTGTCGACTAACATGAAGCAGAGGAATGAATGTTTGTAAAAATAGTTCGTACAAGAACAGAGAGAAAGTAATGTGAGTGCTACACGTCTGCTTTCTTTTCAACAGAATCTTTACACTTTTTAATTCCCATTGTTATTTCAATCGAATGAAAAATTCTCTTTTATAACTCTACTCTAATAATTCATTAGCAGTTTGCTTCGTACGCTATAATTTTCAATGGTTCACCATAACGGAAACATTTTTTTATGTTTGTTAAATTTATGTCCTCCAAAGTTAAGTCATATCGGACGATGAATAAAGCGGATGAAATGAGCTTAAGTGAGTTCAGGGTCCAATAGAGCTTAGAGTTATCGGACATTTGTCTTCCAGGATAAGGGAAAACTCCAGTAAAAGCTTACCTAGGCAGCTCACCTGTTTCAGATACGAACTCGGAAACTTTTGAATGTGAGGCAACACACTAACAGCTACCCTACGGAGGCAAGCTCCATAATAGGTCGTCAGCGCATTGTTAAATCAGGGCAGACCTCCTTTGTAAACTCAGAAAATAAGATTTAATATTTCGCTTCCTCACTGCTCAGATCAGTCCTATGTTACCACTTGAAAGTCTGGTCATTTGTATATTAACGGAAGATATGCATTCGTTTTCTTACTTGACAAGTTAGGAAATTAACCACAACAAAAGTACCGAAGATGGCATTGTTAGGGACCACGGTGGTTCACTCATTGTGTTCTGCTATGATTTTAGCGTCTTTTGTCGATATAAAGGTGCACTTTCTCCCCTTCCCGAGATTATCTACACCATAAGTACGTATTTTGAGACTCCCTGAAATTCAAAGCAACCAATTTTTGAAAACGATCTGTGTGTGTTTGTTTATGAACAACATAAATCCAAAACAAAAATTTGGCTAAATGACAAACTTGGTGTTTACGGTGTGGTGGAGCCGTGTTCGAGTCTCATCTGGGCCATCCGGGTTGACTTCAGAGAACCGTATTTTGTTTTCGTGGTAGACGAAGCGACGTCTAGGCGGGTCTATCCGGGTTCTGAGGTTTTCACCGCCATCAATTCTGCCATCTGCTCCATAATTACATTTACTTTCATCTATGCACTGATATTTCATACCAACCGCTTCTTCACCTAATGCTAGGTACCGAGTTGATACTCCCCAGGCACCCATTTGTGAGTCCTGGGTGGCAGGGGCTGTAAATCCTTCACACGAGGAGGATAAGGAAACGGACATTATATTAAAGTTGAGCCATTTTTAAGATTGCAACTAAGTTTTTCAGTATAATCCATATCCCAGAGCATCCTTTCGAAAATGTTGATTTTCTTAGAAATGGCTCTAACGATTTATTAAAATACCAAAGATTTTCGATAATTTCATTGCAAATGAAAAGTATATATTGAATTTCATAAGAATTCCTAAGAAGTTCTGTTCATTCTGGATAACTTTGGCATAAATGGTAAACCGTGAGATATAAATAAAACCTTGCTACCGAAAAATGTGGATCTCGTTAAAATACAGTTTAAGTGAAATACATTTCTTGTTAAGTGACCTATTTCAGAATTATCTTTGTTACTTGCTTGATTTTTATAGTCACTTGTCCCTTTCTCAAGTAGGGAGTTATTCGTGTTTCCATATGCTGGCATGCAAGGAGAACGGGGTTACAAGGTCCTCATATAGCGACCAGCTCTTGAAGGATTTGAATATCGCTTAAAGTCTACTGTGTTCTCCTATTCTCAGTGAGTAGAGAAAGCCATGTGAGTGCACACATAACCTTCTTCAATATTTGACTATCACCTTAACTTCTATGCTTCTTACATCCTGAGCTAATATATGTAATAGTGAAACAATTTCTAATACGTTTATTTCGATTAAAATGAAGTAGACAGAAAAGTATCTAAGTTGTGTTTAAGAATAGCTTGTCGAAGATATAGAAAAACGTTAAAGAATAGAGATTATGGTGGACAATAATTTGCCTATAAAGTGATTAAAACATTAAGGAAGTAATAGAAAGATAAAAGGAGAATGCCCACCTCGGTAGCATATATGATAGCGTGTCCACCTCACGTTCCAGAGGTCCGAGTTCGAATCTCGGTCAGGGTGAGTTGCCTGGATAAGATATTTTACGGGGTTTTCCTTTATCCTGAAAGACGAATGTTGGGTAACTCTAATCTCTATGGAATATGGACAAATTGGAGTATCATTTCCTTCATTTCATTCATCGTCCGATATGACTTAACGTTAAAGGTCGCAAAATACAAAAAAATAATAAAAATAATAATAATAATAATAATAATAATAATAATAATAATAATAATAATAATAATAATAATAATAATAATAATAATAATAATAATAATAATAATAATAATAATAATAATAATAATAATAATAATAATAATAATAATAATAATAATAATAATAATAATAATAATAATAATAATAATAATAATAATAATAATAATAATAATAATAATAATAATAATAATAATAATAATAATAATAATAATAATAATAATAATAATAATAATAATAATAATAATAATAATAATAATAATAATAATAATAATAATAATAATAATAATAATAATAGTAATAATAATAGTAATAATAGTAATAATAATAA
>CM060950.1:230774304-230799304 GCA_030765055.1 Mantis religiosa
TAGACATTTTAATTTCACACCTTTTACAGCAGTCATATTTAACGGAACAGTAAGTGAATGTTTGAGGTTGTAGAAAATACATTTGGCTAATTCTTACGATCTAGTTAACGGAAATGTAAGTGAAATTGTTGTTAACACTTTGATTTGCTAGCAAGTGGAATCGATCCTTGTACAAGAGATGACAAGCTGTTTGTGCGTGACTTGGCGACTAGCTTGCGTGACTCCAGTTCCAGCTGCTGGAATGTCTGCCCCCAGCAGGAGACTTGGCTGCGTTTTTGCACAGTCTCGCCCTTTGTCGTGAACTTTGAATACTAAAAAAAAAAGGCAGCACCTCTGCATAAGGTGGATTGCAGTATTTGCTAATGTCAAAGTCAGTAGCGTGTCACCTTTATTCACTAAATAATTGCTCTGTTTGCTGGCTTAGAGAAAATTAAGTTAGGAAATTACCCTAAAATGCCTTTTTGAACCACTACTTGGATAAAAAGATGCAAATTTGATCTGTAGGCTCTAAAAGTAAATTGTTTTTCTCACAATTTTGATTTTTGATTTACTTACTTTCATATTATCATGGAGAAAATTTGAATGCCTCGCATTCAGTGCTGATAACATAATCTGCCTGATTTGTCTATTTCACTAACATATATAGTTACATGAGGTGGTTATACTTTAATAAATTAAGTAATTATACGTTGTTGTAGGAGGTGATGAAGAAATTTCGACAATGATTCAGTAATTTGTAGATACATAAACATAACTGGTCCATGTTGAATAACATCAGGAAATGACAAATAACAGAAGACATGAATATAAGATTATAACGAACCAGATGGCTCAAAAGTAATGTGCGAAACTTGCATTCAGAAGTTATTGGGTTCGATTCCTGTTCAACGAATTTCTCTTTCGAGGAAAAATGGAATATTGGGCATAACTTTTAATTAAAACAACTAGATTTAGTGCTTACTTCTTTATTTGCATGAGAGCCAGGGCTTCTCCAGACAGCATGAAAGGGTAGCATTAGTGCGCCCCAAGTGGGGTGAAAGGGATGAATATCAGAGTTTTAAACTGAATCATGGTATAAATAGTGAATGTTCTGATAGCTCTTAACAAGTTAAGAAAGTTATTTAAAACATTTGTGTTCGTAAATGACATTTCGAGAATTTATTCGGTGTTGAAATTTAATTTGACGCAGTTAATAAATAACAGAAAGAAACATTGAAATAACTCACGAGAGTAACATTCCGACACAATCTGACCCTTTTGTAAGGTGAAGGTAAAATACATTTTTAAAGGAGGGCTAAAAGTAGCCTAATGTTTATATGCATATAATATTAGTAACAATGGCAAATCTCGGTGAAAATGAAAGAATACAAATGTGGTTGGCCATGGTAATATAATGAGAACATAGCTAAAGATCATTAGTTTATTTAATCAGAAAATCCATTCAGAAAATTAACAGTATTCATGATGTAAAAAATGGTAAAGGTGTTCAATGAAGCAGAAATTTTGAAAAATAAGAGAAAATGTGGCAAAGCAAAGTCTGCTTTAAATGATGAAAATATTTTTAATCTGTTTCTGTCTTTCCACCGATATCTACACTACAGCATAAGACAAATAGTAAGGAATTGCAGTACTGCTCAGGCATCTGTTTTCAATTTGATGCAAACTGTAAAATAACACCCATATAAAATACAACTTTTACAGCAATTAAGTGGAAATGGCTGACCGAAGAACTGAATTGAGTAACGTTAATGGAGATGACTAATCAAAATCCAGGGTTACAAGGCAGATTATACTTTCTGGTGATCCAACTTTTTACCTACATGATACATTTTGTGGGCATAACTGTTAATAATGAGCTCCGAACAAGCCACATTGAATGATTCTACACATACGGAAATTAAACGCCTGGTTCTGTTTTTATGGTAATCAAATAAATGAACCATTTTTCACTAAAGGAAACCTAAACGCTTATAAATACTGCAGAACAATATTCCAGGCTGCTAAATTTTCTTTCCAAAGTAGGCAAGATCTTCAAAATGACGCTTGGTTTCTGCGAGATGGACATACTGTAGATTTTGGAAGAGAAGTGAGAATTCTGCACAGTTTTCTCCACGGTAGATTTATCTATTGGAATTCAAACAGAAGATCAGAATGGAAATACATTTGATCCAACCAATTACTATACAGAAGATATTATACATTTTTAGAGTCACTTTTGTCAATAAATAATACTAATTTTGAACATTTGCTATATGGGCTGTATAGGTATATAAAGGTAACTGAAAAATAAATAGATGACTTTAAAACCAACCACTATCAGAAAGTTATTCTGGTGCATTATCGCAATATTTCTCTCTGTGGCTCATTAAGGTGTTTAATTATTTTAATTAATATAAATTCTCAAGTATTTAATGCAGAATAAAAGTGTTTAAAACAATAATTTCTACCAGCTTCAACAGCTTCTCCTAATCTATTAAGGGCCATCAGAAAACTAAAAGGTCTACCATAGTTCCATTTAAAGTTCTGAAGTACTCCTTGCCCAAATTTGGGACCGCTGAGCTGCTAGCCCTTACGCTGTTTGGTAGGTTCCTACTTCCCATGAGGATTATAAAAGGCCAATACTTAAATTAATTGGTCCATATAAAATGCATAGTCAGTACTCCAATCTTTTTTTTTATCCTGTATAATGCGGCCAGTACATATTAAGAATGAAAAAAAAGAGAACCAATGAAGTTGTGTCATTTCTACATTTGTATAATCAGCAATTAAGAGGTAGAGTACAAATAATTCTCCTGTTATGCAAAATGACGGAACTTTATTCAAATAATATTTAAAGGAAAAAAATAACATTACCCGATTCAATCATTTGTGTTTTCGGTAAAATGGACCCGTTATATTCTTATAAAAAGGTTACATATGCAGCCTTCGTGGAGAATTCCCCAATTTATTATCATTGAAGTTTTATTGTTTACTAGTCTCCGCATCTCAAGAGCATTTTCCTTCTTAGAATTATCTATCTTTGACATTTCAAAAACCCATAATTTAAGGCCGATTAATTTGAAATTGTCTTACAGAAATGAGCTTATATCTAATTTTAGACCAAATTTTTGCATGATTAATTAATTTTAAATATATTGGCTATTTTCCTACTTGTCATTACTGTTTGTAAAAATCATTCCACAAAGTGCAATCATATTTTCAAAAAAGTAAAACCACCCTTTAACACTATTTTGATAATTTGAGTTAAATTCTTAATTTTTCTAATAGCTTGGGAGAAATCAAATAATAAATAGGAAATTTAATTTTGTCCTTAAGATTTTACAGCATATCTACACTATTAGCTGCATAACGTCACAATGAAACATGTCAACAGTTCATCTTATCATTTTGTCCTGTTATACATGAGGTACACACAATTCCATTGTACAAGGTGTTCATTTTTATTCATTATTTCCCGCCCTCCGATTGAGCAAGAAATGACGCCATAGTTGACTTGTGAGTCTATCGTGAAATCATAGTGCCCTCTACAGAGAAGAAGCGGTAATTTTGGGGAACAGTAAGCAAATTGCAGCGCTCTGAGTGTGGCTGGGCTTCAACCAGCTTCCCCTGGATATGAAGAGAAAGCACTGCGTTTTCACGAATGAATGATACTTCCGTAGTGGCATTAAAATTGGTGCGACATATAAATATAATTTAAACCGCTGCATAGAGAAATTTATGCAACGCTATCGAGCATTCAGACATGTCCCTGGGAGCGTAATGTTGTCAACAGTGTCCAAGTAACGTCAAATTAACATTCTTTTGTTTGCAACATAAACGTCTTACGTTTTATCAGTATACGATATACATCTTTTTGTCATTCTCAGGCTTAATTAAAACGTCTATTAATGTTGGTATCCTTATGTCTTTTAAAACCAATGGGTGCATCAAACATTTCCAAGATACAGCATCAGTTACTCGCAAAAAGAGAGACACTGGACGCTATAAAGTGACTGGTCCCAATCTAGAAGTAATAATTAATGTTATAACAGAATTGCCTCAAGCATACCTTCTGGCAATACAGACAGTGTTTAAGGGGAAGAGAATGCCCGCCTCGGTAGCGTAGATGGTAGCATGTCTGCCTCACGTTCAAGAGGTACCGAGTTCAATTCTCGGTCAGGGTGAGTTAACTGGATAAGGTTTTTCCGGGGTTTTCCCTTATCCTGAAAGACGAATGTCGGGTAGCTGTAAGTTCCGTGGACACCCAGACGCATTGAGCATCATTTCATCCACTTCATTCATCGTCCGATATGACTAAAAGTGTTGGAGGACGTAAATTACACACAAAAGGGGGGGGGGGGCAGAGAAAAAGGAAATATAAGAAAATGGACACATAAGTCTATGTACTAGAGATATTTTCCTAGAACATGTTCTACTAATTTTCTGGTTTGTAATGAAGTGACACTGCGAGGAAACTGTGGATGAAGAAAAGAATTGAGATCAGATTGAAATATTTCTATTTTATGTTACAGGTTTACAATATGCATGTATGTCTACTATGAAAGGAAAACAGGTATTCACTGTGAAATAAGAGTTCAAAGACTTGCCATTTCGTATATTCTTCATAGTATACTTTTATGGCTGCATAATTAGCTTTGCAATGTATAGCACTGCAGTATAATTTTTTTTAAAAAACAGTTATCGTGTCTAAGTATCAGGCGAAATTACGCACCTTCATACTACGCGTGCAGACCACCTCTCAAATAATATATTTACCTGCCGGTAGAGGGAGGCCCCAAAGCTGCTGTCAGCACATATAGTACGATCGCAAGCCGCTAGGGGAATTGTATAGAAACTGGCTCCATCAGCGATGCTGTTGATGACGTGAAATGTTTCGCGGTAAAATTACAGATAAAATGAACGACGTGTATATACCGAAATGTATCAATGAAAAAACACAGAAAAATGACAACACTAAAATAAAACTATTTCTTACGTTATGCTATTTAAATAGTTATTTATGGGACGTGCGAGGTACGTTGATGTTTATTAATGACTGTTAAAATTAAACGACATGATGAACATAAACCTCCCTACGCCCATACGTAATTTTAACAGTTACGTAAGAGAAGTATTCAATTTTAACAATTTTACCGTTAATACTAATTATGCAATGACACCAGAAAAATAAAATATATTTCTGTGCATTTTAGATGTATTTTTTGTTGTTTTTTCAGATACTAAAATAAAAATATTGAACATTGGACTAAGCCATCTACGAGGTAATCGATAGATTATAATAATATGTATTTGACACTATGATAGAGTAGGCATTTCTGAAGAATGATGCGTTTTTGTTTCGCAAATTTTAGCTTTATTCTTCTGCTTGACCTGCTATATTGACTCTGGTAGAGATAATTCGACTCTTTGCAGAGATTATTCACGCCTAACAGTAAGAGGCCTACTTTTCGGTAACAAAGTTTCGTCTAATGATGAGTTTTTCTTATGGTGACGGATAAAAGAATTTCATGCATATACAGAGCACTTTTCACTTTTTTCTGTTCCTCTGTAAGCAATTTACAATTTAAATATTCTCGAAACCTCTCACGAATGTTTTTTTTTCATTTAAAATTAGGAAGAGTTGTCAGCTAATTCCAATTCTTTAGGACTCTAGGCTAAGAGGCAGTCATTTATATATCTCAATTATGTACCTTATAAGCTGTATAGCTACAAAAGCTACATAGAAACTAGTTTGATAACAATAAAATCCATTTATGAGAATTGTGACCATTTTTTGGTTGTTTTTCCCCTTCACAGAATCCTTAATGCTATTTCTGAAAATATGTGGCTCAGTGCTCATACTTAGAAATGGGCTGCGGCGAGAGTAACTCTGATCCAAATAATCGCTGTTTTTCTTTCTTTCAATTTATGTCCTTCAACGTTAAGTCAGATCGGACGATGGATACGATTAGTGAAATGATGCTCAAATGAGCCTAGGGTCCATTAAGCTTAGAGTTACCCGACATTCGTCTTTAAGGATAAGGTAAACCCTGGAAGAAATCTATACAGTTAACTCATCCTGAACGAGATTCGAACACAGGACCTCTTGAACGTGAGGCAAACACTCTACGATTTACGCGGGCACATAATCGCTGTGCAAAGGACGCCACCTTGTCGCTCTTTCGTTTTGTTCTTGGATTTCCCCATCTCTCATTGAGGTAACCAAGTACAGTCCAGCAACGCAAAGAACGTCCCTGGAGGGTATGTGCTGCCTTACGCAGTGGGACAAGGACAGCGAATGTGTGTGGCAGAGAACCTCTGCTACACAAGGAGCAGACCCTTAAAAACATGCGCCCTGTTCACTCTGTATACTAAAATCGAGAAGATTCATTCACAAAAGTAGAAACCGTCAGTATGTTTTTTAATGGTCTATAACTGCACTGACATGGGGTGTCATAAACCTGTCCAGGGAGGGTGTGGGAACCTTCGCCAACCCCCCTGCGTCTCCGGCGTCGGAGACTATCTCTCCGGTGGAGGACAGTATTGGGAATGTTTGCTTTTGGGCACCATGAATGCGTCATAGCCCGGCAAAGGGTACTCTGATCCTAAAGTGGGCTAAATATTTAAGGGCTCTAATCTACCTATTTTTGGTGGTGTCCTCCAGTTCAACAAGAAACATCGGGAGGGGATTCCTGGTCCTAGTCCTAGGGTGCATCTGCACTGCCCTAATGGCTTCAAATTGGTGGCGTGTCAGTTCCTGTCTAATGTGTTCTCTGGTGAACGGGACGCACAATCCTTTAATAGCATATCTAATGGTCCTAGTATCAGAGTGGAGGAGTAGGTAAAATTGTGCGCACTCTGCCTTGAGGTGCTCCAACTTACTGTGGTAGTCACTCAGACAGTGCATCTTTACGGCGAGGTCACCGGAGCGCTATTCTGTTTATATTGTGTAGGGTTATTTGGGTATGTACTTGTTGTCAAAGGTTTGTGTGAATGTGTGTATGCGTGCTGACTGGCTTTTGTTTAGGTACAGTGGTAGCAGGTTTAGCTTGTACTCTGTGTAATTGTTTTGAGTTTTGGGGGGTGCCCTTACTGCGTCCGCATAAGTTTCAGGGATAGGTGACTGGGGAAGAGGTGGTGGTGTGGGGAGTTTGATGTCAGATTCGGAATCGTGTGAGGGTGTTTGTGTTGTTTCAGTAGAGTGTTGGATGCATGTCGTGAGTCGTATAGTGTTTTCCGTTGTAGGTATGGTGTCGGTGAGTTTGGTTGTAGTATTTTGTGGTGTCTTTGGTTGTGAGGGTGTGTTTGCTTGTACGTTGTTGTTTGTGAGCTCCTTGTGTGTGTTTGGTATTTATTTTGGTGTGGTCTGATTTGGTGTGCTTTTGTTTTGGTGTGTTTTGTCTTGGTGTGGTTTGTTTAGGTGTGGTATGTTTCGCTGTGGTCTTTTTTGGTATGGTTGACGGAGTGTTGTGTTTAATTTGTGTGTGTAATATCGTGTGTGGTCTAGATGGAGAGTTCGCAGCTGTGCGTTTTGTTGGTTTTTGTGTAGTGTCTCTGGGCGATGAAATAGTCATTTTGAGTGTTGTTGCTTTTACTGGTTTGTTTGGTCTAGATAGAGATGACAGCATTAGATATCACATTTTAAAATACTTTTTAAGACTTTATTAAAACAGAAACAAGGAACTTCGCTTCATGTGTGGAAGCGGGGTTAGGTCAGGGAAATTATATGGATTTTTAGCAGATCCCACGTTGAGCACTCTGGAAATTGTCGTATGTTTCTTAAGCAGCATGAATCGTGCTGCGTGGGGTATGTTCAGGATAGCAGGCATGGCTTGCGCCCTGAAAGCCAAACTAGGAACTAAGTGGCGGAGTAGAAGGCATTTACTCGTGTTTAAGTTCAGTGGTAATTCCTGGAGGGTCCGGGCCTGGAGGGCCTTCCGGTACCGGTGCGTTGGCGGTGGAGTGTTGCTGCCTCTGCTTGGTGGGATTGTGGTTCGATGAAGATAAGGTCAAGAGTCTCTTCAAGCATCTTGTAGTATTCTTCTACGCGATGAAGTTTGTTGTTACAGGCGGCGGTGAGTTCGAGGTGCTGGTCAAGGCGTTGTGCGGTGTAGTTGATTCCTGTAGTCAGTTGGTCTTGTATGGAGTGATGTGATTTCGTTCTCCCCTTGATTGATTCGTCAATTGTGGTGATGTTTGGTACTACTGTAGCGGGTTGGGCCTGGATGGCATGATGGTTTTTGGCGGTTGTAGTCGCGGTGGAGTCTTCAAGTGATGTTAGTCGTGGAGTGATGTTGCGGACTTCGGCGTGCAGGTCTTGTAGGCTATCGGCGGAGGTGGATTTGACGATCTTGGTTTTAAGCGAGGCAAGGCGTGCGCTGATGCCCAGCAATTCTCGTTGTAAGTTCTAAAGAATGGTCCTCTGGTTCTCGCTGGGTGTGGCGGCGGCGGCTGATGGTACAGGTGTCGGTTGTTGTGCTGCCCGAGGTGTCGCTGTCTGGATTGGCGCGGATAAAGGAGACACTGCAGCTGGCCCGTGAAGTGGCCAAAGCCATCGCAGGTGGCGCAGTACTTGCGTTGGAAGCGGAGGTCATGACTGGTGCACTGCGACGTCCGACTCGGTGTTCCGCAGTAGTGGCACCTGGGAGGTGCAGCGCAGGAGGTGGCGTCATAGCCGTAGCCGCAGCATCGCCGACATAGAGTGTGTCTATCCGCTCTGCTAGCCTCGATTCTGAGACACTGCCCTAATAGGGGCAGGCCCGTCCTCAAGGCAGCTTCGAGTTCGGTGGCGTCGGCGAGCTGGAGACGGACCAGGTTGGAGGGTCCTTGGCGGGTGGAGATTCTGGAGGCCCTGAATGAAGATGGCCAGCGTTGCTGTGTGACGGCGAGGGTAAAGCGTGTGGGCAGGTCCCGTGGTGCCCCACGAATGACTTTTGCGTATGTGGCCGCTTGGCCTAGGGCGATAGCTGCGGTGGGCTCCCTGGGTGGGAGTCGGGCTGGTCCGGCTGGAGGAGCGGTGAGTGCTTCGGCTTATGTGGCCTGCTTAAACAGGCGTGATGCGCAATGTGCGGAATTTCCTGGCTGGGATACGCTGCTTTCACAAGAGCTGCAGGCGCTTCCTGCTGCGTCGAGTCTGGCAATACGGGCCGAGTGGGCTCGTTAACAAGAAGTGGCTGCGGCGGGCTTGTCAGTCGAACGGTGTCTGGAGCAGGCACGGCGCTGGCCCAGAACTTTCCCTTGGGCTCGGCGGGAGGCTCCCCCTCTGCTGCAGGTACTGGTAGAGAGGTGGGAGACTGCGCCTGAGAGTTGGCAGGTGAGGTGCTGGTAGAGGAAGGCTGTGGTGGCTGCTACTTCGCTCCCCGGCTGGGTTGCATCTTTTCGGCGTTCTTCTCGGAATTTTCACATCAGAATTAAATAATTCAATGTAGTTCTATCCTTGGCGAAGCACATTTCTGCCTTCAATAATGTACATATCTTTGTGACATACTGTTTACCTCTACTTCCCTATGATATCCAGCCGTGCGGTGTAAACAGGTAACAGCGTCACCACTGCGAATTATTTTCCTTTAAATGTCCCGGGTACTATAATCTATCTCAACCTAGTTTAATCCTGCTGTAAACATCTGGGTGGTAAGAGAGGCAGAGACGGAGATAATGGGACAGAAAGCGGTTAAGCTGCTGATTGGTTTAGCGAAGTTAATGGGCGTTTTCTTTTATTTGCATGCGTACAATAAACCTCTCCCTTAAGTACAGTACCGAAAGTAGTTTTCTGAGCACTGCTCTGTGCTAGCTAATTTAGGAGAGAGAAAAGTATGCAAATGTTTCGATTCTTGTAAACGTAATAGCCCCACTTTTTATATTTCTGCTACACATACCACATAGATGTGTTCTGTGTACTATATACAGATTAGACAGAAGAAAGGTGAAATTATACCTATTAAATTATTATGTTAAATTAAGCTGCATTTATTTAACAATTACTAAAGGACACTGCTATTAAAAATATTTTTGCATTCCTATACCAGGCAGCTCTCTCGCAACGAGGTCTGTATCGAGTTCAATGCTGATTAAGATGTTACTGTTTACAGTGTTGATTTGCTTCTGATATTTAACACTGTATTCCTGTACTCCCCTTCAGCTGCCAAAGTGCGGGCGCTGCGGACCCTTAGCACTCGTGGTACCTCTGACGTTACTAGAGGAACCTCGGGCCGAACAGCCGAGCCCCTCCCGAATGAGAGTTGTTCGGAATGGGTTGGTCTCGAGGGGGTGGTGGTTCCCGTTAGCCCACGGGTAAATGGGTACTTCCGGCCAGGCCGCCCAGGGCCGCCCGGAGGGGGTAGAGGGTTGCCTCAATAGTCCCGGGTGCTAGCCTGCAGAGCTAGTAGTGGGTGTGCTAGATCACCTGCGGCCCCACCGAGGTTATCGGTAGTCTTCCCTGCGGGGTTGACGCGCGTAAGTGGCGTATCCACTTCCATCCCGTCTTGACGTTGTGCTCAGCGGGGGGGCTTTTTAAGAAATCAGGTATTGCCCTATGGAAAGAGCCCCGGAGTTTCCATCCCTCCCGGGTAGAAGGAGGCCCGGGTCCTTGGTCCTACGGGTCCAGGACTAATGGGAGTAGAACCTCTGCACTTAACTGTATTCCTGTACATCTCGCGTCCCTCACAAGCCCAAGGCCAGGATATTGATGAAAAGTCATCTTTATTCTGAGTAGTCATAGACGATGTTTATTGGAAATTAAGTGCATTCTGGAACAAATGCGTTAGATATATGTGATTTTTATATGTCATCAAAGTGCATTTTTCCACATTTTTATAATAAAGTCATATTGTAACATTTAGATGCATTTTCCGGTCATTTTCTTTCTTTTTCACGAATCTATTGAGCATTTTCATCTGTAGCTCACATTCGGGAGGACCGGATTCGATTCCCGTGGCAGACCTGACCCTGACCCTGGGCTTTTTGGGGGTTTTTAAAATGATCTGTGATTAAAGGTTCATATCGTGTAACTCGATATCATGTCAGTAGGAAACTTCAGAATTGATACCTTTGAGCAGGATTTAACAGGCTATGACACAGTGTTTTTTCAAATATACACCTACAACATCTGTGGAAGTGGAGAGAAGTTTCTCAAAGTACAAAACAGTTTTAGCTGACCAGCGCCGTTCCTTTACGTTTGATAACTTGGAGATGACCAGTGCTAAGTAAGGCATGTTTTGGCTAATGGGTACAATCAATTATTTTTTATTTTATAAAATTGAAAATGACCTGATGAATGTTGAATTTATTATTTACTAGCAATAATTGCATTATTTATTAAGAAAGTTTATTTTATGATGTGGTTATTTGAAACATATATTCATTATTGGTCTGTGACAGCTATTAATTTATTATGAAAGAAATTGTTAATTTGTATTAGGTCATTTTTTTACATTTTATGTGCTTTTTTACATTTTAAGCTTTACATTTATAGCTTACTTTTAGAGAATTTTAGGTCAACAACTGCCGGGCTCTACTTATGTATATGCAATTTAAAATCAGTAAGCTTTTCATCGTAGAGTAGGCGGGTACTTCAACCGAAATTAAACACAATTGAGGCAAGGGGCAAATGATCGCGCATTGTTTCGCTGTACTTAAAGAAACAAACCTGGAATAGTCTATAAAAACCTTTAGAAAGAAACTGGTGATCTTCTTTGTTTTTCCGCAAGTTGTGTAACAAACTCCATTCATTCGTCAGACAGACAATATTTTGTGTTTAGTTTAAAAGGATTTCAAAATATGAATTTCCAGAGATCCAGATAATAAGTTATAAAATAAATGGAAACACTTCATTTACTGCTATCTACATTATGACTTATACGCCCCAGCTGGGGGGATGAATTGAATTACAGGAGGCTACGGTTCGCAGGGATATAAGGCATTGGGACTCACGGAAGTCCCGAAATGCTGCAGCTCACTCTGAGGTCTGCTTAAAGAAGATAATGAAAGCAATCGAGCAAGCAGCCTTCTAGTACCCACGTGAAAAACATTTTTCCTTTGAGCAAGCATCCACTCCATTTGTCCAGCATCACCATACACAACGAAACCTAGAAACACACATGAAACTTAAAAAGGAAACCGAATGAGAGGGAAGTGAAGGAAAGGAAACAGGGCTAGACGAGAAACTACCGCAGCGCACACCTATCGAGCAGGGAAAACTCACGAGAACCAAGGTCAGGGGCCACAAATGCCACAATGGACGGAAATGTAGTTCGGGATCTCTCAAATTCAGTCTCAAACGATTTCCGGAGCTGCCTCACTCGATAACAACAAAAATAATATTAGTAAAATATTAACAACAATAATAACAACAAATATCACAGAGGAAAATTAAAGGAAACGACCATCCACAACGATACAACGCGAGTGATTGTCTGGAACACGAATTCTTAACCAGCTGTATGTACATCCCTGCTAAACAAATGTTTACGGTACAGATGGAATAGGTACTCAGAGTTGTCATGGTTTATGACTTCACATTCCCAAAGATTCCTCTGTACATCGTCTCACCATTCCAAAAATGTGTCTGCTCGTGTCTTCTGTCGTCTTGCTTTTTATTATTTGCTCTGCTCTCTCTCTCTCTCTCTCTCTCTCTCTCTCTCTCTCTCTCTCTCTCTCTCTCTCTCTCTCTCTCTCTCTCTCTCTCTCTCTTTTTCTCTCTCTCTCTCTCTCTCTCTCTCCCGGTATTCGCTTGAGAGCTTAAAGATGGCGCCCATTTGTCAAAAACGCGTTTTGTTGTAACTAAAACGAACAGGGGGAGGCTTCAGAAACAAACAGAATGTTTAAGGGGTCCTTGTCCTCGACAGGCCCACCTAACCAGATGACAAATAAGGTTGACTGAACTGTACAAATGCAAATCGCACAAAAACCGCTTAATTACCATGAAAACGGGTCCATGTTTTACTGGTTAGTCATAGACAATTCTCAAATCGCCTTTATACATACAGAGACAAGTGGATGCTTTTATGTCCATAATGAACTAATTAGAACAGGTAACACTTCACCTTAATGCAAAAATTACATATTTATGTAACCCAGAGAATTATATATATATATATGCATGACTTAAACTCCCAATATATTTTTAAACAGCTTTAACAAAGCGTTCTTACAAAAGGTTATTGTTATATCTACTTCAAGTTAACTTGACAAGCGCTTGTTGAACTGCACATTGTAGGCAAAGTCAATAGTGATAGTTGAATAATTAAAAGCGGATCATTGTATGCTGAATTTGAAATCCGATATACTTTCTCTAACTTCGCGAGAAACAGCTTTAAAAATTCTGAGGAATCTTTGACACTCACCGCTTGCTTCTACTCTTGTATAAACGGTTTTTCTTCTAGTTCATGTTAACAGAGATTAAAATAGGTAAAATGTTTTTTTTTTTTTTTTTTTTTTTTTTTTTTTTTTACGAATTAGTAAAGTCGTAATATGGTGATTGTGACCACGCATTCTTTCTCTATTTCGTTTTTGATTGACGTCCTCCAAATGAAATCTATGAAATGATACCCATATGAGCTCAGGGTCCACAGGGCTTAGAAGTGCCTGACATTCAGCTTACAGGATAAGGGAAAATCGCAGAAAAAAAGCCTTATGCAGGTAACTCACCCTGACCGAGATTCGAAGTCGGCACCTTTTAAACATGAGGCACACATGCTGTAGCCATGCTACAGAAGCCTTTGCATAACTACGGGACGGAAAAAACAACTTGCTAATTTAGTATAAGCATTTGAATACTCAAACCAACAACAAGGATTATCTCGGAAATACTTATCAATTAATTGACATATACCGCATGCCTCATCACGATCTGCATCTTTTAGTATTTTTTTTTTTTCACTCTCTCTGGCATTTATCATGAAAACAATTGTAGTCCAGAATGAAGATGGCTTCAGAGGTTATTCCCAGAAAATTCAAGATATACAGTTCAGTTGGCATGAAAATATCGTGATAAAAGACGAAAATCACCTTTATTTTTACCAAAATCGTTAGCTCAAAGCACAAGCAGCCTTTCTTTTACACAAATACAAAACGCCTCTACAATGTTCCTTTGTCTCTGTAGCACGCACTCTTTGTGCTGCTATAATCTTTCTGACCTGCACACAGGTCCACCTCTAATACGCCGCTACACACCAGTTCTGAATACAACTCCGATTTTCACAAGTAAACCGCTTCGACAAATCGGCGATTCCTACCTGGAGACGCCTACTGACAAGTGAGTTACTTCCTCTCCGTTACACGGCACGCTCACTCTTTATCACGGAGCTTGGTGAGTACCACACTCAGTTCGAAGTACCACACTGCTCTCACTGTACAACTCACTCACTGACTGACACTATCGGAGTTGCGTATATCCGCCGGATGCGATAATCGTTCTGGAACTAGAAGTCTCTGGAATTGCTGTCATGAAAGGTCTATTTGCGTAGTAATGCTACTACTCGCTTTCTGACGCCAGTTCTTCTAGAAGTTTGTTTGTTTCCTCATGACAACCTGATTCCTGCTACGTCATGTCAGCCAGTCGCTGACGTTAAGCGCATATTACTTTCTTACAGTGTACTTTCGTGATCCCCGATGTGATACCTTAAACACGTGGCATTTCAATAAAAATCCTTTAAGCTCGTTTTAATAAAGTAACATTTTTGAATAGCTTTCTATGTGTAGGACAGTGAACTTTCAAATCCGCATGCCACATATTTGGAAGATACAGAGCTCAAATATGAAGATTGGTGCTGTACAGAATTTCATTGTTGAGTTTATACTGTTTATAGGTGCATACATATTATCTGTGGGCAACTGCACTCACAGACCTTTTTCTAAAACCCTCTACTCTTTCTACTTTATACTTTTCCTAATTTCTCTATATCGTCCATAGTAAGTACAGAAGGTATTGCATTCCACCCAAAAATGCCATAGGCAAAGTTTTCTGAACCCCTAAAAACATCAGTTTTAGAAAAAGTCCTTATCCTCTCTCTCTCTCTCTCTCTCTCTCTCTCTCTCTCTCTCTCTCTCTCTCTCTCTCTCTCTCTCTCTCTCTCTCTCTCTCTCTCTCTCTCTCTCTCTCTCTCTCTCTAAACACTGTGTGTGTATCCGTGTGTTCATTTTCTCAAAATGGCCCTAATGTTATTTAATAAACTACCATATGTTAAAGATATTCTTATGACAGATGAAAGTAATACATATTGAATTATCTGAAAATGTTCTTAGAAGTCCTCTTCATTCTGAATGGCTTTTACGTAATTACTAAAGCGTAACAGACAGACAAAATCTTACTACACAAAGAATTGTAGATCTTGTTAAAATACATAATTAGAGTCGAATACACTTTATGTGTGGAGCGAACTTTTTCTGAGATATTCGTTGTTATTTGATTGAATTTTACAATACTGTTACTTTTCTAAAACAGGAGTACATATTTGTCTTTTTATCTCTTGGCCGAAGATAATGAAGTGACTAAAGGTCGGAGAGATGTGCTCTCGCATGCGAAACATGTTAGCTGGACACAGAGCACGAATGGCGCCAGATGTACAAAACGGCCATCAAACGTGCTGACGTTGAAAATAACGTAACGTAGTACCCTGCGAAATAGTGAAGCATTGTCTTACAAGTGTATGCGGACGCAAGGTCAAGGTCTAGTATAGCAGGACTGTTTTGCTTCCTCTCGCACTGAAGCGGTTGTCATGGCTAGGCTATACCTACCTGCAGTTGTTTACGATAACAGTACAGCCTATGTACAGTCTAACTATGGAAAAGTGCATACTCCTGCGGCCTTTAATAACGTTTTTTCAAAGTCATACTGACCAGTACTTAAAATACCTTTACTGCATTCCCATAATCCCCTTGTACTTACAAGAAAATTAACACTAAAATAATTTCTGCACATGAAGTAGAGAAATTAATGTTTATAAAAATAACTTCTACAGGAGTAGAGAATGCCATGAGGGTGTATCAGATTTATATATAGGAGGCCTTAGGACATCGCATATTACAATGCTGTTCTTCGTCTAACTTCTAGGAAGCTGATAAAAAAACAAATATCTCAAGCGTAGACAACAATCAAATGTATAAATAGCATATCATATTCTATTCATAATATTACATACTCGTTACTTGGTTTGAGGAGAAACATAAGATAAACAACTGGAAATATGTGTGGGTGGCTGAAACAACAACAATGAATTTAACTGAAATTTCTTATTTTAGGGAGCTCTATATATTTTTGTTCAACACTGATCGCTTTCCAGCTGTATTAATATTTTATTCTAAAATTCATTATAAGCTGCATTATCTTCATTTATGAAACTTTTTCTTTATGTCATTATCTGCTTGCTACTGCAATTTTGAGAAACAGCCTCAGGTTCTAAAATATCCTGTTTATAACAAGATACAATGTAAGTCATATAGTATATTATTTCTCAGCATTAGTGTATAGTGTCATGAGCAAACCAGCAACAAGAGCCACGAGTGATTTTGAGCTGTTTAGTCCTAAGATGTACACAATATGTAAAATGTTAACCATACCATAACCATAGATCTTACTCTATAATTGGTATATACAGTATCTTCAGCAGGAATTTGTCTTCACTTTAAAAATTCTAATGTGTAACATTTACATGAGTTGCTCTGCACACTGTAGTTTATCTTTGCACAGGTTATTTTTCTATCTAAGTTTTTGTTACTTGACAAAGTTGTATGCATATATTGATCCATTATGCAATTTGTTGAAGCAAGAGGGAAAGAAACATTTTAATGGAACTTTCTTAAGTTAGTGGGTGATGGAGAGTAATTTATGGAACCTGCGGTATTTAAGTTAACGTTTTCCAAGGTTGCTCAAGGAATATTTTCCAGCCTCAATGGAAAATATTGATTTTTCCCAGAAATGGCTCTAATAATTTTGTCTAAAGTACCATTAAATTTTGATGACAATATATATTTACCTTGAATTTTCTAAGAATAACCTCTGAAGGCTTTTTCATCTTGAATGACTTTTGCATAACTGATAAACCGTAAGTTACTGATAGTCTTACTATATAAAAATGCACTTTTCGTTAAAGTACACTGTTTATGTTAAATACATTTTATTGTAGAGTTAACCATTTCTGAGATATTCCATTTTATTGGTTTCAACTTTTAAACACTTATATTTTTCTCAAAATAGAAGTCAATATTCGTTTTGTTCTCCTGAATATGCAAACAAATCAATTTCCAGGTCACTACACAGTGACCAGTTCTTAAATGATTCGTGTTCCTGTATTTCCATTATATACTTACTGCCCATGCAGCACTAGAAGGCAAGGTCGAGGAATGTGTAACGTAATCTCTTTTTCTATTTTTTTCTATTTTTTATTTTAAATTAAAGTTATTACATGAAAAAATATTTATCTATGTATATAGATACATATTTTTATTTTCTTTATTTAACCGGTTTTTATTGTTTCCGTTTAGTTACCTATCTGTTTTCTGCAGTTTCACACACATACACTATACACATAAACACCCATGCCCAGGCCGGGACTCGAACCCGCGACCCTCTATTCGAATGATGTTCGCCGTCCGGATATGGTAAGGATGCTAGGTTCATGTAAAATATACAGTGTTGTCACATAACTCGCTCATAAATAATAACTATCACTGCAATTACTAAACGAGCATTAGATCTGGCAGCATTAGTAACCCATATGTACTCTCATGACAAAGTAGTGATAAAGCGCCAACAAATAAGGTAGTAAATTATAGTAATTTTGTGAGGATATGAATATGCTAGGGGGATTTATTAGAAGAGCAAGGGAAAAATGGTATCGAGAAATAAAGGTAATATGAATTAAGTTAAAATCCACCATACATAAATAACCAAGGCGTGGAAATGTATGGCGGACTGAAGGATAAAATCGCAACTCAAACAATGTGCAAGTAAAAAAAATTGTAAAAACTTTTTGTATAAATTGTTACCATTCTTGCTGTTTAAAATCATGGTAAGGAGCTTTGTGAATAAGTAACCATTTTTTTATCCAGATTTATGAACCCTATTTTACACAGTGGTATATTAGGGTTATAGTTGATACATAAAAAACCACAATTTTATCAAAAATATTTTAATACTAGAAGGAAGAAAATATGTTATAATCTGATGCATGTTAATTTTAACTATTTCAGACGTTTAAACACTGAGTTTATAAGCATCATGAAAGTGGTATGTTAGAGTTAGAGTTGATACATAAAAATACACAATTTTAACAAAAATATTTTAAATACTAGAAGGAAGAAAATATGTTATAATCTGATGCATATTAATTTAAACTATTTCAGACGTTTAAACACTGAGTTTATAAACATCGTGAAGTACTTATACTGTTGTGGCTTCATTAGCAAAGATGTGAGCGGAGCAGAAAATTCAGTTCCTAGAGAGTCTAGCTTGAATATTAATTCTTGTCTTTCTCTCCAGAAAATGGGACAACAGAAAAAGAGATGAACCACAGTTTGAAAATCTGGTGTTTTCTGATGTTCATTGCAAAGATTTTTAATGGATATTTTGAAGAATTATAGTTCAACTGATCAAAAGAAAATAAGTTTACACTAAGCACTTTTTGAGGAGACAGAGCATGCTATTTTACTTTAAACAACCATCCACTTCATTGTGTGCACATTTTAGCTGTTATCACTGAAGACGGAGGACGGTCAGTGGACTAGACGCTGGCTATACTGGATGCCACTGTACATTTAAATTGTTTCTCCCCGTGAGCCGCACGTGTGTGGGCTAATTGTATTCCATGACCCCATGCCAAAAGGAAATGGTACATGAGGTGTATCTCCAACTAATATAGCATGTAGTGTGTTTATGTGCATGTTTAGTGTGTTTTGTCTGCCTACTGTATGACATCCGTTCCCTCCTTCTTGTTTCCTGTGGTGTGTACACCCGCAGAATTTAATAAGAACCGGATTCAAGTGAAGGAGACGAATAACATGGAGCAAGCATTTATTGTAAATGAATTATTTAAAAGCCAAACTAAAGTATCGGAATATTTTAAAGTGAAAAATTATTCATAGATAATTGAAAAGCCAAAACACTATCAAAAAATAATTCAGACCATTGGATTTAGAAAAGAAGAATTTAGAAGCAATGAAAAAGTGAATGTAACCGCAAAAATTATGTTTATAAATAACAAAGTATAATAAGGTAAAATATAAACACCAAGAAATCTCAAGGAAAGGAAGATTAATCAAATAAATAGTGTGTAAAAAAGAGTGACAAAGAGAAGGTATAAATAAAAGAAAAACGCTAGTAGCTCAAACATTTCGTACATAAGATCTGTCGAGGTTAATACGAGTAACTGGGAAATACCTGTGTCAGAATAATTGATCGAAAAGAAGACAAATCACTCGCTTAAACTGTCTTTTACTATCAATGTTAGGCGCTTACTGTAAGTATTGCATTTCAGCCAACAATCTGATTCTACAATTTTGCTAAAAAATCCAGGGTTTGAGATGCCCTGCACGTCCAAGAATAGACTTTTAGAAAAAGGAAAGGGAGTGTAAGTGAATAGAATAACTCAAAGACAAAGTTGCCAAATTTATAACACTGATACTCAGTTTCAGCATCTTACAACGACTCAATACGAAGATATCTACCATCTTCTCTCCACATTAAACGATTTGGTTTGCAATAATGTGGGAGTATTCTCACAATTTTAATCAATGTTAGCCCTTTTATAGGTATTGCATTCCCCCCAAAATTTTCAATGAAGATATTTCAAAGGAGGCACGTTTTGAGGCGTTGTGCTGCAACAAAAATTTTAGGAACAGCTACTTGTGTGTATTTAACGCTCTCCAACGACAAGTCAGGACCGCAGTGAGGGGGGGACGCGGATATACGTAGTCGCATCACTATTTTTCGGATGGGGGCACAGTCCCCTTACTAATAATATTATTTATACTTTTTTGAATTCATTACCTTTCTTAATAACAACCTTCAAAATACTGTCGGATTTACAGTAACAAATCACAATAGTAATAAGTCAAATTTATTTTAATGCATTTTCCAATATACGTCGTAATTTCAAGATACGGTATTAAACTCAGAGCCACATACCTACTATTGCCACTTGCAGGAGGGTAGAGTCTGAGTGACCAGTTCAGCGAGAGAAAGTTTTCTGCATTCATGCTTGGGGTTGGGGTTTTGACAGACATTTAAATAATTAAGTACAATATACACGATGCTGTTAAAGCGTGCTACGTGTCGAACTTACTGTAATTTGCATCTACTCCTCTTGCATCGTGTAAAAGCTTCTGTGACCAATATTTGAGATTTCAGAAATCCTTGAATTCACTTATCAGTCTAGTGTTAACAGATCCGGAGGGTAGTTCTGTATTGTTTCAATCTGGAGTATTACAAGTTTCTATAAAGTGCTATAAACTATTGTTTAAATATTAATGATTGGTGCTATAGTTTTTATTTATGAAAGGTAGTGTAATTGATTATTTTACTAAACTTAAATCCACGGTTCCTCGTTCTCTGAATGTTCTCCAACCACTTCTAAAATCAGTAAAACTGACAATCAAATTCAAACCAATGAAATAATTTCCAGTCATTTGGAGTCCGCAACCTCGCCCGATTATCCTATATGTTGGAATGACAGTACGTGCAAGACAAAGTATGAGTAGATAGTCTCCAAGAGAGACAAATTGGGGTGCTCAGTTTGTAAAAACGTGCAAGATTTAAAAGTAAACAAATCACAAGGAGTGTATATTTCTAAAGAATGGAGTGGAGTTCTGGTGGGCCAAGTGGAGGAATTAAAGAGACCCATCTAACATCTCTAAGAACAAAAATTCACAAACATAAGAATTCTCAAGCTCATGTAGCAGCATGCATACAAGAGAAAGAAGCACAACAAAATGTTCTACAAAACCTTGTGGTTGAACAACGGAAGCATAATCTCGACAGTACGAGGAAAGTGTTTGGCTATGCATATATTGTAGCGAATTATAAAAAACCGTATTCAGATTTTCCTAGGCTTCTGAGTTTGCAAATTGAAAATGGACAGGACAGGGAAAAACTCTACACAGCAAACTTAGTTGTATCAGCATCATAGATTCCATTGTAGAAACTATGAGAAAAAAAACTTTGTTCATCTATAATATCCAACAGATCCAAAATGTCTGTAGTCATAGATGAATCTACATCTGTGGCTTTGCATATAGTTTTAATAGTGTATATCAGATCCGAAATTATTGGCGGAAACATACACAAATTTTTCTTGGACGCGATCGAACTTCATAAATCACACGCAGAAACAACAGAAGCTAAACTTTTGAAATGTCTTCAGAGACATGGGTTTTCTTCAAGTTATTTAAGTGATAATTTGATTGATTTATGTAGTGATGGAACAAGTGTAATGCTAGGTAGAAGTACTGGTGTTCTGGAAAAACTTAAAAGGAAATACAATGTGGCATTAAAATGGCATTTCTTATGTCAAAGAATTGAATTAGAAGTTGCTGATGCAATTGAAGATGTTCCTGGTGTGACACACGTAAAATTTTTGGATATGTTGTATGCGTTATACCAACACACTCCGAAAAGAACAGGAACTGTCAGCTGTTGCAAAAGAAGTAGGTGCTGAGCCTATGAAAATTTCTAAAATATTTTCAGTGCGATGGGTGGCCTCAAGTTTTAGAGCAGTCAAAGCAGTTTGGAAGTCATACCAAGCATTAAATACTCAGTTTAACGCATATTCACCTGATATGACCTCAAAATAAAATTCGGTAAGAATTTACAGGATTGCAGAAAACACTATCAAGTCCCGAGTTTGTGTTCAACATTGCACCACTGGCTGGCGTTCTTGAAGGAATTGGTACCCTGTCGCAATACCTCCAAAAAAACTGCGCTACTATACCCTCATCTTATAGAGCAATCACAAGATCAATAGGAGCCATTGAACAACTGAAGGAAAGTCCAACGGCTTGCTTGAAGGAAGCAGAAAAAACTGTTTCAGAAGGCCGTTTCAAAGACGTTATGCTGGTTTAAAGAAGAGAATCGAGGAGAGAATTCTACCCAAATTAATAGGAAACAAATTTGCCATGGTCTAAGTGACAATTATTTTAAAAATAGGTTAATTTCAAACGAAGACGATTTAAATCCTTCATGAAAGGAATTCATGTTCTGGACAGCAAGATGTGCCCTTATGACATTGCAATGAAATCAAATGTGTAGCGTTTAACGCCCACTTTTACTACATACGGCACCGCAGGCGATGACACTGATGATCTATGAGATGAAGATGGAGTACCGGTGGAATGAGATGGCGGGGGAAACCGGAGATCCCGGAGAAAACGCGCCCCAGCGCCGTGTTGTCCACGAGAGCCAAGTGCCAAGAGCCAAGCGGTCTAAACACTGAGCCACGGCGCGGCCCCCTTATGACGTTGCCAGCCCATGGCGAGATGGAGAAGAATATTTAAGGAGAATTTGAGAACGTTTGACCTTTCGTTTCCAAATTCAAGAGAGAGTTTCAGAGACTTCATAGACAACAGCGGAGAAGGTATTCCAGAAGAACTGAAACCAGTTTTTGTTTGCACCGATACACTCCCTGTGAGCGCGTCTGACTGTAAAGGGGCGTCAGTATGATGAACTTAATTATAACACCTTTGAGGAACTCTCTTCCATTATGCCATTTCTCATCTCTGGTGTTTATAACTATTAACGGACCTCCAGTACATATGTGGAACCCAGAGGATAACATAAAAGAATGGATAAAAGGTCATAGATATGCTTAGGACAATCAAAGCAGGAAGGCGAATCTACTAGTGCAGCATTCTGATCGGTTCTCCAGCATCTGGAAACTTTTTAGGTGAGTCCCCCCACTGTTTTTGTTCGGAATAAGGCCTTGCGTTAAGTCATATCGGTAGATGAATGAAATACGTGAAATCGTGCTCAAACGAATCCATCTATAATTCACCTGACCGAGATTCGAACTCAAGAGCTCTTGAACGTGAGGTAGACGCTCTACTATCTACGCTACAGAGCAGGAAATCTGCTGTTTTTGTGTATGTGAACAGCATATCTCTAAAACAGAAATTTGTAAATACCAAATATAGTAATTAGGTATTACGGCTTCCAAGCATTGGACCATAAGATGGACAAACTCGTACTACACAAACAGTTTAGAACTCATTAGAAAACAGTTTTTGTCAAACACATTTATTTCTGGAGTGAACGAACGGGATGTTAATTTTGAATAGCTTAAACCTACCACTTCTTAGATTTTTCTCAAACGTTAAGAAACGACACCAAACGAATAAAGCCATTTCGCATTTTATAACTTAACTTGTCCGAATTTCGGTGTCGCAACTTCGACATTCTCTTAAATATAATTTTATGCACCATTAAGTATTACATTATTTTCTGATTATCCAGCGCAGGAACCACTGGTGTACGTACCTTAAAAGTTGTTATTGGGAGGCACCAGCCACGAAAACAAAAGCATTGCTCCTTGCTCTTTATTAGTGACCATAGGCTCGCTTTCAGTTAAGGGGGCAAGGGGCAGTTACTTGTGAAAAAGTCGATAATGACCCCGACAGTTCCAAGGTTGTACATTTTTGTATGACCTTAATTGTACAGCACTTTCAAGCAGTTGCTTTAAAATCAACAGCTTCCTTTTAAGTTACAAATGCATTGTTGCGTATTAAACACAGTGAAATAAAATGCTTGTCTCACTGCATAAGGCATTTAGTTTTGGCTAACTTTATCTACAATACCTTGATACTGCTCTCTATTCTTTTTATCATTTAGTAGTTCAATCCTCAATCTCACACACATTACTTCCCTCTAAAAGGTTAAAGTTGCATATGTCCACCAACTTATTTGCCGTCATGGACTGTTATACCGGAATGTTGGAACACGTTAAACACCCAAAAAACAAATAATTAACGAACGGCTTCTTTATACCAGTTTCATAAGCCAAAAAATTCGTAATAATAGTAAGCTACCGAGGAGTATGTCGCTAAGCTTACGAACAGCTACAGTAGGCGGCAGGCTGTGTCACCTACCTGAGAACTTCGATAGCGTGAGGCACGTGGCGTTGTCCTGTAGCTGCCTAATCCATACTCAGTCTGGAGCTTTTTATAGGGCTCTATTGGCAGTGAAATTATTCATACGTGTCACATAGATGCTGAGCAACTACTTGTATATATTTGCTCAGTGTCTTTTCAAAACAGCCTGTATATCAAGCAGAATTAGGTACTGCGATTTCTCGGAAATACACGAGTATAGACTTCCTGAATCCTTTTCAAAAATTCTTTTAGAAAACACTGTCTCTATATGCCTGTGAACTGCATAGCTCAAAAGCCAAAATGCAGTTACATATCCAACATGGTGCTTAAATCTAGTATCTTCGAGTGAATTATCCCACAGTAAACTATACGCAAAAGAGATTTTGAAAACTTCGATTTTCTCAAAAATGTTTAAATCGGTCTTCAATAAATTACCATATGTTAAATATAGTTTCATCAGAAACGAAACGCATAGGTTCATTAAATTTTATGCGTATGTCCCACAAAGCCCTCTTCGTACCAAACGACATTTATGTAACTGCTAAACGTAACAGATAAACAGCACTTTTATAAAAAAATTAGGTATTATTAATGGACAGAATTTATATGAACCTAGTATTTAGAAGTTAACCGTTTCCGATATATTCGTTCTTATTTCCCTACAACGAAATGTGTAATAAAAGTATTATAGCTATGCATATCAAAACTAACACGAACCGGATAAAAGATTTATCTTCCTTAAAAACACTTGTTCAAGAATAATATACAAGTTCAGCTGAATGTAAGCCAACATATTTTGTTTTTCTTTATATTAAGTTTCACCATTTAATTGTGGGACGTCTTATTTTTCCCTTCTATTGCCATCTCCATTTCCTTCATAACCATCTTTCTCCCGACATTTCTGTAGATATGCCCAAATCATTTTAATTGCTTCTCTTCTATTACTTAA
>CM060950.1:230801804-230899304 GCA_030765055.1 Mantis religiosa
ATTATTATTATTATTATTATTATTATTATTATTATTATTATTATTATTATTATTATTATTATTATTATAAATTAACTTATGATTGCTAATTGGATTGTTACAGAACACAATATATGTAGGAATCACATGACCTCTACTCTTGTGGAAACTATTCTTACAAACGCCATCTACTGCATGTAAATTGAGATAAACTTTACAGAAATTATTATATTGTTTATTATATTGTAGGTACAAGGAAATTTGGAAATACAGTAGACCTTCAGCGATAGTCATTTTGTTAGAACTGGTCATTATGGAGGCCTTTGAGTTCTCTGATATACCGCCGATACCGTAATTAGGGATTCAGTAAATTACAGATGAATATGGAGTATAATTTATAAATATGAAACACGATTTTGTTCAGTAATTTACGATGTGGAGGGAAAGCTATTATCGCAGGCGGTCCCAGGGTCCACATTTGAAGGGTAAAGTGGCTCTCTTGGTCCCTTCTTTAGTAACTGATGACCGTAATAAAAAACGCAAAGATTCACATGTGACAAAAGATCGATTTGAGTAAGGGAATTTTGGTGTGAATAACAGAGTTGCTTGAAAGGAATCGCACACAGCTGGGCTGACTGTCTGGGTTGACTGAAGTGATCGGAAAAGGTACGTATGTATGTATTTTTTCCTGCGCAACTAACGAACTACATGTTATCGCGTAATCTGCATTTCCTTAACGGTAACTACGGACAATGATATAGATTGGTTTTCCTTAGTCGGCAACTTCGCGATTTTTGTGGTTATAAAGGGAAGCAGTGATTAAACAAGTCTTTAACTTGGAAACCAGTGTCACAGTGTCATCCTAACCCCAACATATCAACGCATTCCCTGCGAGTACCTCTTTGCTCTAAACTGAGGCTAGAACGCGGATCGCTTCAATTGGCATTTACCCTTAGTCAGAGCAGCGACACAGCTTACAAATCAATTAATTCAAATGAGGACTTCTAATATTAGAAAAGTATAAGTAAATTCAGACAAATAAGAGCAAATATCTCCAAACTCCTTCGCTGAATGTAACAAATGTATTTATTACAAATGGTATATTTTAATGCGATCTATTTTATTATAGAGCATCTTGCTGTGTGTTGGTGGGAAGTTCGTCAAGTTTTATGTGTCTTTCTGCTTTTAAGTTTTCACACATAGACATAGCTCGCCACAAATACCCCCTTTTTGGACACAGAGGAACTAAATACGTATATCTATATTAAACACCTTCAATTGTTGGTGTGGAATATAATTTTTTACGTACTTAATGTAGAAAAAGTGAAGTGTTGGATACACCCATCAGTAAAATAAGTATTTATGGCATCCAATGTGCATAAATTTGCCAAGAATCAGACTCACTCGGTAGTCCATTCCCTTACAAAAATTCCATTTATTCTGTACATTGTAGACATGAATGCGCAAAACAGTTTCTGTATTTGTGGTTAAAAGAACAAAATGTGAAGATATGAAAAATAAAGCTACCCCATTGCTGTTGCATGTTTAATTTCTAAACTTCCGACATTTATTTTTTGTGCCTTTTTTTTCTTATGTTAATATTTCGTCTACTTCCAAGAATAAAATTGATAAACAGCATAGTGCTGCCATCTATATTTTCAAAATATGCACTTAGTGCACTTAGTTTTGGTTTTTCATCGTTAGATGGGAGTATGTTGGCTTAAATGCTTAATATTGCGTCCCCTGCAGCATCATCATCGTCATCATCAATCATCTCAAGTTTCAGGGCAGTGAAAGCAGTCTGGAAGTTGTATCAAGCATAAAATACTCATTTTAAAGTATATTCAACTGACATGATATGAAAATCATATTCGAGGGAAGAATTCATTGGTTTTTTTTTTTTTTTTTTTTTTTTTTTTTTGTAATTACGTCCTCCAACGTTAAGTCCTATCGGACGATGAATGAAATTGGTGAAATGATGCTCAAAGGTGTCCGGGGTCCATGGAGCGTAGAGTTAGCCGACATTTGTCTTTACAGGATAGGGAAAACCTCGGTAAAAGCCTTATCCATGTAACTCACCCTGACCGAGATTCGAACTCGGGACATCTTGAACGTGAGGCAGACAGGCTACCACCACGCTACCAAGGCGGGCTATTTACATGATTGCAGAAGCCTATCACGTCCCGCGTTTGTATTCAACATTGCACTACTGGCTGACTTTCTTGAAGAAATTTGTATCCTGTCGCAGCACCTCCAAAAAACAGCGCTACTATAGGTATAGCCTCTTCGTATAGAGCAATCACAATTTCAATAAGAGCCATTGAACAACTGAAGGAAGTCCAAGGGCTTACTTCCAGAAGAGAATGAAGCAGAGAAATCTACCCAAATTAATAGGAAACAACTTTGCCGAGGTCTTAGTGAAAATTATTTTAAAAATAGGTTAATGTCAAACGAAGACGATTTAAATCATTAAGAAAGAAGTTAATGTTCTGGACAGCAAGATGTGGCCTTATGACATTGCCAGCCCATGGCTAGAAGGAGAAGAATATCTAAGGACGATTTGTGAACGTTTGCTCTTTCGTTTACAAATTCAAGAGAGAGTCTCAGAGACTTCATAGACAACACCGGAGAGAGCATTCCAGAAGAATTGAAACCAGTTTTTGTGTGCATTGATACACCCCCTGTGAGCGCGTCTGACTGTGAAAGAGACGTCAGTATGATGAACTTAATTGTGACACCTTAGAGAAACTCCCTTTCTGTATGCCATCTCTTATCTCTAATGTTTATTAATATTAACCGACCACCGGTACCTATGTAGAACCGAGAGGATTACGTAAAAGAACGGATAATAAGACATAGGCATGACGATGTTAACCAAAGCAGGAAGGCGAATCTACAAGTGCAGCGTTCTAATCGGTTCTCCAGCACGTGGAATTTAGTCCACCCACTTTCCTTGTTAGAAATACGGCCCTGCTTAAGGAACTATGTTGATATTGTGACTTTGTTAGTTCGTAGAATTAAAAGTCCAATTTTCAGAAATTCTAAATGTTGTTTATTTCCCTAGAAATACACTGATCTATTCTCACGTAACAACATTACGCAATAAACACACCACAATCTACCAAGGTCGATGACAGTAACAATGTTCCGATCTGCTCTCATTACACACAGCTTACTCTCGTTTTACCTCTCCCTCGACCTTTTTACAACCGATTCTTGGAGAGTCATCGCCTTTTTAAATACCTCATTGATAAATTCTAGACACCCCCAGAAGAATACAGAAACCGAATATTCTGTCACATTCCAGAAGCGTCACTTAATCTATGCCGGCAAGTCCTTTATCACAGCTATCTTCATCTGCCGGCCCGTTGTGTAAACTAGCTGCACTATAGTTAACTGCTTATGCAAGCTTATTATTACCGTGAAACACTATCCGCCGTGTATTATCTATTTGCGCAGAAAGCATTTATGCCTGTTAGCGCGACATTGCTCCCTCCTCAAGGCTAGTCGTCCCGAACAGCACCATCGTAGAGGGCCAGACGATCCAGGTGTACCACCAACTTCCCTCGGGGCACCTTCTGCAGTGGTAGAACACGTCGTTAATCCTCTTCACCACCCGGTACGGTCATTGCCACGGCTGCTAAAGCTTCGGGCAGAGTCCCTTGGTCCGAGTAGAGTGGTTCAACCAGACCAGGTCACCTTACTGGAACCCTTGGCTGTTGGCTTTCCTGTCGTATCGGGTCTTCATGCGGTCGCTCGCCTTCTGAATGTTCTGACGAGCCATCTCATGCATGTCGTGGAGATGGTCCACCAGGTACTCAACATACTCGGTTGCTTGCTGTTTTGCGTCCGGGGGCTTCCAAAAGCCAGATCACAAAGGAGGCGTAACTCTAGGCTGAACATTAAGCTAGCTGGCGTCATTCCAGTGGTGTCGTGTGTTGACGAGCGATAGGCCAGCAAGAACAGTGTCACCTTGGCGTCCCAGTCTCGCTGCTGGCTGGCCACGACCTGCCGCAGGTGCTCTTCTAATGTCTTGATGTATCTCTCTACAATGCCGTCCGACAGTGGATGTAGGGGTGTGTTACGGATCTTGTTCACCCCAGGTCTTTCTACTGCCTCCTTCATCAGGTTGGATACAAAAGTAGTGCCCTGGTCACTGTAGAGTTCTAATGGCACCCGAAATCGGCAGAACACTTGCTCCACCAGGTAGTCTATGCCTCCTGGTTCGGGATGGCAAACACCTTCGGCCACTTGATGAAGTAGTCCACGACCACCATCAGATACCTGTTGCCTCAGTCGGAAACTGGGAATGGTCCAGCTATATCGAAGGCGATCCTTTCGATTGGCACTCCGACGTTGTACAACTGCATACGACCCCGGCTCCTAGTCTGGGGGCCGCCACACGCCGCGCACACATGACATGGACGGCATCATCTCTCAGCGTCTGCTCGGAGCCTCAGCCAGTAGTAGCGCTGTCGGAGTTTTCGATTGTTCGGTTTACTCCAAGTTGTCCCTCTGAAGCACCCGCATGCACTTCCTCCAAGACTTCCGGGACTTTACTCCGGGGAAGTACCAACTGTTCCCTATGCTTCTTCCGATCAGGCGATTACCATACTCGGAACAGCACGCCCTCTCTTGTCTTTAGTGAGTCCCATTGGGCCCAGTATGACCTGTAGGTGGCGCTCCTCGGTGGGATGTCCTCCCAGGTTGGTCTCGCCGCTGGCTCCACTTCTCTCACGAGTGCTTCCAGGTCTGCGTCCGCCAGCTGCTCCCTCCTCAGGTCTGCGCTATCGCAGCCATCCGCAGATACTGCCATGGCCACTCAGAGAGCTGCGGCACGCTGCTTCTGTTCCACTCTTGTGCACTGGAAGGGTCTTCGGGACATGGAGTCTGCGTAACCGTGGCTCTTCCCTCTGCGATGTTCAGAGGTGAAGTCGTACTCCTGCAGGAGTACTGGAGCAATGGACAGGGTCTTCTGCGGGTGCTGGAAAGCGCCTTCGGAGTCCTACGTCCACACATAAGGTCGATGTTCCTCTGTCAGCCGGGTAAGGGGTTTGGCGATGTTGGAGAACCTCTTTATGAAGCTACGGCAATAACTACACAGCCCCAGGAAACTGCGCAACTCTCGCTTATCCTTTGGGCGAGGCCAATCACTCACAGCCTGGGTATTCTCCGGGCCTGTGGCCACTCCGGTTGTTGAGACTATTGGGCACAAGTAGTTAACTTCCTTGCGGAAGAGCTGGCACTTCTTCGTGTTCAGCTTCAGGTTGGTCGCCTGCAGTCTCTGTAGTACCTTAGTCAGGTTTCCCAGATGGTCTTCAAAGGTCTTGCCGACGATGATGATGTCGTCGAGGTATATCAGGCAGGCATCATAAGTCAACCCTCTCATTACTGACTCCATTAGGCTTTGGAATGTAACTGGTGCCTGGCAGAAGCCAAAGGGCATACCTGTGAACTGCCAAAGCCCTTGGCCTGTCGAGAATGCAGTTTTCTCCTTGTCTCTCTGGTCTAGAGCCACCTTCCAATAACCCGAACTCAGGTCTAGGGTCAAGAATCACTGTGCGGCAGCTAGCGTGTCCAGCGTTTCGTCAATCCGGGGTAAGGGGAAACAGTCCTTCCGGGTGACAGTGTTCAGCTGTGCAGCTTCCTGTAGTCCACGCAGAAGCGTAGCTCACCGTTCTTCTTCATCACCTGAACTATAGGGGAACACCAAAGGCTGTCAGACTCTTCAACCACTCCCCTGGATTTCATGCCATATACCATAGCCCGTACCGCAGCTTTTTTGCCAGCGGAACTCGTCTAGGTGGTTGCCGAATAGCCCAGGCATCTCCGGTGTTTATTCAGTAAAGCAGTTTATGCGTGCGGTCGTAGTCACTGTTACCTTGGCTGAAGACGCGCTGGTATCGTCTCAGCACTTGTCGAAATTTCTCCAGCTGTTCTGCGGTCAGGTTGTTGGCCGCCCTCTCCAATAAGCCTTCTAGCCGGGGCCCCAGCTGTTGCGTCGGCACCGGCTCCTGTGTCTTGTCGATTGCGGTTACGCTGACCACGGGCTCGAACGTCCCCAGCTCCGTTCCGGCCTGGACGCCGTGATCGGTGTCTGTCAGGTTGAGCAGCCTCACTGGCACCTCCTCTCGGCACAGCAATAATATCCTGGCTGCACAGAGTCCGTGCACAGGCGTCTTCTGGTCATGCATCATGTTCTTCGTCCGCTGGCCTTCCAGTCACGCTGTCACCACCACCTCGCTTCTCGCGGGGACCTCCACGGCTTCCTTCAATATAACCCTGCGCACACCAAGGCATTCTTTGGTTTGCCGAAGTATCACTTATTCTCCATTAAGCCACAGGACTTTCCTGCTTACGTCGAACTTATCCTCGTGGTTCCTGAGGGCATCCAATCCCAGTATCATCTCCTCAGCCACCTTCGCGACGAATACCCACACACGCACGGCACTCCATCCCAAGGTCAACTTCAGTAGGGAGTGCTTCTCCACAGGCAATGTATCGCCCGATGCTTTCACAAGCTGGTATGTTCGGCTCGGCTATCTCGTCGGCAAACCCTTGGCCATGTCAGATCTGATAATGGTCACGGCTGCCCCGGTGTCCACCAGCACGCAGCACGGCTTCCCTCTCACCCAAACGTCCGCGATGAGGCTGTCATCCATACACCGGCTGAGGGCGCGCAGTGTCACTCGAGGGGATGGTGGTGATTGCGCCGACGTGCCCCTCTCCACGACGTCCCTTATTCATTTCCCGGCTGCTGTTTCTGGTGTGGGCAGTCTCTCTCCAGGAGTCCCGGTTGTCCACACCCCCAACACAGGCCACTAGGTCTTCGCTGGTGTCCCTCGGCTGGTCTTCTGTCTCCGGTGTAGCGAACACTCCTCGTTCTCAACGTCGGCATAGCTGTCACCTTGGCCGCCTCCATCGTCAGTGCTGCCGTTAGCCCCTTGTAGATGGTTTTGTAGTCGCCGAGCATTAGTCGCTGACGAATCTCCGTGTCTCATACCCTGTCAACAAAGGGGTAGGTAACCTCTCGGGATACGAACTCTGGAGGGAGGGCGACTAAGGCTTTGCTAGCCAGTTGCCCAATTGCCAGGGCGAACTCCTGCAGCGTCTCCCCTGGCTGCTGTGGCCTTGACTTCAGCTGGTTGCGGTACGCTGTGGCTAAGCGGTGGTTTCCAAAACGATTCTCCAGGGCCTCCCAGATATCCTTGGGTGCCGCCGCTGTCTGGACTGCATTCAGGACCTCTGCGGCCCGTCCCTGGAAACTGGCTATTAGCTGTGCGGCCTCTTCATCTGGTGACCATTTGTCTGGCCACCGTGTCGAATTGATGGCGAAAGACTTCAAAGGTTGTCGCGCCGTCGTATTTAGGAGGTTTGGCGCGGGCAGATGTTTGTCACGTCCCGGCGCGTCGACCTTTAAATCGTTCAACCTCCTGCCGACGACGTCCTCCACCATGGCGTTCACGGCTTTGTATTACTGTCGGCCTTTCCCTCCAGGTTGTTTACGCGGTTCGCTAGGTCTTCAACGTCTTCCACCATGGCGTTCATGGATTTGGCGTTATTGTCGGCCTTTTCCTCTAAATCGTTAAGGCGCTCGTCCATTTGACCAATTCGCTTGCCCAGCTCCGCGACGTCATCTCTTGCGCCAGTCAACTGCTCTTCAAACTTTGCGGCGAGGGCCTCGTTTGCCGCTTTCAGTTTCGCGGCCAGGTTGTTATTTGCCGCCTCCGTCTTCGTCGTTAATTCGGTCTTTCTTTCATCTCGGCGGTGATGTTGTCCAGTTTCTGTAGAATCTTCTCAAATGCAGCCTCCATGTCTTCGCAATTCTGACACCAATTGTGACTTTATGGCTTCGTAGAATTAAAAGTCCTATTTGCAGAAATTCTAAATGTTCTTTATTTCCTTAGAAATACACTGATCAATTCTCACGTAACAGCATTGCGTCATAAACAAACCACTATCTACCAAGGTCGATGAGAGTAACAACGTTCTGATAAGCTCTCGTTACAACACCCTCGTTACACACAACTGACTCTCGTTTTACCTCTCCCGCGACTGTTTTACAACTGATTCTTGGCAAGTCGTCGCCTTCTTAAATACCTCATTGATAAATTCGAGACTCTTCCAGAAGAATAAAGAAACCGAATATTCTGTCACATTCCAGAAGCATAACTTAATCTATGCTAGCAAGTCCTTTATCACGGCTATCTTCATCTGCCGGCCCTATGTGTACACTAGCTGCGCTATTGTTAACTGCTTATGCAAGCTCATTATTACAGTGAAACACTATCCGCCGTCTATTATCTATTTGCGCCGAAACTGTTTATACCTGTTACCGCAACAATATAAATTATTTTTAATGGAATCCTCATTATTTGTTTAGTATACGTCAGTTGCTGCAGTGGCATAGAGGGCTACAGAGAGGTAGCTGAACTTATGAGTCTGATTCTACATAACCAAAGCAAGCCTACACACCGTTAGTGTGGAAAAACCATTGATTTCCATCAATAAACCTGAAAATAGTGGTTTAACTTGGAACTTAAGTACCTAAAGCATAGGAAGTTGCCACAAACGGTGTGTATGTAATGGTATATGAGAACTCCAAGTGGTATTCCGGGAAATACGCGAGTTATTTGGAGAATTTAATGTTATGACGGCATGTTGGCTATGGTTGCTCAATGATTAACCGGGAGATCCGCGGTTCGAATCCCGGCTACGGCATTGAATGTTTCATTCTGAACTCCTATCTATCCAAACTTTAGTCTGCACACGGCTAGTGCGGAAAGACGATTAACTTAAATGGCTCCTCGTACACACAGAACAATAAACATTATAAATAACAAACTTGATACAGCCAATCGATATTCATAATTTATTACGCCAGCACTCCCAGATCTTACACTGCTCTTTACCTTATTTAGCCTTCATTGCTTGATTGACAAACTTCTTCTTCTTGTTCTTCTGATTTATTTAAAAATGCTCATGATAGACTCAACTTAGCATTTAGCATCCAATATCTATAAACGTTACTAAATGATATTAACTGTCGTTGAGTATCCTTAGTTTTTCCTTTTTAAAACTGAACATTTCGATTTGGCTTGCACAATATAATTTAACTTTTTACTTTACTTTTTCTGATGTTTTACAAATCCTTTTAATGCTAATTTGGTATTATAATTGAATTAATTTGAAATGTTTATAGGTCTCAGAATGTTCTTTTTGTATAATCGGACTAATAAATCTTGATTTTCTTTTTTTAAATTGTTGCACTAAAATAAGTTACAGACGTCCATATTTATCACAGTTGGAGAAAGAATAACCTTTCTTCTCAGTTTTGTACAAAAATGATAGGTGTGAACTATGTTATGTTTAATTTAGTTATACATATTATATTTTTCTGTGTGAGTAGATACTTTTACACCAGGATACTGCACAGTTATTTTCAATCCTTTCATCTTCTGATTGAGATTAAATCCAGTTTAAAATGACAGTGTTCGCAATATGTTTCATATGTACGTATTTTGAGGCAAAGCTAGGGTTCTGAATTTATTTTTTATAGGTCAAAGTGTCCACTTCAATGTGTGCATCCATATTTTTATGCCCTCTAACCACACTACTGTAATTTTGAAAATATTCTGCATACGAATAAATTAGTTGCTACCCAATTTCGAATTCAACTAATTTTGTTTTACTGTCAATTTCATAATTATACAAATCAGTTAAAACATTAATTGCTGATAAGGTTATGTTCCTTATCAAGTTATTTTATGTATGGAAATTATAGCGTCTTCAATGGCTTTAGCTTCATCCGAATATATTGATAAATGACTATTTTAAACGAAGTAGTTTGTTAGTTTTGCTAATATAAACAGCTGATCCTACTCCTTCAGTTAAATTACTTAATTGAATTCAGAGGTGTACAGTTTAATAGCATATATACTTGAAAATTAAACATAAAAGGCATATTATATACACACTATGAAAAACAAGGCAAGGATAAATAATTAAATATGTTACAAAATCAATCACTTTTTTTAAATCAAGGCTTCGTGGGTGATCAGCCGTGTGAAATTAGAAAACGTCGAGCTTTCGGCCATTGCAAACTCCATGGCCTTCTTCAGAATCCTGATAACCCGCGAAGCCTTGATTAGTAATGCTCGCAGTGAAAGCTTCAAGTTTTACACTTGTTTTACTTATTTATTTCTACTTTTTCTAAGATTGCACTTGGCTTTTGCAAATACGTTTCGATATATTATATCTGCAATGGATGGCATTTATTGTCAGTTCTTCAGTACACATAGATATATTAAAATAGCTTTTAACAAACATCAAAGGTAAATTGGCAACGATTTGTTATTAGAACAGGTAATTTCTATTTACAGAACCATAATACTATTCGTCCTTCAGATAATCTTGTACAGAATAAAATGATGTTGAGTAGATGTAATCTCTAGCAACAATTTTAAAAGCACTGAAATTATTGACTTTTTCATTAAGATCATTAGAAAGGGCGTTAAATATTTTGATGGTTTCATAATATACAACTTTCTGGAAGCAAAGAACATAAGTGCTGGGGAAATTAATTTTAAAATTTTGTCTAGTGTGTATTTAATTGTTTGTTATAAACAAGGCGAGATTGAACTCGAGGTATTTTAGATTCAGAATATACAGGGAGTTTCAAAACGACACCAAAAGAATTTATAGAAGCAGCTGCTTAGATTCTATGTGACACATAGTTTTTACCGCCAAGTAAGCCGCATAAAAACGCTCCAGAATGAGCGTGGATTAGAAAGTGACAGGAACAACGCCGCGTGCCTCACGCTATCCAAGTTCGCAGGTGGGTGATACTCTGTGCCGTCTGCTGTACCGACATACTCCACGGTAGCTTGCTGCTATTAAGAATACCTTTGGCTTATGATACCGCAGTACAGAAGATCTTAAGCTATTTGTTTAAAGGTGTTTAACGTGTTCCAACATCCCGTTATAAAATTCGGTGATGGGAAGTAAGCTGGTAGACATATGCAACTTAAGCCTTTTAGAGGGAAGTTAATGCTAGTGAGGTTGAGGGTGGAAGCATTAAATGATAAACAACAGAAAACAATATCAAAGAATTGTAGATAAAGCTAACCAAAACTAAATGACTTATGCAATGAGACAAGTACTTTATTTCACTGTGTTTAATAATACTAAATAAAGCATTTGTAGCTCAAAAGAGAGCTGTTGATTTTAGGGTATAATTAAGACCACAGCAAGATGAGCAACCTTGCAACTGTCCAATTCATTGTCCACTTTTTCACTAGTGACTGCCCTTTGCCCCATTACCTGAAAGCAATGCTAGGATTACTGCTAGAGAGCAAGAAGTAATGCTTTTGTTTTCGTGACCGGTGCGCCCAATAACAACTAACATTTGAGGTTCGCACTGCAGTGGTTCCTGCGCTGCCTAATCACAAAATAATGTAATAGTTAAAGCTGCTTAAAAGTATATCCAAGAGAATTTCGAAAATGTAACACTGAAATTCGGACTATAACTAGACTGCGAGCAAAATGCTGTTGGAGACGTGGCTTACCAACACTGGCGTCATCTAGCTTTCCCCCTTCTACCGTCATTTGAGACTGCCTCTCCTCCATCGCGCGGGCTGCACTGGTCATGTTTCATTCACTGTTACATTCACTGTTTGCATTTTCTGCCGAATCACTGCGTTGTTCCTCAGGGTTTAAAGAAACTATGATTCTATTTATTCGTTGATCGATTGTGAGGTCATGTCTGAGGTAATTATTTTCTATTAACTTTGAAAATCAAAACAATATTGAAATACACTCGTTTCGTGTGGTTTGTGCTCTGTCGCATGCTGGAAGGGAGGGGTGGAAGTCACGTGATGTTTGGATGGCGAGAAGGGGAGAAGGCTCTCCTCGCGCATGCGCACACCGGCAGCATTTTGTTTGCCGCCTACCTGTAGTTAAGTTATAAACTATAAAATGGCTATATTAGTTTGGTTAATAGCTTCCATCTTTTAAAAAGATCCTTACAAGAATATCTGCTATGGGTGCTATGAATGATCGTTATAAGCTTCCTTCCCATAAGAAATATATATTTACTTTCTATTGAGGTGTTCCAAAATAATATTTCATATACCACGAAGGAAATTAAATATGTATAGTACAATAGTTTGAGCGAATCAACGGATCTTACATTAACCAGTGCTCAGATAGCAGAGCCGAATTTAGGTAAGATATACTTTATTTGAGCTTTCCAATCTGTCTGCTTGAAGGCACAGAAATTTGATGCTGTCACTTTCATCTATAAATGAATCGTTAATTCCATTTCCAATATGAGTGTATGACGTAGGCTTCTTATGATTAATTGTTAATGCATATTGTCATCATCCTTATTATTGGTATCATTGTTTTCTCATATACGACATGGTTAAGGTTTTATGTCCTGCCTAAACAAAGAGAATACAATGTGAAGGTTATCACATAGCAACTGGCTCTAAAATAATTGACTAAACTCTTAAGTCTTACTGAAGGGTTCCACTTCCAGTGTCAGTAGAAGCTACTTTTAAAATTCAGAATACACAAAACGAGTAAGTAGAGAATAAGTAAAGAAACAAACGAGTTAACTAATTTTTGCAAACACTTTTATTAATTGTTGAAGAATATGTGTACAAAGTACTGTGAGCTAAATTCATGAGTATGACAATATATGGGAACAATGAAACATATTTGATTCCAGACCAAATCTCAAACTACATGATTAGTAACTGACTTTTAAATATGTGTCTTGCCTCTCTCGAACTTTTTCGAAATGGATATGGAGGACTCTGACAAACGTCCTGTGGCAAGTGTAACATTTGAAACAGGCACCTTCAAATGTTTTGTTCATTATAAGCAGATATAAGTTCCAACAAAAGATTTCGGAACTAATATGATGTATTGGCATAAAAATATGAAACTAATTCACGAGGAGAAGTACAAATATATCTACATTTTTGTAGACTTCCTTTCTCAAACTGAAGTATTTGTAGTCCAGTATTTTGATGATTTACACTACTGCATGAATTCGTTTTTCCTAAGTAAATACAAAGTCATGCCTAAACTGCACTTCAACAGCGCAGTTACAATGTTCCACAAAAGAAACAAATCCTCTATCACTGCATCAAATATTCCAGGTAGGGCCATCTATGGACAGCTGTATACAGCTAGTGAGCGGTTGTATCTCCTAGCAGGCAGGAATACAGTTAAAGAACCCTTTCTAGATTATATATCTTTATGTCAATTATTGTATTAAAGTCACACTACTTTCTCAAACCACTCTAATACATAGGACTGGTTTTCTATCTACTCCAAGTTTAAGATAAATATTTACAAATATAGTTTCACTAAACATTTGGTTATATATGCTTGAGTACAATTCTGAAGTAAGCTGAATGTTTAAAATGTAGGACGTTATGTTTGGGCTTTCAAATTCGCACGATACTACAGCAAACACAAGAATGGATCTTAGCATTATAAAGATAGAAGAGCATTGAACATTATAAAAGAAAATCTTCAATGACATAAAGAACTAAGCTGAAACTAATTATTTGTTTTAAACAGAGTGCATTATTTGTGTAGTGTAAATAAGGAGTAGGTATGTTCCCTGGTTTGATCCCAGACATTTACTGACCTTATGTCCAGGTATTATTCCAGTGTTTACTTCACTGGACTCCAGTACTCCAAGAGTGTATGTTGAGCTTTAGTTGTTAGATACAGAAGAAAATACTCACCATCGCCCTGGATCTCCGATTTCCCCGCTATCTCATTCAACCGGTGCTCCAGCTTCATCTTATATATCATCACTGTCATCGCCTGCGGTGCCTCTGTAGTAAAAGCGGGGGTTACACACTACACTTTTTTTAAACAATACACACCTCCTTCCTTCTAACATTGTTTTCTGACAATCTAGGTGGGACAGAGACATTAGTGGCGGATGTTCCTTCTGCATCTATTTGTTCATTTTCCACATTTGGATCTTGATCCTCTTGCACCTCATTGTCACAAACTTCAAAGTGGTCCTTTTTTTCTATCTGAATAAGCTCTAAATTAATTTTAAAATTTCCCTAAACGTAAACGTTTTCCAAGGTAAAACAACAAACTTAAAAACGGTATTGTAAGCTCCCCAGTGAAAACAAAATAAAACAGAACAATTTGCATTTAATGAACATAAGATACTGACGTCTTGGTGTGCCATTTTTCTTAACCATCTTACAATTAATGCTCCACATAATAGTACAAAAAGATTTTCATTGAAATAATTTCTATTGCTGTTCTTTGTTGTTTCTGTATATTCCAAAATCTCACTAAATTGATCCTCCAAACAATACGCCCACTTCATTATAATTTTACAGATAAGATATCTCTGTTTTAATTGATACAAGTTCCTTCACTGTAAGTGTCGGGTTTCTATAGATCCCCATATATTTCTTGATAATTTTGTATATGTCAAAGTTTTTTGAATATTCACATGTGTTATAAAGTTCATTAAACAACATTGCTCCATATGTTATGACCAGGGGTGGCGATTTTTCGCAAATGCGATATAACGCGATAAAGTGCGAAATGGACTCAAAATGCGATATAAATGCGAAATAGAAGATCTTCTCAAGGTCTTATTTTTCCCCAAAACCTTTTCTTCTAGAAACGTTAACTGAAGAGTCTGTAGAACCTTTGCACTTTTAGGAAAGTAAGTGACCACTCTTCTGGAATGTGGAAAGCAAACCTTCCCTTTTTGTACTGAAGCGAGTTCAGTTTGTTTACAAAAGAAATCCCGCTTACCATGGGTCATGTCTATCATCAGTTGTGTTACAAAAGAAACACCTCTTACCACACCAAATGTCTGTCATAAATCTATCTTCACAACCCAGTTAACGGAAATGTTCAATCCTTGTCTCTGGAAACCAATAGCAATCCCAATTTTAAGGAAGTGATGAACACATGTTAATTCCAGTTGGAGTTCTCAGGTGCTGAAGTTTCAATTTTTGTTGTTGTGCTCGGTTTTACGCACAACTTTTATTCATTCAATGCGTAGGTCACATCAGTAGTGCGAATATGGTGAGAGCGAAAATATCAAACAGCGGGTAGAGAATTATAAACATGAAAGTTTTTATATTAGTGACGGCGAAATTTTAATGTGGAAGTTCTGCATTCAGCATCTGGATTGGCAAAAGCAGAATGTTTTAAACAAACACGTCCGTAGTCGGGGACATGTCAGTGCCAAAGAAAGTTTCAAGAGTAAATCAAAAAAGGAAAAGCAAAGAGTAGAACGGCAAGCCTCAATTCCAATGCCGCAAGAAAAACTGAAGGGCGCAAAATCTGAAAAAAGTGCGTTTGTTGAGGACACAGTGAAGATGTTTTTGAAGACGAACATCACTCTTCAGAAAGTGAACCATCCAACTTTTCGGGAGTACTTGTCAAAGTAAGTACCTTTCTTTACAGTCATATGCCGCGAAATTAACGAGATCATTTCCGTATTTTAACTTCACTAAGACAAAAAAGTTATATAACTAACAAAATCTGAACATTTAATTCAATTTAGGGGTGCAAAATTACACAAAAACATATTAAGGGCAGTAATCTTAACTTTTATTATTTTTAGTTATTTTTTATTTTTAGTTATTGTTAATGAATGTTAATTTTTAAGGGCAGTAATTTTTTAGCATGGTAGAGCCTAAAGGCCTCGAACTTGAGTCGTTTTAGCTAATTTAATAATTTGGCGTTCAGGTATGCGCCAGGTTCCGGAGATCTGTCCAAACCAAGTACAATGCGACATGAGTATGTAACTCGCTGTGGAGAAGCAATGAAGGCTGAAATAAAGAAGTGTCTGAAAGGAAAACCCATTGTTTTAGTTGCAGACGAGACTTCAGACGGGCAGGTAAGATGTGTTTTCGCGGTTTTATTCCGAATAGCATCCTCCTATTCAACCCGAAGATACTTCTGTAACCTGTAAATTAACTCCCAATCAAAAGACCTACACCACCTTCATCCTACAAACTTCAATACTAAATCTTACCTACGGTAAAACCCTTAACGGGTGGGCACGCAGCAAAAACCTTTTGCCTGTAAAGAGCCAGCTAGCACGAGTGAGCGAGGGGACCATGCAAATTAGAAGGTATTTCAAGGTAGTTGTAGCTTTCTCGATAAAGCAAATGGTACCACTTGTAGCAGGGCAATCACTGACGCTTTGAAGGAATGACATCTCATACGAAAATGTACTGGGGATGGTTATCAGACTCAGCTCGTTACATGAGGACGCTTTGTAGCATTGCAAACTATTATTGGTGACCATCTCATGCACTTTCAATGTTTTGCCCACAAGGGGAACCTAGTTGGTAATTTGATCACAGAAAATGACACAACTAAACCATTTCGCGTTAAAACTGAAAATGTCTTTCTTGCATCAAAAGAAATGAAAAGTGCTTATATGAAGTTTCTTGAAAGTTACTCAAATCTTTAAGCTATAAGATTTTCTTTCCCCGCGCTCGCACGTTGAAATTTTTTGCTTAAATATTCAGAATATGTAAACAATTATTTAGATACATTAAAATATTTTTATTTTTTATTTTTAATCTTTGGATGGAACTATTTTCAACAGCAGCTCTTCATACCTACTAAACATTTCCACGATGAATGCAATTATTTTGAAGTACAGCTTCAGGCTAATATTTTGGCCGAGAGGTCAATCTCAATAAATAAATAAATTAATTACCCAATTGGAGGGCACTTCCTATCCCTTTGCTCCTAGATAAGTTGTGGGATGAGATATTAAATTTATACTCGTTGCTGAAAAGGTATGCTCGCGGATGGTTGCCCGCTGATATATTGAAATTCATGGACACCTTTTCTGATGAAAATGTAAAAATCAAAATGAAAAACATATTTAAGGAGTGTATGCTTAAGTTAAACGGCCACACGGCGGAAAATGTGACAAATATATTTTTCCAAGAGATTGGAAAGTTATTTAATCCTGTCACTGCTGGCAGAGTAACTTCAATAAATTATACGATTTTAAGTGAAAGTAAAAGTAAGATCCCATTTTTTCGTGATGTTAAAATAGATAGTTTTTATGAGGGATATGAATATTTTCATTCATAGCTAATACAAACCGTGCAGAAAAATACAGCTGTAGACTGCTTACAAATGCTGTTGACTGTTAAGTTCAAATATCCAGGGTTTGCCCAAGCAGCTCTATAATATATTTGGGGTTCTACCAACAGCGTAAATGCTGAAAGATATTTTAGTAAATATGACTTGATTGTGAGTGACAGGAGGACTCAAATGACAGAACAGAATATTGACATATGTTCCAAGCTTTTATTCAACAGCCTTACGGAATCGTAAACTTATGAGTTAAGGCTTAGGATAATTTTTTGCATTTTCTTTTTATTGTTATAGTTTTACATCAGTATCTTTTTTGTGTTATGTGTATGCTTTAGTCTGTATCAGCTTGTTCTTATTAATGTAAAATAAATTGCCATTTTATGCAGTTTTAACTCCATGTCATTAATAACTCTCCATAAGTGTGTCTTAAATCGCACGTAAATAGTGTTAATATTCGTTTTTTAAAAAAATAACCCAAATTAAACTTTTTTTTTAAAAAATGCTATAAAATGCTAAATTGAAAATGTGTAAATGCTATAAAATGCTAAATGTAAAAATAAAAATGCTAAATTTCTGATTTCAAAATGCTAAATATCACTACCCCAAGTTATAACTCATATAATGTATAAATGTACTCTCTATTTTCTTCCAGAAATGTATTTACGGATACGAGGTGCGTTCAAGTTAAACACCTATTTTTTCAGGACTGGGACGATATAAGAACTTCTGGTTTATTTTAAAATGCACGTGGACTCTTTGTGAATGCGTGACACAGATGGCAGTACTGGGCAGTGCATAGAACTCTAGTGGAAGTGATAAGAGTAAGGATTGTTATTGATACTTAAAATAGCGACGTTTTCATTGCAATAACAGCGTGTAATCATTCGTTTTCTCCATTCTTGGATGTAACACCTATTGAAATTCATCGCCAGTTGAGTGAGGGATGTGGTGATGGTACCATGGTTGTGTCTAATGTGCGTGCCTGTGTGTGACAGTTCAATGAAGACAGAAGATCATGTGACAACAAACCAAGACAGTTGCAGACATCGCCTCCAAAATTGGCATTTCCGTGGGGTCTCTGCACACAATGCTGCACGAAGATATGAAAATGCTCATTTAGCGATCATCTCCACTCGCTAGGTGATGCGTGAGGCCCAAATGACCTTGTTGTCGACGGGCCCTAAAACACCACACACACACACACACACACACACACTCACTCGCTAGGTGATGTCGTCACACCGGCTGGTGAGAGGCCGTGATTGTCTTGGTTTGTTGTTACACGATGTTCTGCCAGGAACGCACATTAAATACATCTATGGTACTATCACCACATGCGTCATTTAACTGGCAATGAATTTCAATAGGTATCACACCACGAAAAAGGAGAAAACGAATGATTACGCGCTGTTCTTGCAATGAAAACGTCGCTATTTTAATTATCAATAACAATCCTTACTCCCATCACTTCCACTAGAGTTCTATGCACTGTATAGTGCTGCCATCTCTCTCACTCATTCACAAAGAGTCCATGTGTATTTAAAAAAATACAGAAGCTCCTATCTGGTCCTAGTCCTGAAAAAAATAGGTGTTATAACTTGAACGCACCTCGTATATGAGACATTTTTTAAGTTTTTTAATCATACCTTTTATTTAAATATTCCAAGACTGTTTGTGGTACAAATTGAGTCTCAGGGCAGTTATATAAGATCCAGATGCTATGTCTGAGTACCTTATTGTTAAAACTTTGGCTTGTTCTTTTTAAATTATCCAATTACATTTGTCCGGAGTTGAAATTACTTTATTACCATCAAGATTGCTTACTATATTCTTGTCATTCTCCTCCAACTTTACTATGGATTAGTCAATTTTATATTTTGTACAGCAGGTATATATGAATAAATCATCTAAAAATCCGAAATCATGAAAGCCGTTAATAAGCAGCTTTTACAGCATATATATCAAATGGACATAAGGACGAAACTTGAGGCAGTCTCACACAAGTTACTCTGTTCTCTGAGCAATAATATTCCGAACGTACAGTAATTGCTATGTTGATCATCAAATTAGTAATACATGTTATAAGGCATATAATTTACTCTCCTTAGTTAATATTTTCGTACCGTTGCTGATATATTTTGTATCGTTCCACAGCTTATCAATCTGCCCTGGTGTATTTATCTTATGTTTGAAAAATAGTTGTTTTACATTATGAAGCTCAATGTCTTTACACAATTCCCATTTGTCACACCTCATCCCTTCATCTTGAATTAATTCGGAAAAATCTTGAAGAAAATTAAGGTTAAAATAGTCTGCAGCAATGTTTGTTAAAATATATATAGGTATTGTAACTGAATTGGACTTCTGCATTTTATTGGTTATTACTCTAATTGTTTGAGAAAGTGCTAATATATTTACAAATTTGACTGATTTTGGATTGCTACGATATTGCACTGCAAATTTTCGGTAACTTTTGCATTTTTCCATCATTAACATTCTTTTCGAAGAAGCTGTATACCAGGTGTTGTTAGAAGTTGTTGGAATATTTGTATAATTGGTAAAACCTAAGAGATTGTCAAAATCTTAAAGTAATATATGTTTTGTTAAACGAATAAGTTTATATCAAACAACTTGAGTAATTCCAGACCAAATCTCAAACCATATGAATAGCAACTGACTTTCATAAACGTGACAAGCGTTAAGTCATATCGGTAGATGAAAGAAATACGTCAAATGATGCTCAAATGAGTCAAGCTATAATTCCAGCGATAATTCCTCTGACTGAGATTCGAACTCCAGATCTCTTGAACGTGAGGTAGACACTCCTACATCTATGCAATGAGTAAGTAATACGCTGTTTTTGTGTATGTGAACAGCATATCTCTAAAACAGAATGTTGTAAATACCAAATATGGTAATTAAGTATTACAGCTTCCAAGCATTGGACCATAAATAAGATGGATAGCAGATTTTTTGTTAGATGGAATGACATCTTCTTTTTTCCTTTCATTTTCTTACTTAGGACTGCCAAATAGTTTTGTTCGAAGTTTTCCCACATCGTGTTTCCCAGCGCTTTCGTTCAAACATCAAAGGTGCCATTCCATCTAACAAAAAAATTGGTATACATCAAATTGAATGTTGTGACTGTAGTCAAATTTATATTGGAAAAACCAAAAGAAATATAGAAACAAGAACAAAGGAACACTTTAGGAATGTAAAATATAAACAATTAGGAAAATCAGCAGTTGCGACGCATTTTTGAAAAAAAAAAAAAGCACAACAGAACCAAAACTACTAAAACATACATCAGGAAAACAAGAACTATCCACATGGGAACATATCTTAATTTCAAAAAACAGGAACAAAGTATTCAATTTCGACATCCCCCGGAAAGAATTGTTCAGTAACTTCCTGGAACCGCCACCAGAGGAGACTTATGACAAAATATCGTCAACTACACCAATGAGAACCAGTCGATGGCCGGTTGAGGATGGAGGCAAAGTCTCTGAAACATGTTACGGAAACATTTAAAAGTAAGTGTTGTTTAGAGTTATTAATCGACTCCCTTTAAATTTAATAGATTATCTTGTATTAACAAAGTCCATTTATATGATTATATTTGTTTTTGCGACCGGTCACTTATCTTAACAGTTATAAAAATTATGCTAATGTATGAGTAGAATTTGATGTTGAAGACACACATTGGCATTGTGTGCTTCTTTCCTAAGAAGTAACATTTAACTTTTAGGGTATTATCTTTGTTTGCAATTGATATGAAGGTTCTTCCATGGCAGACGAGACATTCTGCCTCTGATTCGTTTCTTCCTTTTTTAAATGACGAGTATTTACTTTTCCACTGATCACTGTACAAGCATTTACGTTTAGGCATTTTCACAACAAAGATACTTACCGCTACGATTTCAGAATTATCAGAAAATTAACGAAATACCATCACAGTTTAACACGTGCTTTCAAGGAAACTAGCTACCTGGCTGCACAGGAACAGGAAGGAAGCATAGAATAACAGCATACTATTTATCGTGAATTATTTATAATAGGTCAGTCAGAGAGTACACAGCAACCAAAGAGTATGGTTATACCTACTAGGTATACAGTACATACCGTTTTACAAATAAACAAACTAGATGCTGCCAACATTGTAATAAGTAAAATCTTGAAAAAGTTGAATCACTATATTTTGCTCTCTGAATTCTCTATTAAATTTCCGATGTAACAATCACAACAATCTTTTGTCATCATATAAACAACTAAGTATATTACGAATAATAAAATATCGTATTGGATATTTGTGATAGTACAGGGAGTTGTGCATTAGTAAAATACTAAAGCAAGTGTTCCGAGATTTAAATACTCGGAGCTGTTATCTAATTAACATGAGTTTAAAAGGCAGAACTCTCACATGCGAGGAAGCTGAAATTATCATCCAAAATAGTGAAGTCACCATCATAGATGTTAGAGGTGGAAAGAAAATAACTTCAGAAGGATGTATTCCAGGAAGTGTAAATGTTCCTCTAACTAAACTTTCGGCCGCTTTACAAAGACTTCCCGACGAAGAGTTCAAAAAACGATATGGAGTTCAAAGGCCAGACAAAACGGCCAACATCATGTTCATATGTAGCGCTGGTGGACGGAGTAAACGAGCCATGGAAATGGCATTACAGTTTGGTTTTGAAAACTCCTGCAATTATATGGGTGGCTTTCGAGACTGGAAGAGGCACCAAGACAAATAATGGACTTGGTTTGCTGGTATGTTTTGAGGAAAATATGGATGCTTTTTACCTTATTAGCGGCTTATCTGTTGGTTTAATATTTGTGATTATAACACTTGATCAATATACTTTAATAACTTTGTAAACATATAACCGTTATTACAAAAAAAACTTGTAAATTATGTCTTAAGTTATCACAAAGAAAAATGAAAATGCTTATGCATATCTGTAAAGAAAACCTTCACAAATAGCATAGTTTGAAATTCTTTCTCGTGAATGCAGTTGTGGCTTCTACGTTATTACATGCAGGCTGCTATTTATGTAGACATTGAATGCTGAGATTAAGTAAATAGTAATTGTAATGTCAATGTAAGTGTTTCATTAAAACTATCCAACTAACAAACTTACGAGCTAAGAAAGCGAAATATAAACCAAAGGAAACACTAAAACACCAACGAAAATAAAAATAAAATTGTTGCTTCATCTGGTGCGATATAACATTAACCCGCGGAAACCTAAAAATGTCCCAGACTCCCTTAGGACCATCATAACCTCAATGATCTCATGTAATTAACAAGATATCCCCTCTTCCGTCCTCTAACTTGTGACATTTAAACAAACAACCATCTTCTCACCTGGCGGTGCATGGTAAGGCAAAAGTTGACAAACATGGACCTTTTGTCAAACATCAATATCCAATGTTCGGGGAGGGGGGGTTTGCAGTGTTTGGCCAAGTTTACGTAATCAGTAACAACCCACCGCAAGGTTAGTACCATCATCTGCCGTAGCATGGCTAGACAAAAGTTGACGAACATGGAGCTTTTTTCAGATGTTATGTTGAATGTTTGGGGGGGGGGTTGCAGTGGTTGGCTGAGATTACGTAATCAGTAAGATTCGGACGCTAGCTAAGTTCCATTACCTGACGTTGCATGGCAAGACAAAAGTTGACAAACATGGACCTTTCGTCAGATGTTATATTCAATTTTTCTGGCGGGGGGGGAGTGGGGGGGGCTGCAATGGTTCACTGTGTTTACGTAATCAGTAACAACCGAATGCTAGGTTAGTACCATCACCTGGCGTTGCATGGCAAGACAATCGTTGACAAACATGGACCTTCTGTCGCATGTTATATTCAATGTATCCCGGGGAGGCTGCAGTGGTTGGCTGTTAATTACGTAATAAGTAACAACCCAATGCTAGTTTAGTACCACCACCTGGCGTTGCATGGCAAGACAACTGTTGACAAACATGGACCTTTTGTTGGATGTTATATTCAATGTTCTGGGGGGCGGCTGCAGTGGTTGGCTGTGTTTATGTACCTCACGGAGAAGACGGAAGAAATGAAGGCGGCGAACGAGGCTCTCGCCGCAAAGTTTGAGGAACGGTTGGCCGGCGTGAGGGATGACGTCACGAATCTGGGCAAGCGGAAGGGTCAAGTAGACGACCGCCTTAACGATTTAGAGGAAAAGGCCGACAACATCGCAAAACCCCTCACCCGCCTGATGGAGGAACACCGGCCTTATGTGTGGACAGAGGACGCCGTAAACGCTTTCCAGCACCTAAAGGAGACTCTGTGCAGTGCTCCAATTTTGGGTTTACCACAACCGGGTGGCGCCTTCATTGTGGACACCGACGCCAGCGACCATTGCATTGGAGGTGTCCTATCGCAGATTCAGGACGGCCATGAGCGCACAAGAGTGGAAGAGAAGGAGCGTGTCGCAGCAGTCCGAGTAGTTGTGGCAGTGCCTGCTGAAGGCTGGGATAGCGCAGGCCTGAGGAGGGAGCAGCTGGCGGACGCAGACTTGGGGCCACTCTTGAGGGAAGTGGACGCAGGGACGAGACCAACCTGGGAGGACAACGCACCGAGGAGCGCCACCTACAAGTCGTACTGGGCCCAATGGGACTCGTTGAAGACCAGAGAGGGCGTGCTGTTCCGGGTATGGGAGTCACCCGATGGGAAGGCGCAGAGAGAACAGTTGGTACTCCCCCGGAGTAAGATCCCGGAAGTCTTGGAGGAAGTGCACGCCGGTACTTCAGGAGGACCCCTGGGAGCGAACCGTATGATTCACAAACTACGGCAGCGCTACTTCTGGCTCAGACTCCGGGCAGATGCTGGTGGTACACCTGGACCGCCTCGCACGCTACGATGGTGCTGTTCGGGGCGAACAGCTTTGAGGAGGGAGCAGTGTCACGCGAGCGTTGGAACACCCTATGAAAGCAGCTGAGAGCGGGAGACAAGGGAGGTCCGTGTTAGCCACGCCCTCCCCTCGTTTGTCTTATAGTGGTGACAGGCAATGGCTGGGAGGAAAAACATCAGTGTGCCGTCTGTTTCTGTCCACCTGGTTCTCGATTTTACGGGATCTTTCATCATCTGGAAACGCCGAGAAGACGGCGAGATGCCTATAAAAAGCGCTGCAGCTAGTCAGTCAGTCAGTTGGTTAGTGAGTGTTAGTGAGGAGACAGACGCAGTTCTTGGTGTAAGAGTTAGTCAGTGACGTGTTAATGAACGAGAAGATTGTGCAACGGAAGACTATACTTAACTGGTATGTGCATCGGAGTTTATGTAATCGCGAGTACAAGTGAAATTGTAACGGACGAACTGGCGAATTGTAATTGTGTGCAGCAAGTAATTCTGTGTAATTGGCAAGAGTTTAACTGTAAGTCGGTGGAAATAAAGAACATTTGTGAGTGGTGAAATTGGGCTTTTCATTCACGAACCCACAAAGTCACAGTATGTATATATGAATAGTAACATGTTCAGGGCAAATTAAACGTATATCCTAAATATCCGGAGACTGTCATGATATTTGTTCTTTGGATTGACTTGCAGGATTAGTTCTTGTTAATTGCCAAGTTTTCTAATGGCTATTTTCTAACATGGGAAGCTATAATTCCTTAAAAAAGAAACCTCTAAAGCACGTAAAAAGAATGGACTTTAAAAGGCATTACATGGTTACTACATTTAAGAGATTTGACAAAATTTAAAGTTAACTGAATTCCCATATTCACTGAAACGCTCAACAAAGTTTACAATTAAATAATTTCGCTAAATGTTTATCTCAATGTACAGGAGGTAATCAGAGGTAGAAATTTCCCTAAGAACATTTGTACAGGAGTAGAGACCAGAGAAAGTCAAGTGATTGTTACGGTAAGCTTCTTAATGTAACTAGTCTTTCCTACCTTATTTATTTTATTTATTTAATCATATGGAGCTCCCTGCCATTAAAGTTGACTACAGCATAAGCACAAAGGAAATAAAATAAAACTTTCTGACATGAGAATTTTTAGGAGATTTTGGTATCCAGATAATTCAGCGTATATATCTTTAAATTTAGTATAATAGAGTTAACAAAGCCTGCCTTGAAACCCCAGCATTTAGGTATTCATAGGTTTTCACTGGAGTAGTTGATAAAAAGCGATAAACGAACAAATGCAACACAGGATCATCTGCGCTTTTTAAAAAGGTTTTCTGGAGCATTACGTCAAAGCCATTTGTGAATGTTCCTTACAAAAAAAAGAGAAGCAGACTTACACATGTGCATTCTATGTAGTGCAGCAAATATTAATATTTCATGGAGTAAAAACACCTTCGCTTTTTTTCAACAATGTAAACAAGTTACTTTTCAAATTCAAACATTTGTAGACTTTACTTAATGCGTTACAGAAACCGAAAAAGCATATTCAACTTGAAATAACATGCTTTTGGGAAATAATGTTTGCTGCCTTTGTCCATCTGTGCTTATCTCTGGAACCTCACAGTAATATTCAATGGAGAGAGACATAGCATTGCAAACCAGATTGAACTAAATTGAAAATGTGCATTACAGCAGGTATTGGGCATGTTCCTGGACCATCCTCTTCTGTAAAGCTTTGATACCTGATATTTGTTTCGGTAGAACATATTTTGGTCCCGGTGCTACCGTACAAAATTATAAAATGCCATGTATATATCTCAGTAGGCAACTTCATATTGTGATTGCAAAAGAAAATCTATTACACGGTACTTATTTGAAAGAAGAGAATGTTAGAATCGCTCATACACTTAGCACTCCTATATATGTACATTCAAAAAGGGAGCGTCCTACATGTATTGCATGGGAATGTTTTCAAAGGTGAAATACATAATCATAGATTGTTCACAGTATAATGGAGATAGAAAACAAAATTGCATACTAAATAGCCTACGCACAACACTAAATGTATAAACCTACATTTTGGTAGTGAAGAAAGAGCACATAAACATTTCTGTACAGGATTCACTGTGATTGGGAACTTATATGAATTTCTAATTATTAAACATCTCATTGTAATTATTGTATATCACTTAACCAATATATTTTAGAATGTTAAGATGTAATACTGTTTAATGGTTCATAGACTTTTGTAACCACAGATGTGACAAAATCTTTAATAACGTATTAATTAATAAAATCTATTAGAGGGCTCTTTATAGCTCTAAGTGCATCAGAATAGATTAAGGTTCTAGTGGTGAAAAAATTATTAATATCTGTTGGCTGACTTTAAAACTTAGAATTTAACTTTTAAATTTAAATTATCTTTATTTTTAATATTTGTATACATTTCCTCATAGATTCAAAGGAAGTAGGGCATACAATATACTTAAGTTATAGTAAAATATTTATAACACTAATTCTTTGTGTTGTAATATCCATCTTGTAATAATAGCGTCTTTATTGATATATTTCAGATTTAAAAGGATGGTTAAAAATTCCTCGGGCAGAGGTCAGAGAAGGCCCTGTTCCAAAGATGAAACAGACTACAGAGGCAAAGTTCAAATTTTGTCATTACCTGGCTGTTACATGAAAGGAGTCAGCAAAGCTGCAGCATGAGAGGTAGGTAATGATATAGTTATTTAACTGTTCATTTTTTTCTTTAATAAGTGTTTACAGCAAAGTCTTAGCAATAACAATAAATCAGTAACACAACTAGCAAGACAGGCAGGTAAACACTAGAAATGCAGCACTTTTAAGCAAAATTGTTACATGCACAGGGACCTGTGATAAAATACATTTCTAAGAGATAGACTGGCCCTGTAGTACGGTCATTGGAGCTCCTATATGCTCTACATGAGTTCCCAGGTTTGATTCCTGGCTCAGAAACAAAATTTTTCTCCTAGAATTATTCCTTATCTTTCCCACATTGTGAGGTTATGTGTGTGTGATCTGTGCACAAAGAAAACAAAAGGGCACAGAACCTGCTATGTATGAGTTAACACCATTACATATAGGCTATATGTTCTAAAGGAAAGGAAACCAATATGAAATTTAAAAATGGGGAATGCAAAGATACATCAAGTAGACCAAGCAGCCCCGAAGACAACAAAGAACATAGACAAATGCAAATATGAAATTCCCATATTAATTACTATTGGTGAACGGGAAGAGAAATTAATACAGATATCCAAATGTTCGACAAACTAGCTGTTCCTTATAACAGATTGAATCAACATGAAAAATTCAATGCAATGATGAAAACTGGAACTCAAGTACAGTATACCACAGGAGAGAAAGTCTCCAGGGCATGAGACGGAGGGGGGAATGGAGAAGGTTCCCAGACCCTCACTGGACAAATTTATGACACCCCATGCCAGTTTGGTTACAGATAATTCAAAAACAGTCTGATGCTATCTACTTTTGTGAATGAATCTTCTCGGTTTTAGTGTACAGAGTGAAGTGGGGGCATGTTTTTAAGGTTCTGTTCCTTGTGTAGCATGCATTTTCTTTTACATACATTCGCTGTCCTTATCCCACTGTGTAAGTGTGGCACAGCATAGCAGATTCCTTTCAGGGACTTAGTTTGCGTTGCTGGACAGTACTTACGATAGTAAGTCACCACAAAGGGTGTATTTCGAATGCGAGAGCCCCTAGTGGTTTCCCGGGGAAATATCCATGTCGAATGTAGCATTTAGTGTCATGACTGCAAGTTGGCCTTGGTAGCGTAACGGGTAAGAGCGACTGAGCGTAAACCAGGAAATCCGTTGTTCAAATCCCAGCCCTGGCATTCAATTTTTCATGTTGACTCAATCTATCAAAAACCTTAGCCTATATACAGCTAGTATGAAGAAATGATTAGTTTCCATCAATTAACTTATTTCTGTATGTTAAGAAATGTGTTGTTTTGTGATACAGACAAACTTAAGAGTTATTTATTTAATGTGAATAAGGCATCATATTTTATATAAGAATTTTGACATGTCCAACCTAACTTAAATACAAAGTATATTAATGGCACTAACTTATTAGTTTTATCCCTCTAAGAAATTTTCATAATTTGATATCGGAAAACCTGACTCTGATAGTTTGTATGTGTACAGCAAAAGAAAATATATTATGTTGCACATTGGAAAATGTGGATAGAATTCCGAAATTTTGAACTACCAAATATATCCGTTTTGTAAACCACATAGACACTGACAGCCAGTGACTAAAAATCCTGATGGTTGGATGAATAATTACAATTACTTACACTGAGTTCCCATAACTGATAATAATGCTCTTAAATCATACTTTCTGAAGGCTGTCCTGTGTTTTCCAAAAGCCAAGAATGTAGACTTGTCTATGAGCATGAAAAGGAGCAATTTTATAGGAGAATTATATCTGAATGTTTACTCTGACATCTACTGTCAGGAAGCTATGAGCTATCCAGCTGGAAAGGGCTTCCCCAAAAACGAGAAAGAAAGAGGGTGGAGGTAAAGCTCAATATTTATGCAATGGAGGCCATGATGCACAGATCATGGGCAGATACCACTGTTAACTTTTTGGTGGTACATAAAGTATGCAAAAACAGATCTATGTACATCCCTGTGTCTCTTCTTGAGTCCTGTGAATATTGCTGTACTAGGCTATTACTCGCTCTTTTCCTTCCTGAACTTCGGATAGGGAACATCAATACAAGTGCCACTGGCATGAATGTACACGATGAAATCGTCGAGTAATTATGGCTGAATTAAAACAGGTGTACTGCAGAGTACTGATTTAAGCATCACAAAGGTTCCATCAAGCTCTTCTGTCGACATATAAGGCCCATGTTCTTCCATCAGATAGGTAAGTAGCTTAACCATTTTCGAATGGCCTCTACTTCTGCTTTGGTTGCTCTACTTTGACTGACAACAGTACTTTCACAAGCCCTGAAAGTCAAATTTTATCCTTTGAGCAAGGTTTATCTCTCACAGCCTGAGCCTTCTCCATGTCTGTGGCTATGACAGGTGCTATGACGTATAGCCCAAGAAATAAAACCTCTTGCAGAATAGTTGGCATTTCATTGAATTCAGATTTAAGTTGGCTGCTTGCAGTATCTCTAACACCATGGTCAGCTCCTCGAGAAGGTCTTTGAAGGTGTTGTTAGTAACGATGAGCTCATTTAAGTATAGTTGGTGGGCATCATAAATCATCCCAATTATCACTGACCCCATGAGGTACCCCATGAGGTACAGGCTTGTTGCAGAGACCAAAGGGCATAACCGTAAGCTGACAAAGATCTGGACTCGTCGATGCAGAAGTATTTTCCACTGTTCTTCTTCACCAGGAATTTCAAGAAACAGAAACATTTAATTTTTCCAGCATGTCCATACTTCTGCTTGCTTTGCGAGGGAAATGTATACAAAAGTGTAATAATGATATTCTACGAGAATCTCAAAAAACATAAATTCTACACTATGGATGCTATCTGGCTGACATTTATATCATTTATTGCATACAACAAGAGTAATATTTCTGCAAAATTTAAACATTTTAGCTTTTATGGTTACAGAAATGATATATCATTGTGCAAATTCACTGTGCTGAGCAAAATGAGGCACACAGTGCATTATTAATTTTGCTTCCCCTGAATATTTTACAGTTTAAAGTTTAAAGAAACATACAAAGTGATGTGTCACACTGCACCTTTTTATTAACCTACAGCTTTTTAAAAACAAATCCTTATGCATAATTCACAAATTTGTCAAATGTTCCATTTTTCTCATTTTATTTATTCTTTGGTAACAACTAAAGCATGGTTTTTAAAAATATATGACCATTCCATTTAATGGGCTTTTAAGTTATTATAATAAAAATTAAGCATCAATACATAAAAAATTGCGTCATGTGTTTTCTTTTCCATATGTTGACTCAAAAGTTTGTGAGAAAATAGTTTAAAGTTTCACCGTGAAAAATATAGTATTTCTGACCTTCAGATCCCCTAAAATTCACCACATCCATAAGATGAACCCTCATCCTTCTTGATCTTCTGCTTAGCAGCGATCTTAAAGAGTTGTAGCTTTCTTCGAAAAGACTTAGAGTAATTTTCACCAGATTTCTAGCTTCTCTGCAGTCAACATTGGTCCATTTGCTGGGTAGTTTTCTTTGATGCTGGGCTTACGTGAAGCCTGTGTGCTTCTTTCTGAGTTTTACACTATCAATGTATCCCATACTGAACAGGCACAATGCTCTGGTCACACCAAAATGCAATTGCTAGTGGAGTTTTTATTGTTGAGTTATTACATTGAGGAAATCATCTCACCATTTGCTGTAGAACCATCAAGAATTTGTACTTACAGGGCATTTTCAGTGTTGTGGATTACAGTCTGCTGAGCTACAGGGATATATATATATATATATATATATATATTGCTGTTTTCATATACTCTATATTAGGAAAATTTTCTTTGATAGCTTTCCTATAATTAGTTAATTTTACTATTGTATCTCCTTTCAAGCTTCCAAATTCTGCCCACCTTATTCCTGTTCCCAAACTCTTAGCTGCATGGTTCAAGCATTCTTTTTTATCGCAGTATCACTATACACTACCAAATCCTGTAAGTGCTTGTATGTCTTGAAATCTCCATCTGACAAAGTTGTTGTGCATCATATTCCACATGTACTAATAGATATCTTCCACAGTATAGCTGCAGCTGTCATTCGCATAGCACTTTTTTATCGCAGTATCACTATACACTACCAAATCCTGTAAGTGCTTGTATGTCTTGAAATCTCCATCTGACAAAGTTGTTGTGCATCGTATTCCACATGTACTAATAGATATCTTCCACAGTATAGCTGCAGCTGTCATTCGCATAGCACTTGAAGAACCACTATTATTAGCTTCACATTTTCCAGTTTGTTTATGCTCTGTGGCTCATTTCTGATGAGCATCACCTTTGGCCGACTAATGATTTTCATCTCTGTGCACAAAAACTACAGTATTTAGACATTATCACAAAGTCAATAGCAAGACTGTTAAGTACACTTATGATAGCTCCTATGCCATATAAAGAAGAAAATTCTCAATTTTGCAGGTTACATCATAGGATATGGTAATGTCTATGATGTCATTACATGTTCAAGCTAGGGTCTCCATCAATATAGGCATGGCAGACTGCAGTCTAAGCATCTTTCAAAGCAGTGCTGCATATATCTTGGTTTTTTTCCACAATATTCAACAAATGGGCATTATAAGAGAAAGTGCTATTAACTGGCATGCCCAATACCAGGCAGAATAGTTCTAGACCGGCATAGGTCTTACCCAGTGACATAAGGGTTTCACCATGCTTCAATTTACCACATAAGGTGAGCGAAGTGAATCTGAGTTTTGAACTCTCCGACTTGTATGTAACTCATCTCTGATAGTCTCACATGATAAATATTTTATAATTAATTTAATGGCAAACTCATTATACTCTGCAGAGGAAGCTTTCAGTCCTTCTGAGTCACAATTAGCACACTTGGTGCCTCTGTATATGTGTTCCCCAAAACGTGAATGAATTAAAGTATAATCTGGGGGTATATCTACTCATTCTATATTTATTTCATTGTTACCTTGAAAACATAGGCTGTTTCCTCTGGTTAGCAGTTGGAATGCACGGTTGAGTAGATAATGACAATGATGTATCTCCTTATTTGAGGTTCCAGCATTTCAGATGCCTGAGGTTCTTGTGAAGAAGAATTTTCAGGTTCCTGAATATTTTCTATGTCACATTACCATGTTTTCACAACTAGGAATTTATCACTTTGGGCTTTCTTTGTATTTTTTTTAGTGGTTCTATTGTCTGACAGTCTATTCAAGGCTAAGAAGGTCAGTTATATAGGCTAAGGCTAACATATCTAGATTTCAATGCTATTTTTAGAGGCACAATACACAAAACTGTAAGGTTCTGATTTTTGCACTATAAAAACTTAAAAGCTCCTATTTATAGCACTAAAAGAAGCACAAGGATAGGGTGATTCTGTATTTACAAGTTCTCGTGCACACGCAACCTGCTCCAACCCTATTTTCAATTTAGGTGAAGTTATTTTCCCCTTTAAGGCACTGCACTTCACATTGTCTGTTCATTTTCATTGTTTATGATCTTTGTATGCTGATTACCATGGAAACACTTCTTTCGCTGTTTCTAGCCTTCTTTTTATTGCTCACTCTAAATTGTTTCTGATATTTATTTGACTACTTTCACTGAAATCACAACAAAAAAATTTACATATGTATTTCAAATGATAAAAACAACAACAAGAACAGCGAATACAACATGGCAGAAGTATGAGAAATCTAACTTTCTAAGCATTGCGCAGCCCGCCTTGGTAGCGTGGTGGTAGTGTATCTGCCTCACGTTCAAGAGCTCCCGAGTTCGAATCTCGGTCAGGGTGTTACCTGGATATAGTTTTTTCCTAGGTTTTCCCTTATCCTGAAAGACGAATGTCGGGTAACTCCAAGCTCTACGGACCCTGGATTCATTTGAGCATCATTTCAACCATTCCATTGATCGTCCAGTATGACTGAACGTTGGAGGACGTAAATTACAAACAAAAAAGAGCATTTCTCACAGTATATATATATATATATATATATATATATATATATATATATATATCCAATATATGCTTCCAAAATCACCAAAATTAAAAAAAGATATGTGAAAGTACTATATAAAAAGGCTCTTCTCTCACTGACATGGCCTACAAAATGACACAGCATCTGGTGTTTTAAATCATTAAATTTAAACTAATGCAGATATCTGAGTAATAATTCCTCAGGACCCCCTTAAATGTTTGCAGCATACAATCACACGCATTTTCAAAAATTGGCTTTTTAGAAATGTTATCTGTACCTACCCCCTTAAAAATTAGTTTCACGAATTACCGAGAATAAATAATTTAACAGAGATAATTAAGTTCATTTACGGTATAAAATCGTGTGCTTCCTTATACATATCACTACAACCGCTCAATGTATGTACCTATTGGACACACCACACATGAAATATAATAAAATTCATTCTTTAATAGTGTCGTGAATGTTCCAAACTGCCGATAATATTGGAAAACTTCCACTTATATAATTTTGGAAAAGAAGTTGAACACTATGCCCCGAAAGTGTTAATGTGAATTCTCAGCTCTACAGAAGAACGGTGTGAGGGCCGAGACCTACACCAGCACTGACGAACAAATAACTTTCTTAATTCATTCTTGTATCTACGTATTTCTTGCATATAGACTAACAAAGGTACACATCAAAACTAATAGATGCTTGTTCAAAAGCAAAGGCGCACACAGCATACTTTTACGTTCTCTACTATGCAGGGCCGTATTCCTAACAAAAAATTGTTGTGCAACTAAAAAATTTTCCAGACCGATCAGAATTCTGCGCTTGTAGATTCACCTTCCTGCTTTGGTTGTCCTCAGCATGCAGACTTTTTCTCCGTTTCTTTATGTAATCCTGTGGGTTCCACATATGAAGGTTCGTTAATAGTCATAAACATTATTTGAATTTGTTTTGAATGTGTATATACTTTGTATTTTTGCAGTATTTTGAATGTTAAATTAAGAAAGGTAATGAATTCAGAAAAAAGTATAAATATTATTATTAGTAAGGGGACTGCCTCCCCCTCCGAAAAATAGTGGGGAGAGGGCGTACATCCAAGTTCCCCCTCCACTCTGGCCCTGCTATTATGCACAGTAAGTATTGCATTCCACTCGAAAGTTCGATATCCACTTTTCACTTGAAATAAATGTGTTTCGATCTTCCGAATTAAAACAACGTAATTAGAACTAATATCCACGCGCACGCATATGCGAGTGAGCGTGTATGTGTATTGTGACCTTCTGGGTTCGTGAAATTAAAAGTCCAGGTTACAAACACCAAAAATTGCACTTTATTTCCTTAGAAACACATTTTGTCAACTCTTACAGGGGCAGGATTACGTCACATACACAATACAACTTGCGAGGTCAATGATCACAACACAGCTCACCCAGCTGTTCACACACGCGAGTTCAATAACGACTGACTGACTGACCGACTGATTGAGTGCGGCGAGCAGCCTCTTACTTTTTATAGATTACTCACTTTCCGGAATGATCTCAAACAATTAAGACGTTTTTAAAAGAAAAATAAACTCTCTAGAACTCCGTCTCCTTAGCAGCACCGTTTCGGCGAGCTTTTATCTCCGCACTGCACTGCCCATCTCTTTGAACTGGTCGCCCGCGCCGCCACAAATCAACAATGCGCTCGCGACACTTCTCCCTCCTCAAGGCTGGTCGTCCCGAACATCACCATCGTAACCGGCCAGACGATCCAGCTGTAGCGCGAACATCTTTCCTCGGGGCACATTCTGGATGCGGTAGCCCAAGACGTTAATCCTCTTTACCATCCGGTGTGGCCCTTGCCATGGCTGCTGAAGCTTCGGGCAGCATCCATTGGTCCGGATAGGGCGGTACAACCAGACCAGGTCTCCTTGCTGAAGTCATTGTCTGTTGGCTTGCCTGTTGAATCGGGTGTTCATGCGGTCACTAGCCTTCTGGATTTTCTGACGAACATACTCGGTTGCTGGCTGTTTCGCTTCCGGAGGCCTCCTAAAAGCCCGGTCACAAGGGAGGCGTAACTCTCGGCTGAACATTAAGCTGGCTGGCGTCATCCCATTGGTGTCGTTTGTTGACGAGCGGTAGGCCAGCAATAACAGTGGCATCTTGACGTCCCAGTCTCGCTGATGGCTGGCCACAACCTTCCTCAGATGTTCTTCCAGGGTCTTGACGTACCTCTCGACCAAGCCGTCCGACTGCGGGTGTAGGGTTGTTGTGCGGGTCTTGTTCACCCCAAGTCCTTCCAGTGCCTCCTTCATCAGGTTAGATTCAAAATTGGTGCCCTCGTCACTGTGGAGCTCTAATGGCAACCCAAATCGGCAGAACACTTGCTCCACGAGGCAGTCTGTGATGGTATTTATCTCCTGGTTCGGGATGGCATGCACCTCAGACTACTTGGTGAAGTAGTCCCCGACCACCATCCGGTACTTGTTGCCTCGGTCCGACACTGGGAATGGTTCAGCTACGTCAACAGCGATCGGTTCGAAAGGCCCTCCGACGTTGTACTGCTGCATGCGACCCCGGTTTCTAGTCTGGGACCCGCGACTCGCCGCGCACACGTGACATTGATGTCACCATCTCTCAGCATATGCTTGGAGGTGCAGCCAGTGGTAGCGCTGCCGGAATTTTTTGATCGTTCGGTTCGCTTCTAGGTGTCCTCCTGAAGTACCGGCGTGCACTTCCTCCAAGACTTACGGAACCTTACTTCGGGGAAGTTCAACTGCTCCCTTTGCGACTTTCCATCGGGTGATTCCCATACCCGGGACAGCCTCCTTCGGGAGTTGTTCGGATTGGGATGGACTCGAGGGGGCAATGTGTTCCCGAAACCTGGGGGAATCGGGTACGTCTTCGGACGGGGTTGAGGGAAGCCATTAATTCTCCCGGGTACTAGCCTGCAAAGCTAGTAGAAGGTGTGCTAGATCACCAGGCGGCCCCACCGAGGTTTTTCGGTAGTCTTCATCTTGAGTGTTGACGCGCGTAAGTGGCGTATCCACTTCCAAACCGTCCAGAGTCCATAGGACCAGATGGGGGGGCTTGTTAGTCTCTAGGTCTTGTCCCATAGAAAACCCCACGGAGGACGCCGAGCGCCCTTTGGGACAGCTCGGATAACTCCCTGGTCGAAGGAGGCCCGGGTCCAGTTTCTACGGGATCAGGACTAATGGGAGTAGAACCTCTGGGCTAAACCCGGAACAGCACACCCTCTTAGGTCTTTAACGATTCCCATTGGGCCCAGTACGACTTGTACACAGCGCTTCTGGGTGCGATGTCCTCCCAGGTTGGTCTTATCCCTGCCTCCACTTCCTTCAAGAGAAGAAGAAGAAGAAGAAGAAGAAGAAGAAGAAGAAGAAGAAGAAGAAGAAGAAGAAGAAGAAGAAGAAGAAGAAGAAGAAGAAGAAGAAGAAGAAGAAGAAGAAGAAGAAGAAGAAGAAGAAGAAGAAGAAGAAGAAGAAGAAGAAGAAGAAGAAGAAGAAGAAGAAGAAGAAGAAGAAGAAGAAGAAGAAGAAGAAGAAGAAGAAGAAGAAGAAGAAGAAGCAAATGTTTCACATAAGATAAGGTTTATCTCAATTAGCATGGAGTAGATAGAGGAATAAACATTTATAATAAACGTTTGTACTGGAGTAGAGAAAGCCAAGTGAGGATTTTTTTTTTGTAATTTACGTCCTCCAACGTTAAGTCATATCGGACGGTGACTGAATTGGGTGAAATGATGCTCAAATGAGTCCAGGGTTCATGGAGCTTACAGTTACACGGCATTCATTTTGAAGGATAAGGGAAAACCCCGGAAAAAACCTTATCCAGGTAACTCAACCTGACCGAGATTCGAACTCGGAACCTTTTGAACGTGAGGTAGACACGCTACCATGTACGCCACCATCATTGCCACGTGAGATTGCTCTTTCCTGCTAGCTCCTTTGTGATGTTTAAGGTTTTCTGAGTAATGTTTTAGCGGCTTAGTTCTCTTTTGACTATGCTTTTAAATATTCCTAAGTAAATATGTAGCTATACTTGTGACAACACTCTCTTTGGTTAGTGACCATAGTGATTTAGTTTACTCATTTGCTATAGGGACCCTTAGGAGTTTACTCCTCTTGAAGTGATGCGAGTTCAAAGCAAATCAACTACGGGGTGAGTCTGTCTCAATTGTGAGAGGGCAGAAGGTAATGTCATTATATTCTAACACTTTGCTTATATTTTTATACGAATATATCAAACAGGTACATTACTAGTTTCCTCTATTTAACGTAGCTTTAACAGTTAGAATACATCATGTATGTACTTGGAAACTCATGATTCAATAAGTGGTGGACAATTGGCCGTAGTGACGTAGTCCCCTTCCTGCAATATCTGGCTTATAAATCAAGGTTACTCCATTATCTCATCCAGAATCGACTGATCACAATAATAAGGTTCTGATAGATACACGTTTCCTACCCATAGAATTAAGTAGGTTAATGCTAGGCATGACTTAAGGGTAGCCATAAATGAGAGTTCACTTTCATGGATATAGTTTTGAGAATTGACCATCTAATTTCATGGTAATTGTTCTTCAAATTAAGAACTAACTTTACAGAAGCTTTAAAATATCGCAGTACAGAAGATAAGCTTGTTGTTTATAATTCCAAAGTAGTATTTCTCACTTCTGATTTTACTTCCTGTATTATACAGAGAATGCATTGCATTTTCTTTGGATTTACAATAAACTGCAACGGAAGGTAAAATCCACGTGCCTAAATATTGCGTTTACTTACTGCAAAACATTCATATTCCCACATATAGGTTCTGTAAAACATTGTTTAATGCCCTACCACGTACATTTTGTATTTCACCCAAATATTCGATAGCCAGATTTAACTGGAAATGTAACTTTTAAGATACCTGTATCCGTTTATAGAAAAATACGCGTGCAAATATGGTAGTTATGTGTTACTAAAAGGTATACACCCTCCCCCAAAAAATCTGTTTAAATATCTAATTTGGCTCTCTTTTCAGCGTGTTCCACAGATGTAAGACAAACATGCTAGAGAAAATGCACTACATCTCACTACTGTTTAGAAGGACCAAATTTCAAGGATTTTGATAGCCTCAATAATGAATGTAAGCAATTTCGATTAATAATGACTGTAAGCAATTTCGATTAATAATGGCTGTAAGCAATTTCGATTAAAATACTAAACGTTTAAGATAAGTTCATGACAAAAAAAAATTAAATTTTCTGTGAAGAATCTCTGAAGGTCTCTTCTTTGAGAATGACTTTTACTTAGTTGATAAACCATAAGACATAAACTCTTACTACACAAAACTTAGGGATCTCATTCAAGCACAAAATTTATGTAAAAATTTATATTGAGAATGCTACTTCCTAGATTATCCTTCTTATGAGCTTGAATTTTGAAATAGACATTTTGGTTTAATAGATGTGTGCTCCTTTATCAACCACTCAAAGAGCATGTAATTACAGTGGTGTCACATAGCCACCAAATCTTAAAATATTTAGCTCCTTTTTAAGCCTACTTTATTCTCTTATTTCCATTGTACATTCAAGGAAACGTTATTTCTAAAACTGTATGTCTAAATGACAATGTAAAATATAGTAGAAACTTTTGGTAAAATAATTTGCTGAAGAATTGGAGCAGAAAATTGTGTGAATATAATGTTGTGTGTATAAGTTTTTTCCCTGTAGCTTTACTTGTTCAAAATGTTCCACACAGTATAATACTTATTAAATTTTCTTCATATTTTCTAGAGAAGCTCCAAAAGCTGTAAGTTTAAACGCTGGTTTTCTCTTATCCCTTATCATTGGATAAATATTAATTGGAATATGCAGTTAAGATTAAAATTAGTAAAACATATTTCTCGTTAAGGTTATAATCTGATTAATAGAAAAGATTCAGCATTGACCAAATGATGGATGTTTTAAAATGTTTTCTTACCATTCTTTAGAATCAAAATATATTTATGCTGGTAACATTTTAATTTTGTTCATCTTATGCAACAGTTTCGTTTAAACTTAGAATAGCTAATGAAGAAATTCAAGAGTTTAAAACGGCTCTCAATATGTAAGTGAATTTTTGTATACATTATTTTATGTGTTAATTGTGGCAAGGATTTAAAAATATGTGTTAATATAATTAGTAAGCATATTTAAATCTTCAACTATGCCTCCTATATAAGTAGATGTGACACTGCAATTTAGCACAAATCTCTCAAAAATGACTTTTGCACTCCACGAATTTATAATATAAAAATGAAAATAAAATTTTATGTTTACTAAATGTATTAGTAATGCCTTCAAAATATGTCAGGTGAAAGATATGCATATAAATAATTAATACGGGTACATAAATCAAGATTCACAATAATTTAATATCAATGGTGAAGAAAGTTCTAAATAAACCTTGACCTTATGTTTACATTTTATAACTGTAGATATTTACTGAAGTCAAGTTAATTTGTAATAAATCAAGCCTTCGAATTACGATATCTAAAAAATTAATAGGAATGGTTTACTTCGTTTAAAAGTCTATGGTATTCCGTATGCAGACCGTTAACACCGTTCAACAACTCATGAAGTATACAAGTAATACATATCGGAAACAGCAATTTTTAGGTAATAACAAGATATTAAATTCGTTGTTTCATGTCCGTCTGCCATGCTTATGAAATTTTCCGAGTACTGTCATTAGAGAGAAATATTCATAAATATGTACGTAAAGTATGAAGTTATTACAGTGAAGCAAACAAATGTATACAAATATAATAATGTGTAACTCAAAACTTCACTTATCTTATAAGAAATGATGAAAGTTTTATTATAAATTGTACCAGATCGCGATTTAATGAAAAAATCTCTCACATCATCAGCAAACAACCCTGTGTTCAAGGTCACGTTCAGCAAAGATGACCATGTTTTCACCAGTACTACCAAAATCTGAAAATGAAACAAATTTAAAATCAGAATCGACTGGAAGTATTTAAAAATTCATTACACGATGTTTATTTTTTAAAATAAATAATTTTCCCAAACCATCAAATCTATTGGAACTTTTAATTGTTTTAATAGTTTAACTTCTGGATTTATTTCATGTTTAAATGGCCAAAAATGATATGCTACGGCCGACTTCTCAGTCTGTTTGTACTTTATGTTACGAAAATGTTATTTAGTTCCAGTTTCCAAATCACGTTTTGTCTTTACAATATAAGCTTTATCCCAATCGAAACAATTAAGCTGATAAATACCAGATTTTTTATTAGGAATTTTATCCTTTTAGAGAAATGCAGTAAATTGTTAGTACTATATTTATTTTGAGGAACTAAATTATACCAAACTCTATAAAAATTGTAACGGTAGCGCCAGACTGAAAAAGTCAATGCCATAGCCGGGATTTAAACCACGGATCTTCTGGTTTCCGTCCAGCCGCTCTAACCATTTGAGCTACTATGGCCAACTAGCCAAAATTACATTAAATACTCCAACTGACTCGTGTTTCTCCCGGTAGTAGCTCAAAAGGTTAGGGCGTCTGTACGGAAACCAGAAGATCCGTGGTACAAATCTCGGCTATGGCATTGAATATTTCAGTCTGGCTGTGTACCCTTTCATAGTGCGTCCTACACAGGGCTAGTGTGAAAGAACAATTAATTTCTTTAAAAATTATTTGAAAATGTTTATTAACCTAAGGATGGCAAGTAAACTTTTTAAAATATAATGTCTTTTACTTTTTTAAGGTTACAAATATCATTAACAGTTTTTTTATATTTTTATATTTAAATTTTTAATTTTTTTATGTCTAAAGTCTTTATTAAAGCCATTTATTAAAGCAGAATTTGTGCTTCTTTTTAGGAACAGATATTTATTTAAAAATAAACATCGCGTAATGAATTTTGAAATATCGGCAGTAGATTTTGTTTTTTAGTTTCTTTCATTTTCAGCTTTTGGTAGTACTGGCGAAAACATGGTAATCTTAGGTGAAGTGATCTTGACAGCAGAGTTGTTGATGTGATGTGAGAGATTTTTTCACGAAATCGCGATACTGATCATGCTATAAGAAAACTTTCATCATTTCTTATAAGATAAGTGAAGTTTTAAATTACAAATTATTATATTGGTATATATTCATATATATTTGTGTAAATCCAATCAATAAACAGCCAAGAAAGTTGAGCCAGCTTCTCTTGTCAGCTCTACATTTTTGATACCTCTGTCTCTACTTATACTGGTCATTTCCATGATGCAGGCTGGATTTATCAGGGTTTGATATCTTAGAGCTATTACAGAGCGTCATTAGCATCGTCATGTTTGTCATCCTATAACCATGAAACAGATCATAAAAGAGCACATAGACATAGCATACATTTTATGTGATGAATTTAAGGGCGTAAGAGGACTTTTAAATATCGATTAAAGTAATAGAGAATTAATCACAGATCGTATGACAAGTTTCCCAAAGCGTAATGTTTAGTCGGTCTGCTTCATATGCCACAGATTTGAAGTTGTATGTACAAGGGTTAGAGTGTGTGTTACGAGTTTTTATGCTTTTCATTTTATTCATAACATGTACTTAAATAATCAGAGAAACCTTTCTTATTCTCAATATACATATGTAGTGAACTAGCGCGTCCCATTCACCGTGGTTAAATTGTAAATTGTTTGGGAACTCTGCCCATTTCTGCCGCTCATAGCTCTCCTGCAATTCCTTAATCACATCTGTTTCTCCGGCGTATACGCACGAAAGATCCAATTTGTGGACCAGTTGCTAAAGCTCCCTACTAATCTACCTCTAGCTTTTATTATTTCATATAAACCTGAACCATTTTAATAAGACATAACTTTTGAACCAATAATGGGACCCTGGACTCATTTGATCATCATTTCACCCAACTCATCCACCGTCGGATATGACTTAACGTTGGAGGACGTAAATTACAAAAAAAAAAAAAAAAAAAAAAAAAAAAAAGAATAAATAAAAAGAAAGAAATGTACGCAAGAGTTTTTTTAATCCCATTTGGTTGTGACATACACAGGATTTGAACACTTTCTCATGTTTGTTCCCCTTACAGTTCCCAATTTTTAGTATTTGACTACCAATGATTTTTACTTGTTTTGCTGCTGTATATATTTAAAATTATGTTGGATTTTCTTCAGAAACGTTAAATGCGGAGATGTACTTAAACTCATTCGTATTTTCAGATTCTAGGAAGGACAGGAATGTTGCCGGTTAAAGGAAACTTAGCAACCTCCAGGTGGGAACTGAACCCGGGGATCTATAGGTTCGTAATTTAGCATGCTAAAAATCAGACTACAGGGATAGTCAGCCTTCTCTTCTCACTGTCCAAGTGTTACATTTTATTTTATTATAAAGTTGTGTTTTCAAAGGGGTTAGAAAGACTACTCACAATTTTGTTTGTTTGTTATTTACTGTATGTCACATGTCCGACTGGGTAGCGTAGATGGTAGTGTGTCTGCCTCATGTTCAAGATGTCCCAAGTTTTAATCACAGTTAATTACTTGGATATGGTTTTTTCGGGGTTTTCCCTTATTCTGATAAACGAATGCCAGGTAACTAAGCTCCATGCACCCGGAACTCATTTGAGAATCATTTCACCCACATCATTCATCGCCCGATCTGTGTTAAGGTTCGAGGAGTAAATTACAAAAATGTTCCACTTAACCTCTGTTCCCGGTATCTACACAAGTAGCTAACTGTCATATGTCGCATAACTTCTGAATCACCCTATATTCTCGACTCGCTACATCATATCCATGGTCAGGTTTGACAGATATTTTACGCCACTCGAACTCCGGCATTTATACACTATGAAAGTAATAGTACCTAACATATTATTAAAACTAAGCATTAGCTTTCTCATTATCATCTGAGAAAACCAAATTTGAGTTCAAAACATAAATTAACTTTCTTTTTTCAAATAGCCTTTTAATATACTCTAATGGGAAAGTGTATGTGAAATAAAATACTGACTATGACAGAGCATACCTATGAACATTTTATGAATTATACAAAATGTTTAAATAAATGAGCCTCAAAAATGTCGAAAGTTTATGGGATGCAAGTTATACAATTTAATTTATACCAATAGTTATGTATAACAAAAATAATGATTTCGCCCGCTATCAAAGTTTTAACTTGAAAGTTTATTTAAATATGATTTTTTAAATTGTGTAAGTCTATTGTTTTAATATGGTAAGATCCATATAAACCTGAACCACTTCAATAGGGCATAACCTCTGAACCAATAAAACACACGTACAACTTTGGGAGAATATAATACACAACTAGGAGATTACATTACACTACTTGTATCTCAGAGAAAATGTCGGAAGTGTCCTCCACCAGCATCTGTACATGTTTTCACTCGTCTCACCATATTCTCTGAAGTTTTACAGAGTATCCTCGCCAATGTTGGCTATTTCGGTTCGAATGGATACCCTAAGGACATCCGTTGCCCGTGGCCTATTCTGGTATCCTCTAATTTTAAATCCCGCACAAGAAACTTTCCGGCAGAGTTAAGTCAGGGTATCTGAGGGGCCACAGAATTTTCAGATTATCCGAATATCAAAGAAACTCGCTACAAGTTCCATGGTGTCATTAGATGTATAGCACGTTGCTCCATCTTGCTGGAAATAACCTTTTCTCAATTTGATATCATCCAGCTGCTCCACAAATGTATTGAAGATAGCCATATAAATCTCGGCGTCGACAGTCGTATCAAACAAAATTAAGACATTTAAGACTGACAATTGTCAGTGTTGTCAATTCTTCCACAGCCACTGAGATTATTAAAACAAGTTTCTACATTCTACAAGCTTTCAAAGGGAAATTATGGCCAGTTGAAATGGTTCAGGTTTATGTGGATCGCACTGTACTATATTTTTTTTCGTGTACTAAACTGACCAATCAGATAAATCTTAAGTCTATGTGTGTGTGCGTGTGTGTGTGTGTGCGTGTGTGTGTGTGTGTGTGTAGTTGAACCTGATATCAAGGGGAAGAGAAAGGACTTCTTATAACTCAGAATTACTTACAAATGAGGTTTCGATCACGCATAAGTAATACAGGAGGTCTGTTTTTATAAAACCTTACAGACAATTAACAAATATACGAAACAAACGTTATTCTAGTTTTACACTGTTTAGTAAATTTTGCTTGTTTCAATTTTGTTGCAATAAAAGCATACATCTCATTTTGCAAACCATATTAATGAATGTAGGGTATTTTCATTACAACATTTTGTACCGATTTAACGCGTACACAGCACCTGTTCTGGAGGTCCCGAATTCGAATCTGGGTTAGGTTGAATTGTCTGTATATGTTTTTTAGGGGTTTTCTGTCACTGATAACTATACACAGCGTGTATAAGCAATTCCCAAGTCACAATTAGTTTTCTGCATATGTGTCAGCTCTTCTATGTATTTTACCTTCTGATCCAGCGTATAGCATTACCCTTTTCTTTTCTCTATGGCTGATTAAAAGGAACTGAAAACTGTAAGGCAAAACCACTGTTCAACCGTAAACCCAAATACCTAAAATTATCTTTACTTTTCATTTATTGCTACGACACTGTTGGCCTAAAACGTATTAGAGAAAACGTCTTTGTTTTTGTTTTTCCGTGGCCGTAAGCCGTCCGCTCAGCTAGCGACTTAATGCATTTCGAGTTTAAGGTGCGTATGCTGTATCTCATTTAATTACGTAAAACTGAGTTGTATTTCACTGATATTTAATACATAAAACTACGAATTACATATAAATAAGGTTCTATTAACATCTTTCTACCGAGTGGGATGGCTCAGGCGGTTTCGTCTGTGGCCCGCATTCGGGAGGCCTGGGTTCAATTCCTGTGCCCAACCTACCTGACATATGGGTTTTTCGGGGGTTTCCCCGGTTCGCTATGTGAAAACTGGGTAGGTTAATTGCATTACAGACTTTCCCGTCCCGCCATTTCACCTCCGCTATCATTTCACATCACCTCTTATCTGGTGGTCTCTTTCAGGATCCTCCCAGGACCGTTTTGGGATCACCTGAAACCTTCCTCCCTAAAAGAAAAAGTAAGTAGAAGAGTTCTTGGGTATGTATCCGAGGGAACATGTCCGACAACATTAAAACTTCAAACTAATTGGCGGATGAATACTAAACTTGATATTCAACTTTACTGGATACCTGAGCATCAAGCTACGCTCTATATAGAAGCCTTTTCTTGTTTTCAATTTCTCTGACCATCTTTTCTTAATATTTAAATTTAAAAAAATGTAAACCGTGTAGTTTCTGCGCATATCCTGTGAAATCTTCCTTAATCTCATGTAATTACGTATATATTGTAAACCGTAAAAAGAACACTATAATATTTAAAACAAAAGTCGGTGTCACACTTTTCTTAAATATTTGCTACGCAGTGTTTCTGATTTCCGAGTAATTTGTGGCTGTTGGTCTGAATTTTTAAATATTTACAGTTTAGAGAACAAAAGTACTTTTTTTCTTTGCTATAGAGAACATCAAATTTTAAGAGCATTATTTACGGACTTGCCTTTTAAGTTTTTACTTCCTTAAACCTTCTATATACCCCATGTAGCTAAAATGGAACTTGGAATGAATGAATATTTGTAAACATTTATCTGGATTAAGAAAAATTAAATAATATGAATTTTTAAGAATAGCTTGGAGAAGAGTGGGTAAAGAACTTTATGAGAATGCAATATTTTACTTCTTTAATAGTACGCATAAAAAATATTTATCTTTATATCATCTGTATATTTTATTAAAATTCATTGCTAGGGTATGCTATATAATCACTAGGGCCAGGATTTCAATGACTTTGCATGTTTTCTTTGTTTTTTTTTTGGTAAGCCTGAATTAAAAGTGGGTTACATATAAATGTGTTTCATAGTAAAATTCGTTAGTTTAATCCTTTTTGTTAGGGCATTTTTTGCATTTTTTGTGAATGTTTGTGAGATAGGGCATTTTAGGTCTTTTATTGCATTTTTGGGCGTCTTTAATATTATTGAGTATTTTGTTATAATTAAGCATGTTAAAATATACCTTAGATGCAATTTACCTTTTTATGTTTTCAAGAGCGACGCTTTTCATTTAATTACTAAGCAAACTGTTTTACTTTGCCCCAAATAGTACTAGAGGTAAAACTACTTTGGACAAACTGGACAAAGACGACATTCTTTCACTTCTAAGGACCGCTAAGAACTTGCGCAATACAAACTGTTTCACTTACTTCGCAAGTAGCAGGTAGCTGCATTCTTAAGCGCAAGTATCAGGTGGCTGCATTTGTAAGCAGAAGGGTCAAAGCTCATTGAGTCTGCAAATCCTTTCTGAATAGCAGTGCAGAGAGGTTTCTTTTAAACAGTGTAAAGAACTGTGGTGTGAAGTTGACAAATCATCATGCCTAAACTAAAGCAAAACATTGCAAATAAATTAAATAATTTTGTTAGACTTCATGGTGAAAAAGTTTTTTCCACAGATGGGAATATACTTTTCTGCAAGTTATGTGAAGTACGAGTGGCAGCTGAAAAGAAGTTTACTATAGACCAACATGTGAATAGAGAAAAGCACATTCGAGGACTACGGCTGCTTGAAGCAAAAAGAACAACACACCAAATGTTACTTGGTGAAGCTTGCTCTTCTTCAGGTTCACCTTTCTTTGAAGAACTCTGTGAAGCATTCGTTTGTGCTGATATTCCTTTGAACAAACTGAGTAATCCAAAGCTAAGCGCTTTACTAGAAAAGCATACTGGAAAGCCTAAACCAGACTCTTCAACACTAAGGAAGAATTACGTGAGCAAGTGCTACCAGAAAGCAAAACAGGAAATCAGACAAAAAGTGTCAGGGAAAAATATTTGGGTAAGCATAGATGAATGTACAGACTCACTAGGCCGTTATGTGGCAAATGTTGTGGTGGACACAATTTCAGAGAATGGTCCAGGAGAACAATTCCTAATAAATTATGAACAGTTGGAAAAAGTTAATTTTTCAACAATTAGCAAAGTGTTTAAAAGGTCTTTGGGTTTAATATACCCCAATGGCATTCAACATGACAACGTACTCTTGTTGTTGACGGATGCTGCATCATATATGGTAAAAGCTGCTAATTCATTTCAAACTCCAATTTATTCAATTCCAATTGGTCTAATACCTGCATGCCAATCTTTTGGATTTGTTCAAACACAATCCTTTAAGGATTGTTTTAAATTTTCCTGAGAAAGATGAAGCCAACAGCTAAATCGCCGTTGCTTCTGATTCTTCTTGGGCTTCATACCCACTGCAGAAACCTGGATATCATAAACCTCGCACGTGAGAACTATGTCAGCATTTTCTGCCTGCCTCGTAATTCCTTACACAAGATGCAACCACTGGATAAAGCTTTCATGAGCCATTTGAAAACCTATTACTCTGAGCAGGTACACGTAGAGAAATATACAACCAGTACTGAGTGGACATCGCCGAACTGTTTGGTAAGACCTAACTCAAGAAATAGGCATGTGAGTTAGCAGTAATTGTGTTTAGGGTAACAACAATATTTCCGTTGAAGAATTGTATTTTTACACACGCAGATTTAATTGCCGGTAATGATAGAATGATTGAGGATTTTCCCAATGATAGGACCAATGAAAAGGAAAAGTACAAGGTCAAAAAAGAGGCGAAACTATCTTCTTCCATACTTAAGTTACATCTTGGCAAATCTCGCACGTTGCAAAAATAAAGAGGAGAGCAGACACCAGATGAAGCAGAAAAGGTTCCTGAGCAGTCCTAATCTCAGCTACGTGCAAGAGATCTCTTAATACATTGACAGCAGCAGCAATTAAACTGGAGGAATAGTAGCAGAAACCACCAAAAATTATCGTGTATCATGTTAAAAGTTTTGTGTTACAGCTTTACTTTAAGTACATTAGATAGTATATATCTACTGTCTATTGAGAACCACTTTCGAAACCTATTCATGTATTGTCCATAACTTTAATTTTTGTGTCTTTTTTGCTGTGTTGCAAATTATATAAATATTTCGCAATATATAATAAATGAAACCTCCAATACCTCAATAACCCTGATGTTTGCATGAGCAAGCACGGGGTCAACTGTGCAAGACAGCAAGACTGGGAGCGTTAATGGCAGTACTTAGGTCAAATAACATAAAATTGTTTTCAGCAGCCTATTTCTCCGTTCAACTTGAAGTAATTAATTCTCAAGCAACTGAGCAGTGAGATCAGTTATGTTTTTGTTAACGAAACTAAAGTTAGCTTCTAATTGCAACAAATTTCATGTCCTGCTTAGTTTATTTTTGATAGTAATATTTTCTAATAGCACTTACTTTGTTCCTAGCAGACTGATATATGTGCTCTCTATTTGGTTTAATTTGAAATAATACAGGAATACATTTCTCCTAAAGTATATTAGTAAATAAATACTAAATTCACCATGTAAACCTTTCAACTTATAGAAAACCTCTTGTGTCCATGCTCTTGAGGGATGCCCAGGTGTCGGAAAGTTGAGAGAATACGAAGTGTAGCCAGATCTGAATTGAATTGATAGCAGATGGCAGAATTCGTAACATATGTTTTGAAGCTCCACATTCATACAACCGACTCCCATACCCTTTGCGTGCTTACAGATATCCTGGGAAGGGGCCGAAAGCGGGAGATGTCACTTGATCCATCCATAAAATGACATATCATTTTGAAACCGTAAAAGAAAATTTTTCTACAGTACCTTGTAACTACAATGTTTGTTTCCCTAATGAAGTTGGAATGCTTCCTGATCCACGATTACAAGGAGTATGTAAAGCATTTTGTCTACTTAAAAGAATTGTAGTTTGCCAAATATGGGAAAAGACATTTTATTTTTAGATATGGAGATAATACTTCAAAATACCTGCACTGACATATTTTAAAACTTATATTTTAGTTTATTCTGCACTTCTTTTGCCAATTATCCCGAATTTTCATCTTCTTCTGAGAAAACATTGGCGGATATGCCATAAAAATTTCTCTATTAATGAATATGCGATATTGTAAAAGCATATCCACACAGTGATAACCCGGTGCAATTTAAAAGCTAAGCATACTAAAATTTATAAATTTTTGCCTTGTAGATTTCCTGAAGTCGTAGCTGTAATCTGTACAGCTGGAGAAGAAGAGGTCCGCTGGTATACTTGTTCCTGCCGCTCCCACTCCTGAATGCCTGATCAGCCTGTGGTACCCGTCCAGCAACTCCATTATTCAAAGGAATACGAATTAGTAGTGGAAGCTTGTGGCTCCTGGTTTCACACCAAGGTAGGCTATAACAGATCAACTAACTCTGCAAAGTTGATAGTGCTAATGAGGAAGCAGTAACATGAGACGTGACGCTCTTATCGAGAGACCTCAAAGTGGCATCAAACGCCAGCAGCATCATTATAGGCGGAGAAGTATTCATCCCTGAGTAGGACGAAAAGAAGAGTTAGCGCAGGCTGTGAACACCACGAAGAATCAGCAAACACAGCGTTTGTGGAAGAAAGCCTAGCGAAATATGGCATGCGTGTTCAAAAGTGTGTCCTTCTAGTATCAACTACCAACCCTTGCCGCTAAAATCAGTACAACACCTGACCACTCCTGCAGTGTTTCTCAAAACAGTTCTAACTATGCCTATGTAATGACGAAATTCGTGCCACTTTATGAGGTTGAGCATCAGACATTAATACAACAACCTATGAAATGACAGCAACAGAAATGGGGCCTCCCTCGGAATCGTAAATGGCAGCGTTTCTGCCACACTTTCAAGAGGTCTCGAGCTCGATGTTCCCTCAGGGTGAGTTATCTGGGTATGGTTTTTGCCGAGGTTTTTCCCTATCCTGAAAGACGAATGCCGCGTCTGTGGGTCCTGTGCTTATTATACCATTATTTTACCCATTTCATTCATCGTCCGATATGACTTTACTTTGGAGGACTTTGAAAATTCAGAAATCTGCTTCTGACAACAGAGTTTATTCGAGAGGTTTAAACGCTTGTTTAATAACTCAACACTACAAGTACGACCAAGGACCACTTATCATACAAATTATGTGTAGATGCAGCAACCCTTGTGCATTTATCAGTTCTTGGCTACGGAGACGAAGATGCAGAGCTGCATGTAATTGTAAAACTATGTAGCGTCTGCAGTCCAAATCAAACTGGTCGTACACAAATAATGGTCCAAGATGGCGCATTATTTCATACTCTTCTTCACTTAAGTGGATGTACACCAACGGAGGGGCATTGTATTTACCGAAAAAATAAGCTTAACCTTGCTGAGAAATATAAATTTGTTTTACGAAAATTTATGAAATTTGTAACCAAATCTACACCTTTGAACGGAAAATTATGCATAAGTATACCATATAAAGAGGATGGATATAACAAACTACAATATAGACTTGTGTATAAATCGGGTGTACAAGAAAATGCCTGCAGACCAAGAAATGAAATGAAAGTTCGCAAAATGTACGTACCTATGAACTAAAACCACATTCAGAAGTTTAAGAGCATATAATATATGAAAAATGAGGATGTTAGATTAAGTGAAATTAATGGAAAGCGTACCAGACGTTACAGATACACAATGAAGATCAATTAGTTATTCAAAACAAGGTGGAATACATGAGTTTTGACACATATGTACCAATTTCGAAAGCACTTGTCTCGTGCTATGGAAAAATTAACGACAGAGAACCTCTACACAGTTCCACTAGACTACTACACACATCAACGGACAGGACACCCACGATAGCTTTGTATAACTTTTCACATAATTAAATTAAGAGAGAAAGTCTACACATGTATATCCCTTGCCCAATAGGTAACAAGGCTAAATAAATCAATGACATATGCTTAGGAAACCAATTCTAGAATAGGTGAAAGGTCCAACTGTCTCGTAAGCATAGAATTCAAAGGACCTGTACCACTCAATCCCATATGCTTCTTGATTTATTTTTGTACCTTATATATGTTTAAAATACATTTACGAATGTACGTAATGAGAATGACCATTCGCATGACATGGTGCAACTGTCCCCTTATCTCAAGAATACCTAAACAAGGGAACCTTAACCTATGCTAAGCGATAATGATACTGCCCTGAAGGGCAAGAAGTTCTTGGAAGCCGTGTGGAACTAAGACATTAAACATTATTTTGTCTCCAGGTAACCCAGTAAAGAAACAAATATCAGAAGTACTAAATTCTTTATGATTTATATGCAACAGAAGGCATAACGTTTGCTTGGTACCTATATAAAATTCGGTATATGATGACGATATTCGAAATGAAGTGATAGGGCAGCAACTTTTGTAGAATTTCCGGAGAGTGGGTTCGTTCAGGTTTAACATGCTAACCCAAACATCCCAGAAATGATACCATTTAACAACAGTAAGAACATATATCTTCTCAACTAATATATCATTAGTTGTACCCAGATGATTATAAAGGTTCAGACAGGAACGAAACATGCAAGAAGATAATAAGATCAGGGGATACAAGAATTAGGCCACGTCTTCGCATCAAAGAACAAACTGCCGCGTGCTAAAACCTAATTACTAACAAGCAACCTAATTTTAAAGTGCATCAACGCATAAGAAGTTTGTATGACATTAGGAACTAACACCTGTGATTTACATGGCATGAATGAAGAATGCACTGTGCGAAATTATCTTAGTGATATGTTCAAGTCATTTGTTTAGAAACATATATTACATGTCAGTGAAGAAAATATACACCAATGAGCATGTTGCACAAAACGAGTATATTACAATTTCGAATTAATAGGACGTTCTTATATAGTTATTGTATAACTTTATTGAACAAAGCGAAGTGTAAAATATGTTGTAATAACTGTACAGCACTTTATATCGTTTTTGAGGCTGAGAAACAAATGTGTATTACATAGTTTTTACTATGTTAATCTTAAATATATTGATTTGGGCATATATATGTGTACATTTCCCTCATTGTTACAGTATATACATTTTGACAATGAATTGTAATATTAATGGCTACCCTTCTATATAATATTTCCCAGTGTTACTTAGTTATTAGTTTGTACCTTTTTTGCCTTTTGTTTACTCCTTCTTTTCCATCAGCCCATTCACATTGGGTAAAGTTCAATGAATCCGTATTTTAGGACGTGGAAGAAGGTGCATTCTGAACAATTCTGAGAAACATGCCTGGATTGAACTGAAAGACCTTCTTCATCCAACGTCAAGGGTGAAGTACTGCGCAACGAACTTCATAAGACATGGCCAGCCGGTTTTGTAGTATAAGCAACTTAAATATCCAGACCCGCAATTCAGAAACACGAAATGCTGTTTCTGCAGGCGTACGTCCGATGTCTTCAAGAACGGAATAGGAAACCAGCAGACATGGAATTCAAAACAGCTCACCTGGATCTCTGAATTGCATGGTGTAACATCTAAAATTGATATTGTTCCTTCCAAAATTTATATATAATTTACTGAAGAATGATCCAGGTCAAAATTTAAATTCTGGGAAGTTATTGATAGGGAGAACTACTAAGATGCTGATATTATTAGAGGACTGTCTAGTGCGATGAAATACTCTTTTAATTATCAGTTACTATAAAGAGGCGAGTAACCGCTACAAAGCATAGAAAAATAAACACCTGCCAGTTTGGTAACATCTACATCAACCCTGCATTACAGTTTATGAAATTATCTCGTGTAGGGCGGCTCTTGATCCTATGCTAGAACACAATGATAAACAAAGATATGTTGCTCAACAATATCCGAAGTATTAAGAGCTACAAATCTCCTTAAGCTAGATGAAGATGAATTCATCTTTCCTCATTATAGAGCGCCTGTGTGCTACACATTAATTGTGCACTGATTTCTAAATCTAAAACATCCAAATAGGAGTATCGAACGACGTGATTCGATTGACTGGTAACCAGCTTTCCACAAATTGGTATTGAAATGTTATTTAAAGATTCTCTTCGACCCCTTTACTACTGAGTGTCACATTGTATATTTGTCGTCAAATGCCACTGAATTTTGGTAGGACGTCTCTTTACCAAACTTGAGGTTTTTTTGTGTTTTATAAATATAACACGAAATCTCTATCATTTCGTTCAGGGTGAAGCCATATTAAGTATTCTGATTTTGTAGGTTCGTAGAATTAAAAGTTAAACTTGCAGAAATTCAAAATTCTTTTTATTTCCGTAGAAATACACTCTGTTGAAGTCTTACGTAACAGAATTACGTCACATACACAGTCGCAATCGATCAAGGTCGATGATCACAACAACAGCGTTCTGATTCCATCTATTTACTACATCAGCTCTCGTTACATCTGTTTTCTAACTGTTTACGACTACTGCTCTGTTTACGACGGACTCTTCGCGAGTCGTCGCTGCCTTAAATACCTCATTGATAATTACAGAGACTTCTGGAACAAACATGAATTCGACTGTCCTCTGTCAATCAAGGTATCACTAGAATTTTCTGGACGGGAACTTTATCCGTGCCGGCGAGTCTTTTATCTCACGCTATCTTTGACTGCAGGCTCTTTGTGTACACAAGGCGCGCTTATTTCTCTGCACCGAACTTTTGTGCGCGTCGTCGCGACAGTATTCTACGTCCGATAAATTTCATCGCTCCGCGGATTTTGAATCGGTGACTTCGGGAGTCAAAGGTCAGCATATCACTCCTAGATCACGTGAGAGATATACCGAAACTAGTTAAGAAATGCCTAGCAATCTGACCTGCACAGAATGTAAAACACTGCAATGTGACATTTCTAACATATTCTCAAAATAATGTGTCAATTTAGGTGATTTGTTTATCTGTATTTACCTCCACAGGCTAGACATTATCTGAGCCACCCTTATAAAATCCTTTTAAAGTCTAGAAGCGGAATCGTGCAGAATCTTTCGGCTATCTGGCCATAGCCCTTCCTATGTTTGAGAGAGAGCCAATTATCTCTGTTTACTTCCACAACTAAAATGAACAGTTCAAAAGGGTTGATAAGTAAAACCCAATTTCATTTTGACTGCTCGGCACTAACTTCTGAAAGATTGAGCCACTATATCACAATACACCTCTGTGTATTTGATAAATGTCAATTGTAGGTTCATTCTGTATAATCAAGATCGATTGTACCTTCAAAATCTCTGTCCTCTGCTTAAACAGTTTATTACCATTATTTATGTATGCTTCTGGGAATAAAATAAAACAGATGTTTGTTAAAGTCTTTAAGGCGCAGATAAAAATACTTTATGCTCTAGATGTTCCTAATTAAGTCGGTGTAAATACCTTTATCTTTTCCTTAGTTAATGTAATATAACTTACATGACTTGTAGTCCCATATCCATCAAAAGAGGAGAACTCTTAACAAAGAATGATTCTTCAAGAACAGTTGAGATGTTTTGCAGGATAGCTCTATGATCCCACAGATATATATATATGTATATATACATACATACAAAAATTCTTATTTAATTTTAACTTGTAAGCAGGATGAATTCAATTTTTGGGTGTAATGCAATACCTCCTTTACCTACTATGTGCGAAGTAGAGAAAGTTAGAAACAAAGATGACAATTAAATAATATACAAAACAAAGCACTAAGCAATTAAAGGGTCCATCGGTTCTGGTAAGAAACAATAGAATTCAGCTTCTTGCTGTCCATTATGAATTATCCTAAGTAAATCTTCGGATTGTATTGGATCTAGCTCATTCAGTAGCTTTCATTGGCTAGTTCATCCTTTAACTGCTCTTTCTTTGTCCGGTTGACTATATGGTTTATGTTATATAACAATTTTAGTCGTATTTGCAACAGTAAAATAAAGAACAAAAACAAATTTGAAGAATAAATTAAATGTTGCTTTTATCTCTGCAAAATCTCTTAACTTATTTGCCCTCTTACATATTCTGTACATCTTCCAAATATATTACAGGAGGTATCAATTCAATCCAAATATATCTACACCTATTCTTATATCTGTATTTATTTATTTTATACAATTTAGAGTTCATCTTGCTACGAATTTTGGAGCTTCCTCTCCTATGCCTGAAACCTTGTCTGGTCTCTCTTTGTTAATTTCTACACCTCACTTTCATATAACAATGCCGCAACAATGACACTTTGTCAAAAGCAAATTTGAACACGATTTAAAGCGTTTGATACGTACAAGCTTTATTGGAGCCAAACGATTTGTTCGCGGCACGGAATTGGCAAATGCTGTGATGTTTCCGAGCAACGCATGATGTTATTAAATGGATGCATTTTCAATTGCCATAAAATTAAAACTTGAAACTTTGCTCACCATAAATTTAAAAAACCTGTATTTCTGCTTACATCTGAATATCAAAATTTTGGGTGGAATATAGGTAAAAGCTAAAGGAGCTATCTATTAAGAACATGTAAATAATTCCATAACTCTCCTGAAAAATTTAAAATGAGAAATACAGATTAATGGACATACACATTTCAGGCATTGTATCCTCTTTTGTGTACTGTAAATATCAATTGTTAACCATTGATATTTTGCAACTACATCTGTGTGATTAATTTCTTCATGAGCAATTTAAAATTTGAAAACCTATCACAGATTTTGTAATAGTTACTATAGAGGTAAATAGCTCAAACCCCTTATAAAGTATTTAACTGTACTTTAAACAAAATTGTAGGAAGGATCTATTTAAAGAAGAAGGTATTTTGACAGAAAGAGAGAACATATATTCAAGTGCCAGTTTAAGCATTACATGGTTTATGTGTACACAATTGTAAGCATATTATCTGTATGAATAAGCTAATTATTACCTGTAGAATTTTAAAAGTTTATTACACGATTGTTTGCAATCAGATGTTATTTACGATTAAGAAGATTCAGTTATTGTGATTGTCAACACAGAGATGAGATGATTACCTGAAAAGTTGAAGAAGTACAAGTACTGTAAGGAAATAAATTTTCCCCCAAAATTATAATAATATATTTTTCAAAGTTTATTGATTTACAGAATGAAATACTTAAGAGTAAAAGGTAACCTCTTGTATTTATGATATCTCTACAAATTAATAAAACTCCTAGTGCTATGGAGTGTGTCAGTATTCAGGAGGGAAAAGTCGTCTCCATTCTATTTGCGTTTTGCCTATAGAAACTGAGTTACCCAATGAGATGTCTTTAAGAGGAAGTGAGCTGCTCAGCTGGAAACAGGTAGCACGCCTTTCAGGTAAATAACAATATTTTTGTGTCGAAGAGCTAATTAGAACCTCGTTCATATCGTAATAATTCAAAAACTGAGAGCCGTATTTCATTTCTGTAATATTAATGTTAAAAATGCAACTTGGAAATGATGTAAGTGAGTGATATTGTCACATGTTTGATTTGCGAGTGATGTAGATTATATTATTTTGAGAATATTTTATTGGAGACACTGGATATTTAGTTGAAAGTTCATTTTACAGTTTCTCAAAGTACAGAAGCCTTTTTAAATTGGTAGATAACAGGAAGACTGCGGTTTCCTGTCCTTTGGCAAATCTCGTGGTAATTACTGAGATGTTAGCTTCCCCTGGTGTATGTGCAGAGTTGCACAGATCAAAATGGAGCTTTGCTCCTGTTCAGGTCATATGGAATGTTCTGGAACAGTGCAAATGCGCTCTGCTGATTTGCTGCTTCAAATTAAAATAAGGGCGATGTGAGGATATGTTTGGTATTACCATCATCATCTTGCAAAGCGCTTCCTGAAAAACGCTAAAAAACAAATAACATGACGCGAGGGTCCACCCGAGGGCTCTCTTCTCTGTTTGGCACGTGATTGTTTCCGACCCTTCGGATTGGGATCATGGACTGGACCACTCGCTTACTCATTCCTGATATGCACATCCTAAGGTAAGATATACAAATTACTATTCAGTTCATCATATTAATGTTGCCACTTAGCTAACAAAGCCCCTCCATTTGTAAACCAAACATCGCACATTGGGACTAGATACGAATTCTTAATTATATTGTTATTGTTAAGCCAAGCGTTTGTAATTGTTCTACCATCCTAAACTCCAACTTAGCTATTCCCCCTAGTCACCACGACTATATTGCGTGAAAATATTCCTGTAAAACAAATACTCACTAATTTTCTCTATAAACCTTCGATTGCAATAATTTCTATTATGAAAGTGAAACAGCGGGTAACTTGTGTCCTTGCAGTGATAAATGCTAGAGTGATGGCTAATAAATATGCTAAAAGTGTTAGGTAATACTTGGAGTTTATCCCAAGATAATATTTGTTGTATGTAAATCGATCTCTAGTTACATATGAAAAATTCTTTGTTCGATCCCGATACACTTTGCTCTTCCGTGATGAGTTACAGCAATCTACAAATTCAACTTTTTTTCTTTTGCAATTCTCCCGTTGCGTCAAGTCAAGTCTCTATCTGTGGATGGTTATAACTAATGTGTAAGAAAGTAATAAACGATTTAGTGAGAATAAAGTATAATAAAGCATGACTAAAAACGTTGATAGGTGGTTTAGCACTTAGGTATCGTCTTATGAGCAGAACAGAGGACCACCATAGGTAGTTAGGAATAATGCATGATCAGGTAGGCTACCGCTCCCAATTTTTTAAATTTGTATACTTTATTGAAATTACTATACTTTTAAAAATACGAAAAGAATTATATATTGTATCTTTCGAGTCCCATCACTCAATCGCTATAAGCAATAGCTTGCGTGTGATAGTAAACTACTTTTATTTTAAAACAACGATGCGTGTAAATATTAGTTTGCATATTAAGGTAGTGCATTTCAATTTATTTATTCAAAGTTAAAGATGCAGACCCATCATCCACTGGGAAAGGTTTGATGGGGCATATCCACACAAACTATTGTAGGTGTACTCCAACAGTTTGTTTCACTCCTAAGAATTCAACACCAAAACTTTTAAGAAAATGTCCTCAATGCAAAAGCCCTCTACTGAAAATGTACTTTTGTTTTTTAGTTTGTCAAAGTGGCTGCAAAATCTTTGATTTAAATATTATATTTTGTGCAGGTTTAAATGACAAATGTAATGTAAGTCCTTAAAAACTTCCACGTATAGTCTGTGACCATCTCTTTATTCGAAATAAAATTTTTTGACTTTTAGACCGTAGATGTGCAGAAAAACCACCATACAAAGAAACGACTCTTTCTTTGGTATTCTTCCTCTGTCGTTTAAATTGTCACATATTATATATCATAGTCGAGTGATCAGTCACTCTTACTTTTTCTCAACTCGTGGTAACGCAAAAGAGTGATTTTAGAAGTCATCACATATCCACTCGATTATAAGTAGATAAAAACTCTGAATGTGGTATATTAGCTTTCGTACTTCATATATCTTGTTTTTTTTTCAGTAAGGGATAACTGAGTTAGAATATATCAGTGTTCTCAGACTATTTACTATTTAAATAAGTGTCCTGATAATGAGAGTACCTCAAATATTTAACTTAATAAAAACAGTTAAGCCAGATTCTCGAGGAAATAAACGAACTATTAAGGCTTAAATGCTTTGTTTAATTTCCTTTTTGGTTGAGGTAAATAAGGGCAGTCTTTGCCTTTTATCCTCAATTCATGCCCAAATAGCTATACACTGTCGAACTTTAAAATTTTAATTTTGATACCTATTATGTGTTGTTGTTGTTGTTTGAATGTGTATCTCCAGTGTAAATGTGTAGTTTCGGTTTTAATTAATTTCTACATTCTAAATCATAAATAATCTGGTGTCGACCACAACTTTGAGATGGTTTCATAATGAGGATGAGTGTTATTATTTTTAGATATAGAGAAACCTCATTTCAATAAGCAGCATACATGATATAAGGAGTAGTAAAATAGCTCCGCTATTGACTCATTAAGGGCACTTCTTGTCTCGGTTTCACTTCACAAACTCCCTGCCCACTACATATATTGCTTCGGCGGGTACACTGGGATACAGGATGGAATCCTCACTAGTGCATTTACATGCAGCTCTGCCAAACGAAATTCGAGAATAAAGAACAACAGAATCAAGGCCCATGTTACATATAATCTCTATTGCTTAATAAGTTATATTTGAAATGCACTCATAGTATAAATTATCATGCATCACTTGCACCAAAGAAATTAAACAGTAGTTTTGTTTTATGAAAACATTCATTCTGTTTTAATTTACTGTAACCACAATTTCTCTTAACTTGCAAACAACCTTAATGGCGCACAATGCACATCTATCAGACAACTGCAAGAAGTGGACGGTTACTCGAGGTTTCCAGTACATAAATTTCCAAAGAGCATAAACCTCTATTTAGTGTACTATTATCTAGAAATCGAGGTGTAAAATCTTTTCCCAAACCCTTCTTATACCTTTGTTATAAAGTCATATTTGACTACTCAAATTTTCTAGCATTTTTCCACTCCCAAACTCGTTGTTTATCCGGATGTGTTAGAATTTTCTTTCATTACTTATGGATTTTTTTATTTCACTGCAAAATTAAGTTTGGTAATTTCATTTCTGTTTTTGCGTTTGTAGCTTTTGTTATACCTTATTTATTTTGATCAGTTTCATGCGTCATTTGTTTCACCATCACAGTGCTATTAGTTCGACATTTTACATTGGCAGCATCATCGTCGTTAATATTCTTCACATATTCAATTCTTTTTTTTTCCTTTCCGCCAATTTTGAATCACAACTATTTGTAAATAATAACAAAATGTTTATTGTGTATCTTATAGGTATATACAAATTCTCTCCTACCGTCCAAATTATACAGTCCACAAGCTCCGTGTGCTATAAAACGTAACCACTGGCGCGACAGCCCTAAGAGGGCCAACGCCTACAAACCCGACTGTCGGCCTTCCGCCCACTTACGCACGGCAGAGGTAGGCGATCATCCATCCGACCGACACGGGGAGGAGATGTGGTCAGCATCTCGGCACCCTCAGCCGGAATGTTTGTCTTCGTGACCAGGGCCGCTTACCTATCGTAAGCTCCTCACTTTCCTCACGATGCTGAGTGGGCACCGGTACTATAACCGGGACCTAAAATCTGCACTACATGGGTGGAATCGAACCCGGGCTGCTTCCCGTGGCCGGGGACCAAGGCATGCTGCTTGAGCCCGTTACGCCACGGTGCCTCCGTGTCCTATACTCCAACAAAAAGTTAGAGAAACATGAGCAGCCATTATTGTTGCATTAATATCAGTTTAATTATTCTGCTGTGGTCTTTGAGTAGATGAATTCATTCGATCAATGACCACGTTCACTCAAGCTTCTTCCATCTGCTATCTCCTGAGTGAACTAACTTCCCACTTCTGGCTAACATTTCTCATAGGACCATGTCCTCAGTTGAACTTATACTTGGTTAAGTGCAGCATAGGAACTTAGATGCAGTCAAGGCTAAACGTAATATGTCAAATTTTGAGAAAATTGTATTAGAGCTTCAATCCATGGCATTTTCAGAGAAGTAGTATCAAAAGTCTAACCACCTACTGAAAGATGAAGGGAACAAGTGATCTAAGCAAAGAAGTTTTGGAGGTTTGCGACACAATTCTCCTAGGAATATAAACAAGGCTCCAATTTCTAAATAACATAATAGCCCTCCAGACTGTTTCACGTTGATAAGTTTCATTTGCATGAAATAAATTTTCCTGAAATATATCTCAAGTAACTATTGACAGCATAAACGTTCTTTGAATGTAACATTAAGAAGTAAATTTCAGGTTTGTTTTCTAAAACCAGAACGAAGCAGTCGTTGGAGCAATGCGGTTATTTTTGTTTACACAGACTAAAGATACATGCGCCACTTTCCAAGAAACAGCATATCCTGAAGTTGGTAATCATAATGCCACTGCAATCAACAGGGGTTGAAAGATGCTTTACAACTCTGAAACGTGTAAAAACACATCCAATAAATACAGTGTATTAACAAAGACTGTATGCACTAGCTGTGGTTATGAAAACATATTTGCAGCAAGATTCCATATTTGAAAGAGAAAGTAACACAACTGTTGCCAAAAGGTACATCAGAACTATTTCAGGTTACGATTACCATTACTCCACGCTAGCGATAAAACACCTGAACTAGTTGAAATTCGTTGGAGTACAGATGATGGAGCTATGTTATTTGTCAACTTTTGTTTTTGGAAATGGAAGAAATCTTAAAATAGGAAAGCAAATATGTAGAAAATAAATGTTATCAGTTTATGAATTAAAATTGCATAAAAATGGAATGGTTTCATTTATCACATCTTTGCTGTTTTGTTCATCAATGAGAATTAAAAAAAAAGTATTTTGGGCCTTAATGTCTCTCATATTAACTTCAAATAAAGTGATAAGCAAGTGAAATTTATTACCAATAACTAGCAACTCTTGTAGTAACTTTTGGAAGGAATTGGGCTACAAAGTGAGTCTGATCCTTGATAACATTAATTCGCATTGGATGCAATAAATACTCAATTTTCTGTTGGGTATATCCAATACTTTTACTTGTTATACAGTAAGTAGGGAAGGTATTGCATTTCCCAAAAGCATTTGAAGGTTTTCAATATACATATAAGCTTTTAGTTGCTCTGTGTCCAAAAAGGGGTGGATGTGTGACAAGGCACAAAGATTTTGAGTAATACACCACTAACACTCACCAAAATGTTTTATAATAAAATAGATCTCATTAAAACATACAATTTGTGACATTTGTCACGTAGAGTGAAGAATTTTGGAGATTATTGCTTTTCTGAAATTGGAAGTCATCATTTGAATTCATTTATTTTTAATCTGTATGCCAGGGAATTAAAAGACCTCCATAACGACCGGTTTTAACAACTTGGCTATCGCTGAAGGCCTACCGTATTCTCACATTTCATTGCACCCACAACAAAATAAACCTATAAAATAAGTTCACTTCAGTATATCTCTTTAAAATTAGAAGGTTGTGTTTGTAGTGAGTGAGTGAGTGAGTGAGTGTGTGGTGTTTAAGGGCCCGTCGACAACAAGGTCATTTGGGCCCGAAGTCAATACTAAAACCTAAAAGCTATAAACATTTAGCTAAAAGAGGTACAATATAATAAAACACTCAACTGTTAAAAGGACATTAAAAACGATCTAAAGACATACTTTAAAAACTCTAAAAGTAATAAATAAAAAATGCAAGTCAGACTCGCTGATTAAAACCGATTTCAGTAACAAACCGCAGTGCCTTAATCACGGCCACTGGATCGTCCCCTAAAATACTGGGCAAGTTAGCTCCCAAGCCTATTGACTGGCGAACTCTGGCGTACTGCGGGCAATCAAGCAGTACGTGCCGCACCGTGAGGCGTACTGCACACGGAGCACACACAGGGGCCGGTTCCCCTCTTAATAGGTGGCCATGAGTTGCTCGTGTGTGTCCAATTCTCAGCCGGGTGAGTATCACCTCGGCTCGCCGGTTATCCCTGCAGGAAGTTAGCCAGAGTTGTACGCTCTCCTTTATTGCCCGGAGTTGTGTGCCTTCCAAAGCTGTCCAGGAGTGCTGCCAAGCAGAGAGAAATTGGCGACGGAAAAAACGTTGCAGATCCTTGTATGGCACAGTAGTTAAACTCCGGGGCAAACGGCAAGCGGACTTTGCAGCCGCGTCCGCCTCCTCGTTTCCGGAAATCCCCACATGGCCTGGGGTCCAAGTAAAAACAAAATTGTACCCGCACCTGAGCATTTGCGAGATCTGGGCCTGTATTTTTAAAACGAGGGTGTGAGCGGCAGTGTGCTGTTGCAAAGCCTGAAGAGCACTCAGAGAATCAGCGCAGACAATAAAAGAGCAGGAGCTAACTTGCAAATAAAAAGGAGAAAATAGAAAATGGCATACAGTTCTGCGGAAAAAACTGAAGTGGAGTCCAGAAGTCGAAATTTGTGAGCCTCACCGTTAACGAAGAACGCGCAACCCGTAGCGTTACCTAACTGAGAACTGTCTGTAAAGACCGGAACATAGTTAGGCTAACGGCCCAGTAATTCGGAAAAAAGTTGTTGGAACACCGAATGTGGAGTAGCGAGTCTAGAGTTGTTTGAAAGAGCGAGATCGAAACGCGCACGATTGAGCTGCCATGCAGGATAGGGGCAGATGGACGACCTCTCCACGCGAGGCATTCGGAGGCCATGCGAATGTAGTAGATCCCGAAATCTTATTCCCACGGGGCGAGTCCGAGAACCAGGGCGCATATAACGGTGGACTAAATCTGGACACAGAACTGGTTTAAAACAAGGATGATTGGGATAACTTACCAACTTCGAAACATATGAGCAGAGTAACAGCGAGCGACGAATATGGAGTGGAGGTTCACCTGAGTCTGCATACAGGCAGTCGACTCGACTGGTGCGGAAAGCTCCTGTGGCAAGGCGGATGCCAGTATGATGCACGGTGTCTAAAAGGCGAAGTTTAGAGGCGGTCGCTGCGCCATAAATAAAACTGCCATAGTCCAGCCTGGACCGAACCAGAGAGCGGTACAGCCTCAACATTACCGTGCGATCGCCCCCCCCCCCCAAGATGCTCCAGATAACACCTTCAGCACCCGAAGAGAACGATCGCAAGAGGCTCGAAGGTGACGAATTTGGTGCTCCCAATTGAGTTGTCGGTCCAGGTAGAGGCCCAAGAACTTCAGGTGCGAGACAAATGGCAGGGGTGTGCCGTTCAAATGAAGATCAGGAGGCGGGTGAATACCTCGTAGGCGGTGAAAGTGGATACACTGCGTCTTCGCAGCTGAAAAACGGAAGCCGGTTTGAAGCGCCCAAGCTGCTAGCTGGGTAATGGTCAGCTGCAGTTGGCGCTCAATGTGATCTATTTTGGCAGACCTATAATAAACTGCGAAGTCGTCAACATAGAGGGATGATGGAATTCCACTTCCAACGGCACTAATGATGCCGTTAATCGCTACGACAAAAAGGGTGACGCTCAAAATTGACCCTTGAGGTACGCCGTTCTCCTGTATCCGCTCCCATGATATCGTGTTTCCTATGCGAACCCGAAAACGGCGAAGTTTCAAAAAGTTGCATAGGAATTCGGGTAGATGACCACGCATACCGTAACCATGTAGGTTACGTAGTATGCCGTACCGCCAGGTGGTGTCATAAGCCTTCTCCAGGTCTAGGAACACGCTCACGGCGTGCTGTTTCAGTAGAAACGTATCGGAAATATACCCCTCAAGGCGTGTTAGATTATCGACACTTGAGCGATGGCGACGAAAACCGCATTGCAAGTTGGACAGATGGTTATGTTTTTCTATCCACCAATTTAACCGAGCGTTTATCATTCGCTCGAAGGTCTTACAGATGACACTCGTCAGGCAAATGGGGCGGTAGCTAGACGGTAGCGTGCGGTCCTTTCCAGGTCGAGGGATGGGGATGACAATACCCTCTCGCCAGGAGGAAGGGAAAACCCGCTCATGCCAAATGCGGTTATAGATGTATAAAAGGAAACATAGCGCCTCAGATGGAAGATGTAGCAGCATCTGTCGGTGTACGTCATCGGGACCTGGAGAGTAATCCTTTGCTAACGCCAGAGAATGGGCGAGCTCGGCTGCGGTAAAAGGTTGGTTGTACGGCTCGGTGCAGTCACTATTAAATTTAAGTGTTACCTGCTCCGCATTTTCCTTAATTGGCAGGAAGAGAGCGTCATAGCGGGCAGTTTGGCTCGTGGCAGCAAATGTGGTAGCTAGGGCTTCAGCTATGTCCTGCTCGGTGGTGCACAAGGAACCGTTGATGGCAAGGCCGGGAATTACCGTCCGGCGATACTTGCCATACATCCGCCGAACAGCTGACCATACTTGTTGGGTAGAGCTGCGCCGGGAAAGCGAAGACACATAGGCTTCCCAAGATTTACGCTTTGCGTTGCGCAGTATAAAGCGTGCCCTAGCGCGAGAACGTTTGAAGGCGACGAAGTTCCCTTCCGTTGGGTACCGCTGAAAAATGCGCAAAGCACGTTTGCGTGCTTTGACAGCCAAACTGCATTCCTTAGACCACCACGGTACAGGGATATGACGTGGTGTAGGTGAACCTCGAGGAATGCTGGATTCTGCTGGAGCAGGATCGAGCAAGTAAAATATTCGACCATTTCATCGACGGTGTCGAAACCATCGTCGATGAGGTGTATCAGGGATTGGAATTTTCCCCAGTTAGCTTTGGAAATAATCCAGCGAGGATGTCGAGAAAGTACACATTGGCGGCCAGAAAAATGAATGTTAATGGGGTAGTGATCACGGCCAAAGAGGTCGGAAAGTACTGACCACTCAAGTAATGGTACTAATGACGGACTGCAGAAAGAAAGGTCTAGTACGGAATGTGTACCATAAGCGGATGATAGGAATGTCGGGTCACCAGTATTTAGCAGAAGCAGCTCAGACTTTTCGAAGACGTCTACGAGGAGGCATCCACGGGCGTCATCAGTGTCTGATCCCCAGAGCGTGTGCTTGGCATTCAAATCTCCCACAAGGAGTAGTGGTGAGGGGAGCTGAGCCAATAGAGCTAGAAGATCACGCTCTGGAACTATACTGAGCGGCGGCAGGTATATGTTACAGATGGTAAAACTGATGCTCTCCAGCGTTAGCCGAACGGCCACAGCTTGCAGTGGTGTGGTGAGAGGAACGTTGGCGGCTGAGATGTTAGGCGCCACTAAGGTAGCAACGCCACCGCTTGCACGGATACCTGCAAGAGAGTCGCTTCTAAATGCAGAGAAAGAATGAAGGTGTAACGAGTGATTGGAATGTAAGTGGGTTTCCTGGAGACAAATAATTGATGGTGACCGTTGAGAAACTAAATGTTGTAGGTCTTGAGCACGTGCTCGAAAACCATTGACATTCCACTGGATTATTTCCATGAAGAGTTTTTAACGGGCCGTTTTAACTTTTTTCTTCACCTTGGCTGACTTTGGCCCTACGATTCGAAAATCGTTAGCCTCCTGTGACTCCGCTGATGTTCGGGAGTCAGAATTCCTACGGCTCGTAGAACGAGACCGGGATCTAATAGAAGGCGAGCGACTTCGCGATCTATGTTGTGGTCGGGATCGGTTTTTCGCATTTACCACGGGATGGCTGTTACCCGCTGATGGCTTGGTGGCTGGAGTCTGTACGGTTGAAGCGGAATCTGTGCTGGTGGATATACCAACAGCCTGAGACGTGGGTTTAACGGCTACAAAGTCAGTCTACGTGGATGCTTGGGCGACAGGGACGTGTTGAACAGCAACAGTGGTATTAGGAGTACGGCGAGCTGCTGATGCATACCCAGTAGTAGTGGTAGCAGGCTTTAGTTGTTCAAAGCGCCGTCGTGCCTCTGCAAAAGTCAGGCGTTCTTTTACACGTAGCTCCTGAATACTTTTTTCGTCCATGAATCTAGGGCACTGTCGCGAGCTGGAAGGATGACTACCGCCACAGTTCACGCAACAAGGTGGTCGAGTGCAGTTTGGGTCTTCGTGTTTCGCCAGGCCACATTGCTCACAAAGAGCAGGATTGGTACACGTGACCTTAGTGTGTCAGAACCGCTGACATTGGAAACAGCGCATGGGGTTCGGGACGTACTGGCGGACGCTAGCACGTTCATAGCCGCAATAGATAAATTCAGGTAACTTAGTTCCAGCAAAAGTAAGAAAGACTGTACGTAAGATGTATTCCTTGCCATCTTGTTTTCGGGTAGGCCGGTACGCCTGACAAACAAGTTGATCAGAGAGGCAACTTACTATCTCTTCATTCGCAAGACCATCTAAGCTAGAGGTGGTGACTACTCCTCTACACGTATTCAGCGTTTTGTGGGTGGGCTACCCGGATAGGGTAGGAGAAACAAATTCGCGTTCTGTAGCTTTTTAGACTGGTCTGCATTGGTACTCTCTAATAATAACGTACCGTCCCAGAGGCGCGTCGCATTCTTAACAGGGCCTCTTATCTTGTCTAGTTCACGCTTTATATAGAAAGGACTCAAATCTTTAAACGTTTTTCCATCGCATGCCAAGGTCATTACCAAAAAAGGGTCAGTAAAGGAGGTTTTGCGGGGAGACATGATGATATAGACCCCCATCCGGAACCGTTGGCGTCAGCCTGCCACCCGGGGGTTAAAAAAGAAAGACACCGAATATTCACGGTCTGTGCCGTCATGGGGACCCCACCCATGACCGATCTCATTTGTACCTCAGAAAAGCTACCCTTCAAAATCCACTGCTTGTCCGTATGGGTAAAACGTTCACCACGCACACCCCGGCTTCATGCCCCTACCACAGGAATAACCGCCTGTGGCTCCCCACTTTAGGCCGCGCTGCGCATAAAGGGCACACGCGGATTCAGGGGACTTGTGGTTGATTACACCTGGGTTCCGTCAGCGGTAACACGTCCGGTCCGTGATACTAAGCCAACGGCAACACGGCCGTCGGGAGATTAACACAGACCGGGCCCTCAAGGAGCTACGTGGGTGTACTTGACGGTGTGGAGGGCTCCGCACCTAAGGCTACACATAGGGGCAGTGCGAAGGGTCCGCTCAACCTTCACTTTTGAGACCTCCGGAGAGCATACATGTCGGAAGCCGCGCTGAAAACCGTGGGACAGAACCACGGAGATAGGAGAGATCCCTGCTGGTGAGACAGGAGTTATAAACCTAAGATCTTAAGTGCTAATAATTATAATAAAAACTAGAAGGGGAAGAAGGTTATGCATACTGATCAGCAGTAGCAGAGCGTGGCACAGTTGATGGAGGTGAAGGGGATGAAATGAGGGTGAGTGGCTAGGGACCCCGGGATCGCCAATCCCGTACCTACCGTAGTAGGTCCCTGGGGAAAGTTACCAGAGCCTCTTCTGCCAGTTTTCGGGGTTACTGATGGGCCTTCTCGGCAGCCGTGGCGGTCGTGGGGTACACCAAGTCCCCACCGTACATCACCCCATCAGTCAGTCCCCTACTTCCTGTTGCCCACCCCTCGGGACGAGGACCGCAGATGTTGGATTTTGAGGGGCTTGTATTTGTAAAAGTAGTTTCCACAACAGTAGAGGATATGTAATTACTGTATATCACATTGTTCTCTCTAACAATCAAATTAACCATCACAAGTTAAGTTATATTAAAGTAGAAATGTGCACACGCTGTACAGAGAGCAGTTTGTCAATCAATTGTCTATGCTATAAGAAGAGTTGGATGTTTGTCTATTTTTACACATCAGAATATATCAGTCACGTTTTTTAGAACACAAAAAACAGAGGCAGGTGTAACTTGGGTGATGGAAAGCCTTATTGGAACACATCTTGTGTAGAAGCCATTGGTTGCCATTCCTGTAGCCACATGCCGTATTTCGTAATTCACTTGCGACCAGGATCTGCCTGGTCACGCAAGTTACACACAATCCCATTACAGTATTTCTTTTCTTTTCTTATAGGTTTTGTAGGAATATCTTGTAGTGCTCCGTAGCTAGCAGCACCAGTGTATATCGCAAGTCTTCTATTAAGAACGTTTCCCTGTTAAGTTCATATGCCAGTCGTCATAAGGAGAGGTAAAATACCTCCGCTGTGAATCATTTAAGATGGCTACTCGTTTCGATTTCACTTCACAAAATATCTCTTTACCGCATTATGGCACTAAAGATGAATCGGCTTCACTAGAGCATAAGCATGGAGGTGCGTCAAACGACATCAAAGAATAAATAACAACAGAATCAAGGCCTATGCTATTCATTAACAAACTTGAATTCTTAATTTACGCAGACCGAATTTATCATGTATCATTTGTTCCAAAGAAATAAAATAGTTCATTTTTTTCAAAGTGTCATGGTGTTTTAATTTACTGTAACCATAAACTTCCATAACTTGCAACCAATCTTAGTAAATAACTATGAACATCTACTATCACACACAATTTTATCAACTGAGCGGATACTCGGGAACATTCGGTGTGTGTGTGTGTGTGTGTGTGTGTGTGTGTGTGTGCGTGTGTGTATGTATGTATGTATGTATATATGCACTATGTAACAGTATTCTTGGGTTATGTTCGGAGGAATTATGAAGGGATTATGAATTTATAACAATATATGTAGTTGTGTGATTGGGCGAAGTAGTAATGGTATGACGTAATATGACGTAATGTGGTGACGTGCCATTGGATCGGCCAATCACAAAAATAAGAGAGAAGTAAGGATAGTTACGATAAATCAATAATCTGGCTTGATGGTGGAAAAATGACGCGCAGAAGATAAACGTTTTGAATAGTAAGAAATAAATCAATAATCTCATTTAAAGAGAGAGAGGGAGATTTAACATTTAAGTTATAATTTGAATCTGTATAAATATAACCAATTACAGAATTTGACTTCGTTATTCCGAACCACGCCTTGAAACACAGATGTCTCATGACTCTTATTTAGAATAAGATGATACAATTGTTGACCAGAGGAAATAGATAGCCGCAAAAATTCACACGAGAAGAGAAAGAATTGTGCGTCTAACATAGAAATCCTGTCCCAAATTGCATCCGAACGGCTGATGAAGACGAAGATAAATTAACGACGAATAGACAAAAATTCCTGTCCCAACTAGTAACATAAACTTTTGGTCGTTTTGTTTCCACAAGGGTATTATAGGTCTTATTATCTATATTTGCTGATATAAATCCTATTTCCCAAATTGTGCTCTAATTTTTTATAAGACCATATTTAATTACACAAGTTTCGTAACATTTTCACACTCCTAACGCCACTGTTTATCTGGATGTATCATAATTTTCTTTTTTTAACAAATACATAATAGTATATACGGATTTTTAACTTTCACTTCAAACTAAAATTCGGTCATTGCATCCTCTGTTGTTCCGTTTCTATTTTCTGTAATACGTTATTCATATTTCTTTTTTCAGGCTTCATTTGTTTCATAATCACAGTGCTGTTAACTGATATTTTACATCGGCAGCATCGTCGTCGTTACTAATCTTGAGAGTGCAAGTTTCTTTCCCTTTGTTTTCTTTTTTATCGTTTGAGTTTCCTTGCATTAGGTGTACTTTCTTTTCGATTATGTGAAGATATATCAATACAATACAATAGGCACAATCCTAGAACACTAGCAAGGTCAATTTTGAAGCAAAACTATACGTAACGAACAACAAATTATGTATTATTTCGTGCCATCCGAAGCACAACACACAATCTCCGTCCTATGCTCTATCAAAATGTCAGGGTGTCTTTTAAATTAATATCAGTTTAACCTCTTCTCGAAAACCATAGCATAAAATGAAAACATTCGCTTGGTGACCACAACCTTTAGTTATTCTGAGTGAACCAACCTTTTACTTTTTGCTAACATTTCTCATGAAATCATGCCCCAAAATGAAATTGTTCCTGGTCAAGTGCAAAGCTGGAATTTAGATGTAAAGGCCAAAATATAATATGGAAAATGCTGAGGAAATTATATCAGAAATGGCACAGTAATATCAAAAGTCTAACCAGCTGATAAAGGATGGAATGAACCAACTGATCTAAAGAGAGAGGTTCTGGACGTTTTTCTAAGAATTCTCCTGGGAATCAAAACAAGACTGCAATGCTTACGTCACTTAATGGCTTCCAGACCATTTGACGTCGATTTTGATTGATATGATTTACTATATATATTTGATTTATTATATTTATATTTTCATGAAAAACATCTCAAGGAATCATTTACCCTTATTTTTGTTTGTACAGACTTCCTACACTTTCCAAGAAACAGAACATATTCTGGATGTGTTAATCATGATGCCAAAGCCATTAACAGGGGTTGAAAGATACTTTACACCTCTAATGCCCAATTTCACCAACAGATGTTAAGACTTAACACAAGTTTAGCAATAGTTAAAACAAGAATTACATTTCACCAGCAAGTGTTAGATTAACACTCGCGTCAAGTCTCTTGTTAAACTAAAAAACCAAATTTCTGTTGTTAAGTCCTTAAAAATTGTAAATAGTCAAGATGGTGGGCATGAACGCAGCTGTTGATATCCATTTGCTATATTTAAGACCATCTATATGGCATTCGTAATAGAGTACGGCCTATGAGGATAAATGATTTTTAGGAGCTATCAGAAGAAACTTTTCAACAGAAGTATATACTTTCAAAACCAGTTGCTATGAAGGTTACTGTGGAAATAAAAAAGAGGTTAGAACATGCATCGAACGGAATATGTAGATCTCACCTTTGCTTAAAGTATTAATAACTTTGCGATTTTGTAATTCACTGAATTATGTGGATAATACATTGTCCACCTACCACCTTGAAACGTACGTCACTTGTCCTTCACACGTCGTTTTAAATTTACGTAATATTGACGGAGTTGTCTGGTACTTGTATTAGTGACACATGCACTTGAATTAAATTCGTTCCCAATATTTTCCCACATGACATCTTTCTCTTTGACATTCACCGCATCCGTCCTCTTTATTTTGCAGGATATCCTTACACTTCGTCACCAATTCAATTAAAGATTCTTTCTCCATCGATGAGAAATCTGTCTCACGGCTTTTATTTATGATTTTCTTCGCCCAAAATTTTTCCAGCTGTGTGCAGACGAAAATGAAAGCAAAAGCGCATTGCAGTACGCTCAGAAAATAATACGACTCATCCATAAGCACCTATAGCTGCAATATTTACAAGTTTCTTGGCATTAGCACGTGTTTGTTAACATTTTCAGAAATCAGGTTGGTGAAATGCAAGAAGTTTAACATTAGTGTTAGCGCGGTGACAACTGTTACGTAACATTATTTACCGTCGATTTTAATATCTGTTGGTGAAATCGGGCATAAAACTTGTAAAAACTCTTCTAATGGGTACAATGTATGAACAAATCCTAAATATATTAGACACCGCTCAGGTGAAAAAAAATTGTGAGTAAGCTTAGAAATATCAAACAGAAAGTAACAGAACTTTTCGCCGAAACCAAGTACAGAAAGACCTTCTGGAAAATATTTTTAGGGGAATAATACTTACTGCCACATAGCGATAACAATCCACGTTTTTTCCATTTACTGGTTTTCTTAGTAATTCAACTTGAATTGTGTAGTAATAACTGATCACTACCTAGTTCATCATGTCTAAGCGTACTAGGAGTCAATCTAATTTACCAATTGAACCCTTGGTTGAATCAGAACGAACCTCTAATTCTAGTGAGTCTAGTGCTAATGTTCAGCTTATGTCTACCCCAGGTCAAGCTATGGCTTCAGTTATTCAAACACCTTTATTTAGGCCTGCAATTAAACCATCATATTTCACTAGTGCTGCTTAAGAATCACAATTTCATTTCCTTAGAGACTTTGAAATGGCAGCCTCAGCTAATGGGTGGAGTGATGAAATGAAATCGAAATTTTTCCCTTGTTAGTTGAAAGAATCTTTTACACAATTGTTCCAAATGTTTCGTCATAGAAATCCACATCATGATTGGATAACATTAGCTAGCAGTTTTCTTACAGCTTTTAAAAGTACAAATTCAGTAGATATGCTAGAAATAAAGCTTCGTCAGAGGGTGCAGTTAGATTCAGAACCTGTATGAATTATGTATGTGAAGTATTATCTCTGTGTGATCAGATTAATCCGTGAATGACACAAGCTGAACAAATTAAACATTTATTGAAAGGTTTAAAACCTCATTATGTGCAGATTTTGGTTCCCCTAAACCCACAATCAGTTGATGAGGTTCTGACTGTCAATCGTAGAGTAGACCATGCTCACTTTTGTGTACAAATTCGACAGGACATGTTTACTCCAACTAATGTAAATGCTACAGTTCAACCTCCCTTAGGTCTTAACCAACCTTCAATGCCACAACTGTTGTCATCCACTAGTACTGCAGCTGCGCCTTATGTATCTATTACAGATTTAATTAGTAGGGTTGACCAGTTACGTATACAGTTCAGTCAGCTTCAGAACCACCAACAGTGCCTGTACAGTCGAGCCAGCCTTGTTTTCAGTCGCAGCGTCATCAACATTCTGGACAGTCTTCAGGCCGTCAGTATCAGAACGATCCATCAGTCATCTGTTACAGATGTAACACAAGAGGCCATCTGGCAAGAGTTTGTCGCAGCCCCTTACGTCAATCAAAGAACGACCATCGCCCAGCCTCAAGGGACCACACTTCGCAACATCACAGCCACGTTCCAGCCAGGCTCCTTAACACTCATCAATACAAAGGAATGTAGCTGCTGTATCAGGTCAGATTTTAAATCTTACAGGTATAATCAATTATAAGGAAGTTAAGATTCTGTTGGATACAGGTAGTGCAGTCAGCATTGTGTTGCATGAAGGGAGCATCTAAATGATTAGTGATGCTAGCAGAAGCCAATAAGATTTCATTTATAAAGTCGACTTATGGCTAAGAAAATAATCTTACCATTAAATGAAAGATAGGAAAAAGTTTGAGTGAGAAAATCGCTGACAACTAAATGTACATTAAATGGAATATTGTTATTTTCATTAGAATAGTGTGTTCATCTTACAGCTGGAACCTTCTCAATATGTTACTTCAAAATATTGTGTTAATATGTCTGTATTTCAAGTGAATAATTCTGTATTTCAAGTCATTTTTTTCCCTCATATGTTAAAGTGTGTTGCAATACACTTCACTATTAAGTGTTTTGTATAAATTGTCAATTTTGTCTTAGAGAATAAATGTGAATGCTAGTAAGCTTTCTTATAATTGCTAAAATGTCAAATTTTTGTAAGTCAAATCTAGGTAGTGAGCACTAAAATTTTCAAGGGTACCCTTAATTAGGTTTATTTGTCGACACACAACTAGTTGTGATATTGTTAATATGTGCATCTACATATTGGTGTTCTGAATTGTAATTTCAGGTTCATTTATTCAAAAACTTTGATGACTTGCACTTGTCCCTCACCACAGGTTCCAGTGGACACATACAAAAAGTGTTAGCCGACTAAGGGCCGACACCAGCTAACGTGCTATATTCGTGTATGGGAAATAGTTCCCCTTATTACAGCAGACTAACTGTAGAAACCAGCAAGATCACTGGTCTACTTCACATAAACAGATATCTACAGTGAGTAGTGCTTCAAAGAACAAAAACAACTTGGGTGTTGCATCTAAATCAATGGGGTTGTGTTGTGACAGTTTTTTTCTTCACTTGTGGCTGAATTATCAAACTAAACGTTTTGCACTGCAGACTCCAGCGTTATAATCGATTAGTGTTTAGATCTACAAAAACAAATTAACGTCCTCGATTTTTGGACACGTAAGGCGCTATCCGAAACTACGTCTAAAAATTTTTCCATTATTCTTATTCAGTACCCAAAGATCTACATCATCTGTCGTCATAAAATTAATATTTCACTAATTATGTGTCTAATGTAATCAGGGGTCAGAGTAAACGAACTTAAATATTCCTTGATAATTTATTTTGCTATGTTACCTCATAGCGACCGCTGTCTTAGTCATGTCCATTTTATCCTCACTGCACTCAAGGGGGAAGCTGCCCTCAGAAATCGTACCCGCGTGCCAATATGATGGTACAGTGAATTTGTCTCCTTCAAATATGTGTAGATATTTACGGGAGGCGCCCGTCAGACTAACTCCCATCCTTCATACCGCGCCAGTAACTGATAGGGCATATGGTGGAGATTTTGCACAGTTGCTACCAAGTAGCAAGGGAGGTAGAAGCTGTCCCAGCTCTCACCCCTGCTGCACTTTTGTGTATAACCGTCTTGGTTACTTTCCAGCAACCAATTCATGCGGTTTTCGTTTTTTAATATACGTCCTCCAACGATAAGCCATATCGGACGGTGAATGGATTGGGTGAAGTAGTGCTAAAATGAGTCAAGGTTCCATGGAGCTTAGAGTTACCCGACATTCGTCTTGAAGGATAAGGGAAAACCCCGGAAAAACTTTTTTCCCGGTAACTCACCCTGACCGAGATTCGAACCCGCGACCTCTTGAACGTGAGTCAGACACGCCACTCATGCTGTGTCAGGCTTAGCAAACAGATAGCTTGATTTGAGAGAATTAGTAGACAGGAGTGATGGTGCCACTACCACAGACACACACACACACACACACACACACACACACACACACACACACACACACATATATATATATATATATATATATATATATATATATATATATATATATATATATATGGATTCAAAGGTACCTGAAACCTGTATTTCGGGCGAATTCTCATTTTTAAGTCCATGAATGGAAATTAACACCTCCTCTGCTACTTTATGCAAGTGGTAGAGAAATTAAAAAAAAAAGTAGTTATAACAATAGAATTCCTTTCCTGATACAATTTATTTATGTTTACAAGTACATTTGGTTGTTTTTCATAACTCCTACGGTGCCCTATATACTAAGGCCGTTCAAATATGATTGGCAATACAAGTTCTCTTTCTGTTTACAGAAACCATTTAGTGAAGAAACTGATTCAGGTAATTGCAGGTATTCCCCGTCAATCCTTGTGCACTTGTTCTATAGTTCTGGAACATTCATATTCGTTTAGCAAGCCATTCTTTGGGGCTATCCTAGCGCCACTGATTCACAACTACATTAATTTCGTCATTTGTTGTGAAATTCTTCCCCCGCATGACCTCTTTCAAAAATTCCAATAGGACATTGTCACTAGGAGCCACGTCCGGTGAATATGGACAATGTGGTAGCACAGTAAACAACACTGAATGGATGGTGAACATGGTCTGGCTTCTGGCATGTAATCTGGATTGTCTTGTTGGACAAGAACATCATAGCCCCATTTTTATGGTGGATTTGTCGAATGCTTCAGCGGAGTAGTTGCAGTGTATTGCAGTACCCCTAACTGTTGGTGGTCGTATTAGGAGGGAGCCAATCCTCCAGCAGTATCCCTTCCTGATCCCAGAATACAGGTGCCATGTGGTTTGGAAGGAATTATCCTGACACTGAGTTTTTGGGACGAGGTTTCGCAGTACACTTCCACTCCATAGACTGCCGTTTTTTTCCGGAGTCCCGTGGAGAAACCTTGACTCGTCAATGGTGAACAGTTTAGCAAGGAATTCCTCTGGATTTGCACTATACTTTTGCAGCAACTGGGGACACCTCCACTCGCTTCTGTTTCATCTCGTTGTTGACAGTATGTGGCACCCATTGTGCACATACCTTTATCATTATTAAACTTCATGGATTATGGTGTGGAGGGTTCCCCCTGATAGACCTATTACCTGCATTAATTCATCAAATGTGATTCGCCTCTTCTCCAAAATCAGGCTAATACCAACCTGGGTATTCTTTAGTTAGTGTGCAGCTGTTGCTCGCCCTGTGCCCTCTGCGTTTTTCAAGTTTCAGATGGAACACATACAGAGAACAGTAAAATAACCAGGTTGCTCAATCGTAACTTGCAGTCGGTTCCTTCAGCCATTTAATTCCGTATTTAATAATGACCACTTTCTGGGTGTGACTGGAAGTATACGAATAATATGCGCAGTTCTTCATTTTACTAAGGTAGTGTCATGGCACTGAGGCAGTACCTCCGAAGGCATCCCTGATCAGTTTAAAAGATCTGAACCTGCTGGCCCTTTGCTGACTTTGTTATGAAGGCCTAGTTTTACACTGAACGAATGTGCCTGGATCCGGATATCTCGGCTAGTAGATGCAAATCCAAATTTTCATGGTTCTTTATATGGTCAATGAAAACCAATTAATTCTCGTAATTTATTATATTCTAAGGTCCAACTTCTAGTTTCTTTGTTGAATTGTTACAAATTCTCCTCCAAGCAGTGTGACATATTCCATATTACCTACTGGCTTCATTGGTACCCATTTTCTTTTACCAAACTATTATATTCAAGAGTCCGGGATTCTATAGTCCAGCTTCCTCTATCATAATTTACTGTTTGAAAGTATTTTCCCATCTGAAATCAATATAATGAGCATGAAGTAACCTGTTGTTGCTTATTAGGCATATTTTCTAATTGTGTCCTGTAATAATTGCAATTATCTCTATAGGACCAAAATATGCTAGTAATTTCTATTAAAATGTATTACAGTTTTAGGCTTGCAAATTAAGAATATGACATAGTATTTAATATGAAGTATTCCTCTACATTTTAAAACGATAACTCAATGAAATTTATGACACAAGCAAATGAGGCATCTTTCCTGATTGTATTGCAGGGTATCGCGTGACTGCCACGGCTCGATCTGAGATTCTAACACAAAATAATAGTGTATCAGTATTTTTTCAATATTGTTGCATACCAGGATTGTAAGGGGGAGGAAAGACTTACAAACCTAATCTACAACTGGGGGTGTAGCTATAGGGATGGTAGAGCAAAAATAAAACATAAAATATCAATCAAAACCGACTAACTCTATTTTCAGAAATCTAATAATCATACAGAGTATTTCCTGAGTCTAGAAGAGACCAGGGGTGCTTTGGTAATACTTGGTGACATAATAATTTAATAAGATCTTACCATTGGTGATGTGTTGGGTGTATGGCTGGTCCGAAGAAGTATAATCTGCTGAGTCCGGCGGGGGTTATGGTATTCGTAGAAACACTGTCAGATAAACCGACATAGAGTCCCCTCTGACATCCCTACGACGTTTCACACCGAGGGCTAACTTTACCAGGCTTAAATAGCGGTTCTACAAAAAGCCAATTCAGCGATTCCCACTAGCTATAAATTTTGCATCATACAGTTTTGCGTTATTGAGGAAATGTTTAAGCCTGTTACCTACTTAACCATTCTTCCTCTTGATCAGCAGAACCAGCCTGGGTCACCTGTGAATTATTTCCTTATGCCAACAGACTGCCAGTCAGCGGAATTTACGTTTGACATACATTTCTGTTAGAATCAATACATGTTACAGAATACCGAAATTTCCAAATCTAATTCAGCCTATACACGTAACACATCCCCCTCGTTTAGATTTTGCTGCCCTCAGCAAATCCAAACGACTGGTAACAAAAATTTTTAAATACATACAATAATAATTTACACTTCACAGGCAATAGAGCTTACAAACATTTACATGTACACATTTTTTTTTGAAAATGTCATAATTGTAACACCTGAAAAAGAAAATCAGAGGACAGGAAAATGGGAATGAATAGATGCGGGTTGGTTTCGAAGTATCCCACGCTGAATGAAGTCCATAGTTCCATAGAAACACACTGTTCCACCACTATGAGTTTATAGTTTTGGGAGACACTGCACAACACTTGGTCACTGAAGGGTTGTAATTACTACTTTAAGTTTGTCTAACAAGGCCCTAGCTATTACAAGTAATGTAAACTTCAAAGAGAAAAGAGTTTAATGTGCTTCCTGCTCCAGTTTGATAGTCTGTACTTAGTCTTTTAGAACAGGGAAGCTGATGAAGAACCTCGGTTGTGGCTTGCTGTTTATATGATATCGTGTTCAAGCGTATGGTGCTCTTTGGTATTGCAGAGAAAAGTCTGTACTGAAGAGCCGATGAAAAGTTCGAAAGTGGAGTTTACTGTTTTTTTAGAATAGTGCACTTAGCTTACACTCGCCTACCTCAGCTGTGTCTGAGTTCTTGCAGGTGAGAACACGAAAGAGTGACTTATAAGTTATTGTATTTGAGCCACTGTAAAAGTTTGCTGGGTAGAGTTGCTTTGGTTTTCACCCAGGGTTTCACAGCGAAAGCCATGAGTCCATGAAGTTGAGGAGGTCCTCTGGAAAGATTAAGTGCCTTTCCAGACGTGAGTAGCCTTGGGTGCCACTCCTAATGTGACACCTGGTCATCTGGGGTGCTTTGGTTTTCCCAGGAAAGAGTAACTGCTAGGGACCCAGGTGTCTCCTCTGCTTTCTCCTTATGGTGGTGGTGTTTCCTGATGCTTCGACGTGTTTGTTCATCCATGCCGCAACAGAAAACAAATGATCCGGAGTTAGGATTGATGCACAAGAATATTTCTATGGGGTGAGGATGGGTTAAAGTTCACGGGAATGTAATTAAATGAAAGGGATTTTCAGGTATCACATTACCAAATGAATATTTCTTATATCTATTTACAAATTATGGTTATATATAATTAACATAAATGGAACATGTATGGAATTTATGTGGAATCATTTTTAGAGGTAGAAGGGAAAAAGTTTTGGTTAAAGTTTATAGAGTAAAAAAAAAATGAAATTTTATGTTTGCCTTATGGCTGAATAACATAAGTAAATAACCTATGGGAACTGCATAGATGTTCCACTTAAGTATGGTTGTTCACACATTAATGATAAACTTGGAATAAATTACAAGTATTCTTCATAAGACCATTATACAATTGAATTATACATAATTAGTAGTAATAATGATAACAATTTAGCTAAAGAAAAATGGAGTTAATTTAATGAGTAGTACTTGCTATAAATTATAGGGCATTATTTACAAAAATCATGTCTAATGAATTGCCATAATAGCATCTATATACTGGATTAGACCTACGCCTAAAAATGTCTACTGTTGTCATAACATCGGTCAAATATCAGAGTTAACCTTGTCTTTCTATTTTGTTACAATAAATCTTGATGCTACTGAAGTGATTGTTTCTAGAGTTACATAACATACCTTCATAATACATGGTAATTGAGGTCACATTGATACAATCATCTTACAATCTATAAGGATATCCTATAACTTTATCTTTTTACATAAATATAGCAAAAGTAACTCTGACATTTGCTGGTTTAGCACTGATTGTTTAAACAAGAGGTATAATGTTTTTCTTCTTTTCGCAAAAAAAGTGTGATCAAAGATATCGATAAACAATATCGATCTTATTATCTGGAGATATGATGTACTCTACTGTCACTGGATGTTAAAAACAAGTGTCAAATTATAGTGCATTGGGTTGTCTTATAAATGAAATGTTAATTGATAATAATGAAATCTTCTCTTGTTTATTAATCCCTAACAAATTTAGGCATGCTTTTATAGCATGGTAATTATGAGTGATAGCAAAAGAAAGGGAGGGGGTTTGTAGGTTGTAGATCTCATCGTGCTGTGACCTGTAAACAGAACTTGATATAACGATTAGTTTAATCTTGGTCATTGGTCATGTCTCAGATCCATAATGAATATTGTCAAAGGAAGTATTTGAGCTATGTGCTGCCCACTGAATTCAATAAATGTTGGAGAAACTGAGTGGTGTAAGAGGAAGTACCCTAAGAATAGCATACCCCGATAATTACATCAAGTTGATCAGTCTGCTTTGATAAAACTAAATATGAGTGATGGATTTCTTTATCAATACTTAAAGGTGAATTGGGGAAACAGCTGAATTTTATGACTTGGAACCTTAGGTAACACCTTAGTTAAAAAAAATTCTGTGCCTTTCTTTTTGTTTATTTTGCTTTCAATCATTTTCCTTGCTGGTGAATCATCATTGTTAATACAATTATTTATTAAATCTTAGGATTTGTGTTGATTTATCCTCTTTCATACTAGCATCATTCTTCACTATAACCTGATTGAGGGACGTCTCCCCCACAGCAAAAACTTCACATTCACGCTGCGCAGCTCTCATTCATACTTAAACATTAATGCAACTTTGTCTTCAAAACTTCTTTATTTACACTGATCAGTAATTATATAGCTTTAACTTGGGAAAACGCTTGCACGAAAAATCCCATTTTATATTTTAACAGCTGTATCTATATCATAGCACCATGAGAGGCATACACAACCTAAGGGTCTCGCGAACACCAAAGGATGTACCCTCTGTCGCTCATACAAAAAAACTCTTATAGCTTGAAAGCTTGAAACTTGAAGATACCATCGTATATGCATATATATTCACTAAAACTGTTTCCGAAAATCTTGTGATGGATTCGGAACAGAACACCTTACTACTAGAATCTATAAACACTTAAAAATAGCCTATAAGAACGCCTCGCGGTTGTTCTTAAGGTCAAAGGGTACTACAAGCATACGTTATCTTCACAAATCCTAAGCATTTGGTTATAATGATCATAACTTATACCTTTTAAGCACAGAGACTATAAGGTCACATTGAAATGATTTATAATAAAAAAAAACGTGGTGTACCGCTGGTGTAGTTGTTGTTATTATTTTCTTTTATTTCTCGGAAGGGAGGGAGTAAGAGAAGGGCTGAACATGTGCCTTGTCATACCGGCGAATGTTCCAGAGGAGGAATGCTGGGGAATCCATTTGCCGAGACATTGCTAAAAGTTTATAGTAACGGGAAGTAATGAGTATAACCGAATAATCATTCATAAGAGTGATGATTTAGAAAGGAATTAGCTGTCTATAATAAGCGGTGAAGGAAGGGCTTTTTACTGAAAATAATATTAATACGTGTTAGAAATAATACCTATTCAGAAACTATGATTATAACGTTGTATTGCTTGAAAATGCAAATAATATGTTAGATATAAATCAAGGGAATTGTCCACGATGGAAGTTTGTTCTTTAGAGTGAACACGTCTGTCTTTCCTGTCGATCAACGTTTAGCTTGCAAAGTTTCATATTTCACAGTGTAATCGCAACGTCAGTGTTTTAGTTTTTGCTGGCCTATGAAAGTCGGCAGTGTGCCATTTCATGAGCACCGCGTAATAGCGTGTACAGATATGTAATTATTAGATTTGTGGGTCAGTTCTACGTATTTATAACTTTGGAAGAGAAAAAATGCAGTAAAGTAACAGTGTGTTAAATGGTTTTCCATCGTTTAATGGGTGAATGTCATCTTAATACGTCGCGTGCTATTTTATTGAACTTAATGTGTATTATTGTGTATGTATAGAATGAAATAACGTGCTAGCTGGTCCAAGTCAGGTCAGTGAAATACCAACCACTGTAATTATAGATTTAGAAAGATAATTTATAATCAAGAGACAGAAAAAATTTTTGAATGAGATTAAGCACACCGAGTGTTGTAAATGGAGTTACATGTGAGGGTAAACGAACATTTTTCTGTGTATTTTGAGTGTGGGGGTTCGTTAGTTATAAATTTGTAGAAGGTATAATGCGTTCCCAAGGTTTGGAATTGCTTAACATGAGTGGGTGAGGTAAACATTCATATGTGTAACTACGAAAAGAATTGATTCCTGTTTTGCAAGAGCGTAACGCAGAATTTAAATTTCATGTAAAGCCATTCATTATGTGACAATTATAGGTACTAAATATTAATTCAGGGCACATTTTAATAATTTTATGTATTCTTTGTCTTTTGTTTTATTTTTTTTCCCTGAAGTATTATGGGCTTTTCCGGGAAATTAGATTGGTCATAGAATCAGCTCATAGTTATTAATTCTATAGAGCTTTTCTTTTCTTTTCTTTATCTTTTTTATGAAAACAACGTACCACTGTGTTGATTTCACGGCCCTTGGCCATTAGGGATAAGGCAAAACAAAATTTAACATCTAAGAGGAAGGAAGATAGAGACCGACAGTTTTTGAAATTTGATTACTTTTTGTGTGGATTGTTATGAATTCTAGGACTTTTGATTAATCGTAGAATCATCTTATTGAGTGAGAATTTAAACGAATTATTGTAAAAGTAATTGAAAACTATATTGGATTTGTTGTGGTTTTATTTCTTATATGTGTAGGCATAAACAATTTACACTGAAGTGATGCAATTAGAATAACGAGTTTTCACATAAATATTAAGCATGGACAAAACTTAGAGAGGGGAAATTAAATTAATGTGATCATTAACAAACGGTATGACTTACTTTAATATATCTAATATCAGGAAAATTACTCTGACCAACTTACTGTACAGTAGACACACATTTACACATACACACGCACACACTCTAGTCAACAAAAAGAAGCACATCCTCGTGCTAAAATCTCACGATGCATCAGTAATACGTCTTCAGCATTATAATATCTCTTCATCATTAATATCTCAATATATCTCTTAATCAACATAACTGATATGCCAACCTCCATAATCAGGGCTTCGCAGCTAATCTGACTTATGGAAGGCAAAGTTAATCGCTATACTAGGGGGAATGTCGCGATTTTTAACCCTTATCCTAGTATCGCTTTACTAACATCAGGCTTTACTGCCTGGCAAACTAAAGGTAGGGAACTTCATCCTACATTATATATGAATAAAATATATCATTAGCGCGCAATATCTAAGTGCTAGATACGCTCTTAAGATGTCTCACGACTGAATCTAAGAGTTGGTATCAGAAAAACTATAAGTATATACTAGTCGTCAGTTCACATTCTCTCCTAAATCACACAAATACACATGGTTCCTGATAGTCCTTGCCTCCACAAACATTACAGAAAAAAAATGGCATTTAAACACACATGACGCACACTTAGTGGCATAGGACAGAAGTCATACAGTCATAATGATCACTATATGGCAGTAATGCCTTATGGGGATGCAAATGGAAGCAAGATGACCGAAAATATCATCTTGAAACAAAATTTATAAAAATATGTTTCAGTGAAACCAGAAGCAATACTTCATTATCAATGAAATTCATAATTTATATCTATGTTGCGAAATTATAAAAAATCAAACATTATTCACAGTGGCTCTATCAATTGTACTGATTTGGATTTATCTCAATCGTTATTCAAATTGAACATCACCTTTAAAATACTGTAAATAGACAACACATACCTTACACATGATATAAAACAGAGTGATTAGTAATATGCATTACCTTAAAGTTCGGAAACATTAAAAGAAACTTGTAAAAAACCACATGAAATCACATATATTAATGATGCCAGAAAGATTTTTAAGTAACTGAGGTAACACGACAACACCTGTGGAGTTAACATTAGAATACTTGGTTCAAACAAAATTAAGCTACATTTTCAAAAAGTTCAAAATTAGCGAGTGGGTGGGTGAGTTACACAGAATAAAGATGGGGAATACGCGGCTAAAATTAAGCATGATCAGATTTTAGAGAATTAAGCATAGTCAAAGTCGTACAAGTAAGCAAAAATGCGCTGTCCTAATCGACCTTCAAAGATTCCTGGGTCAATAGCTGGACGTGTGAACGACATTTCTAAAGACAATGGAAATTTATTGTTTACGTTCTTTCGAGTTGAAGAACTCTTCTGGGGGGCTGTAGGATACATTATTTCGTGATTTATTGTCGACTTAGAAGCTAAATTTGAGAGGATTGGTGGAGTTTGTATATCAAAGGAACATGCAGTTAAATCTCCTATACTTAAACTTCTTCGTTTTTCAGGAATGTATGGAACAGTTAAGTAATTAGCCAATAACTTAGGAGTGCTTATAAAAGTCAATGAAATCACAGTCAGCCCACAGCAAAAAACATCAAATGCACACAAAACATATGCCATTATAAAACATCCAATCATTACAACAACACAAGAAAATGCAAAAGCAATAAACCTGAAAAAAAACTATGCATTAATAATCTGTATTCATAACACAAAAAGATTGCATCATTATCACAATTTCAACCTGAAATCAATGAACAAACAGAACTAAATTTCTAATCTTTGAGTTTGCAAAAAAAAAAAAAAAAAAAAAAAAAAAAATGTTCAAGTTAGAAAGCATAAAAATAGTGTTTGACATTATTTATTATGTCTGCTATTGGAAAATATATGTGTGACAAAATTATAATAACAAGAATTATTTGTGAATTACAATAAAACTGATTTCACACTTGTAAAATAATCTAAACTCTGTTAGGGTGGGTTGGGAGGGTAGTTAGATACTATTATGATTAAACTTGAAAATGATATATTTAATAAAAGTAGCAATAAAATTTAAGCAAACTTAAGAGAATTTGAGGTATGAAAATCGTTATTTATCTATTGCAAAATGGAACACCCTGGTACTTTGCCATACTATTACATGAAGGTAGGGGGGTTTGGAGGTACAAGGATCGAAACCATATTTCTGACCTTAAGGGTGGTAGAAACCGAGCGTCTCCACCATATGCTGTGTGACGGTAGGGGTGTTGATAGGAATTACGAGAGGTACCAAGGTATAGGATTCGAAACCCGGTGCCGAGACCACATGTTGCATACCAGGATTGTAAGGGGGAGGAAAGACTTACAAACCTAATCTACAACTGGGGGTGTAGCTATAGGGATGGTAGAGCAAAAATAAAACATAAAATATCAATCAAAACCGACTAACTCTATTTTCAGAAATCTAATAATCATACAGAGTATTTCCTGAGTCTAGAAGAGACCAGGGGTGCTTTGGTAATACTTGGTGACATAATAATTTAATAAGATCTTACCATTGGTGATGTGTTGGGTGTATGGCTGGTCCGAAGAAGTATAATCTGCTGAGTCCGGCGGGGGTTATGGTATTCGTAGAAACACTGTCAGATAAACCGACATAGAGTCCCCTCTGACATCCCTACGACGTTTCACACCGAGGGCTAACTTTACCAGGCTTAAATAGCGGTTCTACAAAAAGTCAATTCAGCGATTCCCACTAACTATAAATTTTGCATCATACAGTTTTGCGTTATTGAGGAAATGTTTAAGCCTGTTACCTACTTAACCGTTCTTCCTCTTGATCAGCAGAACCAGCCTGGGTCACCTGTGAATTATTTCCTTATGCCAACAGACTGCCAGTCAGCGGAATTTACGTTTGACATACATTTCTGTTAGAATCAATACATGTTACAGAATACCGAAATTTCCAAATCTAATTCAGCCTATACACGTAACAATATGCCATTTTGTGTTTAAACACTTTTGTAAATTAAATGGATGCGTAGGCTTCCTAGGCCTGTGTCTTGATAATTATCCTTAGCTTCCGGTGAAGGTATGTGTCATTTTGGTCATACTTGCCGACGTTTCGCTCATCCTGTCGTGAGCTTCTTCTGGGTTCTTGTTCACTCTTTGCAATGTGTTCAGGTTTATATCACTATGGTTCTCCGGTGGGAGATCATTAATTTTTGGTTGGCTGCCTGTCCACCTATTCGAGTCAGTGCCGCTGTTTCCTGGTGGCTTACTAAGTGAGTTCTGTAGACTTGTTCCTCGTTATTTGTTTCCTTGTGTTTGCTTAGGTCTTCTGGACTCTATTTGTTTCTATTAAATCGAAGAGACTGTTTCTGTGAGCTGTCAGACTCTAGATGGTCTCGTGGCTCCACCCCTTGTCTCTCACTGGCTGGCCTTCGACCAATAACTGCGCTTATGAGCAAGATCTGTAAACTACTTTTGAATCAGACAACGGAAAGCAACTACACAATAACTCGAATAGGTGGACAGGTAGCCATCCAAGAACTAAGAGGCGGAGCCACTGGAGAACCTGGGGATGTAAGCCTGAAAAACATCGCAAATATCGGACAAGAGCCCAGAAGAACCTCACGACAGGGTGAGTGAAACGTTAGAAAGTATAACCAAAATGACGCGGCCTTCACCGGAAGCCAAGTATACATATCACTCTTGTTAATTTCGAATCAGTTTGTGGTCAAATATCAGTGATATTACTTGTCTGACGAATGAATGCAGTTGTTTGAGGGTTTCGCTGGTACAGCATGGCTCGGTTTAGACAGATCAGAGAAGACGGGAATATAGTGCAGTACAGTCTGACCATCGAAACCAGCACAGTGTACATATTTTTCTTGCCAAATCGATGTCCCGTATACTTAAGTATTCTCCCGAATGTGTCCTTCTTACCTCCAAAACGGATCCTTTCTTTAATAGCGTTCATGAGTTTACGTAGGTACTGTAGGAATTTCTCTTCTCGTTTGTAAAACTCGAGAACATTTCTGCACACAACACATTTTTCAAATTCATCGAGTTCGAACCTTTTTGGATGAGGCGATGTGTACCAGGTGTTGAACGTTTTTCTCCCGTACACTTTGAATTTTGAAACTCTTTCACCATATTTAATACACTTCGTTCGCTTTTCGCCACTACAGTTGCTATAACCTCCTTAACGGAATAATTATATCTTAACGTTTCTCTTCTTCACAAAACGGTAACACGTTGAACATTAATTTCTACTTTGTGAGTACATCACTTCTCGCGGCGGTGCTTGCACTTTGACTTGTTTCCAACCAGTTCACTGGAAGAGACATAACTGATGTATTGCTGAACGGTACAGAGCATGACCGTAAATGGTGATGTAATACCGCTTATCTGTTTCTTTTTAAGCGAGCTTGCACTGTTGGTCATTTGCGTCCATTCTTCAGACAGAAGAATTCTTCTGTCATTCTTCAAGGCTGAATAAGGCGCATACTTATCTTCAAACTATGATGTGACCAACAAACACATTTGCATCTTCCGCATCTAAGGAATTTGTTAGTTTTCATTTTATTGAAGTGTTCCGCGTAAGCCTCTAAACATGTACCCCGCCTTGTTAGATAAAACTAGTTCAAAGAGTAAGGGTAGATCTCCAAATAGTTCACGAAATGTGTGAATTTTTAGTGGTGCTTTTCCAAATACTTTTAACATTTGAGGCAAGTACTGCAAGAGTCCCAGCTCTGTGTGACTATGGGGAATGTGCTCAAGCTTACTTTGAATAAGAATGGCACTAGAGACAGGAGAGGAGTGCTAACGGCCAGATGGATAGTGGCTTTTCAGTTTTTTCAATGAACGCATAAAACTAAACAGTGCAAATAAAGGTCAAAAACACAGTAACGTGCTGTTAGTGTCATGTGGTATGACAGTATTTAGTGATGACCTTTTTACTATAGTGTACATTTAAATTTAATTTAATTCAAAACGCCTGATATTGGCAAAAATAAGAAGTAACATGCAGACCTTTATAGCCATTGTTATATATTCACTTTTACATCACAGCGCTCGTGCTAATGAAAATATGTTTATTGTCAATCTGGTGTACCTATCATCTGTTGCCGTATTCACAATTATGTAATATATAACACTAAATACGATTCCGTCCGTGCATCTTCTGTTTTCCCCAATATTCAAATTCTGTTTCTTCGACTTTCTCGACTTAAAGAAGGAGAATAAATTTCCTTTTCTCATTTATTCGTTAAAATATACGCCACGTTTTTGCGACAAATTCACTATCTCTTTCTTGGTAGAATATTTGGGCACTTTTCAGACAAGATTCAATGTCCAAAATTATAACTAAAGAAGGTGGGATGTTTGAAATAAACATTTCTTTCAACTAATTCAACCACTTTGGTGGTTCATATTGTGACTTTGTGGGTTCGTGAAATGAAAAGTCTAATTGCACCACTCAAAAATGTTCTTTATTTCCACCGACTTACAGTTGAGCACTTGCCAATTACACAGAATTACGTAATGCACACAATTACGATTCACCAGTTCGTCCGTTAAAGTTCCACTTGCACTCGCGATTACGTAAACTCCTCCGACGCAGTCTTCTCATCCGTTCGCTAGCCCGTCAAGCACAGACTAACTCAATTCACTCACTGCAGCCCTTTTTATTGGAATATCACCGTCTTCTAGCAGTCTCTGGTTTCAGTAAATTACCACGAAAGTTCCAGATGGACAGGGGAAGGGGGAGAGAGGCGGCCAGCGACAAGTGACATTTCCCTAATCATCCCCCTCAGTTAGTGACAGAGACTAATGAGAGGGTGTGGTTCGCTGCCTGTGGCCCCTTACTCAGCTGTCGCTGGTGGCGCTTTCCGCTAATTGGGTGACATTGCTCCCTCCTCAAAGCTGGTCGTCCCGAACAGAACCATCGTAGCGGGCTAGACGATCCAGGGGTACCACCAACATCTTCCCTCGGGGAACCTTCTGGATGCGGTAGACCACGTCGTTAATCCTCTTCACCACCCGGTACGGTCCTTTCCATGGCTGCTGGAGCTTCGGGAGCGTCCCTTGGTCAGGGTAGGACGGTACACAAGACCAGGTCACCTTGCTGGAACCCTTGGCTGTTTGCATGCCTGTCATACCTCGTCTTCATGTGGTCGCTCGCCTTCTGGATGTTCTGGCGAGCCATCTCGTGCATGTCCTGAACATGGTCCACCAAGTTCTCCACATACTCGGTCGCTGGCTGTTTCGCTTCCGGAGGGCTTCCAAAAGCCAGGTCACAAGGGAGGCTTAACCCTCGGCCGAACATTAAGCTGGCTGGCGTCATCCCAGTTGTATCGAGTGTAGACGAGCGGTAGGCCAGCAAGAACAGTGGCACCTTGACGTCCCAGTCTCGCTGGTGGCTGGCCACGACCTTCCTCAGGTGTTCCTCTAAGGTCTTGATATATCTTTCGACCATGCCATCCGACTGGGGATGTAGAGGCGTCGTGCGGGTGTTGTTCACCCCAAGGCTTCGTAGTGCCTCCTTCATTAGGTTGGACTCAAAGTTGGTACCCTCGTCACTGTGTAGCTCTAACGGCAAGCCACATCGACAGAACACTTGCTCCACGAGGCAGTCTGTGATTGCCTTTGACTCTTGGTTTTGGATGGCATACACCTCCGGCCACTTGTGAAGTAGTCCACGACCACCATTAGATACCTGTTGCCTCGGTCGGAGACTGGGAACGGTCCAGCAATATCAACGGCGAGCCGCTTGAATGGCGCCCCGAAGTTGTACTGCTGCATGCGACCCCGGCTCCTAGTCTGGGGGCCACGACTTGCCGCGCACACGTGACACTGACGGCACCATCTCTCAGCATCTGCTCGGAGTCTCAGCCAGTAGTAGTGCTGCCGTAGTTTGTCAGTCGTTCGGTTCGCTCCCAAATGTCCTGAAGAACCGGCGCGCACTTCCTCTAGGACATCCGGGACCTTACTCCGGGGAAGTACCAACTGTTCTCTCTGCGTCTTCCCATCAAGTGACTCCCATACCCGGAACAGCACGCTCTCTCTGGTCTTCAACGTGTCCCATTGGGCCCAGTAAGACTTGTAGATGGCGCTGCTCGGTGCGATGTCCTCCCAGGTTGGCCTCGTCCCTGATTCCACTTCCCTCAGGAGTGGCCCCAAGTCTGCGTCCTCCAGCTGCTCCCTCCTCAGGCCTGCGCTCTCCCAGCTGTTCGCAGGCACTGCCACAACTACTCGGACTGCTGCGGCACGCACCTTCTCTTCCACTCTTGGGCACTGGCCGCACTCTTCTGGACAGGGTCTTCGGGACATGGCGTCTGTGTTACCGTGGATCTTCCCTCTACGATGTTCCGAGGTGAAGTCGTACTCCTGCAGCATCAGGACCCAACGTGCTGTCTGACCTTCCAGGTTCTTAAAGCTCAATAGCCAGGTTAGGGCGGAATGTTCAGTCCTCAGTTGGAATGCCTCACCGTACAGGTACTTTTGGAAGTGCTCCAAGGTCTTTACTACCGCCAATAATTCTCGTCGGGGGACGCAGTAATTCTTCTCTGCCTTGGATAGCGTCTTGCTGTAGTAGTCTATCACCCGCTCATGGCCGTCCTGGATCAGCGATAGGACACCTCCAATGCAATGGTCGCTGGCGTCGGTGTCCACAATGAAGGCGCCACCCGGTTGTGGGAAACCCAAAATTGGAGCACTGCACAGGGTCTCCTTTAGGTGCTGGAAAACCTTTTCGGCGTCCTCTGTTCATGCATAAGGCCTGTGTTCCTCTGTCAGGCGGGTGAGTGGTTTTGCGATGTTGGAGAACCCCTTTATGAAGCGGCGGTAATAACTGCACAGCCCCAGGGAACTGACAACTCCTTCTTATCCTTTGGGCGAGGCAAATCTCTCACAGCCTGTGTCTTCTCCGGGTATGTGGCTACTGCGGTTGCTGAGACTATGTGGCCTAAGTAGTTAACTTCCTTTAACTTCCTTGCGGAAGGGCTGGCATTTCTTCGCCTTCAGCTTCAAGTTGGTCGCCTACAGTCTCTCTAGCACCTTACTCAGATCCTGGAGATGGTCTCCAAAAGTCTTACCGACGATAATGATGTCGTCCAGGTATAGCAGGCAGGCGTCGTAAGTGAGGCCTCTTATCACTGACTCTATGAGGCTTTGTAAGGTAGCTGGTGCGTTGCAGAGGCCAAAGGGCATAACCGTGAACTTCCAGAGCCCTTGGTCTGTCGACAATGTGGTCTTCTCTTGTCTCTTGGATCTAGAGCTACCTGCCAGTAGCCCGACCTCAGGTCCAAGGCCGAGAACCACTGTGCACCAGCTAGCATGTCCAGGGTGTCGTCAATCCGGGATAAGGGAAAACAGTCCTTCCGGGAGACAGCGTTCAGCTTTCTGTAGTCTACGCAGAAGCGCAGCTCGCCGTTCTTCTTCGTCACCAAGACTACAGGGGAACGCCAAGAGCTGTCCGACTCTTCAATCACTCCCCTGGATCTCATGTCCTCCAGCATGTCCCGTACCGCCCCTTGCTTCGCAAGCGGAACGCGTCTATATTGTTGCCGAATAGGCCGGGCGTCCCCGGTATCTATCCGGTGAAGCACTTTCTCCGTGCGGCCGTAGTCACTATCACCTTGGCTGTAGACGCGTTGGTATCGTCTTAGCAGTAGTCGGACTTTCTCCAGGTGCTCTGCGGTGAGGTGGTCGGCCGCCCTCTACAGTAAGCCCTCTAGGCCGGGCCCCAGGTTTTGCGTCGGCACCGGCTCCTTCGTCTTGTCGATTGCTGTTACGCTTACCACGGGCTCGCACGTTCCCAACTTCATCCCGGCCTGGCCGTCGTGATCGGTGTCCGTTGGATTTAGCAGTCTCACTTGCACCTCCTCTCGGCACGGCAGCAGCGCCCTGGCAGCACATAGTCCGTGCAAAGGCGTCTTCTGGTCTAGCATCATGTTCCTGGTTCTCTGGCCTTCCAGTCGCGCAGTCACCACCACCTCGCTCCTCGCGGGGACAACCACGTCTTCGTTCAAGAGGACGCTGCAAATTCCAAGGCGCTCCTCTGGTTGACGGTGTATAACATCTTCTCCGTTGAGCCGTAGTACCTTCTTGCCGACGTCGACCGTCGCCTCATGGCTCCTGAGGGTATCCAGTCCCAGAATCACCTCTTCAGCCAACTTCGCGACGAACACCCACAGACGCACGGAACTCCGTCTCAAGGTCAGCTCGAGCAGGGCCTCCTTAACCAAAGGCAAGGTGTCGCCCGACGCCGTGACAGGCTGGTATGGTTGGCTCGGCTTCCTTGTCGGCGAACCCTTCGCCACGTCAGGTCTGATGATGGTCACGGCCAACCCGGTGTCCACCAGCATGCGGCACGGTTCTCCTCTTGCCCAGCCATCCGCAATGAGGCTGTCATCCATACGCCGGCTGACGGCGCGCAGTGTCACTCGAGAGGATGGTGGTGATGGCGCCGACGTGCCCCTTTCCACGACGGCCCTTACTCGTTTTCCGGCTGCTCTTCCTGGTGTGGGCAGTCTCTCTGCAGGTGTCCGGGCTGTGCACACCCCCAACACAGGCCACTAGGTGTTCGCCGGCAACCCTCAGCTGGTCTTCTGTCTCCGGCGTAGCGGACACTCCTCGTTCTCGACGTCGGGATAGATGTTACCTTGGCCGCCTCCATCCTTAATGCCGCTTTCAGCGCCTCGTGGATGGTTTTATAATCGCCGAGCATTAGGCGCTGACGAATCTCCGTGTCCCGTAACCCGTCGATGAAGTTGTAGGCGGCTTCCTGGGATACGATCTCTAGTGGCAGGTCAACCAAGGCCTTGCTAACTAGCTGCTCAATCGCCATGGGGAACTCCTGCAGCGTCTCCCCCGGCTGCTGTGACCTTGCCTTTAGCTGGCTGCGGTAGGCTGCGGCTAAGCGGTGGTTCCCGAAACGATTCTCCAGGGCCTCCCAGATGTCCTTGGGCGCCGCCGTTGTCTGCACCGCGTTTAGGACTTCCGCGGCCCGTCCCTGGAGGCTGACTATTAACTGTGTGGCCTCCTCCTCCGGTGACCATCTGTTGTGCTTGGCCACTCTGTCGAACTGGCGGCGGAAGACTTCAAACGTTGACGCGCCGTCATATCTGGTAGGTTTGACGCGCGCAATGTTGTGTCGCGTCCCGGCGCGTCGGCCTTCAAATCCTTCAGCTTTCTGCCGACGACGTCCTCCACAATGGCGTTCAGGGACTTGACGCCCCTGTCGGCCTTTCCCCTCCATGTTGTTTACGCGTTTCGCAAGGTCTTCGACGTCTTCCACCACGGCGTTCAGGATCTTGGCGTTATTGTCGGCCTTTTCCTCTAAATCATTAAGGCGGTCGTCTACTTGATCCATCCGCTTGGCCAGCTTCGTGACGTCATCCCTCATGCCGGCCAACTGTTTCTCAAATTTGGCGGCGAGAACCTCGTTCGCCTCCTTCATTTCCGTGGCCAGACTGTCGTTCGCTCCCCTCATTTCTGTGGTCACTTCGGTCTTTATTTCTTCCATCTTCTCGGTGATGTTGTCGTTGGCCGTCTTCATTTGTTTCAACTCGGCGGTGATGTTGTCGTTGGCCGTCTTCATTTGCTTCAGTTCCGCGGCCAGGTTGTTATTTGTAGTCTCCAGCTTCGCGGCCAGGCTGTTATTTGACGCTTCCGTTTTTGTTGTTAACTCGTTCATCTTCGCCAAAAGCATTTCAAATGCCGATTCCATGGCCGTAATGTTCGGTGATGTTATCGTCCCGCCTCCAGACACCAGTGTGACTTCGTGGGTTCGTGGAATGAAAAGTCCAATTGCATCACTCAAAAGTGTTCTTTATTTCCACCGATTTAAAGTTGAACACTTGCCAATTACACAGAATTACGTAATGCACACGATTACGATTCACCAGTTCGTCCGTTAAAGTTCCACTTGCATTCGCGATTACGTAAACTCCTCCGACGCAGTGTTCTCGTCCGTTCTCTAGCTCTTCAAGCACTGACTAACTCAATTCACTCACTGGAGCCCGTTTTATAGGAATATCACCGTCTTCTAGAAGTCGCTGGTTTCAGTGAATTACCACGAAAGTTCCAGATGGACAGGGGAAGGGGAGAGAGCAGCGGCCAGCGACAAGTGACATTTCCCTAATCATCCCCCTCAGTTAGTGACAGAGACTAATGGGAGGGTGTGGTTGGTTGCCTCTGGCCACCATTACTCAGCTGTCGTTCGTTGCGCTTTCCGCTAATTGGGTGACAATATGATCATAGTAATCCCCACTGGTGCTTCCTGCCTTATAGAGCAGTTTCGCTACATTCACAAGCCCTTTTTTCCCTCCAGCATGAATCGTAAAACAATGAACCGAATGCCACTTCGGCAACTTCAAAAACCTCATTATCTGCCATAACCTCTTCTGGGGTTACTGTCCAACAAAGTTTCATATAAATAAACACGTTTTCCACAAGATTTCCGCAAAACATTAATATGTATACAATATACTCATGTCATGTGGAATGTAAGGTTTCTGAATTAAAATCTTCTGTTTGCTTCCACATTTTCTACACTTGTAGCCAAAAGTTTTTAAGACTCTTATCAACGATAGACAGAAGGAAAATGCTTCCTGTGGTTAACAATCGGACGGAGTTTCTTTGCACCGCCACTGATGTTCATGTAAGGAACAATAACACTTTCCAGTGATAATTTCTGTTTATGCATGCATTGCCACACGTCATCATCTTACTTCTCTGCTCGCAGCACTCCTCTGCCTTCAAACACACAGAGCTCGGTCCCTTTTTATGTTTGGCACTCATAGTTGCACAGACATGATGTAAACTGTGAATAAGGCAAGTCAGATGAATTAATTTGGGATAAAGAACTTTTTTTTCCAGTTCCCGCTTTAAGCATGTATGGAGCACCATCAGTGCTAAGCCCCTCAAAATCATACATCTGTGGTCCTCGTCCAAGGGGTGGGCGATAGGAAATAGGGAACTGCCTAATGGGGTGACTTGGTGTTCCCCAGGACCGCTACGGTTGCCGAGAAGGCCCATCAGTAACCCCGAAAACTGGCATAAGAGGCTATGGTGTTTTACCCCCCCCCCCCCCTTCCCCCAGGGACCTACATTTGTAGGCACGGGTTCGGCGCACCCGGGGTCCCGAGCCATTCACCGCATTCACTCATTTATACCCACTAGTTTGTGCCACGTGTTTCTATTGCTATTCAGCTTCCTCTTCTAGGTTTATTGTCCTATTTAGATTAAGTACCTTAGGCTTATTAACTCCTGATTCATCAACACGGATCTTTCCTATCTCCGTGGTTGCTGTCCTACGGTTTACAGCGCAGCTTCCAACTTGTGTGCTCCACGGAGGTCTCAAGCGTGAAGGCTGGGTGGACCCTCCTCACTACCCACTACTACCACCATCAGTGCTAAGGAGTCATTGAAAACTGTTGCAGCCATGCTGTGTGGTATACCCTCTGAAGTTTTTAAATTTCCAGGATGAATATTTCGCTGCCCGGTTTCATTGAACCCACTAAACACTAACAACACACTATCCTGCAGCGTCTGGGGTTTTATGTATTGAAATTCAAATTATTTCATGTTCCAATGTATTCCTATTTCAGATATTACATCCTAAAAACATTGTCGTACATGGTTTTTGCGTAGTGTAGACTCATTCGGGATTCTCTTGTTCGTTTACTTTTCCAAGAAGCTCTGACGCTCCACATTATCGTGTTTCCACGATGCAATTTGGCACCTACTAATGCTAAACACAAGTCTTTACAAAAATCTTTTGAACGTGATTGTTCACCTACTTGGCTTCTTATTAATTGTTGATTTAAAGATGATGTCTTAACGCGATCCTTATGGCGTGCTGTATTTATGCGCTGCACAACTTCAAACTTTACATTTTCAAAAACGTTCTTTTGACATATCAAGCAAAATAATACCTTTCCATCTTCACTAAAAATAGTACTTCCTAACTCATTCACATATTTACGTAACATGGCACTTTGAGGTGCTTTTGTTGGGGGAATTTCTCAAAGCAAAGCGCAGGCCCTATTTAGGTAATTAACTGCCTCAATTGTCAACTGCCAACATACAACTGAGCTATGTCCAGCCGAGAAGCTGATTTGCAATGGAAAACGGCGGATCACCAAACCAAGTGATGACATGCCTGATACGGCTTTCTGGATTTCCTTTGACTTCATGGCTGCTATAGGGGTTACCTCTAATCTTAATTGAGTAATATTATTTACAACACGCCTGGGTGTATCTGTTACACGGATGTAAATAAACACGTTCATTACCAGGTGTTATTGAAATTCACATCATCATTAGGGAACGGATTTTTAGGTGTCGAGAAAGTTAAATGTACATATTATGAATTAAAAATCAAGAAAATATTTTTTAAAGGTTCAAAATATTTACTAAAACAAAATATATATATTTTTAATTTCATTTTATATAACAAAGAAACTTGTAATAGAAAAGAAATGTTTTGATAACTCGCCAGTGATGGATTATTGATGTCACATGTCAATTGTTGGCAATGCTTTCTCTACATTGTCCATTGGAAATCTCTTCACTTAAAAGCAGTGGCGGCTCGTGCCGGAAAATAACAACGTGCTGCGGGAAAGAGACCATGGAGCTCACCTAGTTTCGAAAAATGAAGTCCATGCGCCTATGTTTCTTCATGGTATAAACAGAATTCCTACATCCTTTCCCTTTTTTCAATTTTCAAGTTGCGTATTGATTACCCTAACATTTTATACTAACCATTTCTTCTCATTATTTATTGGTTAAAGTTTTGGTAATATTAAATTAGTCATACACTGAATAAAGTGAATTTATAACATGTTTCACACTCACACACAAAGTAAAGAAACTCATATTATTCACTGAATAACGCTACACAAAGAAATACTTGGATACAATGCGAGCTCGCGAACCACATGCATTTGTTATTGGGGATTCTCCTTATGGTCGCGGGAGTGCAGTATGGTGCCAACATGATAGGTGCATCACAAACAATCTGCCCTGCGATTTAACAACCATTAGGTACTGGATCTGTTTACGTAAGTAGGATGGAATTAGTCTCTAGAACTAAAATATAAAGCAACGATAGATTGTTAAACGATTTTCAATGCATATTCAAGTTCTACAGCTGTAACCATGAGTGTTGGTGGTCCTGCTTCACCATGTAGCGAAATGATCATCGCGCAATAACCAGATGCAGCACGCATTTGTGCGAAAATCTAGGGAACTCAAGACATCAGGGAGGCAAGAGGAGAAGGTTGTACGCATGCGCAGTACTCATTATCGAGCTTGCTGGCTCCCAGCACGTTGAACTCAAGGATACGTTCATTAGTTACGCAGGTGTTTTCCATGCATCAAGAGTTCATTATTGGTCGTACCCGATTTCTTATACTTACAATAATGCATTGTTATTTACATGGTCTTTATACAATGTGATTTATAAAACAGAAAAGAGAGCCGCCCCTGCCTGAAAGCACCTGCTTCATAGAAGGACGTGAAGCCGCCAAGATACGTTTGTTGCCGCAGAAATGCTGCGTTACCTGGAAGCGTTAATCGGCTGATATAGACTTTACACAAGGCTTGAAATATAGAGTTTTTCTATCTGTTATGAATGCATCTGACAATTGAAGCGCTTAAAATAATAACGTCATATCCCAACCAACGTTCGTTTTGAGATAAATGTCATTTTCTATTTTTTATTCTGTTTCTAAACATGGAATGTAGTTAAGATTTAAACTAAATATTTTCTGGGTATTTAAATTAAGGGATTTCAAGTCTCTGTGGAAATTTTTGAATCATTGTGATAAATAGTTCCCTTGAATTTGTGTTCTTTCTTAGAACAGAGAATATACAAAACAGAAAAAATGGTGTAAAATAAACTTATGCTTCATTTAACATCTTCAAATACCTATTCCAACTCCATTTCCATATCTTCACATTTTTCGCGTCCAACTTTCTTCTGTTTATTTTCCACCCGTTTTTTAGATTCAGGCATAACATCTGTAGGTGGACCAAATTCACTACCGTTTACTACAATGCCATGAATCCTAAATACAGCGGTCATAAAGCTGCGATGTCATTTTTATACTGAGAATGTGTACGTTTTCACTGCGGACAAATTTTGAAGGTGAAAGCTTTAGCATATCCCAATTCATTTGACATTTCTTCACATGAAAGGT
>CM060950.1:230916804-230929304 GCA_030765055.1 Mantis religiosa
TCGATTTGAGAGACTTTCAGTTCCAAAACATTTCTTCTGCGATCCATTGGTATAAAGGAAAGCGCAAAAGCCAGCCTAGCAGTTCGGTTGTGTACTTGTGAATTAGCTGCGAGAGAGTTGACAAGTAGACGGTGGGCAGTGAGTATTAAAAGCTACGAGCAGCGCTAGTTGTTGCTGCAACAGAGGTATAAAAGAAGCAGTGTAATGAAAAGAAATTTGCTTGCTCTATGTGTTTATAAAAGTGAGCATGATTGTAAGTTAGCATTAAACTAGTAACAAATAAAGAGAGTTCAGCACATCTTCGCTTTTGATATTTGTCACAATACTCCTGCTTGTCTCCGATGAGAAGTCGTTAGATTTTTTTCGCTGGTCCTGTAAATAAAATGGAATGTCAAAGTCACTACATTGTAACCAGCTCTTAAACTATATTTTTGCTTAAGCCTACTGTATTTCCATTGTGTACTTCATGAAGAGATCAGCACTGCTAACATGGCCAGGTTCTGCTGTTAATTCAGGGTTCTCCTCCCTGCTCCAGTCCAGGGGATCCATTTTGTACTGTGAGAGAAAACTTCTTTTCCTTAAGGAGCCAACTAATTCCCAGTTAAATCTTTCAGTGGACAGTTGATAGTGCATGTTCAGTGCAGCTTAGTTGTGTTTTGTTCTGAGTGTGTGTGTGTGTTTGTGTGTGTGTGTGTGTGTGTGTGTGTGTGTGTGTGTGTGTGTGTGTGTGCCAAGTGTAATACTGTGTTGCGCTAAGCCCCTAACTGATAAATACAATGGGTTTAGCAGTTACAAGTACTATTTGTTACAATATGTAATAACACCCTTTCTAAAAATGTTTATCTCAGTTAACATTAGGTAGATAGAAGAATTAAGAATTTGTAAGAAACGTTTCCACAAGAGTAGAGAAAGGACTGTGAGTGAAATGCATAAAATTTTTATATTAAAAAAGCAATTGTGTAGCACCAAATGTGTAAGTATAATAAAAATGCAAAAAATTACAACCTTTAATGTGTTTTATCAAATAAAATCAATGTGATCTGCTTATACCTATTGTACTTGGTCTTTGTTTGGTGATATCTTCTAACCGCGTTCTTTAAAATACTCCTGCACAGTGTGGGCTTTTTAGTGGGTTTATCTGACTCTTGGCGCCAGAAAAGATTCTGCTTGAGATGGGTTGAACTATTGGTAGATCCGCATTCCTGGGCTTTTGTGGAGGGGGATTGGCATCAAATGTCTTCAATTTTGAATCGTTAGGGACCCATGTCTGACGGCACACATCTGGTCACCCTTGAATTTACCTCTCTACTACGCGAGCAACCAATCGGGTCCTGCGGGTTGTATTTCATTCCTGCTAAGTGGTGTGTGAGGAGCACCAACCTAATCAATCTGTATGAAATACATTCACGCTAAGACAAAAATTCAGATTTTGCCAAAACTGATCCATGTGGAAGGTAGAGAGAATGTATCTAACATAACCATGAAAACCCCATATTTTTATCTCAAATAGTTTTTCTAATACCAATAAATACACCAATATTACCTGTTTTATAACAATAAATCGGGACATAAGCACTGTATGAATATCATTATTGCATGGCATGTATGCGTGTATGTATATTTGTAATTACTCAGAACTGAAACGTTAATGTTTGACATGACGTGATAAAAGAATTACTTTGAATAAGCCAATTCGAGCGAGAGGAAACAATAAATTTCCTGCTGCCTGGCAGAACGTGTATGGTCACATTATATTTTTGTTTATGAATGGTTCGTAATCTCTATTTACTCTAGAGAGTTCAAAGTGGTTGGTGTGTATGTATGTACATATGCTTTTCATTACTCAGAACTGAACTTTAAACCACTGCATGACGTGATAAAAAAATTACTGTGATTAAATCAAAATTTGAGAAAGAGCAAACACTTCATTTCCTGTTAGCCTGTGGAATGCTCTATGCTTATTTTTATGAATGAATGATGGACAAGAAGTGTTAATTTACTCTGGAGAGTTCAGATCAATATCATTCAGTTGTTCTTTACACAACAGTAGAGTAAGAGTTAAAGAGTGCAATGGCTTCTTGCGGTGAATTAAGTGGGGAGTCAAAAAGACAATTATTGCGAAGTCAGGCTCGAAATACTGTTTTTAAGGTGTACACGTTCTTCAAAAAGTTGGGCAATGAGGAATGTAGAAATCCTCTCGACTTCAAAAATGCTCAACGGCTTACTGCTGAAGCGTGTGGTGTAGGTTGGTGTGGGTTCTTTTTCGGTTCGTTGTCCTAATGTGTGCTTGTTTAGGGCTGGAGTGTGAAAGGTTTGACGGTGAGGTGGAAAGGTGGGTGTTTTGTCTAATCGTCGGTGAGCTGGGATCTCTTTCTCAGGGTTCGGTTATGAAAAGTCGTGCTGACCGTCTTTCAATTCCTTTATTTATCTTTAGCCTGGCTCTCGTAGCTCTCTTGTTAACACTTGCGTTGTCTTCCTAATTTTCATTTCCCCTTTACGATGTTTTTACGTTGCTTCGCGAACTCCCTTGTTATTCCCTATATTTGCACTATCTTCAAGACCATAACTCTAAGTCGGACTGCGACATCTGATCCTACTTTTATCACAATACTCAGTACAGGAGTAACCTTCCAATAACACGTCTTCTGCCCGTCGTCCTCACTAGCAGAGTGACGCTCTTTTGCCTGTCGTATTTTCAGCTTCTATCCTAGCTTTTCTTTCCTATCACCGCCCATTTTCTATTCCTTTCCTATTTTACGCCTATCACGTGGTTTACTCTACAATTTATTGGCAGGGTTTATTTCTTTAATTTTCTCTTATTGGTCACCTCCGTATGTCGTTCCTATGCATCAGTACTCTTCTCCGCCCCTCTGGGTTGTATGACCTCTCAGCGTCATAACGGTATTCTATCATGCTTGGCTGAGTTTTCCTTATACCTCGCATATTTTACTGGCGTCTTGATGTCGGTTCTATTGTTCTGTGCTTCCTGCCCTCTATGTGCCCAAAGGCAACTCCTGTCCAATTTTTCCTTCATTTGTACTGTATTGCTATTTCGAATATTCTTTTTAGCTATGTTTCTTATATCATTTATTCCCTTTTTATTCCCATTATGCTTATTTATGATCTCTACTATTGTATTAGTTTCTATTGATCTTTTCCCTCTTGGAACCTGAGGTTTCTGCTTCAAATGCCCTTCGGAGGAATATTGCTATTTTTCTCACAAGTTGGGAAAAATTTCAAATTCCTTCGAAAGTCCCACTAAACCGCGACCTTCAAAGTTTAACTAACGTGCTAACGCTGACAATTGTTACCTAGTTTCTCCTCTTTCCCTTCGTCAACGCAAGTGCAAGCAAGGAGCTTTAGAGCGTTTGTTTGGTTGTTTTTTTTTGTTTACAATAAAATACATACATACATTTATACATTTATACCCTTATATACATTATTATATATTTTCTTACTTTTCAATGTGTCCAATATTTTACATTACGTTATCAATCTGATTTTGCATTTTTGGATTGTCTCTGATTTTCTCTATTTATTTACATTATTTGTTTTATTGTTGTCTTGTGGGCTTTACATTGCCTCTTTAAGTATAGTGAACCTTTAATGTTTCATACACTGTCACTCGCGTCACTGCAATGTCGTGATTGCTTTTGTTTTCGGCGCTTGTATTTATAATTCCTTGTATGTTCCGCTAACTTATTCTAAGTACAAAATTTTTTTTATTAGTATAACCAGGAGTAGCATTTGTTTATATTATAGTCAAATTCCATCGCGTTTATTCTCTATGTCCGTTATTCTTATTTCTGTGAAACGTGTGTATTTCTTCTATTTGTAACAAAGTGGTGTATACTAATTACCTGTGCCGTACATTAATGAGTTCAGTGACTCCGGTTCGCGTCAGGTAATGGTTTGAGTCTGTGTGATTTCCAGTTCTTTAAAGGGTCGTAGTAGTGCTATGTTATATCTACCTATGTTTTTCTTCGTTTTATAGTCTACCAGCTCAAAAGAACGATCACCGAACTTCGCAACGATCATAGCCGGCCCTTCCCAAAGGATATGCAGTTTTTGTGATGTTTTGTTAAGCATTGAAGATTTGTTGTGGGTTCTCACTAGCACCTTATCTCCTATGTTCGGCGTCCATTTCTTTTTGTATCTTTTCTTCCTTTTATTTCTAGTTTCTGCTCGTTTCCTTAGGCGTTCGTAGGCTTCTTGTATTTGCTGGATTTCGTTCATTTCGTCTGTGTTAATTGCTCTTTTTAAGCCTGGTAAAATGCTTTCTGGTGTTTGGTTTAGGTGTAGCTTGACTGGCGCTATACCAGTGTTCGGGTTGATCGTGTTGTTCATGATTTTTTCTATTAGTGGTAGTTGGGTGACCCACGAGGTATGTCTTTTGCGGTATGTTAATATTCGCAGGTAGATGGATAGATCCCTCATCGATCTCTCGCACGGGTTACTTTCCGGGTGGTATGCTGTGGAGTTATATATTTTTATACCTGATGTTCTTATCTTATTTACGAAATGTTTGCCTTTGTGTATGGACGCGTTATCAGACAAAATGGCGTCCATTTTACCATATTTCGGTATGAAATCGTCCAGAATTTTGCTTGCACAATTCGCGCTTCTTAGCCTCTGCATCGGGTATAATTTAGTGAATTTGGTAAATACGTCCACCATTACGAATATGTACTTCATTCCTGCCGTTCCCGTAGGCATTGGTCCATGGGCATCTATTGTGACGAGAGCTAGTGGTTTGTCGCGTAATATTGATATTGGTGGAGTGTCGTATTTCACGTTCATGGGTTTGGCTTTTTGGCAGATAATGCAGGCAGATATACGTTGCCGTACTTTGTGTTGGAGCCGAGAGATATAAAAATACTCCTCTATCGTCAAACACGTTTTTTCTGTTCCCCCGTGGATAATTGCTGTATGAAATGAATCAATTATAAGATTTTCAAGGACGCGTGGGGCGTATGTTCGCCATGTTGAGTGGTGTCTACCTTGAAGTTTATAAAGGATTCCATCACGTTTGCCATATAGTCCTTTTGTGTCTTTCTGAATTTCAGGAGCTGTTGTTAAAATTTTAGCAAGTTTGTCGTCTTCTTGTTGGATTTTCTTGATGTTCTTTATTTGTTTTGTCAGTTCTTTGTTGCCCTGCAGGTCTAGTTTCAACACGTGGACTTCTCTTTGTGTGTTACCTATGCATTCAGGTATGTCGCCTTTTGTGTTCAAACGTGACAATGTGTCTGCAAAAATGTTTTGGTTTCCTGGGATGTGTTTAATGGTGACGTCATGCGACATAATTTCATGTATGTATCGGGAGATTTTGGTGCTTGTCAGTTTACAATTATTTATGAAGGAGAGGCTCACATGGTCCGAAAATATTGTTATTTTGCAGTTAAAGATGAAATCCTTAAATTTTTGAATCGCGAAAAAAATGGCTGCTATTTCCTGTTCAGTGACACAAGCTATCTTCTCCGTGTGTGTCAGGTTCCTCGATGCCGTACTTATAACACATTGGTTTCCTTGGTCGTCGAGTTGACACAGGATTGCACCAAAACCTGAACTTGATGCGTCGGTGTATATATAAAAAGTTCTGTCGCTGCGTGGGCGTTCTAGTAAGATTGCTTGTCCGAATAGCTCTTTCACCCTTTCGAAAATTTCTTGGTGTGCGTTCGTCCACCGCCATCTTGTGCCTTTCTTTAAGAGTGCTCTCAGAGGTGCTATCTCCTTCGCATAATTAATTAGGAAGCGTGCCTCATATTGGAAGATGCCCAATACTCGACGTAACTGTCTAATGTTTTTCGGAGGTGGAATTTCCCTGATTGCATTAATTCTATCTTTGTCTGGAGATATTCCTTTCTCCGAAATGTTGTATCCCAAAAATTTTGTTTCCAACTGGAAGAACTTTGTCTTCTCCAAATTCAAGGTCAGCCCATTTGTTCTCAGCTTTGAGATGACATAATCTAAATGTTGTATGTGTTCTTCTATTGTCCTGTCGTGAATAATGAAGTCATCGACGTACTCTGTCAAGAATTCTTGCGCATGATCTTTAAATATTGCATACATGGCTCTTAAGAAACCACTTGCGCTCACTGATAAGCCGAAAGGCAATCTCGTGAATTCTAGCACGCGGCCTTGGTACAAGAATCCGGTGAATTTTCTTAGGTGTGGAGGTATGGGAATTTGTAAATATGAGTTTGTAAGATCCTTTGAGGAGAACCATTTCTTTCTTCCTATGCTGGCTAGTGTTTGTTCTATACTGAGGGTCCTAAAGTGGTCTGGCATAATAAATTTATTGAGGTGTCTGGCATCTATGGTAATGCGTGCCTTCCCATTACTCTTACGTACAATGCACAGAGGGTTTATGTAGGGCGTTTTTGATTCCTGTATAATATTCTGTTTTAGCATTTGTTTGATGGTTTCATCTACTGCTTGTTTTAAATTCATAGGAATGTTCCTACATTTGTAGCGCCAGGGATTTACTTCTTTTATGTGAAATTCGTAACAGAACAATGTACATAAGCCTGTTTTTTCTGTAAATGCGTCTTTATTCTTCCATAAAACGGAGAAAAGAGTTTGTTTTTGGCTGTCGTTTAGTTGTGTGGTTCCCTGTACTTTGTCATTTATTTTGGTCCATATGTTTACGTACGGATCTGGTATTTCAGGGGGAAGTCTAAAGGTTGATTCTCTCTCTGCTTGTTGGACAGGTGCATTTTCTCTTACGTCCAGGGAGCCGTTTCTTATAGTGATGTGTGGATAACTGGTTTCGTTTCGTCTACCTGGGTCTCCCTTGCTCTCGCAGGTGTCGTCAAAATTATCCTCGACTGTATCATCTTTGTTTACTTCCTGGATTCTATGTTTCGCAATGTGAACACCTGATTTTACCTGCAAATATTGCACAAAAAAGGTTTCTTCCTCTAATAGGTTTTCTGCCTCTGTTAAGTTAATGACCTGGTCAGTCAGCTGAGAGAACCCGATCGTTGCCCCCTCGTTATCTCGTCGTATAGTTAAATACCTGTTTGCATAGTTGATGTTGGCTTTAAATGCCTCTAGGAAATCACTTCCTAAAATGATTTGGACTGCCAGATGTGGTATTATTAAGAAAATGAGTTCAACGTGCATTTGTCCTAAACGAAATGGAATCATTGTTTGTTTTTGAATGCGTTGTTTTTTTTTGCTGATGGCTGTCAAAATATATACATTCTTTGTGGGTAGTGTTTGTAGACGTAAACCTTTCATTTCTAAGTCGTTAAAGAATTTTAAACTGCATACAGAAGCAGTTGCTCCTGTATCCAAGGTTGCCTGATAAATTTCTTCGTTTATGGTGATTTCTATTTGTGGTGTTTCTACAATGTCCGGTTGTTTTATTTTTCCAGTCGTATTGTCACTTTCCGCTACTGTCTCGTCTGCCCGTATTTGTAATTTTGCTACAGCTTTGCTCTTGTTCCCATCTTGTTTCACATACCTCGGGGTCGGATTCGGGAACGTTATCCTACCCACATCTAGTTTTCCTGGTGGAGTGTGTTCGTTGCGCCGTTTAGAGATGTGTGTGTCGTTGGGACGAACGTCTGATTTGCAAACCATTTCTGTCGTGTCACTGCGCCATTGTTATTATATACTGTCGTTGGAGATGTATTGCCTGGGTTTTCTTGCCTCGACGTTTGCTGGTTTTCCCTACTGTTCATGTGTTCTGTCCGGTTGTCTGTCACGGCGGGTCGGTTTTCCTGGTAATGTCCATTATTGGTCCAATTACGGTCTGGTGGATTTTCTCGTGGTATGTCGTTCGTATAGGGTCTCCTAAAAGCATTGTATCTTCTCTCTCTTGTTGTGTTCCTGTCATAGCCGTTTCTCCTTTGCTGTGGTCTTTGTGTACGTACCCAATGTACGTTGTGTAGTTGTGGTTCCTGAAAATGGTGGGGATTTTCTCGGGTTTGTCTTTGGTAGCGTGTATTGTAGTTTCTCTGTTCAAATGCAGGTACATGGTCTCTGTATCGTTCTCTATTCTGGGCGTTGTCATTTCTCCGGGCATTTCCTGTGTTGTATGCCCTGGTCCCACTAAGATTCGGTTCATTGTATACCGGTCTGCCCTCTCGTGGTCCGGTGTTTGAGTCCGTCATCTGTGGTTGCAGTGCCGTCAGAAGTTCGATCGTCTCGTTTATAGTGTTCGGTCTTGCTACTATTAAATGGTTCTTTATATGTTCTGGGAAATGTTTTATCACGAGATTAATGAATTCATGATCCTCTATCGGCGGGTCAAGCATCTTACTCTGTTGTGCTAGGTCTAGAAAGTAGTCAACCATCTGTGTTCCCCTGTGCAGATATTTCCCTGTATTTATTTTGGTCCGCACAGCATATTGTGTGGCGCTATTCCAATATTTGGTGAGAAAGTTTTGTCGAAACTCTGCATACCTGGTATGGTCACCAACTGCTAATCGAAACCACGTGAGTGATCGTCCCTGTAAGCCTTTCTTAATAATGAGCATTTTGTATTCCTCTGGGATGTTTTTAAGAGTGAAATATGCTTCTACGTCCATTATATAACGCTTCGCGTTGTCCCTTTCATCATTGAATGTTGGCACGGTAATTTCATTTAATAGGTTAAAATGGTAGGGGTATCCTGTATTTGCGCAATTATTGAAAATGCTACCCTGATTCACACTATTACATGTATCTGTGGGGGCTGATGAAGGCGTGTTCTGGCACGAGTTCAACATCCCCTGCCTAACCGGTACGTTCGGAATGTCAGTACTCTGAGGCTGGTCATTTGTTATTCTGAGGTCGTTAATGGCCTCTTTGAGCACTGTCATTTCTCGCGTATGGTTTGCAATGGTTACTTGCGTTGACCGGTGAGCTGCGGCCGCCTGCGTCAAAGTTTCTTTAATTATTATGAGTTCAGACTGTGTCTGCTCGTGCCATTCCTTTTGTCTATTTTCTATACTGGCGCAGGTATTTCGCAACTCATCGCTCAACTGGGCATGCACATTATTACTGGTACTAGACATGTTATTTATTCTTTCTTTGATATTTACAATGTCCTGCTGTGCATCATGCATTTCTGTACGCATGTGTAGGAATTCTGCCTGAGTTGTGGCCTGTCCTAACCTAATGTTCTCTAGGTGTCTATTTTGTTCTATTAGTTTACTTTCTAACTGGTTTCGTAAAGTTTGTGTTTGTTCTGCTATTTTCTTTTCTAGGGTCTGATTTTGCTCTAATAATTTCGTTTCTAGTCTTTGGGTTTTCTCTCCTAGTTCTCCTAATCTGGTCTCTAGGTTCTGACTTTGTTCTTCTAATCTATTTTCTAGGGTCTGGTTCTGCTCTACAATTTTAGTTTCTAGTCTTTGGGTTTGTTCACCTAGTTCTCCTAATCTTGTTTCTATGTTCTGAGTTTGTTCTCCTAATCTAGTTTCTATATTGTTCTGAAATTGTTGGAGCATCTGTTGCATTGTATTTGTGAGGCTTACTACTGTTGCAGTACTAATGTCTTGTGCTGGGCTGTTCATGTTTTGCTCCTGTGATTGTTCCGCCATTGTTACTTTTGTCGTTCTACCACTTCTCAGTAGCATATACTTAACGACAGTCTACGGATGTACTACTTGGCTGGCCCTATGTCTCTTCTCCTTGTAGAAAGATGTTTAAGGTTTACTTACTCGTGCTGATGTGTTGTTTTTACCTCCTTTGGCTCTGATGGTTGTGACGTCCCTGTTGTCGTGTTGGATGCCCTCCTCCCTAGCGTTCTTCTCCGTTGTCGTGATGCTGAAGTTGTAGTTGTTGCTTCCTGTTGTCGCCGTGGTCGGTCCCCTGGTCCTCGGCGTGCGTCTCCGGTGTCGTGATGCTAAAGTTGTATGTTCCTCGTTGTCGTAGTGCCGAACTTCAGAGTTGGTTTAGGACACGTTGGGTGCCAGTTTGGTGTGGGTTCTTTTTCGGTTCGTTGTCCTAATGTGTGCTTGTTTAGGGCTGGAGTGTGAAAGGTTTGACGGTGAGGTGGAAAGGTGGGTGTTTTGTCTAATCGTCGGTGAGCTGGGATCTCTTTCTCAGGGTTCGGTTATGAAAAGTCGTGCTGACCGTCTTTCAATTCCTTTATTTTTCTTTAGCCTGGCTCTCGTAGCTCTCTTGTTAACACTTGCGTTGTCTTCCTAATTTTCCTTTCCCCTTTACGATGTTTTTACGTTGCTTCGCGAACTCCCTTGTTATTCCCTATATTTGCACTATCTTCAAGACCATAACTCTAAGTCGGACTGCGACATCTGATCCTACTTTTATCACAATACTCAGTACAGGAGTAACCTTCCAATAACACGTCTTCTCCCCGTCGTCCTCACTAGCAGAGTGACGCTCTTTTGCCTGTCGTATTTTCAGCTTCTATCCTAGCTTTTCTTTCCTATCACCGCCCATTTTCTATTCCTTTCCTATTTTACGCCTATCACGTGGTTTACTCCACATTTTATTGGCAGGGTTTATTTCTTTAATTTTCTCTTATTGGTCACCTCCGTATGTCGTTCCTATGCATCAGTACTCTTCTCCGCCCCTCTGGGTTGTATGACCTCTCAGCGTCATAACGGTATTCTATCATGCTTGGCTGAGTTTTCCTTATACCTCGCATATTTTACTGGCGTCTTGATGTCGGTTCTATTGTTCTGTGCTTCCTGCCCTCTATGTGCCCAAAGGCAACTCCTGTCCAATTTTTCCTTCATTTGTACTGTATTGCTATTTCGAATATTCTTTTTAGCTATGTTTCTTATATCATTTATTCCCTTTTTATTCCCATTATGCTTATTTATGATCTCTACTATTGTATTAGTTTCTATTGATCTTTTCCCTCTTGGAACCTGAGGTTTCTGCTTCAAGGTAAAGCAAGTGTGTCCCGCATTTGGATTAGAACAGCAGGTAATTCATAAACTATAATTATAGTTATAGTATTTAAGAATATACATAGTTTGCAAAAATGCTTTTTCCAATTTTGATCTTGGCAACTGCATCATTGTAAAAGTAAGTGAAATATAATTCGCTTACCCTTACATCTAGCGCCAACAGACGTGCATGTTGTATGAGTGTGCGAGACAGAGGGAAATATAAAAAGATTGGGGCAACAAGCTGGCAACGCTTAGTGTGATACGGCATCTGATTAGCTGTACTCCAGAACCCATCCCAATTGAAACACATAATAAATAGGTCCGTATTTCATAGAGAATGATGATGGTGCACCTCTTACTGTTAAACAGGAACGCTATAGGACCATGGTGATCGGGATCTGAGAAGGTTTTGTCATATCAGGAACATGCAGCTGAATAGACAGTGGTTCCAACAAGACGGGGCAACCTGCCACACCGTTCGACAGTCAATGGCTATCCTGTAAGAAATCTTTCCAGGACGAGAAATTTCCCGCGGGGCTGAGATCCCCTACACACCACATTCCCCCGACCTCACACCGCCTGATGCTTACGTGTGGGGAATGTTAAAGGAGAAAGTTTTCAAATGTCCAAATCCACCCAAAACTCTGTCTGCATTACGTCAGAAGATCGTCTCGTCCTTCGGGACTGCAGCAACCTAGGTTACGGGATATGCTGGACAATCTGCGTGGTCGCGATACGTAAGGTAATAGTAAGAGTAATATAATTTCCAGTACTGTATATTTTGGTGCATACTGTATGTCTAACTAATCCAGTAAACATAGCTTTGCATAGCAAAAATACAACTAAGATTAATATATTATGTAATTAGTTTTCAGATTTAGTTCTAGCTGCTGCTCTTTATTATTCACTAAATGAGTTAAGCCAAATCTTATGCAAGGTTTGATTGGATAAATAGGGTCAAACTAAAAATTCATTGTCATGGCCAGGATTTGAACCTCAGATCTCTTGGTTTCCGTCCCGTCGCTCTTACCCATTGAGCTACCTTGACCAACATGCTGTCATAACATTCAGTTCTCCAGTTGACTCATATATTATTTCCCGGTAAACCACTAGGTGTTCTCGTATTCCAGATACACCGTTTGTGGCGATTTATTATCGGAAGTACTTGAGTCCCAGGCTTCATCATTAAACTGTTATTATTTAAATTAATTGAATGGAAGTTAATCATTCTTTCACATTAGCAGTGTATGGGCTAGGTTTTGGAAGACGAATGGAATGATCGTTGTGTCTGCTAACACGACTGGTAGTTTATTAGTCTTGATAATTATGCATGCTCTGCTTTCAGATCTTACAGCTTTCTCCTACTTCATGGTGCTTCGAACTCTCAGTCAGAATCAGAAAACATCAAGTCAAATGGGTTGACGAGATAAACAAACAGTTCTCAACATGTGCTCTCATAATGAAGAAATCACACCTCCAGTAAATAAAATCTACATGCTAACATAAAACATAGACAATAGAAATAAAATTACATCTGTATAATGGTTAAGAGTGCATAAATGTCATGCACAAAACTTACAATACCTTTACTCAATTACATATTTGCTGATGGGCAAAGATTTCAATACTAGGTAGCCATCAGATGAG
>CM060950.1:230931804-231041804 GCA_030765055.1 Mantis religiosa
AATAATAATAATAATAATAATAATAATAATAATAATAATAATAATAATAATAATAATAATAATAATAATAATAATAATAATAATAATAATAATAATAATAATAATAATAATAATAATAATAATAATAATAATAATAATAATAATAATAATAATAATAATAATAATAATAATAATAATAATAATAATAATAATAATAATAATAATAATAATAATAATAATAATAATAATAATAATAATAATAATAATAATAATAATAATAATAATAATAATAATAATAATAATAATAATAATAAGGGCGCCGGGGTAGCGCGGTGGTTTCGTTCGCGGCTCCCGTTCTAAGGGTCCCGAGTTCGATTCCCGGCTCTGGGGTTGGCGATTTTAAGTCGGCCCTATCCACGCCTTCACCTCTGTCTAGCACACGTGAAGTATCCCCTATGCCCAACGTGGTTCGGAGTCCACGGTAAAAACTGTAGGTCCTCTCACCTCACCGCCATCCTCACTATCACCCTATCATCGGAGGTAATGGACACCGCCCTCTGGGTGCCTCCACCTGAGAAATGGGTCCGGTCATCACTTGGTGGGGTGAGGTTACCCCGAAGGCCAAGGTTGCCATGTGGGGAGTGTTAGTAACTAACTAACTATAATAATAATAATAATAATAATAATAATAATAATAATAATAATAATAATAATAATAATAATAATAATAATAATAATAATAATAATAATAATAATAATAATAATAATGTATTTATTGTCAATAGACTGTAAAGCACATTGTCTGTTACAGTTAGAATATTTAGGTATTTATAGCTTACAATACAAATGCCAATGGAATTATAATTGATCAATCATGTACAATGCCTTATTTATTAGGTAAATCTTAAGCTCCTTTTTAAAAGTATTTTCTGACAGCTTTCTTTGCAGAATTCGTCAGTTTATTGCATAGAATCAGTGTCAGTACCTTTAGATCTTTAATACTACTATTTATTTGACAGCCCTGTATAAAAAAGATCATTGTTGTATCTTGTGTTATAATTATGCATATCCCTATTTCTCAAGTTATCCTTTCCCAGTCCATAATTTATTACCCTATACACATGTAATGAAAATACTGTAAAAATTTGTTTTTCTCTGAAACACTGCCTACAAGAATTCGTATAGTTTAGATGATACATTATTCTAACTGCTTTCTTTTGTAATTTTCGTAATCTTGGTCATGGTGTGGCCTATCAAAGCTTCTTAAATTAATACTGTGTTTCTCTTGAAGACACACCTGGCATCTCATCATCGCACTGCTATGTGAATCTTGTGGAGTGGCAGACTGGTCCACCATTTCTCCCCTACCTAATGCTGATGATGCAAAACATAAATATGTAATGCTTAATTAATTAGAGTCAACTAAAAAATCAATGCCACGGCCGGTATTTGAACCACAGATCTCTTGGTTTCCATCCAGGTGCTCTAACTCCTTTAACTACCATGGACAACATGCAGACACCACATTAAACTCTCCAATTGACTCACTATATTTCCTACTACTTAGAGTTCTCATAATTGAGATACATATTTGTGGCAATTTACTATCTACTTAAATACCAGGATTTTTTTCATTGAACCCTTAATGTCCAATTTATAATTAGGAATTAATCCGGTTAGAATTAATCCCTTTAAATGCATTACTCCTGCATATGGATGTTTTTAATCTGAGAAATTCAAAGCCACAGCCAGGATTTGAACCACGGATCTCCTGGTTTCCGCCCACTCGCTGTAAACCCTTGAGCTACCATGGCCAACATGCCGACGCCTTTAATGCTTACCCTTCAAGAGGTATTCAAAATGACATCCCTCTGCATCTAAGTAAGGCTGATATGCACAGCCAAAATATTGGAAAACATATGCAAACCAAGTACTGTGTTCTAATCCAATGAGGATATGGAGTTTTTTTGCGTTCACATTACATTTAAGGCAATACATCTGTGAAAATCCAAATATTCTTTTGATTCCTGTAACTTTTTACCACAATCTTTAAACATAAAACGTTATAGTGTACACAAAGTATTCAGTCAGCTATGTCAAACTATTGAGAAATTGTTTTGTTTATTAATAATTTACCAGTTTTTATATAATATGAAATAGTGCTTCTTCCTCCCAGATTTTTTAATTTAATTTAATACAAAAAGTGTGTATGTTGTGTTTAACACCCGCTCTTACTACATATGGCACCGCAGGTGGTGTTAATACAAGAACATAAACAAACTCTTTGCATAGGTATTTCTTAATTTTACCTAATTTAGGAAAAAGCAATTTTGTGTGTACAAGTTATTGAATTAATGGAAATTAATTGTTCTTCCACACTAGCCGTGTATAGGCTAAGGTTTGGATAAGTAGAGTTAAACTGATAAATTCAACGCTATAGCTGGGAATTGTATTACGGATCTCCTGGGAGCAACCGGATGAAGACTGGGATATCTGTGGTTCATATCCTAGCTATAGTACTGAATTTTTTCAGTCTGACTTGAATTGTTCACTTTTCAATGTGACTTACGAAAAATAATGTTGACCGAACTATTTCATAAATTTTAACTAGTATGCAAACATAGTAATTTTTAAATTGTGGACCAAGGAAAGTGCTAAATGGAAGATTTGAGAAAAACAGAATTGAGAGTTAAATGTAGTGCTTTACCTAAATGATAATAAAAAAATGAACAAGCACCTATGATTTTAAAATTGTGCATATTAAAAAACACAATTACATAGCATGAAAATAGAACTTGTAAGTATAAGAAAACTGGGGGGAAAATCAAATTTTTTACCAAAATTCACTAATGTAACACCTTAAGCATTCCAACAGATAATTATCACATGAATTGCAGCCAATAATTCTGTCAAAATAAACATCTGCAGTGATATCCCTTAGACTTCTTCCCTCAGAACTGTTGGCTGTCCCATTTCTTTTTGTCCAACACAAACCAGTCGTATAAATTGTAGGAGTGTCTGTATAAGTTGAACCTGACAGTCAACATGTGACTCCATTGGAGCAAAATACACATTGTCCAGCAATACACTTTATAGCACTACATATATAATTATTGGATCATGCCAATTATTAAATTGACCTGCAATATTGTAAGCTAGGCTACTGCAAAGCAAAGTCACTGAAATAAATACCAACAATGAGTCTAGACCCATCCACTACCAGTCATTTTCTTCTAGTAAAACTTAATTGAATAGTTATTTAAATGTCTCACAAAAAAATTTGTTCCTAGAAACACCAAGATTTCATAGGATGTAGCTGACAATAATTAGTCTGGGAATTTATTTTAATTAATAATATATTTCCTTAATATTTAAAAAAGCTAGAGAAATATAGTTTATGTAACTACAATTAAAATCCCACCAGTAATCTGAAAAGGGGCACAATGTATTCAGAAAATGGAATTAAGTAAGCAACATAAGTATTGTGAATGATGATGTATTACTGTATGAGAAATTAGTAATACTGGGAATAATAACCCATGGCGCGACAGCCCTTAGAGGGCTAAAGCCTACCAACCCGACTGCCGGCCTTACGCCCACTTACGTACGGCAGAGCTGGACGATCATCCAACCGATATGGGGAGGAGATGTGGTCAGCATCTCGACATCCCCCAGCCCCTTACCTAGCATAAGCTCCTCACTTTCCTCACGATACTGAGTGGGATCGGTCCTAAACCCGGGACCTAAAATTCCCAACACATGTGTGGGATCGACACAGGCCGCTTGCCGTGGCCAGGGACCACGGCATGCTGCCTCAGGCCGCTACGCCACAGCGCAGGACTCATACCATGTTAGTCAACTAAATTGTAGCCCAGCGGTGCCATTGGGTGTAACTGAGGGTGATTCCCCTTCTTCAGCTTTTTGCTTAGTTGCATGGGAGTGCAGGGGAACAACTGACTGGCATTGGCTACTGCAGTACGTCTACACCATTTTAAAAGAAATGCAAGTAAGCAGCAGACAGTCAACATGTCTCTTTACAGAGCCTGACACTAACAATTTAATATGTAAGGAGAATAAGAAATCCACTTAAATTATGAACTAATAATTCTTAATATGTAGCTATAAAAGTATAATTCACAATGGTTTCAGTACATATTATGCACATAAAAAAATGAATAAGTAGTTAAACAGATTGCCACTAAACCTTCCTTACCTCAGTATCATTTACGCCACCTGTGAAGCTTAACTAAGAGGGGGAAAGGTAACCACCCCTGTTTCCTCTCAATGACACCACTGCTGTAGCCAAGACAGAGTTTTCCAGAAACCACAATTGAAAATTACTCCTTACTTTGCACTTATATAATTGTAACAAGTAAGAAGTTAGGTAAAAAGATAACATATCAGCAAAAGTTAATAGTGATTATAAGTACTGACACTAAAGCTACAATACCACAAATATAGATTGCCTTTAATCCATTCTACATTAATATTGATGACATTTTGTCCTCTATTAAAACTTCTACGTGTAGTAATGTATGTTTTGAAGACAGAGCAGTGTGGTGTCCAGAAATAAATTTCCTCAAGCACATACTTTTTATTTTAGTTAATTGATGGACATTTATCATTTCTTCATACTAGCTGGATACAGGTTAAGTTTTTTTTAATTGATAGAATCAACATGAAAAATTAAATGCCACGGCCGGGATTTGAACCACGGATCTTCTGCTCTCCACACAGCCTAACCGCTAGTGTCATGTAACTCTACAAGCAGGAAAACCAACCAGCTGCATGTGAAGAATATTTCTAATTATAAATAAATGACTATAACTTATATGCCACTATTAAGTACAAAACACTTTTTTAGGAGTCCAGAACAACAATCTACATGTAATATTCAGCTTAATTTAAACAAAGAAATGTCTAATAGAATATTTTCACTTTCTTTAAAACTTATTTTGAGGAAGAATTCTATACCATCAAAAAACTACAGTGTTGTGATTTTACTAGAAATACATGCTTTGAGGTCCTTAGATATGCCTGTGTCTATGAAGAGCATAACTAAGAAATCTGATGTGGCCATTCACATTAGTTTCTCTAACCTTTACAACTTATTGAGGGATAAAAGAGCTATTCATAGGAAAGCTCACTCTTTTGTCTAATTCAATTTGAGATAAATCTAAATTGCTCATTTAGTTATACAGTCTTGCACCACCTAAGCAACCTTTGAATCATGTGGCTGTCTAACATGATACTCTGCATACAATTACTGCCATGTACAGGGACCTATAATATTATATTTGCATTCTTTTGACAATTCCAGTTTAACTGGGAGTAACTGCAACTTTCTTATTTAAATGGAACTCCTTATTAGTTTTACAGATTCAGATAGTAGTCTAGTACAGATTCAGTTAGTACCCATAACCCAACATCTATGGGTGGGATTGAACCTAATAACATTCCATGTTGCCACATTTAAAATTTCATCAGAAAATAGTGGCAAAACTGATGAATACAAAGCTTCCACAGTCCCAGGCCAACAAGCTAAATATTTGGGAAATGGCACATACTCTGTAATATTCAGTAAAATAATCTCAATTATTAAACTCTATAACCTCAGTTAATTAACTTATGTTGAAACCCTGCAATTTGATTTTAATGTTCATAGGGATGTCAACCACAGATCTTTCGCTCTGTATGCAGATGTTATACCATGTGAGCTACCATGGCAGCATGCCAATATGACATTGAATTTTCAAACTGTCCTGGATTTTCCTGGTACACCACAAGGAATCTTAAATTCATAATTCATATTTGTTTCATATTCATACTCATTTCAAATCCATATTTACACTTTCACATTTCAAATTCCAAATTTCAGCTCACTGATACTAAAAAGGGCCATGGTTCAAATCCTGGCTATGCCACTTAACTTTTATTTCAGATTCTACCTTCAAAACTTGTCTACACATGGTTGGTGTGGTTTAAATATTCAATTATAAATGATTATCCATATAAATTTTACTATACCGAAATCTTCTTAAATAATGTTTTGACATTAAATATTGCAGACACATCAGAAAGAAAACTGACTGTCCTTTATTTTGTAGTGCCTTCTGCTGTTACTAAATCATGATCATCTATGTATGTAGTTAAAAATTTGGAAGAAATCAAGAACAAAATTTAAAAGTTAGCAGAAGAATGGAGAAACTGAAAGGGTTGACTAGAATTTGGAAGGTATGGGAATTGAGGAAAGGGATGCAAGTAGAAAATTATGCAAACCTTTTGGAAGAAGATTGGGGATGGAAATATGTTACAGCAATTGTGAAGTCTTAAGATTTGGAATGAGAAGAGGGAGAGAAAATATACCAGTAAAGTTTATCTGCATAGAATCGGTAGCAGATATGGTAAGATAAGCAGAAATACTGAGGTGAACAGACATCTAAATCAACACGTATTTAACTTATAAGCAAAGAGATTTAGAAAGACTAATAGAACACAGAAGGACAGCAAACAAGAAAAGAAAAGTAACATAGATACTACATTTTCAGCAATGGATCAATAGAAAAATGGCACAAGGGATATCAGAGCAAAAATACAATAATGTAGACAAAAAGAAGACTATGATATAGGAAAGCAAAATTGAACTGCAGAGTATGAAACATTAGGACTCTACATTAATTTATGGTGTGAGTGATCAAGAAACATGAATTCATCAAATACAACTACAGTCAAATTGGCTCAATACAGTGCAGCAAGGAAAGGGGCAATAATCCAGGCTTAAGTTCTGGGATAGGAATAAGTGATGGAAAGGAAAAGGAGATAAAGATTAGTGAAGGGGAAGAAAGATATGTGAGAAAAATGTGAGGTTAGTGGTTAAGATGTGTAGGAGAGTACTTACAAAGGACAAGAAGAAAAACCAGTGAAGAAGATGAAGAGTGTATATGCGAGGACAAATAAAATAGTTACTGGCTACAAATATTTAGTGCAGAGAGAGAAAGGGGATCAAAGGCAAATATTACATATGGAAAAATAAAACTACAGGTGAGTGGTTTATAGGTTGCAAAAAGCCACAGACAACAGATAAAAAGCAGAACAAAGTAGCAACAGACACACATCGTGATATAATGAGAATGGACAAATGGTTTTGAAATCTGTAGATAGGAGCAGAGGGGTAGGTTAAATAAAATGAAAAATTTAATTCAATTGCAGCAGTTTTTCAAAAACGAGAAGGAAGTAGGAAGTATTTGTGAATAATGGTATATCGGGAAGAAGGAAAGGAGGTAGGTGCCAAGTGATTGGAAAGTAAATATAATGAAGGGTAAAAAGGAAGGAAAGGGTAGAAAGAGGGGAGTGGAGAAAATGGGGATACAGAAAGGTAAAGAATAAAGAGATATAGAGGAAATGGAAATACTGAAGCACCAAGCTATTACACAAATTGAACTGCACAGTGTATTTGCCCCTGGCCAGTAAAATGGGAAGTCTACATGGTTTATAATTGCATATTATTAGTATAATTTATGGTTGTTCTATTTAGTGTATCATTAGTTCTTTCCTCGTTTAACAATCCATTTCCATTAGTTTTTCACTTTCCCTAGATATTGCCCTATATTCTTACAGTTTTTGAAAAACTGTGGTTTATATCACTATTTCTATTTTCTCTCTACCATATACTTCCACTTCTTGATATCTCTGTTTCTCTACATTTATATATGAATTGCTCTTCCCTTGCATAGTGGACATTTGCCTTGTATACGAGGTACGTTTGATAACTCTGGTAAATTTCCCTGAAGGGATGGAAATTTTTGTTGCATTTTTGTGGGTGGTAATTTCGATTATTCAAAAGATTGTACAGAAAATTTGAATGTGCTACAATATAGAGTTCATTGTTGATAGCCATCTGAACTGGTCAGTGTGATAGCTGCAATTGAAAATGGAAAAAACAGAGTCTCGAGCTATTATTAAACATTTTCATTTGAAGGGTTGGACTGCCGCACAAGTCAAAACTGAATTGGATTAAGTTCAGGTGGACTCAGCACCAACACTGAAGACCATTTACTTTTGGTTAAATGAATCTAAATATGGTTGTAGAAACACTGAAGATGAACTGCATTCTGGTTACCCATATTGAGGTTAACATACGATCTGGTTATACAGGGCTGCCGAATCAAAATTCATGAGATTGCTGAGGCTTTAGCCATCTCAACTGAATGAGTGCACAATATCCAGCATGAAAAATTGGCAATGGAAAAGCTGTGTGTAAGATGGGTTTCGTGATTGCTCACAGTCGACCAAAAGCATATCTGTAAGAACACTTCTACCAAGTGTCTGGCGATGTTTAATCGCAATCTGCAAGACTTTTTGCATTCATTTGTGACCATGGATGCAGCTTGGATCCATCATTACACACCAGAGTCAAAATAGCAGTCAAAACAATGGACAAAGGCTGGTGAAAGTGACCAAAGAAGCCAAGGATCATTTTGTCAGCTGGTAAGGTGATGGCCACTGTTTTTTAGGATTCTAAAGAAATAATCCTCATAGACTACTTGGAAAAAGGCAGAACCATAACTAGAGCCTATTATGCTTCATTGTTGGATCGTTTCCAGCATGAGTTGACTCAAAAGAGACCGAGATTGAAACGCAAAGGTGCTCTTTTACCAGGAAAATGCTCCATCACACATATCATCAATCGCAATAGCAAAAGTGCATCAGTTGGGATTTGAATTGGTTACTCATGCATCTTATTCCTCAGGCTTAGCTCCAAGTGACTTCTTCTGTTGTCAAACTTGAAAATTTGGCTTGATGGTAAGAAATTTTCCTTAAATGAAGAAGAAATACTCATAATCGAGGAGTATTTTGCAGGCCTTGATGAAATTTATTTTTTTGACTGGATGAAAAAGCTGAAACATTGGTGGACCAAGTGTATAGCTATCAATGGAGACTATGTCAAGAAGTAAGATGAGATGTTCACAAAAAAAAATATATTTCATTTCATTTTATTTCATACATATGATCTAAAATACATAGGATACGTCAACATGTTTAACAAATATCATGTGTACACTACGATACACACACACACACATGTGTATATATATATATATATATATATATATATATATATATATATATATATACACATGTGTGTGTGTGGTTTTTTACCAGACTTATCAAACGACTCTCATATAACCATTTCATTGCCCTTTTAGCTTCCATACCCCTGCTCTTAACCATGCACTCCGCCCTTTTTCTTCTCTATAAGTATTGTCTATATAACTCTCTCTTTCCAAATGAGTTTTCATTATAACATAAAATACCAATGATCCCTTCTCCATTATCAGGCTAAATACTACCTGTATCTCAATGTCTTCAACTTTTCTTTTGGTAATCTTCTAGAGGTCTTTGTTGTTTGCTTCCCTTTTCCTCCAAATATCACCCATAACATTAGTTTACAGGTTATATTTTAGTTCACTTAACCATCCCATGCTTTTAAGGTAGTTTTTTATATTTCAAACATTGGATCCTTCCCATGGATCTTAAGGGTTTGGTATAGATATGTTGAAGACATCTTTGCAATAGTCCAAATGAACATTTACATGTTTATTCCTGTTGCTCCTGGGTGGAGCATAGGGCACATACACGAGCTCTCATCTGACTCAATTTGCTGGCATAGTTTTGATATTCTTTCAGGACTTCCCAACTGACACTGCCTCCACTTCCACTGCTCGGCACCATGTTATCCTTGGTCTCCCTCTTCTTCTAGCGCCATATGGATTCTATTCAAGAGCCTCTCAGGTCTTTTGTGCAGTGTATGACCTTCCAATTACATTTACGTTCTTTTATCTTAATTTCCACCTTGCATTGTTGAGTTCGCTCCCACAATTCCTGATTTGATATGGTATCCGGCCATCGCACTCCTAGTATGGTTCTTAAATATCTGTTAATGAAAGTATGGACCTTGCGTCTTATATCTCAAGGCATCTTCCATGTCTCACATCCATAGAAAAGCGCCGATTTCACATTTTTCTCAAAGATCCTCAATTTAGATTTTGTTCTCAATTCGCTGAACTTCCACACTGACCAGAGGTGAGAAAAGACCCCTATGACCTTGTTTACGCTATTTTGGACATCCTCATTTATCCCTCCAGTTCCTAGGTAACAGAGGTTTTCATTCTCTAGTTCCAGTGGGTTCCAGCTTTTGGCATTGATCCTTAGCTCCTTTGCCTTGGCAATTTTTATTTTGTGCCGCACTTTTTCTGCTTCCATTTCGAGTGAGTGAGTGTGTGATGTTTTAGGGCCAGTCGACAGCAGGGTCATTTGGGCCTTCCATTTCGAGGTCTTTCACTTTCCCCATCATATGTCTAAATGAATGAGATAAAAGACATATATCATCTGCAAAGGACAGTTGAATGATGCATTAAAATTAGTCTGCAAGAAAAGACTATCAAATTCGCAAAAGAAAAGGAAATCAAAGGAAAACTTTCTTTCTTGAACCTAAATATCATCAGGCACGACACAAAAATGAAATTTAGAATTTACAGGAAGTCAACAAATTCAGAAAATTACTTAAAAATCATACTGATAACCCAATTATAGATAAACATGCAATAATAAACAGTCTTACACACAGACAAGTCAACATACCCATGAATAAAGTGGAATACTACAAGGAACAAAAAGCCATAATTCACATAGCAGAAGAAAATGAGATAAGTTGACAAAGAATTTCAAAGTCCCACCGCCAGAGAGAAGAGAGCAGACGACAACAGACAGTTGGAAAGAATAATGAAACTGATGGCTTCCAAAACTAGTTCCTCAAAAATATAAAAATGTAAATAACGAAGTGTCAAAAAACTGACTACCAATAGTTTCTTTCAATTGTTTTAACAAATTAACATAATGATAATTCAGGATTCTGTAACAATAATTCAAGACTCTCTTGACAACAAACCTGTTCTTTTTACTCGCCCCATTTCACTTTGAACCACTTCATTAGCTGTTGCTTTTGGAAGTCCAAGAACTTTGTTGCAAAACATCCTGTGCATCAAGTCCACTACTTCCCATCCCCCTTTCCAAAGCCCATGTGTCCGTGCCATATAACATTCATGACTCTACCACCGAGTTATATACTGTTTCCAACCAATCATCTCCATTAGTGGTATTTTAAATCAACTTTGTCTTATATCCATCATAGCTGCCTTTATCATTGCCAAAACTATTCTCTTCCATTTTTCCCATTTAACCACCCCCACATCTATTTTTACTACTAAATATGTGCAATCTCATACTTTTTATATTCACTTCCTCCCTGGCAGGTTTAAACTGAAGAACTACATAATACAAACCTAATATGTTACCACAAGGCCATTTATATATGTTTTTCTATTTATTCTCTCAACAGAAATATTAACAAGTAATGGTTTCACATAGTTAATACTATGGTTAATCCATTAAAAAGTAAGATGGCCTGTTCGTAATCTAAGGTAAGCAGTTCAGATTAGTGCAGTATCAGAGCAATAGCCCAAGCTCAAGCTGTCAGACAGAACATCACCTCTGATAACTAATAATGTAGGGGTTGTCTACATTAGTAAACGTATTCATGAATTGAGGCAGATATCATGTGAGTTACACTTCATTTTAAAAATGTTCAATCAGATTTTAATTAAGTTCATGCAGCAATTCTATTATACACTACCTGCAATCTCCATTCTCTTAGCCTCAAAATACCTAACCTAACCTGGTACTACCTTTCTTCTCTACAATTTTCTGTTTTTTTCTGAAATCTGTACACAGAATAAAAGACTTCTCTCGTTAATAGGTCAGTATGAATCAGAGAACTCTCAGATTCTGAGATTCTCAGAAAAGCAACAACTATTTTCGATTTCTGGAACAATAAGGTAGACTAAGAACGATCTTAATAATAGCAATGGCTTTTCTAGCTACTAACATAAGCAGTTGTACTTAAGAAACTGAAATGAGCAGCATCTGGTTTGAATCATTAAGTATGTGGCTAAAAGGAATCCCTTCCCATCCAAACTAGGGACGTACACAACTTTGCCATTTACCTGAAATGTTTGTAGGGATATTAATTTTGCAATCCTCTTGGCAAATGCTCATTCTGTCCCAAGGAAACAATAAGTATTGTGTGATGGACTCAAAACTAATGTACTCCTGTTTGCAACATGTCACTTCCTGTCATAAACAACACTTTCTGAAGGAGATGAAGCAATAGCCACAACCTTCCCAGAGTCTCTCTACATATAAATTAATAATAATGTCACCCAATTAGCGGAAAGCGCAACCAACGACAGCTGAGTAAGGTGCCAGAGGCAGCCAACCACAACCTCCCATTAGTCTCTGACACTAACTGAAGGGGATGGTTAGGAAAATGTCACTTGTCGCTGGCCGCCTCTTTCCCCCCTTCCACTGCCATCTGGAACTTTCGCGGTAATTCACTGAAACCAGAGATTTCTAGAAGACGGTGGTATTCCTATAAAAAGGGCTGCAGTGAGTGAATTGAGTCAGTCAGTCAGTCAGTTCTTGACGTAAGAGCGCGTGCTAGTGTACGGACGAGAAGACTGTATGAGTGCTCGGCAAGCGGCGAAGTAGCGCCGTGTTAGCGAACGGACTAGAAGACTGTGGGCGTGCAACGGAAGAATTTACGTAATAGTGAGCATACAGTGGAACTGCAACGGACGAACTGGTGAATTGTAATTGTGTGCATTACGTAATTCTGTGTAATCGGCAAGTGTTCAATTATAAGTCAGTGGAAATAAAGAACATTGTTGAGTTTGTGAAATTGGACTTTTCATTTCACGAACCCACCCAGTCACAATAATAATAATAATAATAATAATAATAATAATAATAATAATAATAATAATAATAATAATAATAATAATAATAATAATAATAATAATAATAATAATAATAATAATAATAATAATAATAATAATAATAATAATAATAATAATAATAATAATAATAATAATAATAATAATAATAATAATAATAATAATAATAATAATAATAATAATAATAATAATAATAATAATAATAATAATAATAATAATAATAATAATAATAATAATAATAATAATAATAATAATAATAATAATAATAATAATAATAATAATAATAATAATAATAATAATAATAATAATAATCATAATAATAATCATAATAATAATCATAATAATAATCATAATAATAATCATAATAATAATCATAATAATAATCATAATAATAATCATAATAATAATCATAATAATAATCATAATAATAATCATAATAATAATAATAATAATAATAATAATAATAATAATAATAATAATAATAATAATAATAATAATAATAATAATAATAATAATAATAATAATAATAATAATAATAATAATTAATAATAATAATTAATAATAATAATAATAATAATAATAATAATAATAATAATAATAATAATAATAATAATAATAATAATAATAATAATAATAATAATAATAATAATAATAATAATAATAATAATAATAATAATAATAATAATAATAATAATAATAATAATAATAATAATAATAATAATAATAATAATAATAATAATAATAATAATAATAATAATAATAATAATAATAATAATAATAATAATAATAATAATAATAATAATAATAATAATAATAATAATAATAATAATAATAATAATAATAATAATAATAATAATAATAATAATAATAATAATAATAATAATAATAATAATAATAATAATAATAATAATAATAATAATAATAATAATAATAATAATAATAATAATAATAATAATAATAATAATAATAATAATAATAATAATAATAATAATAATAATAATAATAATAATAATAATAATAATAATAATAATAATAATAATAATAATAATAATAATAATAATAATAATAATAATAATAATAATAATAATAATAATAATAATAATAATAATAATAATAATAATAATAATAATAATAATAATAATAATAATAATAATAATAATAATAATAATAATAATAATAATAATAATAATAATAATAATAATAATAATAATAATAATAATAATAATAATAATAATAATAATAATAATAATAATAATAATAATAATAATAATAATAATAATAATAATAATAATAATAATAATAATAATAATAATAATAATAATAATAATAATAATAATAATAATAATAATAATAATAATAATAATAATAATAATAATAATAATAATAATAATAATAATAATAATAATAATAATAATAATAATAATAATAATAATAATAATAATAATAATAATAATAATAATAATAATAATAATAATAATAATAATAATAATAATAATAATAATAATAATAATAATAATAATAATAATAATAATAATAATAATAATAATAATAATAATAATAATAATAATAATAATAATAATAATAATAATAATAATAATAATAATAATAATAATAATAATAATAATAATAATAATAATAATAATAATAATAATAATAATAATAATAATAATAATAATAATAATAATAATAATAATAATAATAATAATAATAATAATAATAATAATAATAATAATAATAATAATAATAATAATAATAATAATAATAAGACCAACGAAATAAACATTTTAACAAGCAGCATTGAATATTGCCCCAAGACAGTGAGCACATTTTTAAGTAAACCAACCAAATACCAGAACCATAGGTATTCTGTGGTGTAACAGAATAGCTGCTGTTCCTTTCAACCACAACCCTATAATTACAAAAACACTGAAGGAAAGTTCACTGTTATCTACAAATACATGGTTTTGTTGAACCTGCCTGCGCACACTGACCCACATACACACCTTTAGCAAGGTCCCTCATTTAGTGGAGGTGTCCCAAATATTGAGCGATACCAGCAAGTCAGTGATGACAGCATGTTGCAAAGCTGGTGAGGTATTCAGAATCTCTGCTGGCAAGGATAAATACTACATTGTGACTTTGTGGGTTCGTAAAATTAAAAGTCAAGTTTGAGAAATACGAAATGCTCTTTCTTTTCGTAAGAAAACAATGTTTGTACACCCTTTTGCAGCATGCTGACGTAACACAGACCAACACAATGTCTCGTCACTTCTACACACGTAAATAAAAAAAGAGTTAACTTTCAAATCACAGCTAATCAGTTCCAATTAAGACTGAATAAACTGGCGATCCGCGGCTCCTATTATAGCTCCACTCGTCCTAGAAATTTGTGAAATGTTCTCTAACAATCAAGACAGCACTAGAAAGACGAACCTTCCAGTCATTCTTCTTTATCTGTTTCGGCAGGTATTTATCTCCGCACTGAAAATCTGTCCCTTTGTGCGTGCCTGCTGCGACAGTCACAATAATGCGATGTGCGACACTACTCCCTCCTCTAAGCTGGTCGTCCCGAACAGCACCATCATTGGGGGCCAGACGATCCAGGTGTGCCACCATCTTTCCTCGGGGCACCTTCTGGATGCAGTAGACCACGTCGTTAATCCTCTTCATCGCCCCGTACGGTCCTTGCCACGGTTGTTGAAATTTCCGGCAGCGTCCCTTGTTCCGGGCAGGGCAGTACAACCAGACCAGGTCACCTTGCTGGAACCCTTGGCTGTTGGCTTGCCTGTCGTATCCGGTCTTCATGCGGTCGCTCGCCTTCTGCATGTTCTGAAGAGCCATCTCCTGCATATCATGGTGATGGTCCGCCAAGTTCTCCACATACACGGTTACTGGCTGTTTCGCTTCCGGGGGACCCCAAAAGCCAGGTTAAAAGGCAGGCGCAGTTCTCGGCCGAAAATTAAACTTCCCGGCGTCATCCCAGTGGTGTCGTGTCTTGACGAGCGGCAGGGCAGCGAGAACTGTGGCACCTTCACGTCCCAGTCTCGCTGACAGCTGGCCACGCCTTCCTCATATGTTCTTATAGAGTCTTGATGTACCTCTCCACCATGCCGTCCAACTGCGAATGTCGGGGTGTTGTGTGGGTCTTGTTCACCCCAAATTTTTTCCAGTACCTCCTTCATCAGGTGAGACTAAATTTTGATGTCCTGTTCACTGTGGATCCTAACGGCACACCAAAACGGCAGAACAGTCCTCGAGGCAGTCTGTAATTGTCTTCGGCTCCTGGTTCGGGATCATATACACCTCCGACCATCTGGTGAAGTAATCCGCGGCCACCATCAGGTATTTGTTGCCTGACACTGTTCGGACACTGGGAATGGTCCATCTATGTCGACAGCGATGCGTTCGAATGGCGCTCCGAAGTTGTACTGCTGCAGGCGACAACGGCTCCTATTTTGGGAGCCGTGACTTGGCGCGCACACCTGACATTGACGACACCACTTCACAGCGGGTTCTCGAAGCCTCAGCCAGTAGTAACGCCGTCGGAGTTTGTCAATCGTTCGGCTTGCTCCCAGGTGTGCTTCTGAAGTACCGGCGTGCACTTCTTCTACGACTTCGGGGGCCTTAATCCGGGAAAGTACCAACTGCTCCCTCTGCGACTTCCCATCTGGTGATTCCCATACTCGGAACAGCACGAATTCTCTGATCTTCAGTAACTCGTATGGGGCCCAGTAGGAGCTGTATGTGGCACTCCTTAGTGCGATGTCTTCCCAGGTTGGTCTTGTACATGCCTCCACTTCCCTCAACAGTGGCCCCAAGTCTGCGTCCACCAGCTGCTCCCTCCTCAGCCCTGCGCTCTCCCAGCCCTCCGCACGCACTTGTATTACCACTCTGTCAGCTACAGCACGCTCCTTCTCTTCCACTCTTGTGCATTGACCGCACTCTTCTGGACAGGGTCTTCGGGACATTGTGTCTGCTTTGTCCTGGCTCTTCCCTCCACGATATTCCGAGGTGAAGTCGTACTCCCGCAGTGTCTGGACCCAACGGGCTGTCTGGCCTTCCAGGTTCATAAAGCTCAATAGTCATGTGAGGTCGGAGTAGTCAGTCCTCAGGTGGAATGGCTGACCGTACAGGTACTTGCGGAAGTGCTCCAAGGTTTTTACCATCAGCAGTAACCTTGGCCGGGTGACAAAGTAGTACTCTGCCTTTGAAAGCGTCTTGATGTAGTAGGCCCACTTGTGGCCGTTCTGTACTTGGGATAGAGTGCCTCAAATGCAATGGTCGCTGGCGTCAATGTCCACAATGAAGGCGCCACCATGTTGCAGGATTCCCAAAATAGCAGCACTGCACAGTGTCTTCTTCAGCTCCTGGAAAGCGCCATCGGCGTCCTCCGTGTACACATAAGGCCGGTGTTGCTCTGTCAGGTGGGTGAGGGACCTGGCGATGTTGGAGAAGCCGTTTATGAAGCGTTGGTAGTTACTGCACAACCCCAGAAAACTGCCCAACTGCCGCTAATCCTTTGGGCGAGACCAATCTCTCACAGCCTGTGTCTTCTCCGGGTCTGTAGCCACTCCGTTTGGTGAGACTATGTGACCTAAGTGGTTGACTTCCTTGCGGAAGAGCTGGCACTTCTTTGCGTTTAGCTTCAGATTAGTTGCCTACAGTCTCAGTAACAGCTTGCCCAGGATGTCCAGATGTAAAAGCGGGCGTTAAACACTCCACATTTCACATTTCGAATATCTTGCCAACAATGAAGATGTCGCCTCGTATAGCAGACAGGAGTCATAAGTCAGTCCTCTCACCACTGACTCCATGAGGTATTGGAAGGTAGCTAGTGTCTTGTAGAAGCTAAAGGGCATAACTGTGAATTGCCAAAGTCCATGGCCTGCCGAGATTGCGGTACTTTCCTTGTCTCAGAGCTACCTGCCAGTAACCCAACTTCAGGTCCAGGGTTGAGAACCACTGCGCACCAGCAAGCGTGTCCAACGAGTCGTCAATCCGGGGTAAGGGGAAACAGTCCTTCCTGGTGACAGTGTTCAGCTTCCTGTAGTCCTCCCAGAGGCGTAGTTTGCCGTTCTTCTTCGTCACCAAGACCACAGGGGAACACCAAGGGCCGGCAGACTCTTCAACCATATCCCTGAATATCATGTCCTCCAGCACATTCCGTACCGCCGCTGTTTTTCCAGCGGAACGCGTCTAGGTGGTTGACGATTAAGCCGGGAGTCTCCTCTGTCAATGCGGTGGAGCAATCTATCAGTGCGGCCGTAGTCGCTGTTACCTTGGCTGAAGATGCGCGGGTATCGTCTCAGCCGTTGTCGAACCTTACCGAGCTGTTCTGCGGTCAGATGTTCGGCCACCCGCTTCATAAGCCTTCCAGCCGGGACCATGGGCTCGCACGACCCCAACTCGATCCCGGCCTGGACGTCGTAATTGGTGTCTGCCAGGTTCAGCAGCCTTACCGGCACTTTCTCTCGGCATGGCAACAATATCCTGGCTACAATGAAAACGTGCATAGGCGTCTTGTGGTCCAGCATCAGGTTATTGGTCCTCTGGCCTTCCAGTCACGACGTCACCACCACCTCGCTTCTTGCGGGGAAAACCACCTCTTCCCAGGACGACCCTGCAAATTCCAAGGTGTCCTTCTGGTTGCCGGATAATGAACTCTTCTCCATCGAGCCGCAGGAACTTCCTGCCAACGTCGACCGTCGTCTGGTGGCTCCTGAGGGCATCCAGTCCCAGTATCACCTACTCAGCGACTTTCGCGACGAACACACACAGACGTACGGCACTCCGCCCCAAGGTCAACTGCAGCAGTGCCTCTCTCTTCACAGGGAAGGTGTCACTCGATGCCATCAGTAGCTGGTATGGTCGGCTCAGTTTTCTCGACGGCAAACCCTTGGCCACGTCAGACGTGACGATGATCAGGGCTGCCCCGATGCCCACATATACGCGGCAGGGCCTTCCCTTTACCCAACCGTCAGCGATGAGGCTGTCATCCATACGCAGGCTGACGGCGCGCAGTGTCACTCGAGGGAATGGTGGTGATGGCGCCGACGTGCCCCTGATCACAAGGGCGTTTACTGGTTATTCGGCTGCTCTTGCCTGGTGTGGGGAATCTCTTTCCAAGTGTCCCAGCTGGCCACACCCCTAACACACGCCAGAAAGTCTTCGCCGACGTCTCTCGGCTGACTTTCTGGTTCCAGTGTAGCGGATACTCCTTGTTCTCGACGTGGGCGTAGCCATAACTCTGGTCGCCTCCAACCTTAATGCGGCCCTTAGCGCCTCGTGGAAGGTCTTGTAGTTGCCGAGCATTAGGCACTGACGTATCTCGACATCTCATACCCCGTCAACGAACGTGTAGGGGGCTTCGCGGGATACGACCTCGGGTGGGAGGTCGATTAAGGCCGTTAGAGCCCCTCAGCGACCGGGACACCAATTTTGAGTCCCACCTGATAAGGGAGGTACTGGAAAGACTAGGGGTGAACAAGGCCCGCACAACACCCCTACATCGACAGTCGGACGGCATGGTCGAAAGTACATCAAGACCTTAAAGGAACACCTGAGGAAGCTCGTGGACAGCCGTCAGCGCGACTGGGACGTCAAGGTGCCACTGTTCTTGCTGGTCTACCGCTTCTCGACACACGACACAACGGGAATGACGTCAGCCAGCGTAATGTTCGGCCGAGAGTTACTCCTCCATTATGACCCCGCTTTTGGAAGGCTCCGGACGCTAAACAGCCAGCAACCGATTATGGGGGGAACCTGGTGGCCTATCTATACGACATGCATCAGGTGGCTGGTCAGAACAACCAGAAGGCGAGCGACCGCACGAAGACCTAATACAACAGGCAAACGAACAACCAAGGGTTCCAGCGAGGTGACCTGGTCTGGTTTTAACGCCCAATCCGGACAAGGGGACGCTGCCTAAAACTTCAACAGCCATGGCAATGACCGTACTGGGTGGTGAAGAGGATTAACGTCGTGGTCTACCGCATCCAGAAGGTGCCATTAGGGAAGATGTTGGCGGTACACTTGGGTCTTCTGGCCCGCTACGATGTTGCTCTTCAGGATGACCTGCCTTTAGGAGGGAGCACTGTCGCGAACCCATTATTTACGATAGTGCGGCGCGGAGCGATATGGGACAGGTAGTGCCGAGTGGAGATAAAAATCTAACAAAATAGTTAAATATAGCGCGGAGAATTAAGGCATGCCTAAACAGATAAATGTAGATAAACAGGGAAGAATCTAGTGGCATCTTGATTGTCTTACAGAACATCTGATTTCTTGTTTGTTACAGAATATTCCAGACATGTCTAGTAATATGAGTCGTGGAATATATATATATATATATATATATATATATATATATATATATATATATATATATATATATATATATATATATATATATATATAAGGAGGCCGCAACTCCCCAAGGGTCAGTCGTAAACATAGTCGTAACGAGAGTTGTAATTGAAACGGGTGTTTTTGGAAGTGAACTCTTTGTTGTGGTCAACGATCTTGGAAGATTGTATGTGTGTATATTACGTAATTCTGCTGTAATAAGAAGTGTACCAAGTGTATTTCTCCGGAAATATAGAACGCTTTGAATTTCTGCATCTTGGCCTTTTAATTTTACAAATCCTCGAAGTCACAATATTAATACCTTCCCCAACCTGTTTTTTTAACTATTTTGTACAAAATTTGAGAACTAGGCATGTATCTTGCTTTTCTCTCTAATTCACCTTCTGTATTAGTTCTTTCCAAAATTCACTACAACTGTTTTCATCTAACCTCAAAATATATCCCCTATACCATTTTATCTAGCAATATTTCTACTTCCAAGAACCAAATCCTCCTTCCTATTTTATCAATAATTTTTATACTGTCGCGAACGCATTGTTGCGGGGAAGCTGTGCGAGGGACGAGGTGAAAGGGATGGACGGTACAGTGCGCAGATAAAGCTTACCGAAACGGTGGGGGGAAGTAGACGGAGAATTCGTCTTTCTTCTAAAGCCGTCCTGATTGAGAACATTCCACGAATTTCTGGAATAGTGAGTAAATATAAAAGGAGCCGCCCCCGCCACTGGGAATAGTTGTTCATTGAACTCGCGTGCATGAACAGCTGTGTGAGCTGTGTTGTGGTCGTTGACCTTGCAAGTTAAATTGTATATGTGACATAATTCTGCTACTGTAAATGTTGTCAAAGTGTGTTTCTAGGGAAATAAAGAGCAAAATTTTAGTGTTTGTAACCTGGACTTTTAATTTAACGAACCCACAAAGTCACAATTGGTGTCAGAAGTGGCGTATACGATATGGAGTCTGCATCGACACAGATTCTAGTTAAGTTGGAGGGGACAAATATCAACCTGGCCGCGACGATTCTGCGATAAAGGCCGAATTAACCACAGAAATGAGAACGGTGAACGATAGCCTGGCATCAGCAATGAAGACGGCTAACAACTTGGCCGTGGAGCTGAAAGAAGTGAAGTCGACCAAAGCTAACCACACCGCCAAACTGAAGGAAATAAAGACGGCAAATAACACTCTCCTTGCGAAAACGGAAGCTGCAAGCAACAACTTGCCTGCGACAATGACAGCGAAGATGACAGAATTGACCAAGGAAATGAAAGCGGCAAAGTTTAAAGAGCAGTTGACCGGCTTGAAGGAGCACGTCACGGTCGGGGCAAGCGGATGGGTCAACGGAACGAGCACGTCGAAGGCCTGGCCAATCGCGTTAAGGACCTGGAGGGAAATGCCAACAGCATCACAAAGTCCCTGAACGCCATGGTGGAGGACATCCTCGGTAGGAGTTGAAGGATTTACAGACTGACGCGCCGGGACACTACACAGCATCTGCGCGTGTCAAATAGCGGAAGTACGATGGCCGGTCCACGTTCGACGTCTTCCGCCGCCAATTCGACACGGTGGCCAAGCGCAACAAGCGGTCACCAGAGGAGGAGACCACACAGCTAATAGTCAGCCTCCAGGGACGAGCCGCAGTAGTCCTGAACGCGGTGCAGACAGCGGTGGCGCCCAAGGACATCTGGGAGGCCCTGGAAAGCCGCTTCGGGAACCACCACTTGGCCGCAGCATACCGCAGCCAACTGAAGTCTAGGATAAACCAGCCAGGGAAGACGCTGGCAATTGAACAGTTGGCCACCAAAGCTTTGGTTGACCTCCCACCTGAATTGGTATCCCGGGAGGCCGCATACATGTTCGTTGACGGGGTAAGAGACTTCGAGACACGTCAGCGCATAACGTTCGGGGACTACAAAACCATTCACGAGGCGCTAACGGCATTATTGCGAATGGAGGCGACCAAGGACACGGCCATTTCGGCGTCGAGAACAAGGATTATCCGCTACACTGGAGACCGAAGACTAGCGAAGGGACGCCGGCGAAGACCTAGTGGCCTGTGTTAGGGGCGGGGATTTGGAGGGGATCCGTCCCCTTCAGCTGCCGTGGTGCAGGCACTGTGGACCCATATCACTCGTGGTACCTCGGATGTTACTAGAGGAACCTCGGGCCGAACATCTGAGCCCCCTCTGGGAGTTGTTCGGATTGGGTTGGTCTCGAGGGTGCAGTGTGTTCCTGATACCCGTGGGAATCGGATACGTCTTCGGACGGGTTTGAAGGAAGTCATTAATTCTCCCGAGTACTAGCCTTCAAAGCTAGTAGAAGGTGTGCTAGATCACCAGGCGGCTCCACTGAGGTCATATCGGTAGCCTACACCTTTACTGTTGGCGCGCGTAAGTGGCGTATCCACTTCCCTCCCGTCTTGTGTCCTTGGACCAGATGGAGGGGGCTTGTTAGTCACCCAGGTCTTGCCCTATGGAAAGAGGCCGAGCGCCCTTAGGGACAGCTAGGATAGCTCCCTGGTTTTAAGAGGCCCGGGTCTTGGTCCTAAGGGTACAGCACTGATGGGAGTACACCCTCTGGACTCAACTGAGGGCTGTGGTCAGCCAAGGCACCGGGAGAAAGATTGCTCACACCAGGTAGAGCAGCCGGAGAAACCACAAAGGGCCGGCGTGGCGAAGAGCACGTCGGCGCCGTCAGCACCATCCCCTCGAGTGACGCTACGCTCCATCAGTCAACGGTTAAGTGACAGTCTCATAGCGGAGAGTTGAAAGAGAGGGTAAACCGCGCCGCGTGCTCATAGACACAGGGGCAGCCGTGACCGTCATTAGACCCGATGAAGGCAGGAGTTTGAGTCGAGGAAACCAAGTCCACCATACTAGCTTGTGAAGGCATCGGGTGACACCTTCCTGTGGAGGAGACTCTGCTGAAGTTGACCTTCGGACGGAGTACCGTACGCCTGTGGCTGTTCGTCGCGGAGATGGCTGAGGATGTGATACTGGGACTGGATGCCCTCGGGAGCCACGAGGCGACGGTTGACGACGCCAGGGCGGTTCGGCGGCTCAATGGAGAGGAGGTGATACTCCGGCAACCCGAAAAGCGCTTGGGGAATTTCAGGGTCGTCCTGAGGGAAGACGTGGTTGTCACCGCGAGGAGCGATGTGGGGGTTTCAAATAATGCTAATGTTGATCTCCCTACTCAATATTTCCTTATTGGCTTTATGTTTAGTTATTCAAATTATAACAGGATTATTTTACCCATGCATTAAATTATAACTAAATTAGGTCTAATAATTAAAAATATTATAGATAATACAAATATTAGTAACAAAAAAATAAAACGATGTAAGTGATGGTGCGACAGGAACGCCAGCGAACAAGGAAACTGATGATGGACCAGAAGACGCCTGTGCAACTACTTTGTGTAGCCAGGACGTTCTTGTCGTGCGGAGAGGAGGTGCCTGTGAGGCTGCTGATCCCAAAGCACACCCATCACGACGCCCAGGCCAGGACGAATTTGGGGACGTATGAGCCCGTGGTCAGCCTAACACCAATTGATCAGATCTATGAGCCGGTGTCGACGCATTACATGGGCCCCGGCTGGAAGGTTCAATTTAGAGGGCGGCCAACCACCTGACCGCAGAACAGCTTAAGAAAGTTCGACAATTGCTAACACGAAACCAGTGCGTCTTCAGCCAAGGTAACAGCGACTACAGAGGCACGGACCGAGTGTTCCACTGCATCGACACCGTAGACGCCCAGCCTATTCGGCAACCATCTCCACGCGTTTCGCTGTCAAAACAAGCGGTGGTACGAGTCATGCAGGAGGACATGAGATCCAGGGGAGTGATCGAGAAGTCTGACAGCCCTTGGTGTTCCCCTCTAGACTTGTTGACTAAGAATAACGGTGAGCTACGCTTCCTCGTGGACTACAGGAAGCTGAACGCTGTCACCAGGACGGACTATTTCCCCTTACCCCGGATTGACGACACCCTGGACAAGCTTGCTGGTGCGCAGTGGTTCTCAACCCTGGACCTGAAGTAGGGTTACTAGCAGGTGGCTCTAGACCCGAGGTACAAGAATACCGCATTGCCGACAGGCCAAGAGCTTTGGCAGTTCACAGTGATGCCCTTTGGTCTTTGCAACGCAACGGCTACCTTCAAATGCCTCATGGAGTCAGTGATGAGAGGAGTGACTTATGACGCCTGCCTGCTAAAGCTAGACGACATAATCATCGTTGATAAGACTTTCAAAGACCATCTCAACAACCTGAGCAAGGTCCTACAGAGATTGCAGGCGACCAACCTGAAGCTCAACGCGAAGAATTGCCAGGTCTTCCGCAAGGAAGTCAACTACTTGGGCCATACATTCTTACCAAACGGAGTGGTCACAGACCCGGAGAATACACAGGTCCTAGAAGCTTGGCCTCGGCCGAGGGATAAAATAAAATTGCGCAGTTTCCTGGGGCAGTGCAGTTATTACCGCCGCTTCATAAAGGGCTTCTCCAACATCGCCAAGCCCCTTACCCGCTTGACGGAACAACTCCGGCCTCATTTGTGGACGGAGGACGCCGAAGTCCTTTTCAGGAGCTGAAGAAGACACTTTGCAGTGCTCCTATTTTGGGATTCCCACAACAAGGTGACACCCTCATTGTGGACACTGACGCCAGCGATCAATGCATTGGAGGCGCTCTATCCCAAGTCCAGAACAGCCACAATCGGGTGATAGCCTACTACAGCAAGACGCTGTCTAAGGCCGAGAACTACTGCGTCACCTGGCTAGAGTTATTAGCGGTGGTAAAGACCTTGGAGCACTTCTAAAGTACCTGTACGGTCAGCCATTCCACCTGAGAACTGAACACTCCGCCCTCACATGACTATTAAGCTTTAGGAACCTGGAAGGCCAGACAGCCCGTTTGGTCCAGACACTGTGGGAGTACGACTTCACCTCGGAACATCGTAGAGGGAGGAGCCAGGGCAACGCAGACACCATGTCCCGAAGACTCTGTCCAGAATAGTGTGGTCAATGCACAAGAGTGGAAGAGAAGGAGCGTGCTGTAGCTGTCAGAGTGGTCACGGCAGTGTCTGGGGCCGGCTGGGATAGCGCAGGCCTGAGGAGGGAGCAGCTGGTGGACTCAGACTTGGGGCCACTCTTGAGGGATGTGGAGGCATGGACAAGACCAACCTGGGAGGACATCGCACCAATGAGCGCCACATCCAAGACCTACAGGGCCCAGTGGGACCTACTGAAGATCAGAGAGTTCGTGCTGTTCCGAGTTTAGTTTAGCCCAGAGGTTCTACTCCCATTAGTACTGAACCCGTAGGAACTGGACCCGGGCCTCCTTCGACCAGGGAGTTATCCGAGCTGTCCCAAAAGGCGCTCGGCGTCCTCCGTGGGGCTTTCCATGGGACAAGACCTAGAGACTAACAAGCCTCCCCATCTGGTCCGATTGACTCAAGACGGGATGGAAGTGGATACGCCACTTACGCGCATCAACACTCAAGGTGAAGACTACCGCAAAACCTCGGTGGGGCCGCCTGGTGATCTAGCACACCTTCTACTAGCTTTGCAGGCTAGTACCCGGGAGAATTAATGGCTTCCCTCAACCCCGTCCGAAGACGTACCCGATTCCCACGGGTTTCGGGAACACACTGCCCCCTCGAGACCATCCCAATCCGAACAGCTCCCGAAGGAGGGGCTCGGCTGTTCGGCCCGAGGATCCTCTAGTAAGGTCAGAGGTACCACGAGTGCTAAGGGTCCGCAGCTGAAAGGGACGTATCCCTTCCCCTACGGGGGCTGTTCCGAGTATGGGAATCACCCGATGGGAATTCGCAGAGGGAGCAGTTGGTACTTCCCCGGAGTAAGGCCCTGGAAGTCGTAGAAGAAGTGCACGCCGGTACTTCTGAAGACACCTGGGAGCAAACCGAACGATTGACAAACACCGACGGCGTTACTACTGGCTGAGGCTTCGAGCAGACGCTGAGAGGTGGTGCCGTCAATGTCACGTGTGCGCGGCAAATCACGGCCACCAAAATAGGAGCCGCTGTCGCCTGCAGCAATACAACGTCGGAGCGCCATTCGAACGCATCTCTGTCGACATAGCTGGACCATTCCCAGTGTCCGAACAGTTCAGGCAACAAATACCTAATGGAGGTCTTGGCCTATTTCACCAGCTGGTCGGAGGTGTATGCCATCCCGAACCAGGAGGCGAAGACAATTACAGTGTGCCTCGTGGACTGTGCGTTCGTTTTGGAGTGCCCTTAGAGCTCCACAGTGACCAGGGCACCAATATTTAGGCTCACCTGATGAAGGAGGCATTGGAAAGATTTGGGGTGAACAAGACCCGCACAACACCCCGACATCCGCAGTCGGACGGCATGGTGGAGCGGTACATCAAGACACTTCGGCCAGTTCGGCCCAGAGTTACGCATCCCTTGTGACCTGGCTTTTGGGAGCCCCCCGGAAGCAAAACTGCCAGGAACAGAGTATGTGGAGAACTTGGTGTGCCGTCTGCATGACATGCACGAGATGGTGCGTCAGAACATCCAGAAGGCGAGCGACCGCATTAAGACCCGATACGACAGGCAAGCCAATAGTCAAAGGTTCCGGCATGGTGACCTGGTCTGGTGGTACCGTCCTACCCGGACCAAGGGACGATGCTTGAAACTTCAGCAGTCAAGGCAAGAACCGTACCGGGTGGTAAAAAGGATTAACGACGTGGTCTACCGCATCCAAAAGGTGCCCCAAGGAAAAATGTTGGTGGGACACCTGGATCGTCTGGCCCACTACGATGGTGCTGTTCGGAAAGAGCAGCCTTGAGGACGGAGCAGTGTCGCGAACGCATTTTTGCGGCTAAGCGGCGAGATGTACGAGTTCAAAGGGACGGAGAGTACATTGCGGAGATAAAAGCTTACCGAAACGGTGTGGGGGGAGGAGACGGATTTCTGGAGAGTTCGTCTTTCTTCTAACGCCGTCCTGTTTTGTTGACAGCATTCCTTGTATTCCTGGAATAGTGAGTAACTATAAAAGGAGCCACCGCCACCTCTGGGAACAGTTGTTAGTTGAACTCACATGCGTGAACAACTGTGTGAGGGGTGTTGTGGTCGTTGACCTTGCAAGTTGTATTATGTATGTGACATAATTCTGCTACTGTAAAGGTTGACGATGTGTTTTTCTACAGAAATAAAGAGAAAAATTTTAGTGTTTGTATCCTGGACTTTTAATTTCACAAACCCACAAGGTCACAATATTATGTTACTATTTACCAATTTAAAACTTCTGAGTCAACTGTCACATCATACAGTCCTTCAAGTCACTTCGTCGTCATTTCTTCAGCTATTTTTCCATATGCTTGTACACATAGCTTGCATTTTACATGTCTCCCATTAATTTAAAAAAAAAAAACAAGTTTTTAATTGACATTCACTACTTTTTCAACTGAAATACTTCAAAAATTCAAAACGTTCTGCTACTCTTTTCTGCCATGAGCAACAGATAAGGCAGGGATAATTTGCTGTCCAAGCTTCGGCAAAAATTGATGCTACATTTACCTACTGCATTATTATCCCTCGCTTCCTCATTTGCCACAAAACCCTAAACATATAATGCCTTGGTCATCTCACCACACTCTTCATATTCCGCTCAGCATAACCAAATGGTATGAACATTGCTGCCTGAATTCCTTACATTGGTGGGCACGAACTGCTTCAAAAGTATCTCCAGTTACTCAAATTATTCCATCTTGAAAACAATTATTTGAGGATAAAATTTGTTTGGCACTGAAATTTTATAATAAATAATGCAGGAAAACTATATTTTGAGGAACTGTATGCATTTTACTTGCATAAGTTTTAATGGAAACCACTTGTGACCACATAAATTGAACAATGTGAACAGTTACAATACCTATCGTTAACCCAACACTATACTTACCAGATACATGTTATGAGACATGTTATTTAAGTTCATTAATTAATGTAACTTTCATATTTCCTTATTTCCTATTAATGACATCTGTACTTTAATTTGCACATATATGCCTGCTTAACAATAAAAGTGTTAAAATAAACAAAATTAAGAGTATACATGGCCAATCGTGACACAAGGGTTAAAAGGAGAGAAAAACTTACTTTTTGTTAAATGTCATGGAGAACAACACAGAATGGTTTTTGTATGTCAAGGAAAATTGGGCATATATATAAAGAACACTTTCAGAATTCAGTCTCCCTTAATATTCTGCTCAAGAATAAGCAGGTGTATCAGATAATCTTCAGCAAATATGTCATCACAGCTTGAATATCTTGCCTAATTGGTCAGCATATTTGGCATATACTACAAAATAAATTCACAAAGAGAAAGTAATATAATTTTGATTAAAACAATAAAAATTAAAAATGAGATCAATTTATTTAGGATCATCTTCCTTGTACCACAGCTAAGATACAGGTAAGAGAACATATTACCGCAAGAAATTTAAACCAATATGGAAACAATGCTGTACAAAAGAGCAGACATAAGTGGATTTTTAATCTGTAGCTTCATATTACTGCAAGAAATTTAAACCAATATGGAAAAAATGCTGTACAACAGAGCAGACATATGTGGATCATTAATCTGTAGCTTCCAACTCTATCAAAAGCTCACTGCCAACGAATGCAGAAAAAAAATAGTTTTGGGAACTACAGATTATGTTTTAGGTGTACTTCTACTTGATCACCTCTCAGCTCTTCTCAGTTTTAACTACCATACCGGAACAACTATTACAATGTGGACTTACAGTTAAAACAGATAAATAAAAGAAATTTGTAATGTTAATGTTGAAATAGTGCAATTATAAAAATACCTTTCCATGTTATTCAAAATCTGCATCCTCTAAGACAAGTTCGGGCAACTCAGGTATCATACTGAGTTCTCCATAAAGGATAGATAGCAGATTCTGGCCATAAGAATTCTGGGATGTTCCTGGATTTGATGGTCCTGGATCTGATGCAAACTGCAAACATACCTTTCCAAAAGTAAATCCGCAAGAGGTTACAAATAAAATTTAACGGGAGTCAATGAATGATATTAAACAACACTTACTTTTAAAGTTTTCTAGAACATGTTTCAGAGACTTTGCCTCCATCCTCAGAATACAAAACAAAATACAACAAAATTATTGAAAAGCACAAAAAATGACATTCCCAAATCATTAGTAGACAAAAGAGTGAACTTAGCAAAAGAGAAAAAGCTAATAAAGGAAACCACAGCACACTCAGCTACAGAAACTAATATGATTTTCAAAAAATTCTCTTACCATCCATGGGCTTTTGATAAACTTAAAAAAGTCTTCAAAAACAAAACATTCAACTAGCACCAGTCAACAATTTTTCCTTAAATAAACTAATTTGCTCAAACATCAAAGATGCCAGTCCATCTAACAAAAAATCTGGTATATATCAAATTGAATGCAGTGACTGAAGTCAAATTTATATTGGAAAAAACCAAAAGAAATTTAGAAACAAGAGCAAAGGAACACTTTAGGAACAAAAAATATAAACAATTAGAAAAATCAGCAGTTGCAATGCATTTTTGGGGCAAAAAACACAACAAATCCAGAACTAAAACTACTAAAACATACATCAGGAAAACAAGAACTATCCACATGGGAACAAATCTTCATTTCAAAAAATAGACACAAAGTATTTAATTTCAAAATCCCCAGAAAGATTTGTTCAGCAAGTTTCTTGAACTGCAACCAGAGGAGACCTATGACAAAATATCGTCAACTACACAAATGAGAACCTGTCGATGCCTGAATGAGGATGGAGACAAAGTCTCTGAAACATATTCCGGAAAAATTTAAAAGTAAGTGTTGTTTAGTGTCATTAATTGATTCCCTTTAACTTTAATTTATAATAACACGTTTTCAACACTTCCAAGAAAGGAAATGTAAGAGGTTACAAGTTTAATAGATAGAAATCATAACTTCAAATGACATTTATAAGACTATTCCATAAACAAAATCTCATCAGTTTTAACTACCATTACCAGAACAACTATTACAATGTGAATTTGCAGTTAAAACAGATAAAAAAAAAAGAAATTTGTGATTTTAATTGTTGAAATAGTGCAATAAGAAATATACCTCTTCATGGATAGAGTCAACATGAAAAATTCAATGCCATGGCCGGGATTTGAACCACGGATCTACTGGTTTCCGTCCAGTCGCTCTTAACCTTTGAGCTACCATGGTCAACGTGCCGCCCTGACATTAAATTCTCCAGTTGACTTGTATGTTTACCCGGTAGACCACTAGGGGCTCTCGCATCCGAGACACACCGTTTGTGGAGACTTACTATTGTAAGTACTTAGTCCCAGGCTTCATCATTTAACTCTTATTATTTTAGTTAATTGATGGAAATTAATCATTTCTCCACACTAGCCGTATATAGGCTAAGATATTTGATGGATAGAGTCAACATGAAAAATTCAATGCCATGGCCGGGATTTGAACCACGGATCTACTGGTTTCCGTCCAGTCGCTCTTAACCTTTGAGCTACCATGGTCAACGTGCCGCCCTGACATTAAATTCTCCAGTTGACTTGTATGTTTACCCGGTAGACCACTAGGGGCTCTCGCATCCGAGACACACCGTTTGTGGAGACTTACTATTGTAAGTACTTAGTCCCAGGCTTCATCATTTAACTCTTATTATTTTAGTTAATTGATGGAAATTAATCATTTCTCCACACTAGCCGTATATAGGCTAAGATATTTGATGGATAGAGTCAACATGAAAAATTCAATGCCATGGCCGGGATTTGAACCACGGATCTACTGGTTTCCGTCCAGTCGCTCTTAACCTTTGAGCTACCATGGTCAACGTGCCGCCCTGACATTAAATTCTCCAGTTGACTTGTATGTTTACCCGGTAGACCACTAGGGGCTCTCGCATCCGAGACACACCGTTTGTGGAGACTTACTATAGTGGAGACTTACTAAGTCTCCACAAACGGTGTGTCTCGGATGCGAGAGCCCCTAGTGTTCTACCGGGTAAACATACAAGTCAACTGGAGAATTTAATGTCAGGGCGGCACGTTGACCATGGTAGCTCAAAGGTTAAGAGCGACTGGACGGAAACCAGTAGATCCGTGGTTCAAATCCCGGCCATGGCATTGAATTTTTCATGTTGACTCTATCCATCAAATATCTTAGCCTATATACGGCTAGTGTGGAGAAATGATTAATTTCCATCAATTAACTAAAATAATAAGAGTTAAATGATGAAGCCTGGGACTAAGTACTTACAATAGTAAGTCTCCACAAACGGTGTGTCTCGGATGCGAGAGCCCCTAGTGGTCTACCGGGTAAACATACAAGTCAACTGGAGAATTTAATGTCAGGGCGGCACGTTGACCATGGTAGCTCAAAGGTTAAGAGCGACTGGACGGAAACCAGTAGATCCGTGGTTCAAATCCCGGCCATGGCATTGAATTTTTCATGTTGACTCTATCCATCAAATATCTTAGCCTATATACGGCTAGTGTGGAGAAATGATTAATTTCCATCAATTAACTAAAATAATAAGAGTTAAATGATGAAGCCTGGGACTAAGTACTTACAATAGTAAGTCTCCACAAACGGTGTGTCTCGGATGCGAGAGCCCCTAGTGGTCTACCGGGTAAACATACAAGTCAACTGGAGAATTTAATGTCAGGGCGGCACGTTGACCATGGTAGCTCAAAGGTTAAGAGCGACTGGACGGAAACCAGTAGATCCGTGGTTCAAATCCCGGCCATGGCATTGAATTTTTCATGTTGACTCTATCCATCAAATATCTTAGCCTATATACGGCTAGTGTGGAGAAATGATTAATTTCCATCAATTAACTAAAATAATAAGAGTTAAATGATGAAGCCTGGGACTAAGTACTTACAATAGTAAGTCTCCACAAACGGTGTGTCTCGGATGCGAGAGCCCCTAGTGGTCTACCGGGTAAACATACAAGTCAACTGGAGAATTTAATGTCAGGGCGGCACGTTGACCATGGTAGCTCAAAGGTTAAGAGCGACTGGACGGAAACCAGTAGATCCGTGGTTCAAATCCCGGCCATGGCATTGAATTTTTCATGTTGACTCTATCCATCAAATATCTTAGCCTATATACGGCTAGTGTGGAGAAATGATTAATTTCCATCAATTAACTAAAATAATAAGAGTTAAATGATGAAGCCTGGGACTAAGTACTTACAATAGTAAGTCTCCACAAACGGTGTGTCTCGGATGCGAGAGCCCCTAGTGGTCTACCGGGTAAACATACAAGTCAACTGGAGAATTTAATGTCAGGGCGGCACGTTGACCATGGTAGCTCAAAGGTTAAGAGCGACTGGACGGAAACCAGTAGATCCGTGGTTCAAATCCCGGCCATGGCATTGAATTTTTCATGTTGACTCTATCCATCAAATATCTTAGCCTATATACGGCTAGTGTGGAGAAATGATTAATTTCCATCAATTAACTAAAATAATAAGAGTTAAATGATGAAGCCTGGGACTAAGTACTTACAATAGTAAGTCTCCACAAACGGTGTGTCTCGGATGCGAGAGCCCCTAGTGGTCTACCGGGTAAACATACAAGTCAACGGGAGAATTTAATGTCAGGGCGGCACGTTGACCATGGTAGCTCAAAGGTTAAGAGCGACTGGACGGAAACCAGTAGATCCGTGGTTCAAATCCCGGCCTTGGCATTGAATTTTTCATGTTGACTCTATCCATCAAATATCTTAGCCTATATACGGCTAGTGTGGAGAAATGATTAATTTCCATCAATTAACTAAAATAATAAGAGTTAAATGATGAAGCCTGGGACTAAGTACTTACAATAGTAAGTCTCCACAAAAGGCGTGTCTCGGATGCGAGAGCCCCTAGTGGTCTACCGGGTAAACATACAAGTCAACTGGAGAATTTAATGTCAGGGCGGCACGTTGACCATGGTAGCTCAAAGGTTAAGAGCGACTGGACGGAAACCAGTAGATCCGTGGTTCAAATCCCGGCCATGGCATTGAATTTTTCATGTTGACTCTATCCATCAAATATCTTAGCCTATATACGGTTAGTGTGGAGAAATGATTAATTTCCATCAATTAACTAAAATAATAAGAGTTAAATGATGAAGCCTGGGACTAAGTACTTACAATAGTAAGTCTCCACAAACGGTGTGTCTCGGATGCGAGAGCCCCTAGTGGTCTACCGGGTAAACATACAAGTCAACTGGAGAATTTAATGTCAGGGCGGCACGTTGACCATGGTAGCTCAAAGGTTAAGAGCGACTGGACGGAAACCAGTAGATCCGTGGTTCAAATCCCGGCCATGGCATTGAATTTTTCATGTTGACTCTATCCATCAAATATCTTAGCCTATATACGGCTAGTGTGGAGAAATGATTAATTTCCATCAATTAACTAAAATAATAAGAGTTAAATGATGAAGCCTGGGACTAAGTACTTACAATAGTAAGTCTCCACAAACGGTGTGTCTCGGATGCGAGAGCCCCTAGTGGTCTACCGGGTAAACATACAAGTCAACTGGAGAATTTAATGTCAGGGCGGCACGTTGACCATGGTAGCTCAAAGGTTAAGAGCGACTGGACGGAAACCAGTAGATCCGTGGTTCAAATCCCGGCCATGGCATTGAATTTTTCATGTTGACTCTATCCATCAAATAGCTTAGCCTATATACGGCTAGTGTGGAGAAATGATTAATTTCCATCAATTAACTAAAATAATAAGAGTTAAATGATGAAGCCTGGGACTAAGTACTTACAATAGTAAGTCTCCACAAACGGTGTGTCTCGGATGCGAGAGCCCCTAGTGGTCTACCGGGTAAACATACAAGTCAACTGGAGAATTTAATGTCAGGGCGGCACGTTGACCATGGTAGCTCAAAGGTTAAGAGCGACTGGACGGAAACCAGTAGATCCGTGGTTCAAATCCCGGCCATGGCATTGAATTTTTCATGTTGACTCTATCCATCAAATATCTTAGCCTATATACGGCTAGTGTGGAGAAATGATTAATTTCCATCAATTAACTAAAATACCTCTTCATGTTCTCCAAAATTTTCATCCTTTAACAAAATTTCAAGTTCCTCGAGTATCATACAGTAGTCCTCATCAAGAGAAAATGTCATGTCCTGGCCATTACCAGGGGACAGACCATCTGCATATGTTTGCGGAGGACTTGGTATAGCTTTCCCTGAATTCTGGGATGGCCCTGGATTTTCAGTTATTCCCAGCTCTGCAACTTCTTCCTCTTCAGTTGTGAAGGAAGATAGAGCACCCTGCAATCACCACACATTATTTATTATTGTACTTTGCTCTGCATTTTGGAACTCAAGTCATACTTATTCTACTGAACCGTATGCAGCTCAAACTGCAAACATACCTTTCCAAAAGCAATCCCACAAGAGGTTACAAGTTTACCTGATAAACAATTTAACTTAAATGGCGTTTATGAGACTATTCCGTAACCAAATCTCATCAGTTTTAACTACCATTACCAGGACAACTATTAAAATGTGAATTCACAGCTAAAACAGATAAATAAAAAGAAATTTGTGATGTTAAGTTTGAAATAGTGCAATTAGAAAAGTACCTCTTTATGTTCTCCAAAAGCTTCATCCTTTATCAAAAATTCAATCGCCTCGAGTATCATACTATAGTCTTCATCAAGAGAAACTATCATTTTCTGGCCATTACAAGGGTACAGAGTATCTGTATATGTTTGTGGAGAACTAGGTACAGCTTTCCCTGAATTCTGGGATGGTCCTCGATTTTCAGTTATTCCTAGCTCTGTATCTTCTTCCTCTTCAGTTATGAAGGCAGAGAGAGCACTCTGAAATCGCCACACATTATGTATTATTGTACCTTGTTCTGGGTTTTTTAACTCAAGTTATACTTATTCTACTGCACAGTATGCAGTTAAAACAGCAAACATACCTTTTGAAAAGCAATCCCACAAGAGGTTACAAGTTTACCTGATACGACTCATAACATCAAATGGCATTTATTAGACTATTCCATAAACAAAATCTCATCAGTTTTAACTACCATTACCAGAACAACCATTACAATGTGAATATACAGTTAAAACAGATAAATAAAAAGAAATTTGTGATGTTAATTGTTGAAATAGTGCAATTAGAAAAATACCTCTTCATGTTCTCCAAAAGCTTCATCCTTTAACAAAAATTCAAGGGCCTCGAATATAATACTGTAGTCTTCATCAAGAGAAAATGTCATGTTCTGGCCATTACAAGGGGGCAGACTATCTGCATATGTTTGTGGAGGACTTGGTACAGCTTTCCCTGAATTCTGGGATGGTTCTGGATTTTCGGATATTCCCATCTCTGCAGCTTCTTCCTCTTCAGTTGTGAAGGAAGATAGAACACTCTGCAATCACCACACATTCTGTATTATTGTACCTTGTTCAGGGTTTTTGAACTCAAGTCATACTTATTCTACTAAACAGTATGCAGTTCAAGCTCCAAACATACCTTTTCAAAAGCAATCACACAAGAGGTTATAAGTTTACCTGATACAACTCATGACCTCAAATGGCATTTATAAGACTATTCCATAAACAACATCTCATAGTTTTAACTACCATTACCAGAACAACTATTACAATATGAATTCCATAGTTAAAACAGATAAATAAAAAGAAATTTGTGATGTTAAGGTTGAAATAGTGCAATAAGAAAAATACCTCTTCATGTTCTCCAAAAGCTTCATCCTTTAACAAAAATTCAAGCACCTCGAGTAACATACTGTAGTCTTCATCAAGAGAAAATGTCATGTTCTGGCCATTACCAGGGGACAAGCCATCTGCATATGTTTGTGGAGGACTTGGTACAGCTTTCCCTGAATTCTGGGATGGTCCTAGATTTTCAGTTATTCCTAGCTCTGCAGCTTCTTCCTCTTCAGTTGTGAAGGAAGATAGATCACTCTGCAATCACCACACATTATGTATTATTATACCTTGTTCTGGGTTTATGAACTTAAGTCATACTTATTCTACTGAACAGTATGCAGTTCAAACTGCAAACATACCTTTTCAAAAGCAAAACCCACAAGCGGTTACAAGTTTACCTGATACAATTCATAACCTCAAATGACATTTATAAGGCTATTCCATAAACAAAATCTCATCAGTTTTAATTACCATTACCAGAACAATTATTACAATTTGAATTCACAGTTAAAACAGACAAAAAGAAATTTGTGATGTTAATGCTGAAATAGTGCAATTAGGAAGATACCTGTCCATGTTCTCCAAAAGCTTCATCCTCTAAGACAACTTCAGGCAACTTGTGTATCATACTGTGTTCTCCATTAAGGGAAAATGTCATGTTCTGGCCATAACAATGGGACAGACTGCAAAGAAACCTGTTCAAAAGTAATCCTGCAAGAGGTTACAGGTTTAACTGATAGATCTCATAACCTCAAATGGTATTTATAAGATTGTTCCAAAAACAAAATCTCAGTTTGCATAGTCAACTGTCTTACTTGTTTTCCTAAGGGATACTAAGGTTTGTTTTCACCAAATCTTGGTAAATTTTACCATACTGTTAAACTGGCTTAACATTGAAAATAACAAATATTCTGTTTTATCAGAGAATGTTAGCTTTAACAGTGTGTCAAACTAGCCATGTAAATAACATCACCTTACCCTTTTGTTATGGCATTTAAACTCTTAAAATTTTTAAACTAGTTGCTGTATGCCAAGTTCCTAATGTGTGTTTGCGGTACTTGGCATTTTTAATGCCATTACTAATAGAAGAGGGTGTTCCGCATAATAAATGTGCAAACAAAATTAATATTAAAATGATAACTAGTCAAAAGGTCATGCACATGATTTTATAAGAAATGTAATAAGCTAGAATACTGCCAACAGAAGTTTGTATCTCTCTCTTATGCTACAAGTGTTACTTTAAGATGTTATGCTAATATCACTTTTAATCTACTGGTAGGTGATAAGTTTGGTATTTCTTAAACTATTGGAAACTTCACACTTGGTGTTTTTTGTGCTGCACATTACTTTAGCATAAAATTGCTTTTCTGCTTTTTCACACTCAATAATATCTCTGTACTTAGTAATCAAATTCTCTGATTAATGTTTTTTGAATGTTGAAATATTAAGTTCCTCTGAATTCCTCTGTGTCAATTGTTTCACACCATAATTCTAATCTCAAACAATCAGGTAAATCATATGACAATTGTCCATAAATGTAACTGTTGTCTGCTACTGACACACAGCTCTGCAATGCATAGACCAAGTGCATCAAAATGCATTCAGAAGCCATGTAATTTGGACATTGTCGCGATCGCATTGTTGATTCGAGGCGGCGCGGGCTACGAGTTCAGAGAGACGGGCAGTGCAGTATGGATAAAAGCTCGCCGAAACAGTGGGTGAAGGAGACGGATTTCTAGAGAGTTCGTCTTCCTTCAAGCTCCGTCTTGCTGATTTAGAACACTCCGGATAGTGAGTAATCTATAAATAGGGAGCCGCCGCCTGCCACCGTCAGTCGGTAATTGGACGCGTGCGCGTGAACAGCTGTGTGAGATCTGTTTGTGGTCGATGACCCTGCAAGTTGTATTGTGTATTTAAAGTAATTCTCGACCGACAGATTCATTTCTACCGAAATAAAGAGCAATTTTTAGTGTTTGTAACCTGGACAATCAATATGACGAACCCACAAAGTCACAATAGTTGTTATTGTTTGTTGTTGTTGTTGTTAACGTCCTCCAACATTTAGTCATATCGGACGGTGAATGAAATGGGTGAAAAGGTGCTCAATGCGTCCGGGGTGCATGCAGCTTAGAGTAACCCGACATCCGTCTATCAGGATAAGGGAAAACCCCGGATAAGAACTTTATCCAGGAAACTCACCCTGACTGGCATTCGAACTCGGGACCTCTTGAACGTGAGGCAGACATGCTACCATCTACGCTACCGAGGCGGGTACAATTGGTGTGAGGAGTGCGATGTACTACCGTGGAGCCTGCATTGGAAAAGATTCTTCAGTAACTGAAAGAAATGAGAACAGAGAATGACAACCTCGCTGCGTAGACGGAGGCAGCAAATAGCAGCCTGGCCGCGAAATTGGAGCCGACAAACCACAACATGACCGCGAAGATAACCGAATTAACAACGAAGAATAAAGCTGCAAACAACAACCAGGCCGAGGCGAATACTGCGATGAAGGCCAAATTAACCACTGAAATGAAGGCTGCAAATGAGGCCCTTGCCGAAAGATTTGAAGAACAGTCGACCGGGGTGAGGAATGATGTCACGGGGCTGGGCAACTGGATGGCCCAAGTGGACGAGCGCGTCCAAGACCTGGGAAACAGCTTTAATGACCTAGAATGAAAGGCCGACAGTAATACCAAATCCCTCGAAGACCTGGCGAGCCGCGTTAATAACGTAGAGCGTGCCCGCCTCGGTAGCGTAAATGGTAACGTGTCTGCCTCACGTTCAAGAGGTCCCGAGTTCGAATCTCGATTAGAGTGGGTTACCTGGATAAGGTTTTTCCCGGGGCTGTCCCCTATTCTCGTAGACGAGGTTCAGGTAACTCAAGGCTCCATGGACCCCGGACTCATTTGAGCATCATTTCACCCATTTCATTCATTGTCCGATATGACTTAACGTTGGAGGATGAAAATTTAACAAAAATTTGAGCTAAAGGCCGATACCAACGCTAAGTCCCTGAACAGATTGCCAGGTTGAGTCCAGAGGTTCTACTCCCATTAGCGTCGGAACCGTAGGACCGAGACACTGGCCTATTTCAACCAGGGAGTATCCGAGCTGTCCCAAAGGGCACCCGGCGTCCTCCGTGAGTCTTTCCATAGGGCAGAACTTACAGACAAACAAGCCCCCCCAAGTGATACAAGGACACAGTGGAAGGGGATACGCCATTTACGCGCGCCAACACCGAAAGATAAAGGCTACCGATATGACATAGGTGGGGCCGCCTGGCGATCTAGCACGCTTTCTACTAGCTCTGCAGGCTAGTACCCGGGAATATTAATGGCTTCCCTCAACCCCGTCTTGAGACGTACCCGATAACCTACGGGTATCGATAACCTACGGGTATCGGGAACCACTGCCCCCTCGAGACTAACCGAATCCGAAAAACTCCCAGAGGGAGGGGCTCGAATGTTCGGCCCCAAGATACTTTAGTAACGTCAGAGGTACCACGAGTGCTAAGGGTCCGAAGCGCCCGCACCACGGCAGCTGAAGGGAACGGATCCCCTCCCCTACAGGAACTAAGTCCCTGAACCCATGGTGTGGTAGAGCGTCGGCAGAGGGATGAAAGATTTAAAGTCTGGTGCGTTGGGACGCGACACATCTGCGTGCGTGAAACCACCAAAGTACCACTGCACGTTCACGTTCGAAGTCTTCCGCCGCCAATTCGACATGGTGGCCAAGCAAAAGTGGTCATCAGATGCCGCAAAGGTCCTCAACGCGATGCAGACAGAAGCGGCGCCCAAGAACATCAGGAAAGCCCTGGAAAACCGCTTCGGGAACCACCGCTTTGGCCGCAGCCTACAGCAGTCAACTGAAGTCAAAGAGGCAGCAGCCAAGGGAGACGTTGCGAGAGTTCATCCTGGCAATTGAGCAAAGCTTTGGTCGACCTCCCACCTGCATTCGTATCCAGGGAAGCCGCATACACGTTCGTTGACGGGGTACGAGACGTCGAGATACGTCAGCGCCTAATGCTTGGCGACTATAAAACCATCCAAGAGGTGCTAACGGCAGCATTGAGGATGGATACGGCCAAGGTGACGGCTGCTCCAGCGTCGAGAATGAGTATCCGATACACTGGAGACCGAAGGCCGCTGAGGGTCGACGGCGAAGATATAGAGGCGTGTATTGGGGATGTGGACAACCGGGACACCTGCAGAGAGACTGCCGAAATCAGGAAGAGCTGTCAGAAGAACGAGTAAGGCCCGGCGTGGCTAGGAGCTCGTCGGCGACGTCCACACCATCTCCTCTAGTGATAGTGCGCACCGCCAGCGTGCGTATGGATGACAGCCTCATCGTGAGCGGTTGGGTGAGAGGGAAGCCGTGCCGCCTGCTCGTAGACACCGGGGCAGCCGTGACCGTCATCAGACGCGCCGTAGCCAGGGGTTTGCCTTCGAGGAAACCAAGCCGACCATACCAGCTTGTGACACTGGCATCGGGTGACATCTTGCCAATGGAGAAGGAGGCCCTGCAGAACTTTATCTTTGGACGGACTACCGTGCATCATTGGGTGTTCGTCGCGGAGGTGACTGAGGTGATATGGGACTGGATGCCCACAGCAGCCACGAGACGACGGTCAATGGAGAAGAGATCATACTCCGGGAACACGAAAAACGCCTGAAAATCTGCACGGTCGTTCTGAGGGAAGACGTTGTTGTCCCCGCGAGAAGCGAGGTGGTGGAGGAAGGCCAGCGAAACAGAAACATGGTGCTAGATCAGAAGACACCTGTGCACGGGCTGTGTGTAGCCAGAACATTGTTGCCGTGCCGAGATGGGGTGCCAGTGTGGCTACTAAACCCAACGGACAACGATCACGACGTCCAGTTCGGAACGGAGCTGGGGACGTGCGAACCCGTGGTCACCGTAACACCAATGACCAGACCCATGAGCCGGTGCCCACATAATACCTGGGGCTCCGACTGGAGGGCTAATTGGAGAGGGTGGCCGAACACCTGAACGCAGAACAACACTGAGACGATACCAGCGTGTCTTCAGCCAAGGTGACCGCGACTACGGCAGCACTGACCGCGTGCTCAACCACATCGACAACGGAGACGCCTGGCCTATTCGGCAACCACCTAAACGCGTCCCGCTAGCGAAACCATAGGCGGTACGGAATATGTTAGAGATCCAGGGGAGCGATTGAAAAGTCTGATAGCCCTTGGTGTTCCCCTATAGTCTTGGTGACGAAGAACGGCGGGCTGCGCTTCTGCGTGGATTACAGGAAGTTTAGCGCTGTTCCCCTTACCCCGGTTTGACAACACCCTGGACACGCTTGCTGGTGTGCAGTAGTTCTCGACCCTGGACCTGAAGTCGGGTTTCTGGCAGGTGGCTCTAGACCCGAGAGACAAGTAGAAAACCGCCTTCTCTACAGGCCAAGGGCTTTGGCAGTTCACAGTTATGCCCTTTGTCCTCTGCAACGCACCAGCTACTTCCCAACGCCTCATGGAGTCAGTGATGAGAGGATTGACTTATGATGCCTGCCTGCTATACGGGGACGTCATCGTCATCGACGGCAAGATATTCGAAGACCATTTCGAAAATCTGAGCAAGGTGCTACAGAGACTGCAGGCAGCTAACCTGAAGATAAACACAAAGAAATGCCAGGTCTTCCGCAGGAAAGTCAGCTACTTGAGCCTCATAGTCTCACCAACCTGAGCAGCCACAGACCCGGGGAAGACACAGGCTGTGAGAGATTGGCCTCGGCCAAAGTATAAGAAAGAATTGCGCAGTTTCCTGGGGCTGTACAGTTATTACCACCGTTTCATAAAGGGCTTCTCTAACATCGCCAAACCCCTCACCCGCCTAACGGAAGAACACCTGTGTTAATTGTGGACTGAGGGCGCCGAAGTCGCTTTCCAGTAGCTGAAGAGGACATTGTGCAGAGCACCTATTTTGGGATTCTCACAACCAGGTAGCGCCTTCATTGTTAACACCGACACCAGCGACCATTGCATTGGAGGCGTCTTATCCTAAGTCCAGGACGGCCACGAGCGGGTGATGGCTTACTACAGCAAGACGCTGTCCAAAGCAGAGAGGAACTGCTACGTCACCCGGCGAGAGTTATTGGCGGTAGTAAAGACCTTGGAGCACTTGCACAAGTACCTGTACGGTCAGCCATTCCATCTGAGGACTGACCACTCCGCCCTCACCTGGGTACTTAACTTTAGTAACCTGGAAGGCCAGACAGCACGTTGGGTCCAGAGGCTGCAGGAGTATGACAACTCTGAACATCGTAGAGGGAAGGGCCATGTCCTGAAGACCCTGTCCAGAAGAGTGCGACCAATGCACAAGAGTGGAAGAGGAGGAGCGTTCGCAGCCGTTACAGTGGTCACAGCAATACCTACGGATGGCTGGGCTGGCTCAGGCCTGAGAGATCTGTTGGCAGACGCCGACTTGGGGCCACACTTGAAGGAAGTGGAGGCAGGCACGATACCGTCCTTGGAGGACATCGGACCAAGAAGCGCTGCGTTCAATTCGTACGGGAGCCAATGGGAATCGTTCCGGGTATGGGAATCACCCGAAGAGAAGACGCAGAGGTCGCGGTTGCTACTTTCCCGGAGCAAGTTCTCGTAAGTCTTGGAGGAAGTGCACATCAGTACTTCAGGAGGACATTTGGAACCAAACCGAACGATCGACAAACTCCGGCAGCGCTACTGCTGGCTCAGGCTCCAATCAGATGCTGAGAGACGGTGCTGTAAATGTCAGGTGTGTGCGGCGAGTCGCGGGCCCCAGACTAGGAACCGGGGTCGCATGCTGCAATACAACGTCGGAGCGCCTTTCGAACTCATCGTGTCGACATTGCTGGACCATTCCCAGTGTCTGACCGAGGCAACAAGTTACTGATGGTGGTCTTGGACCACTTCACCAAGTGGCCGGAGGGGGTTGCCATCCCGAACCAGAAGGCAAAGACCATCAGAGACTGCCTTATGGAGAAAGTGTTCCTCCGTTTTGGGGAGCCGCTGGAGCTCCACAGTGACCAGGCCAAAAATTTGGAGTCTCACCTGATGAAGGAGGCACTGGAAAGACTTGGGGTGAACAAGACCCGCACAACACCCCTACACACGCAGTTGGACGGCATGGTCAAGAGGTACATCAAGACCCTAGAAGAACATCTGAGGAAGGTCGTGGCCAGCCATCAGCGAGACTGGGACGTCAAGGTGCCACTGTTCTTGCTGGCCTACCGCTCGTCCACACACGACACCACGGGGATGACGCCTCCCTTGTCACCTGGCTTTTGGGAGCCACCCGAAAGCGAAACAGCCACCACCGCGTAAGTGGAACACTGTCTCGATGACATGCATGAGATGGCTAGTCAGAACATCCAGAAGCCGAGCGACCGCATTAAGACCCGATACGAAAGGCAAGCCAAAAGCCAAGGGTTACAGCAAGGTGACCTGCTCTGGTTGTACCGTCCTACCCGGACCAAGACACGCTGTCCGAAACTTCAGCAACCATTTCAAGGCCCGTAACTTTGGTGAAGAGGATTAATGACGTGGCCTACCGCATCCAAAAGGTGCCCCGAAGAATAATGTTGGTGGTAGAACTGGATCGGCTGCTCCGCTACGATGGTGCTGTTCGGGACGACCAGTCTTGAGGAGGGAGCAGTGTTGCGAACGCATTGTTGATTGAAGGCGTCGCGGGCAACGAGTTCAAAGAGATGGGCAGTGCACTGCGGAAATAAAAGCTCGCTGAAACGGTGCGGGGAAGGAGAAGGATTTCTAGAGAGTTCGTCTTTCTTCTAGCGCCATCTTGACTGTTTGAGAACATTGCGGATAGTGAGTAATCTATAAAAGGGAGCACTCTTTCTGTTGTACAATCACACGTGGGTCTAGTGGCAAGGCGTGATTTTCAAAGCGAGGTAGCTCCACATAATTTCATTAAAATAAGAGAAATAATGACACAAGCCATTATTACTAATCTTCAGTTCCCTTTCTATTGTATGGTCACAAGTAGGTCCGGTGGCCGGATGTGACTATCAAAGCGAAAGAAGCTATAATTATTGACTTCCATTAAAATAAAAAAATAAGGACTCAAAGAACTAAGACTACTTTTTAGCACTCGTTCTGTTTTACAGTCCCACGTTGGTCCAGTAGTGGGGTCTGACTTTCAAAGTGAGGGAAACTCAAAATAATAATTTTCATTAAAATAAGAGAGAATGACCTAAAGTACAAAGACTACTCTTCAGTACTCTTTCTATTTTACAGTCACACGTAGGTGCAGTAGCGTGGCATGACTTTCAAAGTGGGGTGGCTCCAAATAATAATTTGCATTAAAATAAGAGGGAATAATGACTCGAAGAACTAAGGCTACCCTCCAGTACTCTTTCGATTGTACAGTCCCACGTAGGTGCAGTAGCGAGGAGTGAGTTTCAAAGTTGGGGAGGCTACAAATAATAATTTTCATTTAAAAAAGAGAGAGAATAATAACACAAAGAACTAAGACTACTCTTTGGTACTCTTTCTATTGTGCAGTCACATGTAGGTCCAGTAGCGAGGCGCCACTTTCAAGGTGAGGGAAGATCCAAATATTAATTTTCAGTAAAATAAGAGAGAATAATGACTCAAAGATCTAAGGCTACCCTTCAATACTCTTTCTATTGTACAGTCACACGTGGAGCCATTAGCGGGGCGTGAGATTCAAAGCGAGGGAACCTCCAAATAATAATTTTCATGAATATAAGAGAGAAAAATGGCTCAAAGTACAGTTTCTATTGTCCAGTCACACGTAAGTTCAGTAGCGAACCGTGACTTTCAAAGCGAGGGAAGCTCCAAATAATAAATTTCATTAAAATAAGACAGTATATTGACTCAAAGATCTAAGACTACTCTCCAGTACTCTTTCTATTGTACAGTCACACGTAGGTCCAGTGGCAAGGCGTGGCTTTCAAAGCGAGGGCAGTTCCAAATAATAATTTTCATTAAAATAAGAGAGAATAATATCTCAAAGAACTAAGGCTACTCTCCAATACCCTTTCTATTGTACAGTCCCACGTAGGTTCAGTAGCGAGGCGTGACTTTCAATGTGGGGGTGGCTCCATATAATAATGTTCATTAAAAAAAGAAATAACAAGGACTCAAAGAACTAAGGCTACTCTTTAGTACTCTTTCTGCTGTACAATCACACGTGGGTCTAGTGGCAAGGCGTGATTTTCAATGTGAGGGAAGCTCCAAATAATTTCATTAAAGTAAGAGAAAAAATGACACAAACCACTGAGGCAAATCTTCAGTACCCTTTCTATTGTACAGTCACAATTAGGTCCAGTAGCGAGATGTGACTTTCAAAGCGAAAGAAGCTTTAATCTATAACTTCCATTGAAACAACAGAATAACGACTCAAAGAACTAAGACTACTCTTTAATGCTCTTTCTGTTGTACAGTCCCTCGTAGGTCCAATAATGAGGTGTCACTTTCAAAGTGACGGAAACTCAAAATAACAATTTTCATTAAAATAAGAGAGAATAATGACTCAAAGATCAAAGACTACTGTTCAGTACACTTTCTGTTGTACAGCCACTCGTAGGTGCAGTAGCGAGGCTTTACTTTCAAAGTGGGGAAGCTCCAAATAATAATTTACATTAAAATAAGAGAGAATAATGGCTCAAAGAATTAAGATTACTTATTAGTACTGTTTCTACTGTGCAGTCACATGTAGGTCCAGTAGGGTGGCGCCAGTTTCAAAGTGAGGGGCGATCCAGTTAACTTTCATTAAAATAAGAGAATTAAGAACTGAGAGTACTCTTCAGTACCCTATCAATTGTACAGTCACACGTACGTCCAGTAGCGAGGCGTAGCTTTCAAAGAGTGCGAAGCACAAAATAATAATTTTCATTGAATTAAGAGGGATTCGTGACGCAAACAACAAAGCATACTTTTCAGTACTCTTTCTATTGTACAATCGCACGTGGTTGCAGTAGCGAGGCGTGACTTTCAAAGCGATGGAAGTTCTAAATAATAATTTACATTAAAATAAAAGAGAACAATGACCCAAAGAACTAAAGCTACTCTTCAGTACTCTTTCTATTGTACAATTACACGAATGTCTAGTGGCAAGACGTGACTTACAAAGTGAAGGAAGCTCTAAATAATAATATCCGTTAAAATAAGGGAGAATAATATCTCAAAGAACGAAGGCTACTCTTCAGTACCCTTTCTATTGTACAATCACACGTAGGCCCAGGAGAGAGGCGTGACCTTCAAAGCATAGCAAGCTTCAAATAAAAAATGTTGTTAAAAAAAGAGAGAATAAGGACTCAAAGAAATAAGGCTACACTTCAGTACCCTTTTTATTGTACAATCACATGTTGGTCCAGTAGCGAGGCGAGACTATCAAAGCGATGGAAGATCTGAATATTAATTTTCATTAAAATAAGGGAGAATGATGACTCAAAGATTTAGGACTACCCTGCAATACCCTTTCTATTGTACAATTGCGCGTATGCCTAGTGTTAAGACGTGACTTTTAAAGCGAAGGAAGCTCCAAATGATTATTTTATTAAAATAAGTGAGAATAATGGCCTAAGGGAATAAGGCTACTCTTCAGTACTCTTTCTGTTGTACAGACACACGTAGGTCCAGTGACGAGCCATGACTTTCAAGGTGAGGGAAGCTCCAAATAGTAATTTCCGTTAAAATAAAAGAGAATAATGACTCATAGAATTAAGGCCACCCTTCAGTACTCTTTCTAATGTACAGTCACAAGTAGGTCCAGTGACGATGCGTGATTTTCAATAAGAGGGAGCTCCAAAAAATAAGTTTCATTAAAATAAGGAATAACAAGGACTCAAAGAACTAAGCCTACGCTCTAGTACTCTTTTTGTTGTACAATCACACGTGGGTCTAGTGGCAAGGCGTGGATTTCAAAGTGAGGGAAGCTCCAAATAATCTCATTAAAATAAGAGAAATAATGACACAAACCACTAATGGTAATCTTCAGTACCCTTTCTATTGTACAGTCACAAGTAGGTCCAGTAGCCGAATGTGACTTTCAAAGCGAAAGAAGCTCTAATTTATGACTTCCATTAAAATAACAGAAAAACGACTCAAAGAACAAAGAATACTCTTTAGTGCCCTTTCTGTTGTACAGTCCCACGTAGGTCCAGTAGTGAGGTCTGACTTTCAAAGTGAGGGAAACTCAAAATAATAATTTTCATTAAAATAAGTGAGAATAATGACTCGAAGAACAAAGGCTACCCTACAGTACTCTTTCGATTGTACAGTCACATGTAGGCTCAGTAGCGAGGCGTGACTTTCAAAGTGGGGGAGGCTCCAAATAATAATTTTCATTAAAAAATGAGAGAATAATAACACAAAGAACTAAGACTACTCTTTGGTACTCTTTCTATTGTGCAGTCACACGTAGGTCCAGTAGCGAGGCGCCAATTTCAAGGTGAGGGAAGATCCAAATAATAATTTTCATTAAAATAAGAGAGAATAATGACTCAAAGATCTAAGGCTACTCTTCACTACTCTTTCATTTGTACAGTCACACGTGGACCAAATAGCGAGGCGTGAGATTCAAAGCGAGGGAACATCCAAATAATAATTTTCATTAAAATAAGAGAGAATAATGACTCAAAGAACTGAGGCTACTCTTCAGTACTGTTTCTATTGTACAGACTCACGTAGGTTTAGTACCCAGGCGTGACTTTCAGAGCGAGGGAAGCTCCAAATTATAATTTTCATTAAAATAAGAGAGTATAGTGACTCAAAGAACTAAGGCTACTCTCCAGTACCATTTCTATTGTACAGTCACACATAGGATAAGTAGCGAGGCGCGACTTTCAAAGTAGGGGTAGCTCCAAATAATAATTTTCATTAAAAAAAGGGAGAATAATAACACAAAGAACTAAAACTACTCTTTATTACTCTTTCTGTTGTGCAGTCACACGTAGGTATAGTAGCGAGGCGCCAATTTGAAGGTGAGTGAAGATACAAATAATAATTTTCATTAAAATAAGAGAGAATCATGACTCAAAGGACTAAGACTACTCTTCGGTACTCATTCTATTGCACATTCACACGTAGGTCCAGTAGCCGGGCGTGACTTTCATACCGTAGGAAGCTCCAAATAATAATTTTCATAAAATAAGAGAGATTTATGACCCAAACAACTAAGCCTACTCTTCAGAACTCTTTCTATCGTACAATCGCAGGTAGTTCCAGTAGCGAGGCGTCACTTTCAAAGGGAGGGAGGCTCCATAAATATAATTTTCGTTAAAGTAAGAGACAATCACGAATCGAAGCACTAAGACTACTCTTCAGAACTCTTTCTATTGTACAATCACACTTAGGTCCAGTAGCGAGGCGTGACTTTCAAAGGGAGGGAAGCTCCAAAAAATAATTTTAATTAAAGTAAGAGAGAATCATGACTCAAAGGACTAAGACTACTCTTCAGTACTCTTTCTATTGTACAGTCACACGTAGGTCCAGTAGCGAGGCGTGACTTTCAAAGTGAGGGAAGCTCCAAAAAGTAATTTTCATTAAAGTAAGAGAGAATCATGGCTCAAAGCACTAAGACTACTCTACAGTACTCTTTCTATTGTACAATCACACGTACGTCCAGTGACGAGCCGTGACTTTCAAAGTGAGGGAAGCTCCAAATAATAATTTCCGTTAAAATAAGAGAGAATAATGTGTCAAAGAGCTAAGGCTACACTTTAGTACTCTTTCTATTGTGCAGTCACATGTAGGTCCAGTAGCGAGGCGTGACTTTCTAAGCGCGGGAAGCTCCAAATAATAATTTTCAGAAACATAAGTGAGTATAAGGACTCAAAGAACTAAGGCTACTCATTAGTACTCCTTCTATTGTACTGTCAGTCTTAGGTCCAGTAGCGAGGCTTCACTTTCAAAGCGAGTTAAGTTCCAAATGATAATTTTCATTAATTTTCATTAAAATAAGAATTAGCTGATTTGTTATTAGAGTTGCAGAGAAGTGACACAAGTCTGACAGGCTCAAAATATAATCAGGTGCACTATAAAGGTGTTTAAACCTATGTGTAACTCAGTTTCTGGAGAATACTACAGAATAGTTCTCAAAGCATCTGAAAACAAAAGGTTTAGACACATAGGATTACATATTTCTAAAAATGTTGTACACATTGACAGAAAGCACATTTTCAGAAGTCTTGTGAGTAATTTAAATAACATGCTTATAGGAAATGTGTCCACTTCATCTCATCTTGGTTCCAGTTCCAGTCAGCAGAGACATGAGAAAATGACAAAAGTAATCAGTAATTCTAAGGTACTATACTAAAATAGTTGGCCTTCCACTTCTACAGTGGATATCTGTATGGTGATGAGAGTGTTGGCAACCTTTGTGACCTTTTCCACATTAATGATTTTGGAAAGTATATTGAGACCAAGGAAATTCCAGTGGAACTGACAATTTTAGTCAATACTGTACAGACCATTCCCATCTCCACATCAGAAACTGAAAGAGCTTTCAGTACCATGAATGAGATCCACATCGAAAAGAGAAGTAGACTGTTGGTTATAAGATCAAGTAGACTTATTTTCATAAGCAGCATTGGACCTCCTATAAATATATTTAATCTATAACCATATGTCAAATCATGGCTACAAAAGGCGAGACGTTCAGCTAATGAAACAGCTTTTCGAAAACACAAGGCCGCTGATTTTGACACCCAGTACGAGTCCATTTGGAAATTGCTGAATTAATAAGGTGAGGTCCTGTAAATATTTTGTTCCAACTAAATCCCTGTTGATATGGGTATTCCAGGAACTGTCGCATATTTGAAACACATAAAAATATTAGTAGTCAAGTTAAATGTCACATAGAGGGAAAAGAATCATAAATTTAAAAGTGGTCATTAAACATATGAAAATTTTCATTTCTACTTTGTTTTCTTCATACAACTTACTATTAAGAAGCACAATTATTAAACATGAGAAAATCTTTCTTTTTAACTACTTTTATTTAAGAATGTATACCACCGAAGTAACCACCTCCAACCTTCTATTTTGTTCTTTCTGCACAATAGGAGTGAAAAACAAGAAAATTGAGAGTGATTTTCTGAACTCTTTCTTTTCTATTTAAATATTCACTTTGTTAGCTAACTACAATAAGTACTTCTTCAAAAAAAAAAAAAAAAAAAAAAAAAGAAACCATTCCAATTTGTACGTGCTCATTGCTGTTAATTTATATATTTACAGATGGTATCATGGTGCAATTACAAGATCAGAGGCTGAGAACGTTTTACGTCTTTTAAAGGAAGGCAGCTATCTTGTACGCAACAGTGAATCAACTCGTCAGGATTATTCTCTGTCCCTCAAGTAAGGATACTGATCATTCATGTACATAATCATAAATGGATTAAAGAATTTTTACAGTCAAAATCCTACTTATATGCTACTAGGGCTGTTCAATAAAGAATGTCAGTTTTTTTTTTTGTGACAACGTACTTTTACTCATCCTCATAATTTTGATGGAGCTTCTCAAAATAGTTTCCCGGAATGCGATGCACTTGTCATAGTGTTTCTGCCAGTCTTCAAAGACATTCTGGAAACAATTTTTGAGAGATCCTTCAAAATCGCCTCCGCAGCCTTCACCACTGCTTCTGATGATGGATAATGCCTCCCACGAAAGCGTTTCTTCAAGTAAGAGAATAGAAAACAGTCACATTGGTCTAAATCCGGACTATAGGGAGGGTGAGGGATGCACTTCACTTTGATTTTTGCAGGATATTCACCAACAGGCAATATGCAGCTGCTCATTATCGTGGTGCAGCGGAAATGTAGTCTTTTTCTCCTGATATGGGCTTACAATGTTTTCAGCACATACCTGTAGTATTGTCCAGTTACTGATGTGTGTACAGGTGCAACATGCTGACAAACCATTCCATGAATATCAAACAATGGGATGACCATAACTTTCCCAGCAGAAGCAACCACCTTTGCTTTTTTGGGGGGTTGGTGATGAAGGAGATTTCTACACTGAGCTTTGCTGTTTGCTCTCAGAATCAAAATGATGTAGCCAAGTTTCATCATCAGTGATTACGTTTGAAAGAAACACCGGATCTTCCTGTAACATCAACTCTAACTGCATCTTACCTCCATTGCAGCGGTAGGCAATGCTTAACATGTCTGAGCTTGCCTGGTTCTCACAGGCGGGAACCAGGAGCACCAACAATGAAACTGCTACAGTGTGTTTGTTTCACATTAAGCTAACAAGATATAATAAGACTGAATTATGGTGAAAAAAATTACGGCCGTAAAAATATTATGATAATACTTTATTGAACAGCCCTCCTAATACAAGAGTTAGTACCAGCGTTTTAGAAAGAAATAAAAAAAAAGAGTTCAAGGAGCAGATCATAGTTTGTCTTTAAAGAAATGACATTTCATAGCCACAAGGCAGGAGTAAAATATTTCTTGTCTATTTTTTAATAAATGTGTATTTCTCTCTCATACAATGGCGAATATTCTGACATCACTCTTAAATACCAGACAGTGTACCTCTGTGGTGTGTTTGTAGTGTGACTACCTCACATTTCTGTGGTCTCAAACTTAAGCCACAGGGTGAGTTACCCAGATAAGGGTGTTTACATTGTTTTGACTTATCCTGAGAAAGTGAGACCATTTCATTCATCATCCATTATGACCCATCAGGTTAAAGAATGTAAAACTAAAAAAGAGAAAAAAGAAAAATACTAAGCAAAACTGAAATCAAAGGTAAGTAAAAAAAAAGATAATTGAAAAAACTGACTACAAATAGCTTTTTCAAGTAATTTTGGCATCACTGTTACTAAATTCCTGCAATCACACATAAAAAAATTATTAAATCAGTAATTGTTAAGTAGTGTAAGCATAACCGAAGTGATTGATTCAAAACATATAGTTATTACTGAAAGAAAAAAATGTTTTCTTTGATTCGTAGGTAATATGAAAATTAGTTTCCAGTTAACGTTTCTGAAATTTGGTAGGCATATTACATATCTTTAAAATGGTGCTATATTATCTACTCTACTGGAAATATTTTGATAATTTTGAAGTTAATTTGTTAACCCTTATTTAATTTAATTTCTTTTATATCCTATTTTTACTATGGTATGTATGAAAGTTGTAACTCAGGTGCAGTGGGGGCTAGCAATAGATGGCTGTATAGTGACATCTCCCCATAAATAAAAAGTAAATCAGGAAACAATAACATCCTACATTATTGTAACATATGTTCCACAGAATATCAAATTATAATCTATGCTCCATTAAACTGGTCTATATGTTGTCATTTGTTTGAATTGTTGTTGCCACACTTATACACTGAGCAGTGAAAATGTTTTCATTACATAATGTATTTTGGGCTAGATCGACATGGAAGTCATGTGTTTGTTGCCACTGTCAGCAGCAAGACATGCAGAGGGAAATGTTGCAATGTAGGCAAAGGGGCAGACTGTAGTGGCTTGAATAACCAATCTATGGTATGAAAGAAATAGTATTGAGAAGAGTAGACAGACAACAAAATTACTCACATATACTTTCCTAACCTGTAAGCCATGCTACCCCTTAAATGTCTTTATTAAAATTTCACACAGAAGTATTGATTATTGTTTTCAAGTAGTCCAATATTTCCCTACATTTTTCTATGAGTTCTTTTTGAGAATCCTTGATTCAGAGTTTCAGAGCACCACAAAAATGGCACTCATTCCTTATACATGTTTCACTACCCATCACTGCATTCATGCTCTCACCATAAAGCACGAGTAGTTTGAAATTTCAAAATTACTTCCAGTAAATTCTATTGCAAATTAGCAAAACACGACAATTCTGTATTTAGAAATAAAGCTTATTAAACTTTCCATTAAAAAATATCTGAAATTTTATTTTCTAGAAAACTGCTGTTATCATTTATAAAAAAAACATAAATTGACTTGGTTTTGTTTCCTAACTTCTAACAAGTGCAACCAAGGTCATTGGAGGTAAAAGGCAACAAGTGATTTGCTTCAGCAAAATAAAATTATTTTGACAATGTATGTAAATACTGACCATTAGCAAACACTCCATGCCATCTAAATGTAGCATATGTTGTTTGAAAATTGTATTGCTAAATTATCTCCAGAATGATTTTAATGAAAATATAGAAAATGTATTGCTGACAATTTAATCAAAAGCAATACTTTCTTTACTTCTGTGCTATATATACTCCTGGTGCAGAGTATAAATAGGACCTTTGCGGAATCCAAAGTGTCTTGCTATTGGTTCTTTCTAAGCGATCTGTTCTGGATCTGTCCAGAGTCATTTATTTTTACTGCTATCACCATATTTAAAGCTCTATATTCAGTTCTTAACTAACATTAAATGTTTTAAATTAACAATTATTTTAGATTAATTCTTGAGTTAATTGCAGTTTAAGGTTTAGGGTTTTACTGTTACAAGCATAGCAGCAAAGTAATAATTCCCTACTATTATAATCTGTATTGCTATTGTACATTTGTATGTCACATTGCACACTTCTATACACAGTTCTGCCATTGCTGTGATCAGTGTTATCAATTTGGTGACTTTATTGCTATTTCAGTTTTATGTTAGCAAGAGGTATACTCTTTTACCATCTAATGATAAATATGATGAAATTTTCAACAAAATGCAGCAAAATTGCAAATTCTTAATCACTCGGTAATGTAATTTTCATATAAATTTCCAATATATCATTTGTCAATTGTAATTGTTGAATACATATTTAACTAGTTCATATCACGCAGGTTGCAGAGGGGGACTGAAATTACTAGCCACTTCATTTATGATTTGGTATCCCAATATACTACATTTGAAATTTGTTTCTAAGGAAAGTAATTGTAGCCTGTGCTGATCAACAAATTTCTCTTTGAAATTTTCTTTGTTTACAATCGCCAGGCTGTGTCTTACATATCCCTTTAGTTGCCATGTTTGATACTTGCAGCACTCGATGTCTGCCTTTTTTGTCTAGTTGCAAGGAGGAGTGTGTTGGTTGTGTATAATTATTATGTATGTTCCTAGGTAGGAATTTCAAGAATAGATATGTTCATAAAATACAGACTAATCTATGAATAAGTAAATCTGATTAAGATTTGTAAATTACTGATTTTGTAAAACAATATACACAAAACCAATTTTTGTATAAAACCTTGTATTCTCCCCTGAAATCTTAATAGATATGGATTCATACACAGAATGCACGTGTTCTTGGCTCAAATTTTAACAGAATTCATTGACCCAATGTATAATATATATATAAATGTTTCAAAGTCTTCTATGAAAGGCATGTTTTATATTTAAATTTCACTAACACATATCATTTTACATGCACTTAAAAATGAATGCAGTCCACTGAACAAATGAGATATTACATAAAACAATATTTTGATTTAGATGGCTCTCAATGTCTTACATTGTATCAAAATTTTGTAGTAAACTACTGAATAGGAACTAGTATTAATAAGAAAACATCGTATGTTGTCCTCCCATAGTTTCAAGTCAGAGCCACCACTGAATTCAGATAAAACATAATATACAAACAAAATGTCTACATATGGTTTTTCTATGATGCTAGTTGGAATTAGTTTCTGACTTATATACTATTTATTATCAGTGCCATTTTAACCTTTAAGAAACATTATTTTTGTGATAAATTTTCTATGTGGTATATTCTTTTCAGAAAAAAGCATCATACAGTCTCAAGGATATAATCATTTTCTTAAATTTGTAATACCTGTACATATTACTTGTGAAGAAGTGATATCAGTCATTTAAGAAGCTGAGGAAATACAGAAGTAAAATAACTTTTAGACAATTTTTGTTATAGAAATCATGGAGTGATTGAAACTAATGTATGCTTGCAAAACCTGAAGCTCTTCCATGGCATAAAATTGTGTTTATATACAGAATTTGATTTTGATGTTACCTGTAGAAGTAGAAGATGCATATGAGAGCCCAACTCAAAACGTTGAATATATTTGCAAGTAGTATTAAGTTTATTTCATTCCTTGTTTCAAAAGCAGAGCAGGATTGTTTATTTTACAGAAGTTTTAATAAGCATATTCAAAAGTTATTCCATCACTATAGAACTAATGTACCAAAGTTTTCTTCATACCTTGAGCTCATTTAGGAAACAGTTATAACTTTATTAATGAGTATCTTGTAATTACCTCATTATCATTATTTAACCCAAGAAATTCTGACTTATTTCAAACATCTTCTTACAGTGAAGAGCAAATAAAGCTAACAATGCACTCTGCCAAATGTTTCAGTACTCAATAGTATTATTAAATTCAATTTTCTGGTGAAATGTTTTATTCTTAGTGCTTAAAGATCTTAAAGTAGGACTTGGCTTTCCTTTCAACGTTGTTTCTTTCTCTCTGAGATAAGTAAATGACAAAGATATTTTATTTAAAGTCATGCACACAGTACCCTTGGTGGCTAGTCAGCAGAGGTACTAGGAGTAAACTCTCTATAGCCAATAGACAGTTTTGCAAATTCATATTTATTTTGCTTGCTAATTAAGGTTGAATTTTATGACAACCAATAGTAAAGAAGTGCTAATGTTATAGCAATGCCTTCTCTGGGGAGTCAGTTCATAATGAGTTACGATCATTTTGGAAATTGCCACTGAATTAAAATTTCAGTAATTTCTGAATATGCTGAATTAACATAAACTTCTTTGTAGAGAGATGTATGCATATTCTTTGTTACCTATGTTAAAATATAAACCAGGTGTTCTTGCTAACAGAATACATATATCATTCCATAATTCTTCATTATTTGTATACAAATATTTATGTCATTTAAAAAATAGCCAAGAATCATACAACTTATCTTTTTCATCTGATAATCCACAAAGAAAAAATCTAAGATATACAACAAGCTGCCAAAAATCAATAACTAATTATTGTTATATAAATCATGGACAATTAATGTCTGCAATAAAAATATAACTACAGATCAAGAAGCTTTCATATGTTATATAAGACCTAACAATTAAATATTTTTATTTGTATTTGGTTAAAGGAAACATTAATGTAGACTGTACAGTTTAATGTTTTACTTCTATGCATATTCTGATAAGTTAAATGATATATTAAGCTCATATAGATTAAGAATATGTTACTATACTCCTTACTAAATTCTGATATTTTATAAATCTTAAATTGCTGACACTATCCTTTTCCAAAATTAGGCTATAAATTACTGTCTGCTTAGTCCATCTCTCTATTAATCCGTCCACATCATAGAAGCATACAAGTTGCTTATAAGTATATTATATATATTTTAACGTAAAATATATTTGCTTTCTGTCAATACAAGAATAATGTTGCATTTTTTATACGATTTATATCTGCGCACTGACTTTTGCAAAAATTGTGTTGTTACTTTGTACAAACGTTCAATGAAAAAGAAAAAGCTATGAATCTGATAGTGTCAGTAATAAATTAGATGTGGTTTCCTTTTCTGAAATGGTAGATATTTGTTTATTGTAGCTCTGTTAATGAACTCTTAACACTTAACTAAGCATTTAATTTTGTATTATAAGAGTTTGTGAGAATTGACTGTCTTTAAAATTAATATAATCATAAAGGAGCACGTAATTCAAAATATTTAGAAACACAGTTACAGAAATGTATGCACTAAGACGTTAATATGGCACTTTAAATCGCAAGATTAGCTAATTTTAATCTAAATAGTGCATAGCAATGTGAGCAAACAAAACGTTTCATTAATATAATTTTGAGTTAAACTAGTACTCAATGCTCCATATACTGTTAGCGTTTACCAAGAACATGGTTTTTTAGGACCTTCCTAACAAAAGTGTTATAGGTGAACACTAACAATATATAGAGCATTGAATACTAGTTTGACTCAAAATTATATTAATTTTGTGCTTCATCATATCATAGTACTTTCTCATAGGAAAATGTTTTATCTTTTGAGGCATACAGTTACATGAGACATTTTCATAAATTATAACACTAGAAGTATAAAAAGTGAACTACCTATTATATACTCTTGTTCTTTCTTTTCTGAAATTGAATATTTTAGAAAGCTCGAATATTTATGAAAACCTTGAAGAGAAAGGATGTTATTATGTGCTTATAGTTAGTGTGATGGTCCATATGCATCTATTTTGTAATTTCATTGACAAGCCCCATAAGTAATTTTGATTATATAGACAAATAATTTTCTTCTTTTACATGAAGTGGACTAAATTATTCCATAAAGGTTATCTCTCTAAATGCTGTTCCATATTATTTTGCCCATATGCACTACCAGTCACATCCAAATGGCTGCTGCTGTGGAATAGATTCTTGGTGCAATAAAAAGTAGTTCCTCTTTTAACATGATCATTTATATGAAGATATTCTAAAAGGATTATCCATACTATATCTTGACCAAGTATGAATCAACTATATTACATAATAGAGTTATAGCTTAATTTATCTGGAATTTATGTAAAGTATCAAAAATATGTAGCAGAATTCTTCAGTTCAATTTTGAATAACAAGATATATCAATTTATCATGACAGCATATTTTTATAACTTTTATTGCCTTTACTTGCATTGGTCATAAAATTAAATTAAAAACCATTAGCCAATCAGGAAAATGGAGAGGGAAAAGGAGCACAGAAGAATACATGTCGGGGAGCAAGACACAGAGTTTTGTTTGCATCAGTATTATATGGTTTATATTCAGCTTGTTGTGACTTCAGTACAAATGTTTGAAGTAACCAATAATTTAAAAGAAGAACAAACCAAGAAGGTAAAACTTCTAACATATTCCACGAAATTTATTCAACCTCCTAATAGTGGGTACTTAGTTCAACCTAACATCACATTTCAGCTCTCCAGGGCTTATGAAAATTGCCCAATCATTATTCTCAAGTGCATTTAATTTCTTGAGTAAAATAATTATAGCTGCATTTTGGGAATCTTACTTGAAGAAAAATTTTGGTCCTAATCAGTCCAGTATTCAGCTGATGGATCAAAATTGCCATTTGCACATCAGCTTTGGTAGAAGTAATACCTGCAATCTAAAGAGATAAAACCCATATGTGAAGTCATTTTTCAGTTTCTTAAGTAACATATTCTCCTCCATTTACCTCATCTTCTTTCTTGCACAGAACATGACTATTATCACTGAGGTGTTTTCAGAGGAAAAGCAATTGATTCTGGTAAAATTGACCATAAAAAGAGAATAAATGTTTACGGATATCAAAAATAAAAAGTGAAAAAAAAAAAACAAAGATATAGAAAAGTGTGAAATATTCACTACATATATATTTGTGTGATCATTACTTTGGTATTTGTTAATATTACAATTTTTTTCAGTTAAAATTTATATTCAAAAGGACAATAAAGTCATTATTATTCATGGACTATGAATGCAATTTAGAATAATATTCCTTTTTTCAAAAAAATAGTTATAACGTACAGCTTATAATATATTTTCTCTTTCCTGCCCCCTTTTCATTGGTGTTACTCTCATAAAGAGAAAACTATGTATACCTCCTCAAAATAAAACTTATCTACAGCAGCAAAAAGAAGAACAATATGTCATGGCTCAGCAGCAAAACTTGGACACTATGAAAAGTTTAGATACCAATTTGTTTACTGCATGTGAACTGTCATAATCAGCAATGCAAAGAGAGCAGCAAATGAAAACAAACTAATATGAATATGAGCAACACTCAATCTACTTACTGACCCTCTGTTCAGGCTTTGAAATGTATCTAAAATGAATGTTCAAAATAAATGGCTATTTTCATAACAAACATATTTTGGTTGTATATTTTGTTTATCTAGAGAAATAATTTTAACAATTAATTGATGGAAAATAAACATATACGTTTTACACATAAAATTATATATGCATATTTTAAAACCAAATTACTTCCATTCTTTGCGACATATTTGCAACTCATTTATATCTATTCATAACAGGAGTACCAGATATTCAATGTAAAATGTGTTCCTTAACTTAAATTTTCTTTTTGATCAATTTCTACTTCATAGTAAGCTTTTATTGCAGAATTAGCATTACAACGTCCTGCAATATATTTTCTAAAATCCTCAAAAGTAAATCTTCTGCAGTTTTCACTTAAATACTGTATTGCGAGAAGGTGCACTCGAGGTCCTATGATGTGATGGAGCATTCATATATATCAATCTCATGTGAAAATTTCCTTTCAGCAGACCCTTGATTCCGTACATTTTGGCATATCTACAATTTGTATGTAGAATTACAACAGGACAGGACTCACTTCATATTGTAAACGTACACAATACACAATTATTGTGAAGTCACCTGAATGTGAATGTGCATGCCTGCTTTTACTTCATACAGCACTACAGGCCGTATGGTACATGAGATGAAAATGGAACACCGGTGGAATGAGATGGTGGGAGAAACTAGAGATCCTGAAGAAAATCTGCCCCAGTACTGTGTTGTTCACCACAAATCTCATATGCAATCACCTGGAATTGAACCCAGGCTACCTCGGTGAGAAGTAAGCGGTCTAACTGCTTTAGCCATGGTGTGGCCTGAAGTCACCAATCTCTCTCTCATCAGTGTCCAAGTTTCGTTGCCTGATAATGGCAAATAATCATCATTTGATGGAAATAGGTTGAGTAGAAATTATAAATAAGCATTGTTACTAAAATTAGGCAAGTGAGTCAACCTTACTTTCTGAAATACTTATTTTTATTCTATATAAATAAGCATATTGGGCTTTGGGCGTATTTGGTTAGTTTTTTATTAAAACTAGGCTGGAAAAAATACCTTTGAGAAATACAAATGCTTAATAGCAGAGCATCAATTTTAATCTTTTAATAATGTACTAGACAGAATTTGAACGCTTATTCTGATTTGCCAGTCCAAAGCATAACGTTATTTTTCCTTCTCAGGAATAAAATATAAACATAAAAAGGATTAACCAAAGACTTAAATAATATATTAGATGCACAATAAATATAATGGAGCTAGCTTGAACAGTGCCAAACACAAAAGCAAAATATATATCTAGATGATTATATATTTTTAAATGTATTCTTATTTATTAAAATGTGAAAATATTAATTGAGTTGAGTTAATGGTATTTTTATTTTCACTTCACATTGAAGTCCTTTGGCTTTAACATCAACATTTTACACCTTCCACTTAAACATAATAAAGCATGTGATGTTTATCATTTAGCCAAATATTGAAACATTCCATCACTGTGCTTTGTTTTCATCAGAAATAAATCTTAAGCCAAACTAATTTGGCAGAGTTCACTGTGTTCATGTATTTCTGCCACCATGTAAAGGTACTTTCACCAAAACAAATATTTTGAATTACAATACTTTATTTTGTTCATTTTTGCTCTTGAAAGATAGCAGTTTTGTTTAGCTTCAGGAGCAATTTAATTTTTCATACAAAACTTTGCTTGTTATAGGAACAGATCTGATCATGCCTGATTAACTTTTATGGAGATATTTGATATTAGAACATTTTTTATAAGCTCTGCTAAAATTGAAGAGTTAAAGATGAGAATCGGGAAGGATTGCAGAGGTATGCCATGTTCATGGATTGAAAATGTTGAATAAGAATTGACCCTTTGTCTTAACCACAATCAGATTGTAAATTGGGTGCACTGTGGGCATTGATTAAATTATTATTTTTATGTTATTACAGTAATTGTGTAAATTTGTGGAGAAAATGAGAAAATTCTTAAACAAGACAACAATTAAATCATTCCCAAACAACCATTTTCTTAATGAAAAAAGTTAAATTGCTCATGCAACTGAGTCAAGGAAAAAAAAGTATTATATCCGGCACACTAATTGCTGATGTTGCTCTTGTCATAAAATTGTGCTTTCAAAATATGAAATTGAATATATCTGATCATTTATTAAAAAAGAGTTAATTTTAGTTTTGTTTGCATTATTTCTTACTTGTGAAAGACTATATAAAATAAAACATATACAACACAGGAGGAGAGTGTCATTCAGGAAACCACTGATATAATCAGGAAAACAAACAGAAATCTCTCTGTAAGTCTTTTTCAACATTGGAGCCATGTACAGTAACCCTGGTTCTGGAAATGTTCTGCCAGTACAAAGAAAAGTTTGCTAAGGAGGTTTGCAGGTATATTAATTATTTTCTCATTTAGAAGTGTTACAAATGCTAATTAAGGACTTACTCTTAGTGTCTTAATGTTTTTCTTCTGCTTTTAAATTTTTGCTGATGTTCACAGACATTATAAAATATTAATATTAAATTTAGAGGAAAAACAAACAAAAATCCAGAATGAGTGAATGAAGTTTTGCGTATTCGAATATGTGTAAGAGCTGTGAAACAGTCATCTATCAGGATAAGGGAACACCCCGGAAAAATCTTATCCAGGTATCTCACCCTATCCGAGATTCGACCTCAGGACCTCTTGAACGTGAGGCAGACATGCTGTCATCTATGCTACCGAGGTGGGCACCTCTTACCTTAGGCATAGTATTGGAAGGAAAGATATGAAAGTAATTGAGTAAATAAATTGAAGAAGTGTTTAAATTCATTTTAAATATTCTAATTTTAATTCCTTCAGAAGTTAACATAAACACGTGGTAGCACAAAATACAACATTTCAGAAGCTTTGCAATTCCTTTTACATTGATTATGTATTTCTCCTTGATGATTTTACACAGATTGTTTTGCTTACATCCCTATTACATCCATTCATGCACAGAATGGAAATCTGAAATCATCGAATGGGCAATTGCTATGACAATTCAATAATTTCTCATTGATTCACGTCATCTTTTAGCTGCACACTTTTCATAAACCTATTTGGTAATCTTCATAATCTTTTCTTTAAATCAATTATTTAAATGATTTTACATTTGTAACTATATTGTTTCTGGGCGCACACAATTCCAGGTTGTGGACGCTAATTTGAAGCAATAATTTAATGGCGAGCAAATAAGTCGGCAAACAATGAGGTTTCTCTCAGGATATGCGTGGGTGTGTGTCAGAAGGATGTTTTAGCAACACTCGAATGCCCGTTTCCAACTTATTTTTTTACTGCTTCTTCTTTTAAAATATCGAAATGAAAGTTGCCGACCAAGGGTTACCAATCTCTGTTTAGAGTTACCGACGGAAGAATGTTTATTGCTCGATAAACTTTATTCGTTCCTCACGTATGTATATGAACCTACAAACATCAAACACAGAACAGGTTGACCGCCCTAATAGGCTTCACGCCTCTGACTCTTCTCAACTCTTTTCAACGATAGTCCCTTTGTGGCTGTTTTGTCGCCATTGTAAGTGATCCAAAGAATTTCCTATTCATACAAGTCAAGTGAGCCCCTTTTGAAAACTGCTAAGGGCGCTGTTTCTTACATTGCTTTTGAAATAACATCTTTCCCTACAACTGCTGGACTCAACTGGCCTTGGCCTTATGTAACAAAGAACCAACATTCCTTTGACATCCATTATGATTCTTTACTTCTGGCTAACCTTAATTTCGGTGTCAAATGCCCCTATATATATTATTTTATTATCCCATTATGAAATAATATATATGTCTTGCCTGAATATATAGCAAAATATTAGACCTTTGTCAGCAACTTCCAAGTCGTTTTAAAATTTCTTTTCACAAAATTAACTTTTACATGACATTTCCTAAAAATTATTCACATGGTTACATAACAACAGTTCATTTAAAATTTACCAACATTCTGATCTGCAATGATCAACTTTTAAATATTGCTCGGAAGATGTTTCAATTTACATAATATCTCTTTTTCTCCATCCGATCTACTTAAAATTAATTCATATTGTTGTTACATTTGAAACAATTCATAAATATACGCTCCCATGTTTAAACCAATTGTACCTAAATAATATTAGATTTGTATACAACATTTCTGTATTCTTCTTCTGGATTCTATATCAATATTCCTTCAAAGGTCTTTCATTGTTCGGTTTTTCATTAATAATTTTTTTACACTTGTTTCGCTTTAAGTTTCACTGCACTGTCACTACACTGTTTATACTTAACCTTATAAATTTTACCAATCTTGTGTTTCTTCTCATTTTACAATCTGTTATGGTATTTTTAAATACTTTAGCCTAAGTTCCCACCATTTACAAGAAAATTCATCATCCGACAACGTACTTCGAAAATACAAAGAAATTTTCCGGACTTTCCATGTACAAAGGACTTATTTATTCTACCTCCCCATGATTTTCCCATATCTAGCTTAGGTATTGTACATCGATATTTTGTCCTATTTTTTCTACACATATTCTGCTGGAACTATGCCCCTCGCCCGAAATATTTTAATATTTCTCTTTCGTTTCTCCCTCGATTTTGAAAGCTTTGCAGTGTTTCTTTCGTCACCATGATTTCTATTGTTACCTCACTAATTTCACTTGTGGTTTTCTCCGAATTCCTCGTCAGTTTTCTATTTTTCCATTCTGATACTACCAATCTATTCCTAGCTACTTCTAACTCATTTCTAGCCATTTCTCTTTCTTTGTCTAACTGCTGTGCTATTTCCTCCCTCAGTTTTCTGCTTTCACTATCTGACCTTACATTAACTACATTCAAAACTTCATTTTGGACGTTCTCTATCTCCTCACTAGCCTCTTCCCTACATTGTTTGTACCCTGATCAGCTTCTTCTCTTACGTTCTCTACTTCCTGACTAACTTTCCTGAAATTTTCTAACGACTGTTGTTGATTGTCTAACTTCTTTCCTAGTTCTATTTGTCCTGCCTCTAACTTCTGAAAACCCCTTTCTATCTTTCCTTCTATCATTTTTAAACTTTGACTATTATCCTTCATCTCTTTTATTGAACTTTGATTATTATCCTTCCTCTCTTTTATTAAACTTTCACATAAACTTTGACTGTTATCCTTCATCTATTTTATTAAACTTTGAGTATCATCCTCCATCTTTTTTTAAACTTTGAGTATTATCATCTATCTTTTTTCCTAAACCTACAATCATGTCCCTGAGTTCCGCGAACATACTTATTTGCATTTATACATTATTTGGTACAGTTACATTACACTCTGCTACTTCAACTACTTTCTGCCTACTGCTATTACTATAAACCTCTTGATATTCCATATTTTCTACAAATTTTTACTTAACACATTTCTTTTTATTCTTCTTTTTCACACAAATACACTCTCAGTAGTCTAGTAGATAATATATCACTTTATACCTAAGATTTTCTTAACCGGCTCCTGATGATGTCACTGATGACGCGCCTTTCATCTTTCCAGTAGTACCGTTGTAGATCCGCTTGTTGTTGAACGTCCTCGTGTCTAACCTCCTTCTTCTGTTGAAACTCGTCGGCGGGTTGAAACTCCTTCTCGATTGAACCTCCTCCTCAGGTTGAACCTCCTTCACGGGTTGAATCTGCTGCTCGTGTCAAACCTCCTTCTCGTATCGAGCCCCACGTTGGGCGCCAATTTGTAACTAAAATGTGGCGAGCAAGGGTTACCAATCTCTGTTTAGAGTTACCGACGGAAGAATGTCTATTGCTCGTTAAATTTTATTCGTTCCTCACGTATATATATGAACCGACAAATTTCAAACACAGAACAGGTTGACCGCCCTAATAGGCTTCACGCATCGGACTTTTCTCATCGGCCTGACGCCGAAGACTCCTCTAATGGCTTCCTAGCCACGAACTGCCTACATCGGCCCCACGTCGAACATGTTTGAATGACCACAGCTGCGCGTGGTGTATCACTTTCACTCTGAAAACTCCTTTTCAACGAAAGTCCCTTTGTGGCTGTTTTGTCCCCATTGTAAATGATCCAAAGAATTTCCTATTCATACAAGTCAAGTGAGCCCCTTTAGAAAACTGCTAAGGACGCTGTTTCTTACATTTCTTTTGTTATAACAACTTTCCCTACAACTGCTGGACTCAACTGGCCTTGTCCTTGTCGTAACAAAGAATCAACATTCCTTTGACATCCATCATGATTCTTTACTTCTGGCAAACCTTAATGTCGGTATCACATTCAAACACATTTCTTAAAAACTGAAACTAATATTATCATTGTTGAACACATTAATAATATTCATTTTCATTTGCTTCCACCTCTTCAATCACTATTTTACCTTTATGTTCTTTTTAATCTCGTTTCATTTCTACTGCAATTTTTAGTAATTTCCAATAAATTATTTTCTCAATAAATTTCAGATAACAAAATTAAAATATTGACAACTGTTTATGTGAGTTGATCTAAAATAACTTCTTTAAGGTCCAAATTCTTGCTATGACACGCACTAAGTTCTGATCCCAGGAGTATGTATTCATCGCTCAACGAGTGATAGATATTAGCAAGTATATTGCATTGCATATTGTGTATAACACTGGAGAGCAACAGAAGAGTACGGAAACAAAATAGGCTGTTTCTGGCTAATTTTGTACTGCTATTGCTAATGATGAATATGACAGTAAAAACAGCCACAGTGGTCTGGTTTCATTTTATAGCTCATGTCTGGGATAACTCTTTTCAGAAGAAAACATCAACAGTTTCTTGATCAAGGCTACAGCAAACTCTTTGCACAGGGGAGGTGGTGATAGATTTATGACTTTGAGGGTTTGTGTTTGCTTGTAAAGGACTTTTGGTTTAATCAGATACAACACGTTTCCCACCTCACTAATGCTGATGATAATGTGTCTGCCTTACATTCAAGAGGCTGAGCTTGATCCTCAATCAGGGTGAGTAAGGATAAGCTTTTTACTGGGATTTTCCCTTATCCTAAAAGATTAATGTTGGATAATTGCAATCTCTATGGTCCCTGGACTCATTTGAACACAACTTTGCCCATTTCATTTATCAGTCAATATGACAACATTGGAGGACATAAATTAAAAGAAAAAACAGAAGACGTTGCTGTTGGAGAACATTTTTTGTCTTTATTGTGAAGTAAATTCATAAAATTGTTGCAGTGCTGTGCATATCCATATACTGTTTTGTCAGAAGACTCATTTTTAATTCTGCATAGTGATAAATCTCTGGTGTGATAGAAGCTAATATGTCTATCATATGATCCTGATTTCAACATTCAAACTCCATCTCACTTACACAGAATGACTCAAAAGTAGTTATATGATCTTGTCCATGACTTAGAACTTTCAAAGACTAAAGCGAAGCTGCTAGCATTACTAAGACAGTTTAACAGTCACTCAGAAAATGTGAACGTGTCTGCTTTTAGAACACTGCAAAGGCCTTTTCAACAAGTTTTCGAAATAAATCATAACATATTTTATAATGATGTGCAAGCTTTAATTGAAGCCAAAAATATCCAACACAAACCAGAACAATGGGGGCTATTTCTTTATGGTTCCACTCTGAACCTTAGTGCTGTATTACTGTACAATGGAAACACTTTGCTTTCAGTTCCAGCTTGCTACACAGTACCTATGAAAGAGACATATAAAAATATGGGTGATATTTTAAATTACATAAATTATGACATTGAAGTGGCAAATATATTGTGTTTTAATGATGATTTATATATAAAGGTGCTCAACTGCTTGGTCATTAGTGCCCTTACAAAAACTAAATCATGGCAATAGCCAGAGATAAGCTTATCTAAAATTAATGAAATCAAAACAAAATGGCAATAAAATAAATATGCACAATTAGAGAAAAACAATGAAAAGCTATAGATAACAATGAAAAACCAAAAGATATAAAAAACTCTTTTCTTAATCAAATTCTATAATTTGGCATGACAAAACAAACTTACCTGCCCAGGGGTGGTCGAATCAATTTGATCCTTTTTGGGGGTTGGGCTAGCATATTTGGTAGGTTTATCCTTCCTTTTTTCACTGTTGTTCTGGCAGTGAGGGTAGGATTTCCTGCTCCACATTCTCTATGAAGCAGGAGCGCTTTCAAACTCATAATTTCAGTTCGAGGCTCTCGAACCGATCGGGAACTGCAATCGACGAAGATGATAGTCGCCGATCTGAGTCCTCTCCAGATGATTCCTCAGAAGATGATTTAACAGGAAATGGTAATAAACTTTAACGCTGGTTTTTCTTGGTACTAGTCTTCTTATTCTACCTGAGGAAGTCGGTTCTTTCAAATTAGGTCTTGAATTTCTTTGGCGATACATTATATGTTATCTACTGGTTCACATGTTGTTCTTGAAGTAGATGCTTATGGCTGTGAGTTGGCTGAAACATTTTCCTTAGGACTGGACTTACGTGTTTTAAATGGGAAGGTGTTTGTCCTTGAGCGCTACTAGGTGAGCAACCAATCAAAGTCCTGCGGTGTTGTCCTATTGCATTCCCGCTAAGTGGTGTGTGAGGAGCGCCAGCCTAATCAATCTGTATGAAATACTATTCGCGCTAAGACAAAAATTCAGGTTTTTCCAAAACTGATCTATGTTGAAGGTAGAGAGTAATGTATCTAACATAACCATGAACACCTCATATTTTTAGGTCAAGTAGATTTTCTAATACAGATAAATAAACCACTATTACCTGTATTACAACAATAATCGCGCCATAAGCACTGTATCAATATCATTATTGGTTGACATGTATGCATGTACGTATATTTGTAATTACTCAGAACTGAAACGTAAATGTTTGACATGATGTGATAAAAGAATGGCTTTGAATAAGCCAATTCGAGCGAGAGGAAACAATAAATTTCCTGCTGCCCTGGCAGAACGTGTCTGGTCACATTATGTCCTTGTTTACGAATGATTCGTAATCTCTATTTACCCCAGAGAGTTCAAGTTAATTATTCAGAAATTAAATTTAAACTACTGACATGACGTGGTAAAACAATTACTGTGAATAGGTCAAGGTGTAAGTTCAAGAAAGAACTTCTGTTAGCCTGAGGAATGCTGTATGCTTATGTTTATGAATGAATGCTGGATAAGAAGTGTTTATTTACTCTGGAGAGTTCAGATCAATATCATTCAGTTCTTTACACAACAGTAGAGTAAGAGTGAAATAGTGCAATGGCTTCTTGCGGTGAATTTAGTGGCGAGTCTAAAAGGCAGGTATTGTGAAGTCAAGCTCGAAGTATTGTTTTTAAGATGTACACGTTCTTCAAAAAATTGGGCAATGAGGAATATAGAAATCACCTCGATTTCAAAAATGCTCAACGGCTTACTGCTGAAGCGTGTGGTGTAGGTAAAACAAGTGTGTCCAGCATTTGTGGAGAGGCAAGAAAATTTTATCCCGGTGGTGCCCAGGTATTTGTGTCACCCAGGAAACATGTTGGCCCTCCAAAGAGGGTTACAAATTTAAGTGACTTTGACAAGTACGTTGTACATAGAACTGTGTTCGAGTTTTATGACCAAGGTGAATTTCCAATGATACAGAAAGTAACTTGCGCTCTCAGAACCAAAATTTCAAACACTGGGTCAACAACATCGACTTTCAGAATTTTGAGGGGATTAGGCTTCAGAAACAGAAAGACGATGGGTGCCAATTTTTAATGGAGAGGAGCGACATTGTTGCGGCAAGATTAAAATTCTTATGATAAATGCATGAAATTAGACATTCTGGTGAAGCGAGACCTATCTTTTACTTAGATGAGACATAGGTAAATAAAAGCCACACTCAAAAGTCAATCTGACAGGACTCCTCAAAAAAGGGTGGCCTAAAGGTACCTAATGGAAAATGCAGTCGGCTCATCATTTGTCATGTTGGATCTGCTAAGACAGGGTTCCTGCCAGAAAGCAAATGCCTTTTTCTCTCCAAAAATACCTCAGACTATCACGAAGAGATGACAGCTGATACATTTAAAGGATGGTTTCTTACCATATTCTTAAATTATTTAGAAGAGGTAAGCGTTATTATAATGCATAACGCACCGTATCATTTGGTTATTTCAAAAAAAATAACAATTTGGCCAGCAGAAAAAAACGAAATTGTTGAATGGTTACGAAAGGGGGGGGATTGAATTTTTGGAAACAGAAACTAAAAACGAGTTATACCAAAGAATACTTCCATTTAAAAACATGTAAAAAGTGTATCAGCTGGATCAACCTGTAGTTGAAATGGGACACAAGGTAATACACCTCCCACCTTACCACCACCAATATAATCCAACTGAGTTAGCGTGGGCTCAAATAAAAGGGGTGGGGGTGCAAATAGAAATAATACTTTTAAACTGACGGACGTTAAACGACTTGTTCACGAAAAAATTGACAATGTAACACAACAGAACTGGGAAAGCTGCGTAAGGCATGCAGAAAACCTTCAAGAAGACGATTTTAAGAAATAGCACGTGACGAGAATTTGGAACCTATAATCATAAATTTGCAAAACTCAGGCGATAAAGACAGTGAAAATGACGAATTGTCTCTTAACGGAAGTGACATTGACAGCCATATGGCTGAGCAACTGGCAGTTCCATTGGAATAGAAAAAAAAGGTAATTCATAAACTATAATTATAGTTATAGTATTCAAAATATACATAATTTGCGAAAATGCTTTTTCCAATTTTGATTTTGGCAACTGCATCATTGTAAAAGTTTGTGAAATATATTTTGCTTACCCTTACGTCTGGGCCAAGCAGACCTGCATGTTGTGTGAGTGTGCGAGAGAGAGGGAAATATAAAAGGAGTGGGGTAACAAGCTGGCAACGCTGAGTGTGATACGGCATCTGTTTAGCTGGACTACAGAACCCTTCCCATTTGAAACACATAATAGTAGGTGTGTTCTCTGTTGTTCATGATGGTGTCTGTTACTAGCGCTGTGATCTTGGTGTAACTGTTACTTCCGCAATGACCGTCTGGTTTAAGTCGATAGTTTTTTGTTGTGATCTCATGTCTAGGTACCACCTTAGTTGCAATTGCAGTACAAGTAACGGTCCTAGGACATTCGGTTGACGAATACGCAACGGCTTCCAGGCTTCCAAGAATGATACCTTCTCTCTTAACCGAATCTCTTGTGTCGCCTTTTCCTTCATTCTCTGGAGTTCGATGAATAATTACTTCTGCAGTTGACAAATGTTTCACGAGCAGTACATGCATCATTATGGTTGAATTCCCCATAGAAAACGCAGGTAGCAACTTTTTTACAAGAATCACTCGTGTGGTAAAAGCACTGGCACTTGTAACACCTCCATGGATTGGGTATATATTCTCTCACTTCAATAGCTTCGAACCCTGCCTTAATCCTTTGCGGAATATCTACCCGATCAAAGGTAAGAAACAGGGTATAAGTGAGCACCAGTTCACTTCGTTCTTTGCAGTAGTCTCGATATACATTGGTCACAACTTGTTCCATCAAGTTTTTCTGAATCTCCTCATTCAACATTCCTCCAATTTACAACACCACAGGAGTAATTCAGAGTCCTATTCCTATGCATTTCACCGCGCACCGGATAGCTCACGAGCATATTTGCTTTCGTCATTTTCGCAGCCTGTGTCGGTGAAACAGCTTCGACCAGGAGTGTGTCATTGCGACATCGAATACATGATTTTACCAGACCAGCAATATTATTTAAACCTTTCTGGATATTAAACGAGTTCACGGTAGTAAATTTCCAGCCTTCCACATTTCTATCAATAACAAAGTTTTAAGTAACACAAGACTCAACTACTTCATTTTCCATTGTTCTTAACATTTTCGTTTGACTTTTTTTATCATTTCCCATAGCGACAATGTCCTCCTCCAGGATCCTGCGATCGCCAACGCCGTATCTACCTACCGCAGTCGGCCCCTGGGGTGCACTGAGTTTTAAAAATGTCTTCAATTCTTCTTGGCTTAGAACAAAGATTTACAACATATTGTTTCCTATACGAATGGGACAGCTGGGCTAAGACTTGGCGCTACAATAGGAACGACTGGACTCTCCAACAAACTTGGAACAATGAACATAAAGCAGCAACCATTGCTTAAATAGAAAAGTTTGCTCCCTGTGTTACATATCAAATTGGGACTGATTAAAATTTTGTATAAGCATTGGGTTGTGATATAGGTACTAGGGATCAGATATCCTCTTTCAAAATTTTCAAGGATATATAGCTACAGTTAAATTTAAAAAAGTAATTTTCATAGGACCTGAAACAGGAAATTTTCTCAAATGGGTGTAATATGTCATTTAAGATACACTTTCTCCACTCTCATTTGAACTTTTTTCCCTGAAAATTGTGGTACAGTTTCTATGAACATGGAGAGCACTTTCGCCAGACAGTTTCAGCATTCGAAGGACTTCACTAGGGTAAATGGAGTACATGAATGTTGGGGGATTATTGCTTATCGGTGGTGAGGGATGCTCCCGAGGTCCAGTATGGCAGACGAGTCTGTAATTAAAGTACGCCTAACCAAAATACAAATTTTTCTGTTAACTTTTTCTCAACTTATAATTCGTGTAATTACAAGAAAACTAGACCACATCTGAAAGTTTTATTGCCATATTCCTATTTAGCATGAAAAAAATACATTGAATTTTAGTGTTTTTGTTTCCCAAACATAAAAAAAAGTTCATGTTCGTTCCAGTGTAATCAAAGCAACCATTAACACTATTTGAGAAGGTAGTGTCATTTAGCAATTCAGTTATGCATAGGCAATGAAAATTGTGTCCAATTCTCCCCGAGTACACAGAATAGGGAGTTGCCCCGTTGAAAACCATATAGTCCCATACATTTTGGTACCTTGCCGTTGCAGCAAAAGAAATTCGTATTCTGCGTTTACATTCTAGTACCTGTGATCTCCTGAAGGAACCCATTCCATATTTTCATTGCGGTCCTGTGCTGCGGATTTACTTCTAGAATTTCGGAACCTGGACCAAAACACCAAGTGTTTTCGCAGAGGCTGCCAACTGCCAGAAAGTTGTTGGAGTAAAAATTATTGGTCACTTTATCTGTTAATGTGAATTCGTTTTTATAAAGTAACTGGGTAACTATTGTAAATATTTGTTGCCAAAAGTGCCAGGGACGCTGGAGACGTGGAGTATTCATGCCTTTATTTCATTTATATTGAAGTAACCTTTATGAGGTATTATTGGGCATGCTTCATTGTTATGTTTACTAGCATGATATGAGAGCCAGACGAAAGGTGTGCTGGTGGTGCAGCTAGTGTATTAAGAAATTGCGCTTTGATTAAAACATTTCTACGCTGTGCAACTTCTAAAATTCGGAATATTTAATTAAAAACATCTCTTGCAACAATGAGAGGACGGGGTCGTTCTAGGGCGAGAAGTCGTGGTCGTGGTAGAGGTTCCCGTGGTCGGGGAAAGAAAGCTACTAAGGTATTTGATGGAAACTAAAAATACTGTGCATAAATTCACAATTCTTAAATTGATATCACCCTATTCCTTTTATATTATTTCCTGTGATTCGTGTTTATTGTAACTGACAATGTTGACATAAAATGGTTAAGCCAGCTAGCCTTTATGTTATGCCTATCTTGGTACTTAGAACTTGTTTAACATTTGTACATAAACCTTTTATATAAATTGGTTAAGCTACAGAACGGTGATGTAGAGAGTGCCGTTCTGGCTGGAGCTTTGTCAGTAGTGAAAACATAATTTAATGTCAAAGATTTAAATTACAACTTGGGTAATTACCACTGTACTCAACAACTTATGCCACAACAACTAGAGCTCAGCCCTATCATACGCTTTCTCAAGATCAACAGGAGCCATATATGACGTTCCTCTCAATTTAATTTAAAGCAGAAGAAAGTCAAAAAAGCGCATTAATTATGCGATAAATAGGTCGTTTGACTTCTCATGGTTTGCATGGTATCCATAGATTTATTATTAATTTTAAGTTATTGAGACAGATACAGAATAATTTGCACGTGACAGGAATGTGTTTTGATTTATTTATAGTTTAAAAGGAATGAATTCAGCAAAATGCTTATAAATTTTGTGAGAAAGTAACTGGATTTTTTGTGAACAATGAGAGGAATCAGATACAAATTTCTACAATGATGCACATTGTTGTGAATTTATTCCCTTTAAAATGCAAATAAATTAATATGTGTTCCTTTCACATGCAAATTATCCTGTCTCGGAACCATAGACTTAAAATTGAGAGATAAACCTATTGATACCATGCAAACCGTGAGAAAGGCCAAATAATGACAAATGTTTCACATAATAATACACATATTCATGATTTTCTTCCCTTTAAGATATACACATATTTTTTGTTAACATGGGGATAAGAAGCAGGAAAAGTGGTGCCAGACATGAAGTTAGGGCGAAGAGTTGTGCTGTGGTCCGGGAACCATGAAATACAATGAATGCATTTATAACCTAAACAATTTTAAAGATTTGATCAACGTGTACATTGCACAACATTTAATTAACCACGTTGATCCAACTACATTTATAAATGTAGTATCATTCTTGCCTTGAACCATTACGCATAAGATAATTTTGTTTCATAAAATTAAATTTCCTACATTTTATTTCTACTTCTGTTACTCCTTCTTCACATTTTTCCATGTACATTCCAATTTCTGAAAACGACGCTGGATGTTCAGGTACTAATAAAAGTAGGAGATGGCAGACAAAAAGGGTTGGTCTACGTGGTTCATTGGTAGGTACTGACCAAGGTTGTGAGTGCCATTCTGGCCTAGACTGATGATTTTTAAGCAAGCTTAAATCCTGCCGCCCTATATCAATAGATTTACTGACATGTGAAGGAACTCCTGCAGGTCAAAATTCTGGCACACTGGCTCCACTGACAGGCTCTACAGATCATGGCAAGTGATATTGTCAACAAACTATAGTTTATTTTTAACAAGTAAAAGTTCACTTAAAATGTAATATACATAATGAACTATTTTTAAAATGCCATAGAAAGAAATTCACAAAGATACTAAACTCACCTTTTTAATTCTGTTTATTGTTTGTTACATATGACTACAGGATGTTTCAGATTGTAAACACAAAATTTTGTAATCTAAGCTAACATTTTTCCAGAAAAATAATATAAATGTTCATTAAGTATCGTAATTTGAACATACTTTAAACAAAACAGTTAACACTAATGTCTTGCCTGGATACAGCCCACTATGTTTTCACAATCTTCAGAGATATTACTAAGGATAGCCCTCATTCTTTAAGACTGGTGTTAAATCCACATAAGTTTGCACAATGGAGAGTAATAAAAGAAAGATTATCTTAATTTCTGCTTCACTGAAGCAGATTAGATATGTCATGTTCAGAAAATTAAAATTAATGACTTCTACTGAAATTAATTGCAGAATTGGAAACTGCAGCAATCCAAGTTTTCCATCTGTATTGGTTGTGTAGATAAGGTAAGATTATATATGACCTGTTTGGATATGTGGACATGGGATGGAGCTTTAAAGAAAATCTAGATATCGGAGATCAAACAATTGAAGTTGAGTAAGAAACCAAGCACCCTCTCAGTAGCAAGATCAAAACAATAGAAAACAAATTATGTAACACATTGTAAGAAATGGACTTATAAATTTTTCAGCACGTTTTTCATATACAATGTGTTGTATATGAGAAATACAAACTAATGATACTGAGTTCCTGCCACCCACAGGTTATTCAAGGTGTGGTGGCAAATTACTGGCAAATTATTATGTTATTGGCTATTTTAAGTTCCTCAGAAGTTAGAAGGAATGGGGTACCCCTCTTCATCATCTGTACGATCCATGGCTCTGATGGTTAAATTGATTGTATATTTACCAATCACGGTGTTATCAGTGAGGATCTATATTTTCTCTCTGCTAACCCAATGTCAAATGTTATGCACATATTTTCTTCTAATGACAGTATGGATAGTTTATTTATCCAAAATATCTTCAAAGATGTTTTCCAACTTCCATAAAGAAAGCTTTACACAAATCCGTCGAAAAATCTAATTGCTTATTCATTAAAGTCAATGATAAAACATGCACTTCCTTCTGGTTTACACATTTTCCTCACACTTAACTATTATTTAGCGCTTAACTATTAATTGATTTGATTTGATTTATTGATTCATCCATTAAAACATGTACATGTTATAGGACACGTCAAGTTAAAAACTAAGAACTAAAAACTAAGTACACTATTTATAATTAAGGTAGCTAACTAAATATTTACAAATTATGGTTTCATCGGTTTCATCTGTTGAAAACAGAAATTTTTAATAACAAATATATTCAGTTTTGTGCTTAAATGCTCACTTGTCCTAGGCAAACTGAAGAGTAACTGTAAAATCATCTACTGTGACTTCACTTCTTAATATATTTATTTTAACAATAAGGGTATTGAAATGTAACTCTATCCCTTAAGATGCTTCCAGAAATTACTAAAAAGTTTTAAATTGGCAAACATTTACAGGAATCAGGCTTTAATCAACTTAGTCTTGAACCTACTGTTGGTGTATTTCCTTTGTAAATAAATCTACTGCAAGACAAAAGGTGTATTGGGACAAACAATTATAATTTTACTACCAAATAGTCATTAAATTATATTGCAGAGAAACATCTGATGGTCACTGATAACAAAAAGGAATGTCACCATATGCATACAAAAAGGGCAAGATATGCCTTTTTGTAAGTGCATACAAAAAGGCAAAATAAAAACCTTCCCATAATGTTTAATAAATCACAAATATCATGTCTGTGCATAAAATTTTTTTTCTGATACTCATCATTCTGCCATCAATTTGAGCTCTTAGTTATTCATATTTATCTATTCTAGCATTTAAATCACTGGTTCTAGCAGACTGCTTACTACAGTTGCCCATTCTTAACTCTTGTAGATTTTCAATCAATTAGATGTACTATGTTCTTTTGTAAGCTTGTAGTTTCAGGTTGGTTACATAACAAGTAGTTTTCTGCAGGAATTTGCCAGATGGCAGCTCAAAAATATGCAGATTTTTAAAATACATATATAGACAGCTGTCAGCTTAGCTACAACATGTAATTACAGTAATATTGCACTCACAAATACAAATCTTGGGTTAAATCTAGTGAACTCAGTAACCATTTGTTCCACTGCAGCTCATTTCAACAAGTGCCTGTGACCTCAATTTTAACACATGCACAATTTTGAAATTGCAGCCAAGGTTCATTCCTTAGGCAAGATTATGGTTTTACACTGTACCTAACCTATACCTACTTGTATTCCTTTCAATTTATTTCTTTTTAATCATACACTACCTCCTTCCTCATAAATAACATTCATTTATATTTATTTCACTAAAATTATTAATAATCATTATACCATCAGAATGGCAATATATGGCAATTATAAAGATATTGTGTTACAAAAAAAAAGTTGGTTGTAGAGATTTTATGCGGTTACCTTTACACCATGTTTGTTCCACTATGAAGTTAGAAGCCTATTTTTATACGTGCCTAAAGATTCTTAATATATTGTTAGCTTTAACAGTGAATAAGGAGGCAAGATATGCCATCATGCTGTAGCGAGCCACGGGAAACCAAGTGGTCCTGTGTTTTATATGTTTAAATCAAGGTTAATCTTTAGATTTGGTGTGCATGCATGTGAAATGCCACTGTAATTATACTTATATGGGACAGTTTCAGCTGCTAATGCGTAGGCTTTACACCATATACACTCTTCATTTGGCTAATAAAAAATTGGGAAAGAAGTAGTCAAATCTACCAAGAGAAATTGTACATAAAAGGATAATAAATGTAAACATGAAATAGAACATATTGCAAATAGGAAACCATATTTAGTGAGCAATTAATAGCTGAAGAAAAGGAAGAAATTTGGAGAAATTTGGAGATTAATAGAAAAAAGGAGAAATAGGACCCATAAACTCGGCGTCCACAGAATTTGAGCCTTGTGCCTCAGAGATCCAGCAATTTAGTGTGAGCGTCAAATTAGATTAATAGATGGACCACTGTAGAATCTTGGATGTAAGTTATCTGATTTACAGTGTAATTATTCACTTAACAAGCATGCATATTGAAGTACTTTTTATTTTGAGTGGCCAAACTTCTGCATATTTATCCTCTACTTTTGCCCTGATACAGTCTTCACCTACATAAACATACCTTCCATATCCATATTCTTACTCTTATTTGACTAAGTTTTAACTCCTACTATCATGTTCATTAGTTTAACACTTTTATTTTAAAAATTTGACTAACCCTTTTACATTTATTAATACTATCTTCTTATGATCATACCGTGTTTTCTCTTCTAAATTTCTCTAACTAAGCTGTGTACTTCATTTTTGTTTTAGATGCCACGTTTTTTTAGTTTATGTCCTCCAACGTCAAGTCATATCGGATAATGAATGGAATGGGTGAAATGATGCTCAAATGAGCCCAAGATCCATAGAGCTTAGAGTTACCCGACATTCATCTTTAAAGATAAGGGGACAACCCTGGTAAAACCTTTTCCAGGTAACTCACTCTTACCGAGATTCAAACTCGGGACCCCTTGAACGTGAGGCAGACATGGTACCATCTACGTTACTGAGGCAGGCCATTTACATGGCACTATTAGCTGCTCTCATTCCTCGCAGTAGATAGGATGGACACCATTTTAACCTCCCCTGACACATTTTCTCCTCTCAGCTAATAACACCACTATTTTCTATGTTTCATATAATTCAATAGAATGAGTCATGATAGCGTCACATGATCTCTACTTTCTCCTCTCTTTACTCTGTACGTAACTCAACAGTGATCTTAGTTTCTGTTTCTTTACACCCAAATTTATAACTTGCTAATACCCTTGAGTCTGTTCTTTTGTATTATGCCACTGAATCATGCTGTGATTTATTCCTGTGATCTATTATTTTAAATCTTTTAGAAAAGTTTTTCTACCTCTTGTTTGACTTTACCTATTTTGTTCAAAAAGACCCTCATTTCTTTCTATAGCTTTGTTCTGTTAAAGTTCCTTTATCCCTGCAGTTTCTTTTCATTTCTCAAAATTCAGTATTTGCTAATTTTATCAAGACAGTAGCTTTGTTTGTCACTTTTTTTTAGCTCTAAAGACACTTACAATTTTCCTAACAACCAGTTTTAAATCCATTCCCTTCTAAAACTCTTCTCCATTCTTCTCCACTCAAAATATTGAAATATGTCCTCTTGATTTCACTTAAATTTTCGCTCCTACTTTACCATGTACTTCATTCACATTAGTATGCTTTATTCCTTCATCTTCTTCCAGCTTATTTGGCATCAGTTATGTTATGATCTGTGTCATTTTCAGATAATTTGTATTACCTGAGATGGCTTTGCATAGCAATTTTCTGGTTCAGTGGGATTTGGATTTTCTTGCAGTGTGTCTCACTACTAACATTATGGCCATTCTGCTAACTTTAGTTGTTCACTTCTCCCTTAAATATTCATCTTTCCACTCACATATTACCGCTTTTTGCTCAGTCCACTTCTAAGTCAATACTTATGTTTTCACTCACAATATTACAAGATGAATTGAAAAGGAATGGTTTTTAATAACACTTAAACTTAAAGGATTTATAGCAAAAACTACCACAAGCAGAATTTAAATGGCACCATATTATACAACACATGTGATTATAAACATGACCAGTAAGTTTCATAGTGCACACAAGTGAGCATTTAAGGGGTCAGTGCATATATATATATTACTTTTACAACAGTAATTTTTTAAATTCAAGTATTTCACCATAATACTTTAAGGAAAAGTGAAGAACCCAAGCAAATTTCATTTTTATTGCTCTGTGTAGGACTGTTAAATTTTATATTTCTAAATCCATAAAACACTGCCTAAAAATGAGAACTTAGCTATCACAATGAGTGTGTCCTGATATAAAAATATGCCACTCAACAGCTTAACATAAACTATAAATAGTGTTCAACAATCATGCAGCAAATCTTTAAAGTTTGGTGCAACCATTGCATCATAATATACTCAATGCAGTTTCTGTTAATGTAGCAAAAGAAGCCATCTGCCACAACAAAAACATTTCTAAGAATTAAAAAGTGTCATTTTTATATAACTTTTAAACTATAGGTAGATAAATTATAAACAAACCCACTCATGGCCTCTCTCTACTGCGCAAGACGGCCGGCAGTCACCAGAGAACTTAACACCGGCAGAGGTATACTATATTCCTTACCTTATAATAGATGCTGGAAATGGTTTTCCTTCTCTTCTCAAACTGATAACATATCTCGTGTAAATATTCTCCCTCACTCTCTGAAGCTCAGCTGCAGATGTTCTTTGGAATTTTTGCTCAATATTCTTCCTAAATTCCTGTAATGTATAAGGATTAGAACGATACATGACTGCTGAAACTGAAACCCTGTTGCTACACACGTGTGTAAGCATTAAAACCAAGGATTCTGCTAAATGTGAGAATTATTGAGGTCTCATTAACCCACAGCTTTTGATTTTCATTGATGAATCTTTTCATTTAACTGGACGTTTGGATGCTCACAACAGTCCATAATACTGGGCTTCAGAAAACCTATGCTACCGGATGAAACGCCTCATTATGATAAAAAATTGGAGTGTGGTGTGTGATAAGTTCTAAAGGAATAATAGGGCCCATATTCTTTGATGAAACAGTAAATGCAGAACAATATCAGAGGTTAATTCTGAGGGCATTTTTCAATTGCTTGATAGATGAAGAGAAATCATATGGTTGGTTCCAGAAAGATTCTGCAACAGCACATATGGCTAAAAAATCTTTAAATGCAGAAAAGAGGTGTTTGATGACAGAATAGTGTTGATTTGTGGCTCCCTCGTTCTTTTGACCTAGCCATTTGTTACTTATTTACAGGGTTCTTTAAAAGACAGAGTGTATCGTTCTAATCCTCACACACTACATGATCTTAGAGAAAATATTGTGCAAGTAACCACAAGAATACCTGCTGAGCTTCAGAAAGTGAGCAAAAATATTTATACGTGATATGCTGTCGGTTTTACAGCAGGTCATTTCCAGCAACTATTAAAAGGTAAGGATATCAGTGCGCCTCTGCCGGCATAAGTTCTCCAGTGACTGCTGGCAATCTTGCGAGTGTGTGGGTTCGATTATAATTTAACTACCCAGTAGTAACTAATATGGTGTTACTAAAATTGGGCAAGTGAGTCAACCTTGTATATACTTTTTATACAAGGTTGACTCACTTGCCTAATTTTAGTAACAATGGCACTCCACTTTCTGAAATACTTCTTTTTAGTCTATATAATATTGTGTTGCTTGTAATATTACAATCGGAATGAGAAGAACAGTAAAGCTTATTTACTTGAACATGTGGATTAAGCTCTAACAATGGATGGAAATATAGTATTGAACCAAATGTGTGAAAGACATGTAAGTTTTATTTTTGTATTTTCAGAATATTTTAAAAATCAGTATGACTTTGGGTTAGTGATTGGTTTTAATCGACCAAAATAACTCATATTGCTTTTGTACCATTGTTTTAAAAGTATAGATTATGTAACATCAATAAAGAGCTGTTCATAGAAATGCTCTTAATGTCTCCAAAATACAGAGAACCTTACCAGTAGCATTTTCCGAAAGAAGAAGTGGAAATAATAATTTTTTGAAGGATATCTCCAAAGCATTAGTTTCAACCAACATCCCTTTGAAGAAGTTAAATAATGTATAATTTTGAACCTTCTTGATTTATTTAGCTTATGGTCAAGCAGCATTTTAACTTTTTAAACTTGTTCCCCACAAAAATGAGACCCTAAATTATACCCTAATCTTTACTAATTTGCAATAAAATAATTAGTTTCAGATTATACAAGAAACAAGAGATCATACTGGCGACTCAAACTTGTGGTTATTTGTGGATGAAAGACCATGTGGGAGGTTTATTGCCAACGTTGTTATGGGAAAATTAACTGAATCTGAATCAGGCACATCCCATCTCATTGTCTACAGGAAGTAGTAGGGTACTGGAAGTAGCAAACCATTTGACAATTGGTAGAGTTGTTGGTGATGCATTATATGTCTCATGTCCTGCTAAAGAAAATGAGAAGGAAAAAAAAGCTCTTGGCAATAGTTACAGTGTAGCAACATACATATTTAAGGCTGTTAAAGTTTTGCAGGTATTTTATCCTAAGGTAGTTCATATGATTTGTTTAGCAAATGCTCCTCTGGATATGACCAACTTCTCTCTCACCTCCCAGTTTCTGTCAGTGAGTGTAATGGTTGAGCTTGTTAGAGTCCATAATGCTATGCTTACAGAGCACTCATTTTGGGCTCTGTAGTATTTTTATGTGGTGCAGATGTTTCTCCAAGCAATCATGTCCTGCAGTTAGACAGAATTTAGCAACTGCTTCCCTTCTCAGCCAGTTTGGTAGGAGCTGTATTTGGGTTTTCCATTCATATTTACTGAGTTTGTTTTCTAGAAGCTCTCAGTGGGTTTTCCTGATCGTTTGGTTTATGTTAGATGCTTGTCGAGCAAACAGGAGAGTGCTGTATTAAGGGGAGATTACAATTCCTTTTTTTGCAAGGGTGTTGGCCTGCTCATAGCAATGCTAAGCTGTCCTCCATGTAGTGCATCCTGGAAACGTTTTTCTAAATGATTAAGTAGCTTACCAGAGCTATAGATGACAATAACAAGATTGCTTAGTAAATGTGAGAAAGTTGAAATAATGTACTTTATTTAAAACGCATATTATACAGTTTTAGAGCATATTTAGCAGATTTTAGTGCATAGATGTATGCATATATTCATGCTTTATAGTGCATATAAATCTGAGCTCTAATTATTGCTCACATAGTAGATGATGAGAGAATGGAGAATTGATATTGCTGCACGAGTTGAAGTTTATCTCTCATTTGATAAGTTCTAAGAAACTTCAGACACCAGACACACACATTTCAATTCTTTTCTGCCATACATATGAAAGGAAATAAAATGATTTTTCTTTTTAAAAATTAACTTCATTTGTTTGTCATTAAGTTTATAAATGTTACAATTTGATTAAATAAGTTGAAATAAAATACAAATAATTTATAAATGGAAACCCTTTTAAGTGTAAATAAAACAAGAAATTACAGTGAAAGGCGATAGTCACATATCAAATGAGCCAACTTTTAACTGCTTTTTTAATTAAGATGCTATTAAGTTACTTTCTTGTCTGTTTGTCTGCTGATCACAAATTTTGCAGTCAATTTTAAACTACCTTTGCGATGAGTAGAGACTTGGAACCTTAAGCATAGTTAAGAACTGAAAGGCAATGCAATATTAACTTAGCTGAAAAAACTATTTGCAGTCGGTTTTTTTGACACTTCATCACTTTAAATTTTTATATTATTGAGGGAATAGTTTCAGAAGCCATTGCTTCCATTATCAGCATCTTTCAAACTCAGTCGGAATAATAAAATAATATAAAGTATATAAAAATGTGACAAAGTGTCAAAATAAAACACTACAAATAGTTTTAGTTAATTGATGGAAATTAATCATTTCTTCACACTAGCCATATATAGGCTAAGGTTTCTGATAGATAGAGTCAACATAAAAAATTCAATGTCATGGCCGGGATTTGAACCACGGATCTCCTGGTTTTCATGGTTTAGTGCGACTGGACGGAAACCAGGAGATCCATGGTTCAAATCCCGGCCATGACATTGAATTTTTCATGTTGACTCTATCTATATAAATAGTTTTTTCAATCAATTTTGATGTCACTATTACTAAATTCCTCCAATCATGCCTAAGCAATATTAGCTGCTCAATATTAACAAGCTCCCTCCGCCCCAACTACCTTTATATGGAAAAATTTCAAACGTTTTGATTTAATCAAGAAATGGCTTTTAACACTTTTCATTAAAATACATGTTTAAGATATTTTCATGACAAAGGAAATGCATTTCTTAAATTTTCTGACAGTAGCATCTGAAGTCCTATAAAACTTAAAGTATAGCTCAAAATTGGGTGAAAAGAGCAAACAGACAAGGGCTTTTATTAATTCAATATAATGTGTTGTCTGGGCTTTTTGGCCATGATCGATTGGCTGAAATAGTACTTGACAACACATTTTATTGGATTAACGCCGGCCATGAAAGCCTAAGCATGTACTTTTATTTATTATTTAAATTTAAAAGAATTATAATTTTTAATTTACAGCATTATTAAAATGGACTGAAAAGTACAAATAGTTTCTTCTAGTCCATACAGATTGTCCTGATAATTTATAATTTTGAATTTTTAACAACTACGAAAAATGCCTGTAAAATTTAGAAAATAAATCTTAGGGGCATAAGCAATATATTATATTAAGATATAAGCTAATATAGTATATAAGATATATATTTAATATAAGATATATTAAGATAAGTATAACCTGTTGTTGAGAAAACTCGCATAACAACTCATATCATTTGCAATGTAATAAAATTGTTAATGACTAATTTGAGCTATTCATACGTCAGTTATCTATTGCATCCTCTCCCACAGTTTTTTATTTAAATCTAACAAGTATTTCTATACCTGTTAAAAGTTCACTATCACAAATTTGCAGGACAGTCTGTATGGGGGCTATGAAGAATTATTTTATAGTCTATAGTTACATTTTCAAAATATGTATTAAATATTTATAAAAATGTTTAAATTTAATTCTCCACTTACATATATTCATTAGAACTAGTTTCTGGGAATTTCTTCCCCATTTCCGTTCTGCAATTGACTGGCAAATTAGGACTGATTTCTGGGAATTGCTTCCTCATTTCAGTTTTACAGTCAACTGGCAGAATAAAACTAATATACAAGTGAATCAAGAAGATATTGACACATTGCTTCACTTACACTGTTTTTCACAGGACATGTTTCAAGAGCTGTTGATCCCTTCTTCAGCTGAGTCTTGACTAGTGCAAATTGTAGTGGTTTCCTCTTTCTCCCTATTGTCGATAGATGACATGGTGTATTTGTCAAAGATGTCCCGGTGGTGGACTATCAAAATACATGATTCTATGACGATTTTATTAATTAGTAACATTTATATAGTAAAAACAAAAAGGAAATTTGGACAACAGAACTAAAGAACACATAAGGAACATTAAAAACTGTGAAACAGAAAAATCAGCACTTGCTTTTCGTTTTTTGAATACTAGACATGACATTAACTTGGAGACAACTTTAATGAAACATGTTAATCATCCCATAGATCTTTCTGTATGGGAAAAGATTTTCATTAATAAAAATTGTCAGTGAATCATTAACTTTGAAACTCCACCGCCAGACATCTTTGACAAATACATCATGCCATCTATCAATGATACGGAAAAAGAGGAAACCACTACAATTTGCACTAATCGAGGCTTAGCTGAAGATGGGAGCAGCAGCTCCTAAAACATGTCCTGTGAAGCAATGTGTCATTATCTTCTCGATTCACTTTTATATTAATGTATTCTTCACTGTCTCTATGCCTCCTTCAATTTCTATCGTTTGAGAGATTAAAATTTGTTTAGGGAAACATTTTCCCCATTAGCAATTATACAGTTGTGTGGTAAATTAAGACTAATTTCTGGGAACATTTTTCCCACTGTCAGTTTTGCTGTCACTGGCCAAATTAAGACTAGTTCCTGAGAGCAGCCCCTTGAAAGCTGACTTAACAGATAGATGTAACTGAAGAAAAAAAGCCCTTATAAGTTGACATATTCCAAAGGAAATTGTATTTACATTACATATTTACAGAACCAGATGTTGTAAAATTTATATGATTACATTATTGCCGAGATCTTTCTGCATTACATTGTTATTTTCTTATATTGGCATTGCAGTTTATATCCATTTAAGAAATCAGTAATATAATGAACTTCTGTTTCCTATTTCATATGATTCTGAAGTAAACCTTCCATTAATGAAGAGTTGCCTTTAAGGTTATGATGTTCAGAATAGTTGATTGTGGTGCTCTGGAACCATTGATCAATCAAGTAGTTCCTTGGTTCAAAAGTGAATTGAGAAGATATTGACACACTGCTTCACTCACACTGTTTTTTCACAGGACATGTTTCAAGAGCTTTTGCTCTTATCATCAGCTAGAACTCGACTAGTGCAAATTGTAGTGTTTTCCTCTTTCTCCATATCGTCGATAGATGGCATGATGTACTTGTCAAAGATGTTCGGTGGTGGAGTTTCAAAATTCATGACTTCATTATGATTTTTGTTAATGAATCCAGCTGATGATAAGAGCAAAAGCTCTTGAAACATGTCCTGTGAAAAAACAATGTGAGTGAAGCAGTGTGTCATTATCTTCTCGATTCACTTTTGTGCTAAGTTGTGCTTCACTGTCTCTATGATTCTTTCAATTTTATACTTTGAGGTTCTTGGTTGTTTTTCCAGGACCTCATGAGATTGAGTGAACTAAGTATCAGTCCTCCCAACAGAGAAGAATCCAGTGATAATAATGAGGATTTATTTATGAGGACTTTTCCTAGAACAGCTCCAGAGCTTCTGTAGTAAATTTAATATTATATCACAGAATCAGTTCGGATTTCAGAAAAAGATATCAACAATACATGCAGTTAGTAAGGGAAATGATATAATTGTTAGAGCATTAGATAGAAAGGAGTTAGTGATAGCGGTTTTTCTTGACCTATCAAAAGCTTTCGACTGTGTTAATATTAAACATCTATTGGTGAAATTAGAAAACTATGGGATAAGAGGCGTACCATTAAAATGGTTAAGCTCGTACCTGCAAAATAGGGTGCAGTGTGTCGAAATAATACACAATTCAGGAGGAAATTTAAAAAAAGTTAAATCAGAATTCAAATGTGTAACACATGGAGTGCCTCAGGGGTCAAAATTAGGTCCATATCTGTTTATCCTATATATAAATTTTCTATTTAAAGTAATACAGGATGCTGGAGGATTAGCAATTGGATATGCAGATGATACAACTGTAGTGGTAACAGGTAAGACAGAGGCAGAAGTTCAGGGAAAAGCAAACTCCTTATTAGAATCAATTAGCACTTATTTAGAAGCACTGGGAATGGTACTAAACACAAACAAAACCGAATGGATGCAAATTCAGCTCAGTAATAGAAAAAAATCAGACATCACATTAACAGTACAAAATAAGCAAATTAGCCAAGTAGCACAGACAAACTTTTTAGGATTAGTTATAGACAGTAGTTTAAAATGGCACAAACATATAGAAAAGATCAACAAGAAAATAAACAAGGGCATATATGTATTAAAACAGAAAACACAAATTATGGATGAAGTCAGTGCATTGAAGGTTTATTATGCATTTATACATGCACACCTAAGTTATGGGGTCATTTTATGGGAGGCAGCAGGTAAGAAAAATATGTTAAAAAACATTTAGGCAACAAAAGAGAGCAATAGGAATAATGGAAAAAATCCCTAGGAGACAATCATGTAAAAGTAGCTTTAAGAAACTTAAAATACTCACATTACCCTCTTTATACATATTTGAATGTCTCAAACATGTAATAAGAAACCACACAGAAGGAAAAAATAGAAACATTCATGAATATAATATAAGAACAAAACAGAACTACTTTAGAAATAGGTTCAGGGGAACATTAGCTGCCAAATTTATTGAAAGTACTGCAAAAAATTTATATAATCATTTACCTCACTCTATCAAGGCAATAAATGAAGAAATGAAGAAAATTTATGCAATAAAGACTTACCTAGTGAAAAACGCTTTCTACTCAATTGAGGAATACAAAAAGGGAAGAGAGACTTAGACTTAGTTTATTAAATTTTGATATCAATCAATTGTGTATATCTAGAATTGCTAATAATCTGTAAATAGATGTATTTGTTTTATTATTGAACTGTAAAAATGTAATTGTAGTGTTACTTTTGACGATACTTTGTAAAACATGTTGCAAATGGCAGAATAAAATCTGAATCTGAATCTATACTCCCTTGCCTAACCATGTTATGGTTGATGATGACACCTTGTAAATTTTTAAAATAAATCCCCTGTGTTTTTTCTTTTTCTTTTTCAGTAGATTTGGAAGCTGATATATCACAACTTGAGGCCCCAACATTCACAACTATTAATCGTGGTCCCCCAGAGCCTATGCTTCGTCTTCGTTGGGATCACATAGTGAACTTAATTGGAGAAAAAGCTCTTAATCCAATGATACATTGCTGCGATAAATGTTTGAAGCCCATTCTTATATATGGTAGAATGGTAAGTAAAATGCAAGCAATGTGTAGCAACTAGAGAGAAAACAAATCTATTGCACAAAATAGTATTAAAACTACTTGTAAATAAAGGGTAATTTGTTAGCGAAATCAAACATGAATACTTTTACTTATTTACATTTGTTAGTGTTGCACAAATTCCTATAAAGCTTATAGAATATGAAATAAGAATATATGGCCATACATAAATATTGGTATTGAACCAAACATTTAAAGTGGGGATGCCTTCCTGGTCCAGAAGAAGGGCAAAAGTACATTTTAAAAAGTCTTTTCAAATATGTCAGCATGTATGATACTGAATATCCTGATTAAATAACTGATAATTAATTACTGTATGTTCTGTTATTCATGGTTTATTTTGGCATTGTTTATGTTAAATTCAAATTAAATGCAATTAGTTGCATCATGACTTGCAAGTGTGTTGTACTTTTCCATCATTATTTGATGTAGTTCAGATACACGTATTCATTTAATTAGAGACCTACAAAAGGTGAGGTTATTTCTTCTGTGAAATGTCCTTATTTTCATTTAAAACAATTCTATTTTGAATGTAATTTATTACCATAACAGCTTATTTATGACACAAGTATTTTTTTGGAACTTGGCCTCACTAGTTCAATTTTTTGCTTGAAGATTTATGTTCTATTTGTAAAAATACCTGAAATTTAATTAATATTTAGTGAATGAATTAATTATATCTAAAATCCCTAATTATTGAAGTATATGAGGATAATATAAATATAAAACTGTAAAATAGAAAAATGTTAAGAGCATTGCTCGTAACACTAAATGCTAATAATGTTAGCCATCATTAACATTGAACTGCTATTAGGGAGTCAACATTCTCTTTGAGAAAGAGAAAAGATGGCCATTGTGGACATCATCTAGAAAAGGAATTTAATGTATAACATGTTAATATATCCTTGAGATAATCATTGTAAATTGTTAAACAATAAATTTCAAAAGGTAGAGCCGGACTAATAAATTCAATGCCATAGCCAGCATATTAATTTTTTTCAGTCTGGCTCTACCTTTCATAAACCTTGTGCTACCCAAGGTTTTGTGGAAGAAAATTTAATTTCCATTAAATATTTAGTTTGTTAGGCCCACCAGAGTTATAATTCAGTTAAAAATTGCACCTCACACTGCCTTGAGACAACAACCAAAGAGGAAAGTTTTGGCTGATGCTAGCTAACATAACCAATAGTAATGAAGGTAAGGAGAATAAAGGACCCACAATATGCAATACAGAGGGCTCCTGAACATGTGACACCCCTTTGAACAAATATACGAGATAAAAGGTGTTTTTGTTTCTCTCATCAAGTGTGAGTAGCAAAGCGCCATTTGTTTCCGGCAGGCAGAAAGGAATAGTGCATCTGAAATTTATTGAAAAATGAGCCATAATGGTATGTGCTGTATGAGTGAGGATGGCCCCAAGTGGTGTTCACAATGTTGGACAAAGACGCAAATCTGTTGCCAGTGGCAACCTTGTTCGGCAAATTGATCAAGAAGATGAGATATTGAGGTTTACCATCAGTGAGTTTTAGATTTTCCAGACTTTTCAAGGTCAGGTCTGTTTATGAAAGAACACCAGGCTATCAAAAACTTTATGCATACTGGGTTCCCAAAAAGCTCTCAGAGGATCACAAAGCATAAGACACGGCATCAGCCTAATAATTTCTCTTATGTTGCACTGATATGAGGAAGAGATTTTTAGCTCCATTGTGAAAGGGGATGAAACACAGATTTTTTACAACAATCCAGAATCTAAAGAACAATCCAAACAATGGATGTACACACATTCCCCGCAAAAGCCCAAAAAGTTCAAACAAACTTTTGGCAACAAGAGGACCATGGCTACTGTTTTCTGGGATCAGAAAGGTGTGCTGCTTGTGGAGTTCATGGAGCCAGGGACTACAATGACAGCAAATGTGTACTGTCAGATATTACATCACTTGCCATTAAAAATAAAAGAAAAGGCATACTTTCATTTGGATCTATTTTGATTCATAACAATGCAAAACCACATTTAGCTGCAATAACCAGACAGCTGCTTCCTCAGTGTCATTGGGAAATGTTCAATTACACAGCATACGGCCTAGATCTAATGCCGAGTGACTTTCATCTTTTTCATCAGCTGAAGGATGGGATAGGGGACACAACACCTTCGTACCAAAGAATAAGTTCAAGATGCCATGAAGACCTACTTCCATATGCTGGCTGCAAATTTTTATAAAGAGTGTGTTAGAAAACTTGTTTATCGCTATGACTAATGTCTTAATCTTCATGGTGGAGAGGTTATCTGTGCTCAATTCCTAGTAATAAAACCATTTTGTGATTCACATTTGTCTTTCTCTTGTGCTCTATCAGAGGTTAAAGAAATAATAGCTCTCATATATAAGGACACATTACACCCAATGTGGTGCAATTTCTGTGGTCGCTTTTATTGTTACAGTACTTAACATATTAATAAGACTTGATTATTTTCAAGTTATGTTCTCTAGTCAGGTAAAGCTTTGTTATAAAATGGAAGAATGTCCATTTAAACAAATATTGTTTTATTAAAATGCTTAAATTGCTTTATATTATAACAAATATAAAAATAACTGAGCTCTGATTGGAAAACTTACTCAGAATGTAAAACAATGATTACCTTTAATGGATGGAGTCAACATGAAAAATTCAATGCCATGGCCAGCATTTAAACCATGGATCTCCTGGTTTCTGTCCAGTTGCTCTTAACCTTTGAGCTACATGGCCATCAAATATCTTAGCCTATATACTGCTAGTGTGAAGAAATAATTAATTTCCATCAATTAACTAAAATGATTACCTTTGTTTTTACTGTGAGCTTATTTTTAGGTGCTTGAAAGATCAGAGACACTTTATTACCTGATGGTAGTAATAATTAATGAGTGTTACCTCAGTAGGATTGAATGATTTCATTCATACGTTTTGGCATGCTTTCAATCAGATTAGCTGGCCTTCTTGAAGGATATGCTTTGATTCTTCAATAATGTTTGCCTCAGTTTCTTTAAAGTTTCTTATAGCAGCAGTCTTATCTTAGCACACCATTCCAGCAAGTCTCACACATGTTCATTAGAATCCAAGTCAGAACTCGTTAGTTATGCTAACGCATAGATCCTTACTTGGAGAATGTTCCTCACTGCATGGACGTTAGTAAGCATGCATTATGGCTCATTGACAGAAAATTATCGCTTATAAATGAGCAAAATAGTACAATATGTGTAGTAATCATTTATGTACCTGTGAGTTGTTAGGCTTCCATTTTCTACCAGCACTAATCATTATGTTCACTCATAGAAACTGCTATTCAAACCAACACTCCACCACCTATGAATAGGACTTTTTGGGAATTCAGCATTGTGAAAATCATTCTCCCCTCTGTGTGCAAAATTCTTTCATGCCCATCAGGTGAGTGCAGATTAAAATGACACTCATCTGTGAACAGATCATTTCCTTTCATTTCTCCAATCCCTATTGATTATTTGTAAAATGCAGTCGTTTAACTCTGTGCATCCTGAGCAACCTGGGACCAGTTTCAGGTGTTTATATCAGTTCTTTTGCTCTCAAATTTCTTCACATAGTTTTGGCAAACATCAAACAACGATACATGTTAAATTACTGAACTTCAGTCATTGCTGGCAGATTGTACTTCCGAAGAACTGTCAACTCTATGTGCCTGTCTTCATTTTAATTTTTAGCATTGTCAGCTGTGAACTTGGTTTTCCGGTTTATTCTAGTGTGTCTGTAAACCATTTCATGGCCTCGTGGATTGTGCTTAACATCTTTTGCAGTGTAACATACACTATATCCATCATTGTTTAGGGTTATAGCTCGAGCCACATCTTTAGGTCACCTTAAAAAAAATGCACTTAACAATTCCATTTACATACATAAAATATAAAAATAAATAAGTAGCTATGATGAGGCACAAAATGATTAAAACTTATTTGCTATAACTGAGACTTTCTGCACATAATTATAATAATTACAAACATTTTGCTAGAGTTGCTTACTCTTAAAACAAAAAATAAATGTCCAATATAGGTTACACCTGTCCATGGTACCAAATGCCTACCATAATACTTTACGGCAAGTGAATGTAGTGTAACTGCAAGAAAATATAGGAGTGATATATATTCTTTAACATACAAGCAAATAAAGTGTCTTGACTTTTTTATCCCTGAGTGTAGAAAGACATCTATCACTCTCTCTGCTGGACTACGTTAATGAACACTTATTTCTTTGCAGTTTTGAATGCTTTACATTTAGTGGTTGTAGTAGCATTGATTTTGTCTCCTAACAGATACCTTGCAAACTTGTGATCTGCTTGTCATGTGCAAAGCGTGAGGATAAAGTCTGTCCACGATGTCTGGACAAGGTGACACGTGTGGAACAGACAAGACTTTGTACTGTTTTCATGTGCACCCATGGAGGAACAAGATATGGAAATGCTGGATGCAGAAGGACATACCTGTCCCAATGCGATCTTCAGGTACTGATATTGTAATCCTAAATTGCATGTTTTATTTTCACTACAGTTCCACTTTCAAAATCACATTCTTAGAACCAAATAATATTAACCAAAAGCAATTCTATGTAATTAACATTTCACCATAAACTTGAACCACTTAACAACTACAACAACTTTATTGCCTGTAGACATTGTTACAAATTTTTGCCATAGTCAAAATCTAAATTATAGTTGGTACATTAATAAAATTAAATGTATACAAATTAACTATATATAACTGCTTAATACATATTTATAATTTGCTTAAGTTCAACCATATAGAGGTACATATGTTATGCGTGATTGGAGGAATTTAATAATAGTGATGTCAAAATTAATTGAAAAAAAAAACCATTTGAAGTTGGTTTTTAATACTTTGTCATTCACATTTTTATATTATTGAGAGAATAATTTTGAGAGTCACTATGTTCATTTTCAACCTTGGAGGTCCAACTGTCATCTGTGGCTCTCATCTGCTCTCGTCTCTCTTCTCATCCAGCCATCTATTTTTCTGATACGTCTTAGTGATTCACAAAGACTTGCAGTTGCTTCTGGGTAACTTTTCAAGTTTCACAGCTGTAAAGCAGTACAAGACTTAACATTTGTATTAAAGAGACAGTTTAGTCTTTCTAGAAATGTCCTTGTTTCTCCATATGGGATACAATTGAACAAAAGCACCATTTGCTTTCCTGATACAACTCATAATGTCATCTTCTGCTTTTCCAGTTACAGTAACCATACTCCCAAGATATACGAAGCAGTCTACTTGTTCTATCTCTTTACCATCCATACACAATTTTATCATCAATCTTGGAATTCACCCTCTTCTCATAAATTAATATTTATTTTAAGTCCAGCTTCCTCTGCCTCCTCCTTCACTCGCTTAATCTACTCTTCCATATCTCTGAACCATTGAAATGGTACACAGATATCAGCAGAAACAAGGTCTTCTGTCATATCTTGTAATCCCCTCTGAATCCCCCTTTTCTTACCTCAATACACTCTCCTCAGCACACTATCCAACACAAGGAGGGAAAGCATCAGCAAAAGAATACAGCCCTGTTGAACTCCCAAGGACACTTTTATTGGCTCAGTAATATCTCCCATATGCAGAACCTGGCATTTGTAACACTCATATATATCCTTTATAAGGTTCGGGATCTTTCATAGTATACCATATTCTTCAAGTGTCTGCCACATACACATGTTTATTCAAGGCCTACCAGAAGCCGGGAGACTTCCCTTCTACTTACTGAGGCTATTTTCGGGGCTATTTCCTGTGGGGCAATACCTGGAGTCTAAAATGCCCCCTACCCCGCTCCAAGTTGCAGAGTGGCAGAGGATACTCCAGTTACGCTCGGTTCTCAATAAGGCGGCTCGTGTTCGATCCCAGGTGACCGCAAAGTGAGATTTATGGTGGACAACAAAGCACTGGGGTGGGTTTTCTCCGGGATCTCTGGTTTCCCCTGCCATCTGATTCCACCAATGCTCCATCTTTATCTCATGTATCATCTGTGTCACTGCCTGCTATGCCGCATATAGTAAAAGCAGGCGTTAAACACTTTAAATACCACTTACATTGTCAACCCATCCGGGAAGACTACCGAAGAACCTTGGTCAGGGTGCTGGTGATCTAGCACACCATGCTCCTTGCACTGCAGGCAAGTGCCTGGGATGTTATAGGCAGCCCTCAATCCCATCTGCTGGCTGAGGCACACAGACGTACCCAATCTCCCATATGTATCAGGAACCATTGCCATACTGAAGCCTACCCAAAGGAACAATTTCCCTACAGGAAGGGCTCAGATGCTCTACCCGGTGTAGTTCTTGTAACATCAGAAGTACCACGAGTGCTAGGGGTCGGCAGAGCTTGCACCACAGCAGCTGAAGGGGATGGATCCCCTTCCCTATGGGGGTTCATTGTACGCATTGAAAATGCAACCTTGTAAGTAGTTCATGCAATTACTTAACTAAAATTGATAAAGATGAATATGAATTGTGGCATAGGAAGCTTGCCCATTTAGGCACAGATAATTTAAATTTATTAGTTCAGAAGGATATGGTTAATGGCTTATCAGGGCTTAAAAATAAAATCTAAGAGAACAATTTATGCAAATCATGTGTATTGGCTAATCCTAGCAGACAGGTTTTTAATAAACTTGGTTTTTGAGCAAAGAGACCATTAGAACTTGTGCATACTGATGAATGTGGACTAATCACTGCATATACTTAGGATGCTAAAAGTTACTTTGCCACATTTGTCGATGACTTCAACACTTCTCAATGGTTTATAAATTATAAATCATATTTTTTGAGAAGTTTCAGTACTACTAAAGTTTAGTAGTCAATCATTGTAATATATATATATATATATATATATATATATATATATATATCAAAACAGTTCATACAATTTTGAAAGCAAAATGAAATCATCATACAGTATGCAGTACTTTATAATCCAGAGATGAATGATGCTATGGTGCTATAGAAGTCTCTTAGATTAAGCAAGAACATGTTAATTGATTCAGTTATGAAGAAAGAATTTTGGGCAGAACCAGTATTGTTGACAACATATGTTACAAATGGAAGTCCAATTGCAGGAAGAGAAAAGACACCTAGTGAACTGTGGGAAGGAAGAAAGCAAGCAATATGTTTCTAATTTAAGAGTATTTGGACATACACCATATAATTCTGTACCTAAAGAAATAAGAACAAAGCTAGATAACACAGAGAAAAAGAGATAAAATGCTGGATATAGCACTGGTAGCTACAAGCTTTTTGATGAAGAGATTAGAAGAGCAATAACTGCAAGAAATGTAATTTTTATGAGAAATCTAAGCAGCATAATAAGATTACAGATTTATCAGCATATAAAGATGAAGAAATATGAGGTGCTGAAGGGAGGAAGAAAAAAATGTAATTATGGAAAGTAGAGAAAAGTAAATGTTCTGTAAAAAAGAAAAAAGTGAAGATGTAGGAAGAAAGAAGTAAAAAGCGAAGCTAAAGATAGGAGAAAACACAATCAATATCGAGACAAGGAAGAAAAAGGCTTGAACAGGAAGAGTAGAAAGGAAAATCAACAAAATAAAGTAGCAAAAGGATGACGTACTAAATTTCAAGGATGATGACAGTGTTGAAGCATTACGAGGGTGGTCTGAAAGGTTTCCGACGTAATAAAGATTCAAGACATTTTTTCAGAATTTTTTAGTATTATTATTTTTTTCCCTTCTTTTTTCCAACATGGTCTCCTGGTAACTCTACTCACTTCTCCCAGCGATGTTCCCATCTCTGTAACCCTTCCAAATAGTACTCTGCGCTTTTCTCTGAGAAATAATTGTTCACAAAGTTGATTGCCTCTTCATTTGACAAAAATCTCTGTTCTCCGAGCACAATTTTCAGATGAGGGAGCAAAAAGAAGGCACTTGGGGCTAGATATGGTGAGTAAGGCAGATGGTCAAGCAGTTCTAACTATAATTTCTTGATTTTCGCCATTCCAACCACTGAGGTGTGAGATGGTGCACTGTCTTGGTGAAAGAGGATTTTATTTTTCAGCAAAAGTGGCCGTTTTTCCACAATTTCTGCCTTGAGCCTGTCAAGTAATGATGTGTAGTAATGGTTTTTCCTTTTTGAAGATAATCAGTTAAAATTACTCCATGATTATCCCAATAAAAAACAGTTTCCATCACTTTCCCAGCCGAAAAAACAGGTTTTACTTTTTTTGGAGTCGGTTGCCCCTTTGCAGTCCAGTGTTTGGACTGTATGTTTGTTTCAGGCATATAACGGTGTATCCGAGTTTCATCTATAGTAATTAATGGTGCCAAAACTCACATTTATTGCAACTAAACTGTGCCAACAGAACATTGGAAATGTTCATTCGAACATGTTTTAGGTCTAACGTTAGCAAGCACAAATAAATAAATAAATAAAATCTGAATATTCTACCCCGGCACCTAGACAACTATACCGGGGCATATATCCAAATTTTCTCTTTATTTTTCTATAAAATCCTTACAAATGTTATAATTATACAAATCTCTCGGAAAACTACTCTACAAAAATAAAATGAAATAAAATAACAGAAATAAACACAAAAAAAAAGCAAAAACAAAAGAAAACAACTATAAAAATTATAAAATCCTTATTTTCTAAATCTATATCTAAATCTACTAGTTCTGTAGTCCACCATGGCCTCTGCCATCACTCTCTCCCTCCGCTGCCCATGCAGTCAGCTCCATTGTTAGATTATTCAATAATTCTTCCCGTCTTATCCTATTTTGTATTCTAGAACTCCTTCTTGGATCTTGTACTATTCTTCGCCTATTATCAACTCTTTCTCCTTTGAATATTTTTACCTCCCATGCTTTCTTACTTACAAAGTTAGTCAAAACTTGTAATTTATTTACCAATTGTTGATCTCGAATTATGTCATATACGATATATCCTGCTAGCACATGCCTCTCTTCTTGTTGGTGAATTGCATATCTTCCACATTCAAATACTACATGTTCAGGATTATCTTGTTTGTTACATAATTCACATATATCATTTTCAGTTTTATTGATTTTCTTCCAATAGGTCTTATAAGGTCCGTGTCCTGTTATATAATGTATAAATCCCTTTGTTGGTTGAATAAAATTCAATTTTAGTCTCTCTTTGACGTTCTGAAAAATTTCAAACACTCTTCTACCTTCTAGACTTTCTGTCCATTCATTTTGCCATTTATCTTTTAAACTATTTTTAATCACCCAAGATTTGTTTGTTCTGACTCCAGTTATATTATAAACTTTTTCTAAGTTTCCTTTTTTCGCCCAAAATTTTGCGCCCTTCAATCTTATTAATAAATCAATCGGCCAAATGGCCGTTGTTACTAGCAATGCCATAGTTGGTGTTGTTTTTACAGCTCCTGTCAGACGTAATAATACTTTTCTTTGCGTTCTTCTCAACAATCTTCTTATTTGCACGTCATCCATCCTTTCTGCCCAAACTGCTGCCGCATACGTCATAATTGAAGCAAAAATGGTGTTATGATATATCTGTATGTTACGCAATGGAAGTACAAAATTTAAATTGGTTATTCTTGCTAGCTTTAGCACTATTTTCTCTGTTTTCTGCCTAATATACTCCGTGTGTTTTCTGAAATGAAATTTTTCATCTATCATGATACCCAAATATCTCATCTCTTTTTCCCGTTTAATGTTCTGATTATTTATCTTCACTGTAGGATCCCGCTTTAAATTTCCCTTAAAAAGCACATAATTTGACTTGTTTGGTGCAATTTTTAATTTTGTTCTGAAACACCAATTTGATAATGTATTTGTAACTTCTCTTGCTTTATTTTCTAGCTTTAGTCTGCTCTGTCCATCCATCATTATGACTATGTCATCAGCATACGCTATTACATCCAAAACCTTATGATCTCTTTCCAGTAGTTCTAATAAATCTTCTGATAAGATATCCCAAAAAAGGGGCCCCAAGATAGAACCCTGAGGGCAACCCTTGGTTATCTTCTTCCTAGTTTCAAAATTTGATCCACCAATGAATACTTCTCTATTGGAACAATAATCCTTTAATAAATTATAAATAGTACTTGAATATTTCTTGTCTTTTAAAATGCCGAAAAAATACGCCCACCATAATTTATCAAAAGCGCCCGATATGTCCACAAATAATCCAATTACATAATTCTTTTTGCTTTTTGACACTGTTTCTTGAATTTTTAATATTACATCCTCAGTTGAATATCCCTTTCTGAAACCAAATTGTTTATTATTCATACCCAGCATCAACCTATTTTCCATTATTCTTTTATATATGTATTAACTGTTCAAAGACTTGCCAATAGCATTTAATAAACATACTGGTCTGAAAGATTTTGGTTGCGTTCTGTCCTTATCTGCTCCTTTGCACAAAATTACAACCTTTGCCTCCTTCCACAAGTTTGGAAATTTCCCTCTTGCCAAACAATCATTAAACAAGAAACACAAAAACAAGACAATTTCTTCTCGTAGATTATACAAGACTTCATTTATAATACCATCTGGACCAGGTGCCTTCTTCTTTTTTAACTTCTGCAGAATTAATTTTATTTCTGTAATATCAAAGGGATAAACAGGATTTCCTGTATACTGCAACATCATCTGGTTTCTTTTTTCAACATGAATATCATCATCTTCTTCCTCTTTATCATCTGGCAATAACGTATGTAATAACAATTCCACCGATTCTTTCCCGCTTTCTGTCATCTCTCCATTACCCTTATCTAATGTGGTTAAGATTTCTGGCTTCTTAATTTTATCCATAATAATTTTATACGGTTGTCCCCAGACATCTTGTTTTAAATTATTTTCAACGAACTGTTCCCAATGTTGTTTTCTGGTGTCTTCTAATAATTGTTTATACTTTTGTTTGGCCTCCCTATAATTCTTTAAGTTCTCTTCTCTTTCCGTATGTATGTTTGATTTTTGATATATTCTTCTTAATTCCCTTGCTAACGATCTCAGCTTCTGCAATCTATCTGTCCATTTTATTTTATCCTTATTATTAGAAATTGTTATCTTTGGAACGGATTTTGATACTGCTACTTTTATTGCTTGTGTTAAATTTATTGCATCCAAATCCACTGATATTCCCGTATACTGTAAATTTAAATCCTTAAATACTTGCTTCATCTTATCCCAATTTGCTCTTTTATAATTATAACGTAATTCTATTTCATGTTCTTCTGGAATTACTTCCCCATTCAATATATAATCAAAATAAATCAAATTATGATCACTTGTGGTCTGACCCTGTGTGACCCACCAATTTCTAATCTTCTTCTCCGCTGTTGCTGACGCTAAAGTAATATCTATATTTTCTTCAGCACCTGCTCTATTTTGAAAAGTTGGTGGATTACCATCTTTATTTATTACATATAAATTTAATTCCAAGATATGTTCTTCCAGTTTCTCCCCTCCGTCCAGTTTCTCCCCTCCGTTAGCAAGCACAGCACCCAAATTGCAGACAGCTTTCTCATATCTAAATGTTGATTTAATGTGACAAACACGTTCTTTTGACATGTTCATAGCCTCTGCTATCTCTCTCACTTTAATTCAACGATCGTCTAGCACCATTTGGTAAACTTTGGCGTTTAATTTCAGCTGTCCAAAATTTCGCTGTTATAAATGATGGTGCAGAGTCCCCATACACAGAGTCCAACTCATCTTTGATGTGCATAGGCATATTGCCTTTCAAATACAAATATTTAATGACAGCTCAATACTCAATTTTATCTATTTTCATAAAAACACTGACATCAACTCACTCAGACTACTGTTACATAATAACTGAGCGTCCAAAATGGCTGCAACTTTGGTGAGTAACTGTCAACAGATGAACAACGAAATTTACTAGCTTTTGTTTATGAGTGCTGCCATCTTCATGTTGAGGTCAGAAACTTTTCAGACCACCCTCATATATATGTTGTGTAATCAGCACAATGTTTCTTTAGAATATGACGATATAGAAGTAAGAGAAGATAAAGTGGATTGGAAGAAAGTAATAAATGAAGAATTCAGAGTACTAGAAGAAAATGACACCTTTGAAGTTATTCCAATAGAGCAATCAAATAAATTACTCAATGGAGAGTGAGAGTTATAAAAGAACAAAGTATTTGAAAAATCTATTTGTAGTCAGTTTTATTGACACATTATCACTTATATTATTGATGGACTAGTTTCGGAATCCGTCACCTCCATTTTCAGCCTCTTTCCAGCTAACTTCTGTTGTCCTCTGCTCTCCTCTCTCTGGTGGTGGAACTGTGAACTTTGTGAAATTATCTACTGGTAGGTGTTGGAAGTTCATTACTCTGTCCTTATTTTCCCATATGATTATGTTCTTCCATGTTGTCAGTTTATTTTGGTTTTCCACTGCTTTTAGTAATTTTGGATTGGATCATTGTCATGTTTCCGTTCCAAAAATGAAATGCTACTGCTGACTTATTTTGTTTCAGTTTGAAGTTCCTGAAGTGCTCTTTCACTCTGGTTTTTAGGTTTCTTTTAGTTTGACCTTTCTAGCATTTTTCACAATTCTAACAACTTATTTGGTATACTCTGGATGCGTTAACTGGTGGGACTTCATCTTTTCTTTTTGAATTTAGCAATTTTAAAACTGAGTATCTGTTAGTAAGTGCCAAGGTGATATTTTGTTCCTTAAAGATCTTCTTGAATTTTCAATGCCCTGGATGGAATATTTTGAATTTATTGAACGTTTTTGTTCTTTGAAGTACAAAAGAGCCATATTCCACATAGCAGAAGAAAATGGATACAACAGGGGTGCTGAAGAAAACTAAAAAGGCTAAACTAAACAAACCCATTAAGGAAGCAACCACATTCACTAAAGAAAAAGAACGCAACAGCATATTCTTTGTATTCACATACCACCCAAAAACATTTAATAAATTCAAAAATATCTTTAGGAAACAAAATATCTCAGCACCTACTAATATATACCCAGTTTTGAAATTGCTAAATTGAAAAACAAAAGCTGAAATCCCACCAATTAACACTTCCAGAATATACCAAATAAGATGCAAGAACTGTGAAAAATGCCCCATAGGTCAAACTAAAAAAATCTAATAACCAGAGTCAAAGAGCACTTTAGAAACATCAAAATGAAACAAGAAGATAAGACAGCAGTAGCATTTCATTTTTGGAACGAATTCGTGATAATGATCCAATCCAAAATTATTAAAAAGCAGTGATAAATCAAAATAAACTGACAACATGGAAGAAAATATTCATATGGAGAAATATGGATGGAGTAATGAACTTCAAAATCCCACCAGTAGATAATTTGAGAAAGAAGTTCATAGTTTCACTGCCAGAGAGAAGAGAGCAGATGACAACAGAAGTTAATTGGAAAGAGTTTGAAAATGCAGGCGATGGTTTCTGAAACTATACCCTCAATAATATAAAAATGTAAGTGACAAAGTGTCAGAAAAACTGACTACAAATAGTGTTTTAAATTAATTTTGACATTGCTGTTACTAAATTCCTCCAATAATGCCTAACATAAAGTAAAGGCAAAGCAAAATTAGTAATTAAAGTATTCCAGTAAGCTGGTGTTAATTTCCAATGATAGAGAAGTTGTGAGTCTACCACTTCAGCTTTTTTTATACCATCAAGATTTTCTTTCTGGGAAACAGTGATTTAACATACCAGTTAATCAACTCCAACCGTTGATAGAAAAATGGCTCAAATCACTTGGAATGGCATCACCTGAAATTTCAGACTAGATCAAACTAACCAAATTATGCATAGAACAAAATTTCTTCCAGTTTCAAACAAAATATTTCCACTAAACTTCAGGGATAGCCATGGGAAACCCCCTATCACCCTTCCTGGCCGATCTGTACATGAGTGCATTAGAAATAAGGATCAACAACGGTTTCCCTTGGATTTTCAAACTCTGGCAAAGATATGTAGATGACATCTTTGCAATAGTACCAAAAAAACACATCAGTGATGCACTAAAACGTTTAAATTTCCAAGAAAAAAGCATCAAGTTAACTGTAGAAATAGAAAAAGATGAGTATTTACCATTTTTCGATCTCAAAATGATGTGGAATAAAAACAGACTAAACTTTGGCATTTACAGAAAACCAACACAGACAGGCAATTACATAAAAGCTAATGGCTACAACCCAAAGTCCCACAAACAGGCAATCTTCAATAGTTTAGCACACAGACTGGTAAACATCCCTCTCATAGCAGAAGAATACAAAACAGAATACAACAAAATAATTGAAATAGCACAAAAAATAACTTTCCCAAATCATTATTGGAAAAAAAGTTAACTTAGCAAAAAAGAAGAAGCTACTAAAGGAAACCACAACCCTCTCAGCTACAGAAACTAATATGATTTTCAAAAAATTCACTTACCATCCATGGGCCTATGATAAATTCAAAAAAGTCTTCAAAAAACAAAACATTCAACTAGCACCAGTCAACCATTTCTACTTAAAAAACCTAATTTGCTCAAACATCAAAGATGCCATTCCATCTAACAAAAAATCTGGTATATATCAAATTGAATGCAATGACTGTAGTGAAATTTATATTGGAAAAACCAAAAGAAATTTAGGAACAAGAGCAAAGGAACACATAAGAAACATAAAATATAAACAATTAGAAAAATCAGCAGTTGCCACACATTTTTGGAAAAAAAACCACAACATAAATCCAGAACCAAAACTACTAAAACATACATCAGGAAACAAGAACTATCCACATGGGAACAAATCTTCATTTCAAAAAATAGGAACAAAGTATTAAATTTTAGTTAGTCATATTTTTTACACATCTGCTTCACTTTCGTACCTATTTTGAGGACATGTTTCGCAAATCATCGTTTGCATTTACGGCTCTTATGCGACAAAGTATTCAATTTCGCCATCCCACTGAAAGATTTGTTCAGCAAGTTCCTTGAACCACCACCAGAGGAGACCTGTGACAAAATATCGTCAACTACACCAATGAGAACTAGTCGATGGCCGTCTGAGGATAGTGGCAAAGCCTCTGAAACATGTTCTGGAAAAATTTAAAAGTAAGTGCTGTCTAGTGACATTAATCGAATCTCTTTAAAGTTAATTTATCGTAACCACACTGTTTGCACACTTCCAAGAAAGTAACCATCAATATAGTTGAACAATAACTATAAAGTAAGTAAGGAAGTAAGTAATCTTTATTTCCATTTCAATTACAAATTATTATACATTTACATACTTATTACTACACTGAGTTGTTGGTTACCCTTCGGCCCAATGGACTCAGACTCTGATGTTGTCAAGCTAATGGGTCCCTAAACAATATTGTGACTTTGTGGGTTCATGAAATTAAAAATCCAATTGCACAACTCAAAAATGTTCTGTATTTCCAATAAATTACAGTCGGAACACTTGCCGATTACACAAAATTAGGTAATGCACACAATTACAATTCACCAGTTCGTCCGTTACAGTTCCACTTAGCACTCGCAGTTACGTAGACTCCTCCGATGCACGTACGCTCCTCCGATGCACATACGCAGTCCGTTCCTTCACTGGGCGCTCCTCACGGCTGCTCGCCAAGAACTGAGCTGACTCGCCAACTACAGGCCTTATATAGGGAAGATCACCGTTTCTGGAAAGTTGCGCGCACAGTCATCTCGAGGTTTCGAGACGTCTGGTTAGAGCAGAAAAGACGGTACAGGGCTCGCGCCGCTTTCCTAATTATCCCTTCAGTTAGTGACACGAGAAAAATGGGTAGGCGTGGGCTGAATCCTTCCCATCTCGCCCTGCTGCCAGCTGGATCTATAGGGAGTTCCGTTGTTTGGGTGACAATATCTATAAACAAAACTAAAGTTTTAGCCTTCAAGGGAACCAATACCATGACAGCCAAAATATTATTAGAAGGAAAACCCTTTGAACAAGTCAACTACTTAATTATCTTGGTTGCAGTATCTCTTATTTTAAAAATAGTGACATTTTAAATAAAGTCAACAAATTTAATGGGTGGCACCATACAGAGAACCTTAAAAAATACAAGAAGGCAAACTAAAGTAAAGTTTTATAAAGTAATGGCAGTTCCTATATTACATGCTAGTGAATTTTGGACCTTAACAAAAAAAGAAGAACATATTATTGAAACAGCGGAAATGAAGTTTATAAGAAATGTAGCAGGGTGTAATCTTCTAGATCTGCAAAGACGTGAGAACGTCTGAAAAGCATTGAATATTTTTAAGCTCACAGATAGAATAAAACAATATAGAAATAACTGGAAGGAACATGTAAACAGAATGAATGATAGCCGCATTCCAAAATTAGTTACAAACCATTACGTAGAAGAAATATTGGTTGACCAAGAAAAAGGTGGATACAACACCTTTAATTTAAAATTTTTGAGACCGGAATGAGCCTTGATGGCTTGAACTGTGAAAATTGATGATGATTTACTTATCTTTACTAAACTTAGGCAAGTGAGACAACCTTGTATATACTTTTCTCCACCTACAAGTTTTTTATGAAGACTGGTTTCTGGGGACTTCTCCCCTGTCGGTAGTTTATATCCCCTATCATCTCCCCTATCGAGAAGTCCCCAGAAACTAGTCTTCATAAAAAACTTGTAAGTGGAGAAAAGTATATACAAGGTTGACTCACTTGCCTAATTTCAGTAACAATGGCACTCCACTTTCTGAAATACTTCTTTTTATTCTATATAATTTACTTATCTGTTTTTTAAATTAACAAATCCTCCAGGACTAGTTTCGTATTGTTTCCACCACATCTTCAGCTAGCACACTGATTGTTCTGTGGTTACTGCCGCTAGAGGATGAATTATTTGCTATCATCCTGCCATGTATTGGGAGCAAAACAAGCTTATTGGCCAAATCTATTGGCAGCTTTTCACAATTTTTCACATTATTTCTATTTTGCAAGATATTTTCTCCCAAACCATTAAATATTTTGGTCCATTTAATTGTTTTAATAATTTATCTTTGGAAATATTTCATGGCTAAATGTCTAAAAATGATGAGCTGCCTCCGACTTATCAGTCTGTTTATATTTAACATTCCTAAAATTTTCCTTCATTCTGGTTTCCAAATTATGTTTGGTCCTTCCATTGTAAACCTGATTGTATTCTAAACAGCTAAATTGATAAATGCCACATTTTTATTATATGAAATATTATCCATTCTAAAAAAAAAATTTAATGTATTTATTTTGAGGTTTTTATGATTAAGGACATTTTTAATTCATTGAACTGAATTTATGGATTATAAAGGTTAATAAGGTAATTTAAGCTTTTAAGTGAAGAAGTTAAGCTTCTTTATTATCATTTTCATGAAAAATTATACCAAATCCTGGTAAAATTACAAGGTGTATTCAAGTTATAACACCTTTTTTGTTGTTGTTTTTGTTGTTGTTGTTCAGGACTGGGACCAGATAGGAACTTCTAGGTTTTTAAATACATGTAGACTTTTTGTGAATGCATGACAGAGATGGCAGCACTATAGAGTGCATAGAACTGTAGTGGCAGCAACGAGAGTTGTGACTGTTTCTGACACTTAAAATGGCGATGTTTTCATTGAAAGAACAGCGTGTATTCATTCATTTTCTGAATTTTCATGGTATGACACCTATTGAAATTCATTGCTATTTGAGTGAGGCATGTGGTGATGGTACCATGGATGTGTCTAATGTGTGTTCCTGGGTGCACCAGTTCAATGAAGGCAGAACATTATGTGACAACAAATCAAGATCTTCATGCAGGATTGTGTGCACAGATCCCACAGAAACATCAATTTTGGAGGCAGTGTCTGCAAAGCTCAATTGGTGATTCTGCAAAACAACATTCTCCACTCACTGGATCATGTCGTCAGACTGACTGTTGCAAGGCTATGACTGTCTTGGTTTGTTGTCACAAGTTCGTTGTCATTGAACTGGAGCACCCAGGAACACCCATTAGATGTATCCATGGTACCATCACCACATGCCTCACTCAACTGGCGATGAATTTCAATAGGTTTCACACCATTAAAATGGGGAAAACCAATGATTATACGCTGTTCTTGTAATGAAAACATTTTCAGTTTAAGCATCAAAAACAGTTGTAACTTGTCGCTGCCACTAGAGTCCTATGCACTGTACAGTGCTGCCATCTCTGTCACACATTCACAAAGAGTCCACGTGTATTTAAAAAAACACAGAAGTTCCTATCTGGCCCCCGTCCTGAAAAACAATAGGAGGTGTTATAACTTGAACACACCTTGTAAAATTGTTAAAATTGTTTTTTCTTGGGCAAATAAAACATTTCAAAAACAAATTGCTCCACTGTGAGTAGCTTCAGGTTTTACAAAATATGATTTTTGTTTCAGGCTCATATTAATCATAGACATATAGTTGTACCTGTGCAATCATTGGGGGAGAATCCACAGTTTCCATTGGTTGTAACTGGAGGCAGTACCAAATCATCAAATCCACAAGACTCTATGTTGGTGGAAACATCTTCTGCCAACAAAATGGTAGCACCCAATCCTCAACGAATGAAGCAGTCACACATGGTACCAAAGCCATCTGTTGGAGATCCCTGTTTGCAGCATACTACAAGAGTCCCTGTATGTAACTCCAATGCTGGTATGGACCATCATCGGAGAGGTCCATCTCTTCCACCGCATCCTCCACCACCTCCATACACTCATCGACCTCCAATGTTAGTATCAGGATATGCGAATCCACAGCAGATTCCCCCACCTAACGTGCGAACAAATCTTATTACTGTGCCTATTCAGGACAACAGCACAAATGTTCTTGCAGACTATGCACCACCTCACCCTTCTCCTGGATATCACATTACACTCAAGCACCACCCCCTCAATATAGCCCTTATGGGGTTCCTCCTCCAGTTGTAGGACCGCCACAGCCTAAAGGAGGGTATTATCAGGCCCCACCAGGAGCTGTTGTGACATACCAGGGAGCACAGTTACCTCAGTATGGTGCTCAGGGTGTTCCACCAAATGCAGACACTCAGGGAAGAGTGGGACAATATGCAGATCCTGTGGGACAGCAGTATGGAACTCCGCCACCTCAGCAGTGGCAACATCCTCCGAGCAATCCTTCATTTTATAGATAAATGTACAAGAAATTATATAAAAATAAATAAAGCTATTGAATCCTTAATAGCTTGACTTGCTGTTCTTTTTATGCAGATCAAATGAGTTAATAGCTTTTGCTGTAATATGATTCTGCTACTAACAGTCACCTAACACAGAAACACATAGCAACCATTAATGGTTCATTTATATGATCCTTTCAGCAGCAAGGAGTTCAAGTAATACTAATATCAATCATAATAATATCAATACCAATCTGTTAATATTATACACAGTGTTCAGTTATATTCGTTATTTCGCACCCTCCATTAGAGCAAGAATGACATCATAGTTGACTGGTGAGTCTATCTTGAAATAGTGTCCTCTACGGAGAAGAAGCAGTAATGTTTGCAGAACAGTAACCAAATTACAGCGAACTGAGTGTTTAGCTGGTAACTAATACAACCAGCCTCCCCTATACCCCTCTTATGGTAATTGTGATTAATATTCCAGTACATACATATTTATAAATAGCATGTTTCTACTCTAAAGGTGACCATCATGGATATGAACACAGAGCACCACGTCTTTATGGTTGTATGCTACTTTTGTACCGGCATTAAAATTGGTGCAACATATAAATATCATTTATATCATTTAAACCACTGCATTGAGGAGTTTATGAAATGTTATCTAGCATTCATACAGGTCCCTTGGAGTGTAATGTTGTCAGAATTGTGCAGGTACTGTCAAATTGACATAGAGTCTGTCTAGTCAATGCGGGTGCAGTTGCCGCTCAAAGGAAGTGGACCTTACTGCCCACTAATGACTGCCATAAATCTATCTCCACACTTCAGAAATGGAACACTGTCGTTGATGACCAAGAGCAACCCTGATTTTCTGGAAATGACAGTCGCATGTTTACTCTAGTTGAAGTCTCAATTGCCCAATTTCCAACTTCCAGTTGATCTGTTTCATTACATGCAGAAATTTGCTAATAGAGAAGCCTAAAAAAGAAAAAAAAAATGGGAGCTCTTTTTAAGCAAATTCAAACACTTGTTTTGAACACACATAAAATAATCTTGGTAATGGGTCACGCAATGAACCTGATAAATTCTAGGTATTCACAGAACAATTGTGACAAAAGGAATACCAAAGACGCCGATCAAGTATGAAAACAAAAAGGAAACGTTTCAATAATTTTACAAGCGATTTAATTTGCCAAGAAATTTATAGATTCTTTGCAAAAGGCAGAGCACCCACCTTGCACATTTGCAAGAAATCTGTGATTTTCCTTAGGGGCACTGCACTTTCGTGCGGCCTCCTAAAGGGGTTGGGTTTCAAATACTGCACTTTCAATAAGATAAGGGTTATTATGGAATCCAGTACAATTGTAGCTTGGCTCTATATATATTTGTCCAAACTAAGGAAGTTTCGCAGTAATGGATGTAAGATAATTTATGTAGACGAAATCTCGTACGATACCCATGACATATCGAGAGAGGTGGCAACCTTGCAGAAAGATCTGGGAGAAGGAGGGCCGGTATTGTAAAACGATTATAAGTGTTCGCTAAAAGAGGCGGCCAAACTGCACTCGCATTAACTAAGCAGATTTTACTTTTGTTTGCAACGTAAAAGTCTTACGTATTATCAATACACAATATAAACTTATTGTCATTCTCACACTTAATTAAAATGTCTATTAATGTCAGTATCTTTATGTATTTAAAAACCCATAGGTGCATCAAACACTTCCAAGATACAGGATCAATTTCTTGCAAAAGAGAGGCATTGGATGCTATAAAGTGACTGGTCCCAATCTAGAAGCAACAAATAATGTTATGACAGAAAGGCCTCAGACATCTTTGCAGCAGCTAGTTAGGGAGATGGGACTTTCCATTGGTTCTTGCCATACAGCAGTCAGGAAGGTGCGGCAGCTCCACCTATATAGAATCACACAGCTGCATAAGTTGCAAAAATAAGACTTTCCGGCCCATGTAAATATTTGCAACTACTTCCTGGAGTGTTTTAAGGATGATGAACAACTCAATCTATTCGTAACCTTAGATAAATGCTGGTTCAAGTTGACAGGCTGTGTTAACACACAAAATGCTTGCATTTGGGGTTTTGATCCTCCAAATCAGTTTGTGGAAATCCCACAGTACTCAAAAAAAATGAAGCCTGGGACTCAAGTACTTACGATAGTAAGTCGCCAAAAAAGTGTATCTCGGATGCGAGAGCCCCTAGTGGTATGCCGGGGAAATATGACTCAAATGGAGAATTTAATGTCAGGACGGCAGTTGGGCATATTAGCTCAATGGGTTAGCGCGCCTGGACAGAAACCAGGAGATCTGTAGTTCAAATCCTGGCCATGGAATTGAATTTCTCATGTTGATTCTATCTATCAAAGATCTTAGCCTATATACAACTAGTGTAAAGAAATTAGTAATTTCCATCAATTAAATAAAATAATAAGAGTTAAATGATGAAGCGTGGGACTCAAGTACTTAAGACAGTAAGTCGCCACAAACGGTGTATCATGGATGCGAGTCCCTAGTGGTATATCAGGGAAGTATGAGTCAAATGGAGAATTTAATGTCTGAACAGCACGTTGGCCATGGTAGCTCAATGGGTTAGATCAACTGGACGGAAACCAGGAGATTCGTGGTTCAAATCCCGGCCATGGCATTGAATTTTTCATGTTGACTATTATTTTGTTATGTTTGATTCTTATTTCTGACTTCTTATAGGATGTAATATTTTGAAACTTACAAAAAAAATTGCAAATGTAAAGTAAATAAGATCCAGATTTACTTCATGTCGCCACACTTAGAGGCTTTTTTTTTGCTTTTTCTAATTTACGTCCTCCAATGTTAAGTCATATCGGACGGTGAATGAATTGGATTAAATGATGCTCAAATGATTCCAGGGTCCATGGAGTATAGAGTTACCGGACATTGGTCTTGAAGGATAAGGGAAAACCCCGGATAAAGCCTTATCCAGATAACTCACCCTGACCGACATTCGAACTCGGGACCTCTTGAATATGGGGCAGACATGCTACCATCTACACTACGGAGGCAGGTTAGAGGCATTAGGACAACTCACTTAATGTATTATGTGTGCATGTTTTCTTGAGCGTTTGGGTTCCAAGTTCTCATTCGGCAGGTTTTGTCTTACTCCATAAACACAGATGACAACTTTGAAAAATGAAATGCACTATATACTTTGACATGTAGTGTAGATATGCTAATCTTTCATGCACGCTCTTTGTTCCTCTGTGTGCAGAGTCCACATATGCCATATTTCATGTTGAGCAATTTCCAGGTGAATTAGCTAACGAGTTTACAACAGTCCTAAGAGCAAGACATATATTGTGGATGTTATGGCTCTTGAAAAGTGTCACACAATTTTTCGTCCTCCTCCGTATAACTGTGACCTGAATGCAATTGAGCTGGCATGGGCAAAAATAAGGAAAGTTTTCAGAGGAAGCAACATTAATGGTGATATGTTAGCCACATATCTGCAGAAACTTTTTGTACAAGCATTCTCTTCTATAACCGCAACATATTGCAAGAAGGTCCAAGCTGAAGATGCAGTTTTGGAGAAAAACAGGTGTCGTAGAAAATTCAATTGATGAAATTATCATCAACACATCAGAGGATACTGGCGATGGAAGTGACACACCAGAATTGGAAATTGAAGAATCACAAAGCGAATGGTTAGTATTTGTAGCTGTCATAATATTTGTTTTCTACTTTTATGTGTTTCATATATAGTAAGTATATAAACATAGAGGATCAAGTTCAAATGACTG